>CAOLHI010001429.1:0-600000 GCA_948474755.1 Ctenosaura bakeri | reverse complement strand
CCGTGCTATTGAAAGACCGCTTAAAACAAGTCTTTCAACAGCACGGTGCACCCCACTCCATGGCTGCACTCCAGTGTAGATTTGCAGGCTCGCACCAGCGCGAGCCTGTAGATCTTCTGGGGGGCGGGCTTTAGGCTGGCAAGCTTCACCGTTTGGTGGAGAGCCTCCACCAGCCGGAAGCCACCATTTTAATCCCCAGAGCAATGTGTAGCATGGGTGCGCACTGCTCCGGATCAGCCCGGATCCTCCGAGGGAGCACACCAGTCCGGTAAGTAACAGAACAGGGCTTTTTCTTCACCAAGTGCGAAAAAGCCCTCTCTCTCTCTCTCTCTTTCTCTGTGTCTCTCCCTCTCTTTCATACACACACATTAACAACTGGAAGCCAAGGGAAATAGTACAGACTTATCTGTCTCCTGGAATTTCAGAAGGGATGGAGCCAGCCTTACCTCCCTTGAGAGAGTTTCATGGTTCAGATATTGCTGCAGAAAAAAGCTCTGTCATGTTTACCCACTGGGCTAGACTGATGGGATGGTAGAATGTGCAAAATGACCTCTCCAGAGGATCTTTGATTTCAAGCAAGTTCATACAGGAGTAAACAGTCTTTCAAATAGCCCTCCCAGCCACCCCCGACCCTCCTGCGCCTGCTGGGATCCTTCTTGGCCCGGTGTGGAAGCAGAGGGTTGCGGCAGCAACCCTCCCACCTGCTGCTACCCCCCCACCGCAGTCCTTGCTCCCCACCCTCGCTATGGTCTTTCTCGGCCCGGGGCAGTGGCAGCAGGAGAAGCAGCACCTAGGGGTGCAATTTCCACACTTGCCCTAGGCACTGTTGACCCTAGATACACCACTGATTTCAGGCTTTTCCCCTTTGATGGTTGTGGTGCAATGTCTCATGTTGAACTGACATGATAAATCCAGGTTCTAGTCTGTACTCAGCCATGAAGCTCACTAGGTGACTCTGAGCTAGTCAGTGCCCTGGCATTCTATCAGAAACAAGTTGATGTTGTGTAACTTCAAATTGTTTCTGACTTCAAAATGTCTGAGTACAGTGTGTGCACTGGGTTGCTACAATTAGCAGTGTCTCTACTTGTGAACATCTTGTGCATATGACAAAACTAGTAGAGTTTATTTTGTGATAATTTTTTCTTATTCGGTTTATGGACCTTAAGATTTGTAGCACTTCAAATGAAATTACTTTGCAACAGTGCAGCTGTGACAATGTAGATATGGCCATCTCGTTGTCTGAAGCCCTCCTTCACATGTGATGCTTGGGACAATTGCTCCATGTGGCCCCTTCTTAAAAAGGCTCTTGTTCTAAGAGTAATAAGAAAATTGCCAAAACAGCTCATTAAGAACTGAATACAATAAACTGGAAATGAAAAACTAAGAGGGAAGGGGACATGGAAGGGAGCACTGAACAGGAGAAGAGGGTTGGCTGCCTGGAATACAACCAGAATGTCACTCATGAGCTCACTCATGTGGGATTTGCTGCCACAAGATGTTGTGATAGCTGTCAGCTTGATGGAGAGCTTTACAAAGCAATGAGATAAATCCATGGAGATGAAGGCTAGACTTGAGCAGGCTTAAATTTTTTTACATTATAAAATTTAAAGTTTTTTTTTAACCCCCAAATGCATTTGTGTCACTCTTTTGGCCCTCCTGGGCCATTTTAGGCCAAAAGAGGCCTTTAAAAAAACACAATAACAACTAGGAAATGAATAGGAAGTGACTTGTAAAAAAAAGACTTCTCCAGGGTCCCAAACGGCATAGTCCCCTGCCAAAAGAAATAAGAAAATGAGAACTTTTTCCCACACACACTGGAGACTTGAGGGACATCTGGGGACAAGAAATGGATAGTTAATTTAATGACTGGACGAAAACCAAGAACTGATTCACTGCCTCATGACATCGAAGCCACACCAACTGCACCTGTGTTTGGGAAACAATGGGCTGCCCTAAACTAACAAACTGAACTAGGTAAAATGTCTGACAAGTTCAAGGGAACCTGAAATATGTTTGATCTGATTATCTCCACCACCACCCCCAAAACCTGCAGTGGGGAGAAGGTCTTTTGTTCCTTTCTCCAAAGTGTACCTCTGAGCTATGTTTCAACAACAACAACAAAAAAAAAACACCTCCAAATTCAGGTGGTATCTTGGTCCATCACATCTTCCTATGGTTTACTCACAAAAGACTGTGCTGTGCAAGTGTGTTTACCTATTAGTTAATGTAACCAGCTGCGTTTCTTAGGTTTACAATCTGTTTAAGATTAGGGACTAATCAGTTTCCTGCATTTTGTTCCTTTACTGTTCTTTGACTGTTCTCTGCCTTGCATTCCCCTCCTCCTGAATTTGTGTTTAACTGGTGGAATTTCTAAAATGAATTGCAGAACTGGAACATGCACAGTTTTTCAGGGTTTCACTTCCTTTTGTTCATTTGCATCTTTCCTCTCTTGCCGTTATTCATTCATATGTGAACTTTGATAACACACTGCAAGAAGGCAGGCAGGCAGGCAGGCAGGCAGGCAGGCAGGCAGACAACGATCTTGTTGGAATTGTAAATTGTACCAATATTATTTCCCCAGAATGTTTCAATAATCTACACATACGTCCATCTGCATTTGTAAACCATTACCTTCAAAGACTCTTGACACAACAACATCAAGATGGCTACTTATAGTGTTTTATCAAAGTGTGCATCCACTTTGATTGTGTGTGTGTGTGTGCATGTGCAAATTAAGAAAGAGAGAGAGAAATGTAACTAAACTTGCCAGTTCATTTGAGCTGTGCATACATAACACTCTGTAGAGATTGGGAGATAAAGGACACAAAGAATGGAAAATGGGAAACTCCTAGTCTATTGGGATCCATTTCAGAAATAAGACTGAGAATTTGGAACACAAAAAAAAATTCATTATTTCTTTATTTGTTTATTTATTTGGTATTTTTTAAAAGTATTTTTATGAGCAAGAACAAAACAAAGTTAAGAAAAAAAAGATCAAGGCTCTTTCTGCATCTTACCTGCATCCTATGACATTCTAGCATCATCCCAGCAGTGCCTTTACCAGGATGGGAGCATGTTCCGAATACTCTCCTCTGCACCCAGTTGGCTGCAGGGGGTTGGTAGCACTCAACACACCCTATGGTCTTCCACAGTGCAGTCGGCCTATTCCTGTGCTGCACTGAGGAAGGAAGCACCTAAATAGTGCTTCTGCCCTTTCTGCACGGCCCCAGCTGACACAATTGTTGTGCGAAAGGGACATATAACCAGATTTTTTTTCTGGTAATAGTATAATGCATGATCACAATGGGTGGGAACATGACAAGAGCTGAAATCATGTGGTAGCACACATTGCAACCTGGCTTCAACAAATCCCCATGCCAGGATGGGGCCGTAGTGCGGAAATGGACCTAGTCTAGAGATCAACTCAGTGACGATAATTTTTAAAGCATCCCTAGCTGATATAAGAGACACTACAGCCAGTGTGGTGTGGTGGTTTGAATATTGGGCTATGACTGTGGAGACCAGGCTTTGAATCCCTGCTGTTCTATGGAAAGCCACTGTGTGACCTTGGGCAAATTATACTCTCTCAGCCTTAGAGGAAGGCCATGGCAAATCTCTTCTGAATAAATCTTGGCAAAAAGAAGAAGAGGGAGAAGAGGAGGAGGAGGAAGAGGAGGAACAATGACGACGACAACAACAACAGCAGCAGCAGCAGCAGCAGCAACAACAACATGGTGGGCAAAATGATGAGAACTGGCAGATAAGCACTGGTCTATTGAAAATGGGACAGACAAAAGCAGAAAAAGGCCAGGACGGTATATATATCCCAGAAGCTGGTGAGCTACTAGTTGTTTTGGTCTAGAAATGTGAAGGTCCAGGGGGGAAAAAACAGATAAAGTATGTTTTATGATTCACTGAGAACACCACTTTGCTGGTTGCAGCTGCAGTCGAAGTGAGGATGGACACAATGGCCCTTTTTGTATGGCATTCACCATGCAAAAGGGCCTCTGGAGCGTCATGCAATTGCAAGGAGTGGTCCACATGATGTCCTCGCAAGTTGCATGATGTTGCCGGGGTCGGCAGGCGCCGATCGTGCACTATTTCATTTTCGGCTTGTAGTCAAAAATGGTGCATGATCACACATTGCTCCAGGTCCCTGCGTGCACTTACTGTGCGTGCAGAGCCTCTGGAACCATGGCACTTGTGCTTCCTGCCCCAGCGCAGCCTGGGAAAATCCCAGACTGCGCTGCAGAAAGAAGAGGAGGAGCCCTCACGCTGCCTGCTTGCAAGCAGGCAGTGGCTGAGGAGGTGAAGTAGTGGGGATGCGAGAGCTTCTTGCAAGAGGCTTCTTGCACAATCCCCATGCCCCAGCATCGCAAAAAGGTAAGATGCGGAAAGGGCTGATGTTTCAGATGTCAGGTCTGCTTCCCAGAAACCAGTGCTGTTTTCCTTGGCTCTGCCATGAAGTGAGAAGGCTAGCCATTCCAAAGCAGCCTGGTTGGCTGGCAGGAGTTGGGGTTGGAAGCAAGTAAAGGTTTCACTCAGGTCCTCTCCCAGCCCATATAAGCTGCCTGTCCCAGCACACCAACAGTTGGTTGGCTTTGATCATCAACCCTCTCCATCTTCACTAAGGCCCCTTCCGCACCTTACCTTTCTCCAGCACTGGGTGCAGGGATCGTGCGAACAGCCTCCGGCGAGAGGCTCTCACGTCCCTGCTGCTTCAGCTCTGCAAGAGCTGCCTGCTTGCATGAGAGCCCCGCCTCTTCCTTCTGCAGTGCAACCTGGGACCTTCCCAGGCTGCACTGGGGCAGGAAGTGCGACTGGCATGACTGTGGAGGCTCCGCACGCCAGGTAAGTGCATGCGGGACCTGGGAGCAATGCACGATCTTGCACCATTTTTGGCTTCTAGCCAAAAATGAAAAGGTGTGCGATCAGCGCCTGCCAGCCCCTGGAGCATCGTGTGATTGTGAGTGCATCGCGTAGATCACTCCGCACAATCGTGCGATGCTCCAGGTGTCCTTTCGCATGGAAAATGCCATGCAAAAAGCGCCTAAGTGTTTCCATACATGATTTTTCTTTTAGAGGCATCACACTGTTAATATTAGTTGTGACAACTTTGGGCAATTTTGGAATGGGGGTTAGATCCAGTTTGGAGTAGATGGGATCCATGTGCCCATCACACCGAGTATGGGGGTCCCCTTAAAGGACTTTGGAGTGTTGACAACCCAGCTCCAATTGACATCATCCAGCTCACCTGCTTTACTTCCAGGTGTCAGAAGAAACAGAGTGGCTTCTGCCTGGGTGGATTCCTGTGTCTGTCATTTCGGTGCTACCCAGCAGGCACTCCAAGTGGTTGAATTTCCATTGATCAGCAGGCAGAATGACTGATAAATGGGTTCCATTGGCCAGCAGGCAGGTCTACAGATGCCTAGAACTGAACACATACTCCAGGCCAAACCTATTCAGCTGTAACCAAAAAAGGCATGACCTTTTCCATTCCCAAGAAATGTGGTCTGTGTTCATTCTTACTAAATACAAATTACCATGCTGCTGGGTCCACAATTTGGGAAAAAGGCTTTCCGGGCCCCCCTGTTTTTTAAAGCTCCTTTTCTCTAAAAAACAACAACACACACACACTTTAAAACAGTGGATTATGGAATATTTTCTTATAAAATGATGAATAAAATACTAAAGACAAGGGCCCTTTTTGCATCCTTTTTTTCTTGCGCGAGTGCCCCTTGAGCATCGCGTGAGTGGGAGCGTCGCTCTGTATGACGCACTCCCCCTCGTGCGACGCTCACGAGGCTAAAGCGGGGCACGTGCGCATTTTTTGATTTTCGGCTTTAAGCCGAAAATGCCCCGTGCTCACGCAATGCTCTCAGCACCCTCGCACACTTACCTCCGTGCGGTGTGTCGGCAAGGCGGCTCAGTCGCGCTTCCTTCTCCCCGCGCAGCCTACAGCTCCCAGACTGTGCTGCAGAAGGAAGGGGCGGGGCGCGAGTGTGATGGTCGCACTAGAAGGAAGGCGATGCGGGAGGCAAGAAGGGCTGTCTTGAGCTGCTCGCATGAGTGGCTGCTCGCGAGAGCACCGCTCCCCACTGCCGCGACAAGGTACAGTGCGAAAAGGGCCAAGGTGTTAAAATATTTACTAAATCAAAATCATTTCTAAAAACTATTTAAGAGGAAGCCTTTTATGTAAGACCATGTACAGTATCAGAATATTACAAACATTACAGTTCTGGGGCTTGGTTGCCTTTTCTCAGTACTTTTGAGGGGAATAAGTGCTCTACGTGTCTGTGGCAGTACAGTGGACAGCCATTCAAAGACAAGTCTGGCCTCTGTAAAGTAGGACAGGTGCTCATCTGTGAACATATCCACACTAGACTGTTATAGCGCTATTATTCCATTTTCAACATCCTATGGAATCCTGGGGTTTGCAGTTTAGGGAGGGGCATTTAGAATTCTCAGCCAGAGAGCTCTTGGGCCTCAGTAAACAACAAACCCCAGAATCCCACAGAATTCCACAGTCTGTTGAAAGTGAAATAATAGCACTATAACTAGTGCAGAAATGACTTGTGTAAGAACATGATCTGTTTACCCTCCAAAAAAATCTGTTCCCTCTGTTTGTGTGTATGTACATTCACAAGGCCAAAATCCAATTCTTTGTCCTAATTAGAGTAGGCCTCATTGATTTAATGAAGCTTCCATATACATTGATTTGCCACTGTCCCACTGGTTCAGGGGAGTATTGGTACTAACTGTTGCATTTTAGTCATTGTTCTAGCCACACCTCCTCTGAAGCCAGGTAATTTTGTTTTGCCTCTACAGTGAGATTGTTTGCAGGTTCCCATCCTACCCAGTGCAGAGATGTAGCAGAATTGCCTTCTCCAGTATGCCAGTAGAACTCATTGGTAGAATATAAGACCAAATCACAGAATCATGCTGAGACCCAGTGGCTGCCTCTTCCATAGATGAGACTTTTGGGCTCAAAGAAGTGTTTAATTGAGCATAGGTTGCCAAGTCAGGAGAATCACAGCTTGTGTGAGGGGATGTTATTATGTAAACCTTTTTCAACTTCCCCTTTGCACTTACACACACACACAAACACATATACACATCCATCCCAAGCTGTGTTTTAGGGTAAGAAAGGAAACTGTATGCATGTGTATGTGCCTTCAACTTGCTGGTAGACTTATGGGAATCCCCTGAATTTCAAAGGGTTTTATTAGGCAAGGAATATTCAGAGATCATTTTTGCAAGTTCCTTCCTATGACATACAGCCTATAGCACCTGGTATTAGTTGGTGGTCTCCCATCAAAGTACTAACCAGGGCTAACCTTGTATAACTTCCAAGATCAGATGGGATTGGATGCCTTTAGGGTATTTATACCCCTAAGCTTTGTGTAACACATAAGCATAGCTGCAGGTTCTCCATATCTGAATATAGATAGCATGTTTCACTGATCATATTTGATTAACAGAAGCACATGAAAGGACAGAACATGTGGGATTTTTTTTGTAACCTCCAAAGCCTTATGGTATACTATTTAATCATCTTGGTGTGATGTAGAATCCATGACAGAAGGAGCAACTATATGAGCCAGTCTTCATCCACCATTAGGTATTTAATTTTTGTTGTTGTTGTTGTTAAGAGTTAAATGTCCCAGTGAAATGGGATTGTAATATTCCCCTTTTTAAATCAAATCACAGTGTTTAGATTGGCATGATTATCTTGCACCTTTGAAAAAGTTTGACAACACGCCATGGAATGAACCCAGTCTTTGCCAAGCATGGAGTAAGGTGGATTGTTTAGATTCACTATGCTGATCTGTTTTGGTGCTTCTGCATCCTAGTGGTTTATGATTCCTTCAAAACTGACATATCTCTGTAAGAAATGCATGTATGTCATCACATGTGAAATTCAGCATAGGAACTTTGCTGCCAGTGTGCTGCTATGTTCATTAGGAAAAGACAGTGGTAAAAATAGTTAAGACTGAACCAGTAGGGCCATTATCCAATTACAGAAATCATAGCTGATAGGTCAGATAGAAATGTTTTATGTTTATATCCTCCCTTCCTTCCGATGAGCTCAAGATGGTCTACATAGATCTTATTCCTCACTTTATAACAACCTTGAGAAGTGCACCAGTGTTAGAGTAATCAGTTTAAAGCAGGAATGGGCAAAGTATGGGGGCAGGATTGTGTTCCCCATCGTGTTCTCTCAAACTTTTGGCAAGTCCGGTTAAACATATTGGCCACTCATGACACATTAGCGTGTCTCTCATGACACAGATAGCTGCAGAGTTTGAAAAGTATTGCAATAAGCAATATGGATGAGAGTCAGTGTGGTATAGTGTTTGAGTGTCAAACTAGGACACTGAGAGGCCAGGGTTCGAATACCCAGTCAGCCATGGAAACCCATTGGGTGCTTGGAGAAGTCACACTCTCTCCACCTCAGAGGAAGGCAGGGTGAAGCCTTCTCTAAATAAACTGCCAAAAAAAAAAAAAAACCCAAACCAAACCACCCTGTGATAAGTTTGCCATAAGCTCTCCATAAGTCAGAAATGACTTTAAGGCACACAAAAACAACAGCAATATGAGGCTAGATGGGTCTATATAAGGCAGCTTCTTATATTCATATTAATAAGATACTGACTTTAAAAGGTTTTTTATGATGCTGGTTTTTAGAAAACTCTAAGCCACCCACAAGTTTTCAGGAAATACGAGGTGACAAATTTGAATAAATAATGGAAGGGATAATACATAGATTGATTTTAATAAAATTTTACTACCAGCTGGTCTCTTGCTATTAATTAACACACTACTGCTGCTATGTTTGGGGTGATAGTTAGGTTTATTGGGTAGAAATTTATTTTAAGCTCTGAAAACAAACCATAAAACTGGAAATATGTTTTCAAGCTTAAAGCTAATTGCCTCAAGGATCCCTTAGGGATCAATTGTGAGCCTGGATGTTTTTTTCTTTCTTTCCTCCATTCCTTAATAATATGCCAAGGTTTATAAAGCAGTAATAGCACAATTATAAGCAGCTAATTGGGGCCCTTCCCATTTTGTGGCTTTGCCTCATCGATTTTAACACATATGTACCACCTGGGTGTGATTCCATACTGCACAGCTCAGGCCATTTCCACACTAGACTGCTATAGTGCTATTATTCCATTTTCAACATCCTATGGAACCCTAGGCTTTGCAGTTTAGGAAAGGGTCTCAAAGACAAACCCCAGGATTCCACAGGATTTTGAAAGTGGAATAATAGCACTATAACAGTCTAGTGCGGAAATGGCCTCAGAGAACGGTATGAAAATGAGTGATGGAATCTGCCATCCCTGATCCATACTGATTGGATTTGAAAGATCCCTCCAGATCCATTCATTCTAGTGCAGAGGTTCACAAGAGCCCACCAACACCAACACACATGTTTACCAGAGTTGTGTACAGAGGTTGGAAGTAATGAGTTATAAGCAACAGATTTGTAACCTTTTTGTGATGACGGTGTAAAATATTTAAATTACAAGTAGGAATGACAGTGAAGAGGGTTTGAAACAACCAATTACTTCTAAAGTTACTTCTGTTACTTGTAGAGCAAAGTATTCTTAGGCATTTATAAAGATTTGTGGATGTGGAAGAGTTAAGTGTTTTGCCTTTCTTTTATTGACCCCCTTTTTAGACAGGTAAAGTAACAATAATACAACTAGTTACAATTTTTTTTTATAACACTAACCGTAACTAAGAATTGGAGGGAGCTTTTCACAATGCAGAACACAGTACATTACACAGCATATTACTTTGGAAAAAGTGGGGCAAGTGAAGGTATGATGAAAGGTATGATGAAATTTCCAGACAATCAGGCCATTTCCTCCCTACACTGTTATGGTGCTATTACTCCACTTTCATCATCTTGTGGAATTCTGGAGTTTGTAGTTAACTGAGGCCCAAGAGCTCTCTGGCTGAGGATTCTAAAGGCCCCTCCCTAAACTGCAAATCCCAAGATTCCATTGGATATTGAAAGTGGAATAAGAGCACTATAATAGTGTAGCGTGGAAATGGCCTCAGTGTTGTAAGGTGCTGGATGCTGCTCTGAGTAAGCACAAGGGAAGAAAGATGGGAACCATGCAAGCCTGCAGATGTTATTGGATTGCAACTCTAATAACTATGATGGCTAAGGCTCCTGGGAGTTCCAGTCCAACAACACTGGCAGGACTTCATGATTCCTACCCTTCAAATAAAGAAACGCTAAAAAACACAAGAAATATCCTATCTGACAAAGCACTGGTCCACTGACAGCAGATTACATTGCCTTGGATCCTGGAGACAAATGCACTAAGTCTACTTCATCACCAGTTCGGTGTTAGAGAAGAAGAGTTTGTTAAGCATTATCATTAGCTTATATGGGTGGGTTGCAGAGGTATTTGAGAAAAAGATTATAGCTGGGTGCTATGCATGATTGCGCTTTACTTCTTAAGTACATGATCAGTGGAAAACACTGAAAAATTACCTTGTTCTGCACATTGCAGCATAGAATAAAAGCTGAAAAAGACCAGCACCTGCCTCTCTCAAAAAGCTTAACATTTTCTTTGATGCTTAGCCTGCTTATTACTTTGCCTAACTTTTAATCACTCCAACTAGTTATAAAACATAGATGCTCAACAATCCACAGTATTTTAAATACTTATTAACAAGCATATTTCATCAGAAGACCAACTTGGATCCTTGAACACAGAAAACTAACATTTCAGAGAGAAAAGTTCTAAGTCAGCCTCCTTCCTGACTTGCTAGTTTTCTCTGTCCAGGAAAAGGGATTTTGTTCAATTATTTATTTAGGAATGAATATAACAGTATATGTTCCATTCATTACATCCAACAGCAGATTGAAATGGCACTGTTCAGGAGAAACTGTTGTATATATAGATCTATATATCAGATGTTGCTGTAACAGTTTTAAGATGGATAGATGTGATGAACCTGATGGGAGAGGGTCTTGACAACAGAGCCTCCTTGGGAACTGAGAGTGTTTAAGCTGATTGGCTGGTGAACTGGAACCTTGGATAGGCCAGGGGAGGGTCTGGTGGAAAGAGGAAAATAATAATGGATTTTAACTGCCTGGTGTGTGGTTGAAGCGAAGTGTGATTTGTGGTGCGTTTGGGAGAGGTTAAAGATTTGAAGAGCTCTGTGGGAGAGAGAACTGAGAAATTGGGTGTATGAGAGATAGTGAATGAATTAAAAGAGAGAGAGAGAAGAATGGTGTGCTGTTTGTAAACACTGAGATACAAAACAAATTTAAAGCAACAGTGTTACAATAAATGGTTGAAGTTCTGTGTTCCTTAAAACAACGTCACAGAGGCTTATTTTGAATCCTGGAATATACACGCTACCAATAATATCATCTTGACCTTAGTATCAACAGTACCACAGTCTTGGAAAATATAAATCACTGCTGATCCTTACATCTGGGAGAAGGGCAGATTTAGGGAAGGCAGTAAAGGGGGAGAGTGCTGAAAGGAAGAAGCCAAGGGGGGACAAGAGTGAGGAAGGGACTGCGTTCTCAGAGAGGGAGAACTGAGGATGATCTGTTTATCCTGGCCCTGGCTTGATTCAGAGATCTCCCTGGCTGTTCAGTTCTGATCACAAAGAAGTGTCAGCAAGCCTTGAGTGCGAGGCTTGGTTGCGCCTTTTGCACTCGGCACTGATGAGCGGTGGTTTTTCTGTGCGTTTAACAGTAGATCTTTCTGCAATGGGAACCATCAAGAAAGCAGAGAATAAGCTGCCATAAGAGGTCTGGTGGAGGAGTATGGGTGCTGTGATGAAGGAGCTGAATAAACAGGTCTCATGGTGTGCCATTGGAGCTTTGGGCTAGGGTTGAAACTGAGGTCATTTCCTCACTATAGTGCTATTATTCCGCTTTCAACATCCTATGGAATCTTGGGGTTTACAGTTTAGAGAAGGGCCTCAAAGGCAAACTCCAGGATTCCATAGGATGTTCAGAGGAGGAGCTTTGAGTGTGGGGAGGGGTGGTGGGAGGGGGTGAGGCTGACTCCTCCCTAAACTGCAAACCCCAGGATTCCATAGGAAGTTGAAAGTGGAATAATCACGCTATCAGAGTGTAGTGCGGAAATGGCCCTGAAATCACGATTGCAATTTTCAAAGGAGAGTACGTCAGTGGGTGACCCTGGGCAAGTCACTGTCTCACAGCCTCAGAAGAAGGCAAAGACAAACCACCTCTGAACATATCTTGCCAAGAAAACCCTGTGATAGGGTGGTGGAGGCACACAAAAAGTACACGTTGTTGAGAGTTTGGGGACAAGGCCTACCATTTAGTACAGGGGACAGGGGACAATGTTTTACTACTTGCTGCTGTTAACAAGTAGTAATAATACAGGTCCTCTTAGTCACCACCTTTAGGTGGCTGCTTCTCCCACCTGCTGAGATGTGCTGGGAGGATTCTATGTCATGAGCTACTATCATTCTGAGAGCTAATCTTAAGGAGGAAATTATCCCCATCCACCCCACTGCTCCTTGAAATAATGCTGGTTTAGGAGAGCTCCTAATGGGAGCTCTCCTAAAACTTTCACAGCTTCCCCTGGGGTGGAAATACTGAACCTCTCTCCCAGCACCTCATTCACTACCTGGAAGTTGGGATCCAGTTTTGGACGCAGGGTGTCATTTTCACTCAGCCTTAGCTGAAATGGCAGTTTAAGAAATTGGCATGTCATTTGCCCTGCTCCTTTTTCTTCCCTCTTAACCAATATTACAGGAGTCTGGGTCCAGGATCCCGTGAGGTGAAAACACATCTAACTGGTGTTAGTGTCATATCAGCTGAGCATGCGCTTTCATGAAGATACCTTAGTTTGTACAAGTTCCTCTGGCTTCATGTCTTTTCTCAGGGAGAAGCATAAGACTGCAGGTCACCTATATGTGCTGTTAAGATGCGCTGTTAGTCTGACCTAGATTTCTTTTGCTTCCTATCCATTCATCTATTCTGGATTTTGCTCAGCACTGATTAAATACAAGATTTAAAAAGAGATGGTTACAAAGAACACTGCAGAAGCTGCAGATCTGAAGATGGCAGGGCAGTGATGTGAACATTATGGTTTTTGCATTTCTTCAATCAGTTTCTGGAGAAAAATTCACACTGATGGGTTCTCTGCTTTAAAAAAAAAAGGCTCTGCTATGTTTGCTTGTACGTTGGATTGACCACCCATTCAAATAGTGGGTGACTGATGGTGACAGTCCCCTTGGGTTGAAAATACCACTGGCCAATGCCAGGTTGGTGAATGGTAAAACAACAGCCATTCAGGACTTGATCCTAGATGAGCAAGCTGACTTGGCTTGTGCCAGCAAGACCTGTTCAGATGAGACTGGAGATGTGTGTTAATCTCTTTCAGCTTTGCCCACTGCAGCTTTATGTGCAGCAGCAGCAGCCAGAACTGGGAGGCAGGAAGGTTGAGTTAAAGTGATCTACCAGGATTCCACCCTATCCCATGATCCCATGCCCTATCCCATGATTTGCAGGATCTGAGTGCCGGTATTTGAAGGTGGGTGGTTGGGTCAGATGAAGATACTGATAGTTTAACACCTGCCCTGCTCCTCAACAATCTCCATTTTTTAACTCACCAGGGTGGTCTTGGGGGTGACATTGGAGTCCTCTCAGCTTGTGGTGCTGGGAGACATCAAAATCCATGCTGAGAGTGCCCTACTGGAGGTAGCTTGGGAGTTCATGTTCACTATGACAATCTATCCTGCTCTTAACCTCTAACAAGGTTCAGGGTTCCCGAGTAAGTCATGGAAGCAAGAGTTGTCTGGTTTCAAACAGTCAAGGGTCAAGAAAGATGTAAATCAGAGTCCAGGGGTCATGGTAGCTGAGTTCTGAAATAGTCCAGGGGTTGTAAATCTGAAAGATACACTTTTGTAAGATGAGCTGTCAACAGAAAGACTGAAGTTGTACTCAGCAAGGTAGGTGGTGGTTGTAATTTCTTTGTATGGGCAGTGTGTTCAGCCATCACCCAGATCTTGGCCAGATACCTGAGCCTCTGCCTTTCTTTCTTTCTTTTTTTAATTTATTTTTATAAAAAACAAAAATAAAAAGAAACAAAATGATCCAACCTATCATCACATTTATATCATACACAATAAACTAATACTATTACACACAATATACAAATACATACACACATATATGTAACATATACAAATACATACATATAACAACCAACACATCTTACTAACATATTCTTAGAAACATAGGACACTTCCCCCTTTCATGAGATACAGCCTTATATCTTTTATTTTTTTAAAAAAACACCTCTGTATGTCTTAAAGAATAGAATCTATTATTCATTTCCCATTCATTATTTTCCATTCTAATTATAATTCTATCCATCTTATACTATTATCTATTTCAACATTTCTTTTCTTCCGAAAGCTAATGACCTATTGCTTATACATCTCTTCTCATACTTCTCATACTTCTACCTCTCACCACATTCATGTCTAGAACTTGCCTCATTATCACAACAATAATCATATTTCACCTTCTCTTCATGATTTGAGACCTTTAGTTAGGATACCCTTATTTTCCAGAAATTCTGTTAAGGATTCCCACACCTTACTATCCATTTTATTATCTAATCTGTAAGTCAATTTATCCATTTGTGCTATTTCAATGGTTTTCTCTATCCAATATTCCATAGTTGGGGTGTAGATTGATTTCCAATGTTTAGCATAAACGAGTCTGGCCGCCAAAATTAAATGCCATGCTAATCTTTTAGTACAAAAGTCTATTGAGCTTTCTGCACCAAAGATTCCCAGTAAAAAAAATTCTGGGACTAAATCAATTTTCATTTGCAAAATTCTTTGCATGTTAGCTCGTATGGTGTACCAGAATCTCTTTGCTCTTTCACATCCCCACCACATAAGGTAGAAGGATCCCACTTGTTCTTTACATTTCCAGCACTGATCGTTCATATTCTTGTTCACTTTTATTAGTTTGCTGTGTGTTAGATACCAATGGTATACCATTTTCAGCACATTTTCTTGTAAGGTATAGGATCTGGTATATAACATATTAGTTTTCCAAACATTTTCCCATTCTTCTAAAAGAATATTATGGTTAAGATCTCTCACCCATTTAGTCATACAGTCTTTGACCATTTCTTCCTCTAATTTGAAGGATAACAATTTTTTATACAATCTTGAAAGTAACTTTTTGTCACCTTTTAACATCAATTCTTCTAACTCATTTTGTCTTAAGTCTGTCCCTTCTCCTTGTATATACTTTTTAAATCTTACTTTTAACTGCATGAGGGGAAACCAGTGTATATCAATTCCTTCTTCTTTTAGTTGTCTTTGATCTTTCATTTGAATCTCCTTTCCACATTGTTTCAGTATGTTTTTATAAGTCAGCCAACTGCCCTGTCTTCTTAGACCTTTAATCAAAAGCGCTTCCGTCGGTGAGACCCATGATGGTATTTTTGGGCAAAAATAACGCTTGTTCTTCTCCCATACCTTTAAAAGAGCCTTTTGTATCATGTGATTTTGGAAAATCTTTTGAACTTTGGCTTTTCCATACCAGAAGTAGGCATGCCAGCCGAAATGAAGATCATGCCCTTCCAGAGCCAGCATTTTCCTATCGTCCAGCAGAATCCAAGGTTTCATCCAGGCTAGGCATGCTGCCTCATAATATAGCTCAAAATCTGGTACTGCAAAGCCCCCTCGTTGTCTTGTATCAGTTAACCACTTGTACTTCATTCTTGGTTTTTTTCCATTCCATATAAATTTGGATAGCTCTTTTTTACAGTCTTGAAACCATTTCTTGGTTACCCTGATTGTTATCATCATGAACAAAAAGAGTATCTTTGGGAGAATACTCATCTTAATCAGTGATATTCTGCCCATTAATGAAAGATCCAGCTTATTCCATGTATTTAATTTCTTTTGAATTTGACTCCAGGTCTTATAACAGTTATTTTTAAACAATTGATTATTGTTATTAGTGATTTCAATTCCTAAATACTTCACTCTTTGAACACATTGAATGCCCGCTTTTCTTTCGATCTGTTCTTTCTCTGGGGACTTTATCTTTTTCAGAAGAATATTGGTTTTAACTTTATTTTAAAGCCTGCCATGGTACCAAATTTGTTCAGCAATTCGTTTACTTTAACAATTCTATTTAGGGGGTCTTCCAGAAACATTACCACATCATCTGCAAAGGCCTTATATTTAAATTGGTCTTCTCCTATCTTTACTCCTTGAATTGAGTCTTCCTTCCTTATTTGCCATAGTAGTACCTCTAGTACCAGTACAAATAATAAAGGAGACAATGGGCAGCCTTGTCTTGTTCCTTTTGATATTAAAATGTTTTCTGAAAGATCTCCATTGATAATTATATGGACTTTTTGTTCTTCATGTATTGACTTTATCCAATTTGTGAATATATTTCCGAATTCCATTTCTTCCATGACCTTTATTAAAAAAAGACCAACTTATATTGTCAAAGGCTTTCTCAGTGTCAAGGAAGATGAGAGCACCTTTTTTTTCATTGTGAGATTCGTAGTATTCAATTACATCTATAACAGTCCGAATATTGAATCTCATCTGTCTCCCTGGAATAAAACCACTCTGATCCTCATGTATGAATTCTGGCAGAGCTTTTTTCAATCGATTTGCGAAGATGGAGGTGAAATTTTTTTAGTCCATGTTTAGGAGTGAAATAGGCCAAAAGTCTTTAGATGTGGGAGCTTCAAAATCCTCTTTAGGGATTAATGTTATATTCGCCTCTGTCCAACTTCTTGGTATTGTCTTTGCCCCGAAAATTCCGTTCATTATGTTTTGCATCGGTCCTCACAGCTGTTCTTTGAAGTATTTATAGAAATTAGCTGTTATCCCATCCGGACCTGGAGCTTTATTAGGTTTCATTCCCTCTATCACTTCATTAATCTCATTTATCAAGATTGGTTTATTCAGCGTCTCTTAGAGATTTGGACATATTTTGGGGAGCTTTTGTAGTTGGAAATATTCTTCCATTTATTTTATATTTTCACCTTACTTAGCCTGGAACAAGTTCTTAAAATAATTGGCAAGTATTTTTTTTTATTTCTTGAGTTCCTGTAACTATACGTTCACTTTCTTTTATTTTAGATATTATTCTTTTTTCCCCTTTCTTTCCAAATTTTATACGCTAACCATCTTCCAGGTTTATTTGCATGTTCAAAATGTTTTTGTTTTAGAAAGTGAATCTTTTTTTCTTATTTCTCCCATTGTGAATATCGACAACTGTTTTTGTAGCCTTTGCCTTTCTCTGGGACTAGCAGGCCTCTTCTCCAGCTCCTCATCCTGCTTTGAACCCAACCTAACATGTTGAACAGAAGGAGAACTTGGCTGGCTATCACTTGTTGTCTGTGAATCCTCCAATAATAAGTGTGGCTCATTTTCCAAGGAAGATAAATGCTCAAGGGGAGGCATGGCTCAACCATGGAGCTGTCCCTCATGGTATCTGGCTCACTTGGTGTGATGAGCACACTTTGTACCTTGTTTTCTATGCTGGATGTATTGATGGAGAATGAAGGAGCTTTCTACAGTTCTGTTGTAATGGACAGATCACCACATGGTGAGGTTCAAGCTTTCTGAGATTTTACAGTGTTGGGAATTGATTAAGATCATTTGCCCCAGGAGGAGAATGACTCATTGGGATTTTCCTGTATCCTTGACAAGTGAGACTTTTGAAGCCTTAATTGATCTCTGGAATAGGGAAATTTCCAGGACAGTGGACATGATCAGTCCTAAGCACCCATTCTCTAAGAGTGAAGCTAAATTACCTCCTCCCACCCTGCTTCTCTAGGGACCTGGCAGGAATGAAATGAGTGAAAATGGTGCCTACAACTCTGTGAGGCAAATTAGAGTGAATCAGACTGAACACAGGTTAGAATTATTTGAAGGCCTATGGTGTGGCAGTGCAGGCTATTGTTTCTGATACCACAGCATCAGCAAAGAGCCATCCAGTAAAACTCTATGCTGGCAGGAGGAGAATGGAAACATCCCCTTCCTTGTGCCCCAGTCAGAAGCTCCTTTGACTGTTCTGTCTGCCGGCTCTTGAGGTGGATTGGAGGTCAGATCAGTAGACATTACATAGTTTTGCAAATGTAAGATAGTATCTGATGTAGAATATTGGCAAATATCTGTATGCAGAGCTGTGATACTATGATATAGGATGGAAGAGTAATCTGTTAAATAAATAAATATGCCCCCTGATGAAATGCATCTCCCTCTAGCAATTTTTGGATGTGGGCTGTGACCAAGAGTGAAAACATATGTGGTGTAACCCCAGGATGCTTCCAAAATGAGAGCAATGGTTCTCTGCTTTCATAGGAACATGGGTTGCAGCCCTGCGTGGTCTTTGTGTATACATAAACAACACAGTTACAATGCTGTGCTCTGAATTCTTGTGGGAACCCCCTCCCATCTCTACTTACTTGGCAGCAGCCACTGTAATCGATGGGGATCTGATCCCCTGTCACTCAGGAAGCAACTGGCTGCCATTCTTATCCCCTCCTGTGAACTTTCCCCATTGCAACAGGCAGAAACAGGGTCCCTGTTGCAATTCCTCTCTTGTACAAGTAGAGTGGGAATGACAGACAGCTGCTTCCTTGGTGACAGGGGAATGAATCCCCATTGATCACAGTAGCTAAATGGAGATTGGGGGGCTTTCACAGTCCCTACATCACCCATATAGTAGGGGCTACATAGGGACTATGAATACGTAATAGTCATGTATGTGCAACTTGATGTTACCCATTTGTAACTGTGTACAGGATGCCAGCCATAGAAAGTTCCCTTAGATTGGGTCAAAAAGTTGGCCCATTTGGCTCATGATTGTCTACTCTGACTGGCAGCAGCTCTCCATGCTTCAAAGCATTAACATGCAGACATACATGAATGCTAAGTGGTGATGACATGAAACCAATGCAGAATGAGGCAGAAACTACCACCCACATTCTAATTTGACATTATTAATGTCAGCATATAGCCAAATCTCACTGGCTGTATTAGCATCATCCCATTACCAGCTGGCTGGGATCAGCTGAGGGGAAAGAGGTGGTGCCAAAGGACAATCTGAATATACAACTACTACAAAATACTAGCAATTGGGAGTGAAAAAGGTAAATGTTCTCAGAGAAATTCCAGCTCCCCCCTCCCATTCATTACTTTTCTGCCTAAAATGTTTCATGAAAAAGAACTGGTGTTGCAGTAGAAATGCACCATTTAACAAGTGTGTGTGTATGCATGTGTACGCCTTCAGACTGCCTGTCAATTTATGGCAACTCTATGACTTTCATAGGGTTTTCTTAGGCAACAAATATTCAAAGGTTCATTTGTGATGAACCTGATGGGAGGGGGTCTTGACAACAAAGCCTCCTTGGGAACTGAGAGTGTTTAAGCTGATTGGCTGGTGAAATGGAACCTTGGATAGCCCAGGGAGGGGCTGGTGGAAAGAGGAAAATAATAATGGATTTTAACTGCCTGGTGTGTGGTTGAAGCGGAGTGTGATTTGTGGTGTGTTCGGGAGAGGTTAAAGATTTGAAGAGCTCTGTGGGAGAGAGAACTGAGAAATTGGGTGTATGAGAGTGAATGAATTAAGAGAGAGAGAGAGAAGAATGGTGTGCTGTTTGTAAACACTGAGATACAAAACAAATTTAAAGCAACAGTGTTACAATAAATGTTTGAAGTTCTGTGTTTTTTAAAACTGTGTCACAGAGGCTTATTTTGAATCCTGGAATATACACGCTACCAATAATATCATCTTGACCTTAGTATCAACAGTACCACAGTCTTGGAAAATATAAATCACTGCTGATCCTTACATCTGGGAGAAGGGCAGATTTAGGGAAGGCAGTAAAGGGGGAGAGTGCTGAAAGGAAGAAGCCAAGGGGGGACAAGAGTGAGGAAGGGACTGCGTTCTCAGAGAGGGAGAACTGAGGCAGACCCGTTTGTCCTGACCCTGGCTTGATTCAGAGATCTCCCTGGCGGTTCAGTTCTGATCACAAAGAGGTGTCAGGCTGGGCAAGCCTTGAGTGCGAGGCTTGGCTGCGCCTTTTGCACTCGGCACTGATGGGCGGTGGGTTTTTCCTTGTGTGCACATTTAACACAATTCCTTATTCTGACGTATAGTCTACAGCACCTGGTATTTGTGGCGATTCCCCATCCAAGTATTTTTTTAAAATAATTTTATTAAGTTTCACAAATAAAAATATCATTTTAAATTATACTTTTACATGAAATATTTCTGTTCTTCCACTCTGATCTAGTTTTCATTTTCTGAATTTCTATTCACTTATTACATTTAAGCATCACAGTTCTATGTTCATCTTACATGTTTGATCTTGCATTTCCCTCATCCACTCAAGTTATGTTACAGTTATCCCTCTTTTATTTCAACCATAGTTCAGACATTTTCACTTGGCAATTCCCAGGAATTACCCATTACAATTTGCCATTCTGCTTTTATCTGTTCATCCAATTTCCTCCTTAGTCTCTGAGAAACAATATCTGCATTTCTGTTTTCAATAAACGTCCCCCACCATTGTTCAATTGTGGGTAGTTGCTGAGATTTCCACATTTTGGCATATTCTATTCAGGCTGCCATTATCATATACAGTATTAATCTCCAATGTCTCTTAATACTGGTATATACTCAAGAACATTTGTCATGTTTAACAGATAAAATTCAGGGTTTTTTTTACAAATTGAACCTTCAATATTTCACACATCTTTTTATGTATTTCACTCCAGTATTTCTTTGCCTTGGGACATGATCACCACATATGAAATATTGTCCCCACCTCTTTCTGACATTTCCAACACATTCCCATACCTGTATTATAAATCTTTTTTAATTTATCTGGTGTCATATACCATCTATGAAACAATTTTAAATAGTTTTCTTTAGGGTTCTGAGCCGTTGTAAACTTCTGTGTCCTTCTCCAGCTCTGCTCCCATTCATCTAATTGAATTGAACGTCCAATATTCTGCACCCACAAAATCATTGCAGATTTCACAGTCTCCTCCTGTCTCTCCTGTATTAAAGTTTCTTGATATATATGGACTAATAAATGGGGTGGATTATCAAAGATCCATTTAATCACTCCTGTCTTTTCTTTTGATTCTATTCCATATGTTTTCAAGTCCATCTGAAATCTCTCACTTAACTGCCTGTACAGAAACCAACTTAATGATAATCCTTCCATTTTTTCTCTTGATTTGATCTTATAGGTATTTGTCATCGATTTCTCTAATATATCTTCGTATCTCAGTCATTTCTCTGATTCCATCCATCTTCCAAAGAAAGCTTCTTGAGGGGATACCCACATGGGTAACTGCCTTATGTTTTTACTCTTATATTCATTCCATATTTTCAGAAGCGATTTTCTGATATAGTGATGCGTAAAATCTTTATCGATTTTTGCTTTATCATAAAACATATAGGCATGCCAACCCATCCTCAAGTCCGCTCCTTCCAGTGCAAGCATTCTTGTATCTTGTAAGTCAATCCAATTTTTCAACCGTGTGAATGCCGCAGCTTTGTAATATAATTGCAAGTCTGGTACTCCCATTCCTCCTCGAGATATTTGTTCCATCATAATATTCCATTTAATCCTTGTTTTTTTCCCTTGCAATATAAATTTAGTCAGGTCTTTCTTCCACTGTATGAAGGGTTTGCTGTTTGTTATTATGGGGAGGTTTTGAAACAAAAAAAATCATCTTTGGAAGCATATTCATTTTAATAGCCACTATCCTCCCCATCACTGACAATTTCATGGAAGTCCACCTTTCCAAATCTTTAGTTATCTCTTTCCATTTTTTCTCATAGTTGTTTTGAACTAGCTCATTGTTCCTTTTTGCTATCCAGACACCTAGATATTTTGCTTTTTGTACTTTATTGAATCCAGTTGCAAGTGCTAGTTCCTTCTCCTCCTTATCTGTCATGTTTTTCATTAGCAGAACTGTTTTTTCTTTATGACCCCCACCCAAGTATTAACCACAGCTGACCCTGCTTAGCTTCCAAGATCAGATGAGATCTGGTTCCTTTAGGGTATTTAGACAAGGCTGCTTGATAATGCCTCTCCCAAAATGTAAGACAGGATTAAATTCTGCCAGACAAATGAGGGCTAATAGAGCCATGTGAACTAATGGAAACAGGGCAGTTTCATATCCTTTAACTGTCTCAGTTTGGCAGGAGGGGAGGAACATTCCTGATTAATTGTCCGGAACATTCCTGATTAATCCTCTGTTTGTTCACATTTTCAATTGCTTTTAAAATTTCAATTCCTGGAAACTGAATTCAAAATGCCAAAGTAGTTTGCAGTCATTTTTCTCGGAGGGGCAGAAGGGGGAGCAGAATTTTGTCCTTCCCAGTAGGCTCAGGGAAAAGCAAACCGCTGCAACCAATCCTAGCTTGTCTGTTCTTCCTCATTAATAACTTTTGTGATCTTGATCACACTCTGAAGTTGCTTGACCATGTGTCTTCCAGTTTTCCTCTCTGAAATGTTGGCAAGTATGCAGTCTTAGTAGTAGAATGATCCTTCGTGCATTAGATGTAAGCTAATAGTGCTAGATAAATACATAGATAATGCTTTAGAATTTAGATTTTGATCACACAGTTTTTTCCCCTTATCCAGTCCTTATGTAGGCAAAAGATAGCAAGAAATGTGAAAGAAAGACATCTGGATGCGTCTGCGCAAAACCTTTTCCCTGGCAGAGTGTTGGTTTGGTAAAGCCTTTATGATTGGCAGTGACTGTTTATCTGGCAGCCCCCAAAAATTCATGGAGAATTGCATTCAGTTAATTGAGCTTTAAATGCTACCACCTTTGTGAATGGCTACTGCCACTTCCAGGTTGGCTTCACAACAAAAAGGAACATATGTCTCTATTTAAACTCTGAACAAATGAATGGGGGAAGAGGAAAGGAAAAAGATTATGGGTAGATACAAAAAAGAGAACAGAAAGTGAAAGAAAAATCTGGGGAGAGGTATGTTAACTTAAAGTTTCTGAACTAGGTTCTCAGAAGGTATAAGCTAGCTGTGGACACAGGGAATTATTGTAGCTTAAAGGCAGGCAAGAAAGCAGCCCATAGTGGCCTTTAGAAAGCAAGGAAAGCAGAGAGAAACAGTCAGACAAAGTTTTAAGAGACCAGCGCAACACAAGGGCTGCCCAGACTTCCATAAACTCCTGGATTTAGATGCTGTGAACATGTAAGCAGAGCAATTTCCTTGGTCTTTTACAACTTAGGTAAATAATTTATTGGCGCAGTCCTCTCCCCCTATCACATAAAAGAACCATAAAAATATATTTATCATAAAAAAGCTGGGCTCTTACCAGCAAGCTACAAACTTGTGTGTATACTTCTGTTCACAATAAAGCAACTGATAGGGTCTGACAGCTCAAATTTCTCCAACAGCTTTCTTCTTCCCTACCCCCTCCCTGCCTCTCCCCCTTCTTATTTTTCCAGGGTGATGAAAACCAAGAGCAACTTTATAATTGTAGGAATTGGCCTTTGGTTTTCATCACATGTGGAAATTTCATGGATTACTAACTTCCCCATTATCAATCTTGTCTCTTTCCAAATGAATCGTGGACTCAATGTGATCCCTGTGGTTATTAGTAACGTTTGCCACTCAGTGGGCATACCTTAGGGCACTTAAATGAAAACAAGTTTTCAGGAATGCTGGCAGAAGATATCAGCAAGTTAGAAGCCTCTGGATATGTGGTGCTGACCAGCCTTGCCAGAATGTCAGCATCTTCTTCATTCAGTTTTTGCTACTTTGAGAGATAGCAAATTACGGCCTGCCCAGATATTTGTCACACTAGTAGAGAAGATATCAAGGGGATGATTTTGAGTATTGTAGGATTATTCTTGTTATACAGATTTATTTCTTAAGGACTAAACTAAGTTCAAATTAATGTAGACCTATTGAATCAATGGAGATTATATAAGTATTGACTTACAAAGTTCTCGTTGATTCAATAAGTCTAGTCTAGTTTGAACTAACAATTGGATGTAGCCCCTAACATTTTAAAGATTGATTGTTTAATTGGCTTGGGTAATCCCTCCACTGATGAGATTTCCAGTTATTCCACACAATTCCTATATTTATAGTTTCTGTGTTCAGTTTGTCACCTGGTGGCCAACCATCTAGTGGTGAACCTATCTATATTTAGCCAGTCTATTTGGACAGTTGTACAGGCTGTCATCAGGAGAATGCTTGAACCCTTACCAGCTTGACAGAACCTGCAATAACTGCAAGTACTTGTAAGAGATAGACAGTCAATTCTGTCTGTAAACAGTTAATTCTCTCTGCAGCTTGTAGTCATTTCTCTCTGTGTATGAAGCTAAAACAATTGCACCTTGTGGGAATGGAATGCTACTACTGCCTTGGCTCACTACTGCTGCCTTAGCTTCGATACATCAAACTTGCAACATTAGAGAAAAGCTTATTGTAGTAAGAAAACGAAACTGATGATCTTTGTAGTGCTTCTGTTCTTTCTCCTGAACAGGAGATAACACTGTACTAAAAATGTATAAATGGCTGTGAACCGAATTAAAGGGAGGCTCAGACTTTTGGAAGCAATTCCACCCGAGACTCGCCGGCTAATAAAAATAACTCCTTTCCAAACCAAAGGGTCTGATCTCTGTTGTCTGCTTCATACTGAGGCTGGACTTACAACAGTATAAACACTGGAACTCACGTTTATGGCTGCACAAATGCAGTGACCAAGAGTGCTCTGAAAAACCTACTTTGGAAGCCAGGCAATGAGGCATGGGGAAATGGAGTGTTATGTAGAAGAGAGGCACTTTTTGACAAGCTGTTGTGACAGGACCCTGCAAGGGTCCCTTTGGCTGCCTGTTGCAAACTGCCTCAGTGCTAGGAGATGCCTGGATGTTTCTTCACTCACTGCCCTGCTCCCCAGCACCTCGGAAATCTCCATTTGGTGCAGCTGCCTGGTTTCTAAGGTGGGTTTCAGGGGATCTTAGCTATGATGTAGCTATGATGACACAGCTTAGTCATCATAGCTATATCTCCTGGTGAAGGATCTTGGCTGATATCTAACTTAATGTGTCATCTCACCCTGTTAGATTCAGTAAAATAGGAAGTCTTGCTCCCTTATGTAGAGAAGTATTAGGATTGAAGGAAATAGAAGGAAATGAATCACATAGCTCTTTTTCATAGGCAGGCTGAAAAAAGACAAGTTAATCTTCTGGAATCCAAGGTAAGGCCATTTCTGCACTAGACTGTTATAATGCTATTGTTCCACTGTCAACATCCAATGGAATCCAGAGGTTTGCAGTTTAGAGAGGGGCCCTTAGAATTCTCAGCCAGAGATCTCTTTGGCCTCAGAAATACAAACATACAATGCAATACAAATCCCAGAATTCCGTGAATTCTAGTATGGAATTAACCAGAGTTCTAGAGCTATAACTAGAATTCTGGTGCAGAAATGGCCTAAGAGTAGCAGAAGAAGCAACAATTAAAGAATGGATAAAGTGAGGGGGCAGGGTGGTTAGATGGAATGGAATGGGGTCTGGTAGAGTTATTTGTTCAGAGACCAAGGTCCTCAAGCAGTCAGGGCCCTTTCAGAATGTGAGGTCTTTTGGCCTGACAGGCAGGCATCTCCATGGGCCTGAAGAGAAAGAAATTGTTTGGAGTTTTGGTGGGGCAAGCATTGTGACTGTTTTCATTAACTTCATCTCTTCCATTGATTATATTCTGGACTGGTTTCTATTGTATATTATTGTATAATCTACAATACTGTATAATCTTATTTGGGGTGAGTGGCAATGAAAACTCTTTTAAATATTTTGTTCACACAGTGAATATGACTCAATTGGCAATATGTATTAATTGGTATTGATATAAAATGGACCCTGATGTGGCTGTAAGGCCAGGCTGGGCAGAGGAAAAATTCTGGCTGAACACCTGTGCAGCAAAGTAGGTCAAAGATCCCCTCTAGCCATAGCCCGGGCAATTGTCAGGACAATCACCAGGTAACTCTGGAGATAATAGACATAAACTAAGTTGTAATATCTCTGCTATCAAACAATTGTGAAGGGAAGTTTTCACCAAACCACTGATTGTTTCAGTCCTCCTTCCTAGTACCTGTGCATTTCCCCACATTGTCTCCTTGCCTGTCCACTATTACAGAGCTGTTATGATAGCCATTAATCCCTTGTCAACTAACACTAAGATTGTCAAAGCAGTCTGGACTTTATTGTCTACTCTGCAATCTCCATTGTTTGTTCAAACAGAGAACCATTTACACACATGCCCTGCAGGCAGATTTGAGTATAAAAATCCTCCATTTCGACCAGTTAGTTGCAGTACCTCAAATGCTGGACACCACTATGTTGTTCTGAATTCCACTTAGTACTGCCTTTAGACACAAGTATGAGCCACTTCACTATTTCTTTGCTGCTCTTCTGGTTTGGTAATTATCATTCAAAAACTTAAGCTTTCCTATCCATAACTTTCCTCCCTTTAATTTGGTTAGCTCTTGTGTGAGTGTGTGATTGTCTGAACTTTGTGTGCATGTGTGATTGAATTCCTCTCAATAAACATACTTATAGTTTACTTTTGAGTCTTTGTCTGGTTTTCCTGCAAGGACCCTGTAAACATTGCACCCTCTCCCTGGATTTTCAAGGGCCAGAGAGAGCTCACCGGGCACCGCTGGAACAAGAATGCTTTCCAAGGCACGGGCCCCTCTCTTGGAGTAACCCATTCCAGGGCGCCCTGCCCTTCACAAAGAAAAGAGAAGTCTCCCCAGGGCTCCTGCTGTCTTCTCCAGAATCAGTCGCATTACTGCACTGGATGTTTCATGGCGCCCGTCTCCGCCACTCCAGATTCAGGGATATGAACCCAACTCCCTTTTGATCACATGCCAGAGGCTGTTCACCTTGCTGCGGATATAGGTACAGCCCAGTGTCAATCCAACAATTTTTTTGTCTCTTTCACCTCATTGTATCTTCCAAATTATTTGGTGGATCTTCCAAACATTAAAATGAGGTTAGCCTTTCTACATGTCAGGTTGAATGTTCGTCCATTGGCAGCTCAGATGGGCTATTATAAGAGAGTTCCTATGAAGGACAGAGTATGTGGTTGCAACTCTGTCTCAATAGAAGATTTAACTCATGTATTGCTTTGAACGCGCTATTTATAATGAATTTAGGAATAATTCTATTTTTTCTTTATTGAAATCTCTTCAGGGAAGTTCTTCTGTGAAGGTCTATTTTCTGTTATCTGATGCTGTGAAATATGTATCTTTTAGAACATTTAAATTTCTGGTTAAGGCCTTACCATTACATGCTATAAAGCGTAAGGTGGGGTATGGAATGTGATTCATCGATTGTAGATTAACTATTACATGTAAATTAATTTATTTTATTTTTTCCTTTACTTTTTATATTTCTGTATAATAGCTGGTTGCTAAAATACAATAAAACTGAACTGAACTGAACCATAAACATTGATGGAAAGATCCTGCTAGGTAACCTGCCTCTTCCAGCCTTCTTGATTAGAACTAATTCATTTCCTATTTTTGCATGGAGTTGCAGGTACTGATAGAGGACCTCAAGGGGTATCCCACCTTTGAGGGTAACAGTCACAATCTGCTCCTGCGGCTGCTGGCTGAGAGTACTAAGGATAAGGGGGCTTCTGCCTGCCAACTGCATAGGAAGGGACTCCATAGGGTGTCTCTGTGAACTAGATCAGAAATCTCTGCAGGCTGAATTAGGTCCACAGGATAGAAATTCCCCTTCCATAGCCTATACAATATGATGCTGCTAATGCACTGTTTCTAACAAAGAATCTATGTGTTCCCTAATTGGCTGGTTTTATCTCTGTGATTACTGTAAGCTGAGAAAGAAGTCATAACCAGGAAAATAAGAGAACTGAAGCAAAAACATCTAGAACAAGCAATAGCACTAAATATCCCCCACCCCTCAAAAACCTCAGGGATATGTTTCTTTTCTCCAAAATTATTTATATTTGTTAATAAAATCAATGCTTATCTTACTCTGATATTTGATTATTTATTTAATTATTTTTTAGTTTGTGTTTCTTTTTATCTGAGATTTGAAAGCATTACTATGATGGGAGGAGAGGTTTGGGTCAGAACAGTCAAAGCATGGCAGACGTTACAAGGGTATCAATCCCCGGTATAGGAAATCCTCCATAGGCACAGTGGCGTCTACGTGCCGCCTTTTCAAGGAGATCTTCATACTCCTAACGGCAAGAAAAGTAACCTTTAAAAAATAAAAATGAAAAGTTAGATGGTGAGAATTTGTTTCCCACACCAGATGTTAGGTTTCATAAGGACTGTTCGCTCTCCCCCATCTCTCCCTCCCTTTCCCTTCATGTTGTGTGTTTGCATAATTACAGTTGCTGACCCAGTTGATTACAGTTGGCGATCAGGTCATAATTTTCAAGAGAGTTCAGGTACAAGGGCCTGAGCACTAATGAATCTATCCTATCTATCCAATCCTGATAATTTAAGCACATTATTTGAATACATGAAGGGGTAACAGGCTGTCTTTCTCAACTAAATAGGATTTGCCTAGTTTGAACAATCTCTTCCATCACTTCACTCTAAGATAGCAAGGAAGGAATGTTTCAAAGTAGTATAACAATTGGATTTTATTCTGATGAATTTTTCATCTAGAAGGATTAACTACATGGAAAAGCTCTGCTTAATCAAATCAAAGCCATGGTCCATTCTAGTTGAGAATCCCCTTTCCTTCCAATGCCATTCAAGTGCCTTTAGGAAGTCATGCACCACCTCAACCCACATTACCATCAATATGGTTTCCCAAATCTGAATTATCCATGATTATACCTTCTCTTACCAACAACTTTGGCAAAAGTGGTTGTTGATCTCAACAGCACTTGGCAACACAGCTTTTTTTAAAAGTATAACTCCTAGTTCCCAAAAGTATTATTTCTGAACTCCACATCTCACAGATACTATTGTTTTTGTATTCTATTTGTATAACTTAAAAGGTGAGGAATCCAGCTGTGGCCAAGCCCGTTGATATGTTACCATACCCTAACACCCCTCCTATGAGATATGTGATTTTCATAAGTTAAACTTATTAATGACTGGAGAACATGTTTAGGGTTATGCTGGCCACAGACATGTTTGGGGTCATGAAAATTCAGATAGGATTATGCCAAAAACCCAACACTGATGGGTTTTTGCTAACCCCTTCACTGCTTCAGACCCTTGGCATTCTTTGAATGCAATGAAAGACAAACTGCCCAGAATGGTGAGCATCCCGCAATATTAGCCTACAGAGATCTTCCCTGTACACCCTACCTAACTGAACATTAAGAGATCGTCATTAGTCCCATCCATGTTTTGTCACTCCAGAGTTAAGTAATCAGCCCATTCCTGAATCCTTTGTCAATCTTATGAGAAAGCCATTACATCTTTGTTAATGTACCCCCTCAGGGTGTGAAGTGAGATATAAACACCCTAGCTTTGACCCCAGCCAATTTTAGTATGCTGTCTGAGTCACTATGCTATCAGGCCTTTCCACCAACCTCTCTCTATCCATTCTTTCTTGCCTCATTTTCTAATAGGCTTGTATGGTTCTTAAGAGTGTCTGATTTCTCATGTGTTTGTCAGTTCAAATAAAATACCTTGTTAACTTTAACTGGAGTCCTTTCTACAGTTAGTACTGATATACATAGGTGAAAAGATCTTGCCATTACCCTCTTCTTGCAGGCTTCCTTTGAGCTATGATTTCCCTAAATTCTAAGGAGATGCTGGCATTGTGGGTGGACCCCAATGTCCCCAACCTTTCAGAGTGACAAGATAAACACCAACATTTCTCAGATATTTTATTGGCAGTGGCTCTTTGTGTGTGTGTGTGTGTGTGTGTGTTCATGTGTGTGCACGTGTATGTGTGCAAGAGCTACTTCTTATAGCTCCTTTCTGGTCCTGAACTCCTGCAGATGCTGTAAATATTAACAATCCCATTTTTATAACTGTACTCTGTCGCTCTGTTATTTCACGTTATCCCGCCCAATACCTCATCAGGCACTCAGGCCACAGGAACTGGTTTTAATACCTGCCCGAAATAATAATAAAAAAAGCTTCCTTGGTTTATGTTGGCTTGGAGATTTTGATCATGTTCCCCTTGTAATATTTAATCTCTGCCAGAGCTGCTTAGTTTATGACTGGAAAACTCTAGTGAGCATGCAAGTTCTCCTAGTTGGACCTGTGCTGAATACATCAACAGGAGGGCAATCTCTGCAGCTAGAGAGAATCACTCCTTTGTCTAACAGCAGTCCTTTTAGACTTGTAGGCCAATCCCAAGAGAGCTGAAGCAGTAAAGTAATAAAAAAATGAGCTGTGAGCTGCAAACTTTGTCCGTATTTCATCTGAGACAAAGTTTAACATAATGGCTGCAGGTCAGCCACTGTGCTTTGGTCTTCCTGTACTATCTTCCATATATGATTATTTTTAAAAAAATACTTCCAGGGCTGTTGAAATAGGTGTTGAAAATGGGGTGACATATTCACTGCTATACACTTGATGCCGTGCAGCTGAAAATATGAACATGCTTTATCAAAACCATTCTGTCTAAGGCATTTTGAGATTCTGCATTGTGTTATTATCCATTTCTTTATTACAATGATTTATATCTAAGTTTTTGGGAGGAAAATCCATCCAATGTGGGAGAGATTCAAACACTCACACCATTCTTCCAGTTGGGTCTTAGCAAGACCAGCCAGGAGAATATGCTCAAAATAAAACCAAGCCCTCCTGAGTGCACAGTGTTCTGCCATTCATTGACCTGGCACTGAGCAGCAGCTTAATAAGCTGCCTGTGTGACAGCCCAAAGCACGGTGTGTTGCCAGGGTGATAACCAAACTATTTCACATCATGGAAGGAACCAGAAGGGAAAAACAGCATGAAGGTCTTCTTGTCCCTTTACCCGGCCTATCCCTCCCCTATTACAATAGACCTCTCTGCCTAAGACAAGTGTAGAGAGCAAACTGAAAGTGTATAAAAATAATTTAGATTTTAGGGCTAGCCTAAGATAGCTGCCTGAGATAAAGGACAGGGTGGCAACCCCTCCTTCCCTAATCTGAATACAGAAGCTGACTGGACTGATTGCTGCATCTAACACAGTGGAGGCAACAGGCTAGTTCAGCAGGGCCGAGAAGATGATGTGGAATACACCAGCTCTGTCCACTGACAGAAGGAAAGCAATAGAAGAGTTCATTAGAAACCCCTGTGAGGCTGATACCACTAAATGCCAGCATCTAGTCTCTAAGAATGTCATTCACTTGGATTAATGGTAGACCTCACCCTGCTTTTCACGCAACTAATTTGACACAAGGCACAGTGTGTCTACAGCTAAAAAAGAGCTCAAACTTTCCAAAGGTATACTAAAAACAAAGCAAACAAAATATCTCCTCCCCCCAACAGCTCCTGCACTCTTAACTTGAGCCATGAAACATAGGCCATTTCCGCACTAGACTGTTATAGTGCTATTATTTCACTTTCAACACCCTATGGAATCCCGGAGTTTGCAGTTTAGGGAGGGACCTCAAAGGCCCTCTTCCCCTTTTGTTTGAAATGTACATTTAGCAGGTGATGGTGCTTCTCTGTGTGCTGGGAAAAGCTTCATCTGCTGATGCCTGCAAACCAAACTGCTATTAGAAGAATAAGAAGCCAGCAAGTGACTGGTCTTGTTTTCTGTTGAGCTGGCAACCCTGCATGACAGTATTATGCAAAGCTACCCAGACATCACTCTAGATATCCTTTGGGATGATGAAGTGGACTTTTCATCTACCTTTTGTAGTCCGATTGCTGACGTGAGGAACTGTATGCCTTATTTTCACCCAATGCCTTCTTAGCCTGCAAGCTATAATCGATTTAATGCTGCAGTCTTGCATTAATGCCGCAATGAATCCGTTGAAGCTTGGACTGCATACTTAAAAAGCATCTTGGTTAATCAGGAATGCCACATGCCTTGTGGAATAGACTCTTAACTAGTGATATCATATTCCAAAAAAGAAAAAAAGCTTTCACGAACAAAAGACTAGGGAATCCTCTGTACTTGGTCTGCAGATATTGGAGCCAAGGCTCTGGTACAGGAAATTAAGGGGAAACTCAAGGGATTATTTTAAAAATTAATCTTTATTACCTTCCACTCCCAGGCTACCAATAAAAAAATACTGCTTCAGCATCCTCTGCAAAAATATTTCTACAAAGCAGAAGGATGAAGGAGAGCAAATATGAAAGAAGACTGAGGATAGTGGACTGCAAGAACTCTGTAATTGGAAAATATTGCAGATAAAATTACATTTTGCATACCTTTGAAATTCAGCCAATTTTGACAATCAGGTCAAATTACTCTCAAATTGCTAAGATATGTCTAATCATCTGATAGAACAGCTCAAAGTATTACTCAAGTGTGCCATCTGGGAGATGTTGGTGCTTAAAAAGAATATTAGTATGACATTTGAGTTTGAAAAGCTACTTTTTGTTAAATGGAAACTCAAAGTATATTGTGAAATTGCAACATTCTTTTCCAATTCCCTGAAATCTACCCCATATCTGAAAGCAATTCATAATAAAACCAAATGGTCCAATTCTAGATCCCATTTTTTATATTTAAGATTTCTACACAAATCAAAAACAAAGCAAGTCAATTTTCCCCAAAATTTCTTTTTACAGCAACTGTTTATCTTCTGAATGTAAGAGCAGTCTGGGAGAAATAAGAATAATTTTTCTTTGGCATATTCATTAATTGACTGGTAAAATAAAAGTGATCGCCTATTATTTGATCATGGTTAAATATTGACAAATATTTATATTTTTTTAATTCTTAGGATTGAGAAACAGGTGGTATAAAAATCCACTTAAAGCATCTCTAAAAATGCTCTTTAAATGTGGCTAAACAAAGTAACTAGAAACTGTTACTTTCTACACTAAAAAATGAATTATGTTGTTAATGTTGATTACATTGCTTTTGAAATGTGACTTAGAATTACAGAACAATAGAATTCTAGAGCTGGAAGGGAGCAGAAGGCCCATCTGGTCCAGCCTCTTGCCATGCAAGAATATACAACTAAAGCACTCCAGAAAGCATTTCAAAGTGCCATTGTTAACTCCTCAACATTGCTACTGGTTAACTACATTATTGCTACTTATTATTATTGCATTTACAGTAGCCCTTCCACATCTGTGAGGGTTTCAGGCACAGAACCCTTGCAAAAGTGGAAAAATGGTGAATAACTCCCGCTCCAGAGTTCCCCCACTCCCACTCCTTTGTCTCTGGCCTTGGCGTTCCTGGGGGAAGAAAAAAGACAACCTAAAAAGCTTACTGGTACTTACTGGTACATTGGATGAATTCAAGTCTCCAGGGCCAGATGACTTGCATCCTAGGATATTAAAAGAGCTGGCAGAGGTCATTTCGGAACCACTTGCTATAATTTTTGAGAAATCTTGGAGGACAGGAGAAGTTCCAGCAGACTGGAAGACAGCAAATGTTATCCCCATCTTCAAGAAGGGAAAAAAGAGGACCCAAATAATTATCGCCCAGTCAGCCTGACATCAGTACCCGGAAAGATCCTGGAGCAGATCATTAAGCAGTCAGTTTCTAATCACTTAGAAAGCAACGCGGTAATCACGAGAAGTCAACATGGATTTCTCAAAAATAAGTCATGCCAGACTAATCTTATCTCTTTTTATGATAGAGTTACTAGCTTGATAGATGAAGGGAATGCTGTGGATGTAGCATACCTTGATTTCAGTAAGGCCTTCGACAAAGTTCCCCATGACATTCTTGCAAAGAAACTAGTAAAATGTGGGCTGGACAGGGCTACTGTTATTTGGATTTGTAATTGGTTGACCGACCGAACCCAAAGGGTGATCATGAATGGCTGCTTTTCATCCTGGAGAGAAGTGACTAGTGGGGTGCCACAGGGTTCTGTCCTAGACCCAGTGCTGTTCAATATTTTTATCAATGACTTGGATGAAGGAATAGAGGGCATGCTCATCAAATTTGCAGATGACACCAAATTGGGAGGGGTTGCTAATACGCCAGAGGACAGGATCAAAATTCAAAATGACCTGGATAGATTGGAGAGCTGGGCCAGGGCGAACAAAATGAAATTCAACAGAGAGAAGTGTAAGGTCCTACACTTAGGTAGAAAAAATGGAATACAGAAATATAGGATGGGGGACACGTGGCTGGATAGCAGTACGTGTGAAAGGGATCTAGGAGTCTTCATAGACCACAAGCTGAACATGAGTCAGCAGTGTGATGCGGCAGCCAAGAAAGCCAATGCAATTCTCGGCTGCATCAATAGGAGTATGGTGTCTAGATCGAGGGAGGTACTGGTACCACTCTACTCTGCTTTGGTTAGACCCCATCTTGAATACTGTGTCCAGTTCTGGGCACCCCAATTCAAGAAGGATATTGACAAGCTGGAGCAAGTCCAGAGGAGGGCGACCAAAATGGTGAGAGGCCTGGAAGCCATGCCCTATGAGGATAGATTTAGAGAGCTGGGTATGTTTAGTCTGCAGAAGAAGAGGTTGAGAGGGGACATGATAGTCATGTTTAAATATTTGAAGGGATGCCACATAGAGGAAGGAGGAGCCTTGTTTTCTGCTGCTCCAGAGACCAGGACAAGGAGCAATGGATTCAAGCTGCAGGAAAGGAGATTCCACCTGAACCTCAGGAAGAACTTCCTGACAGTCAGGGCTGTCCGGCAGTGGAATCTGCTGCCTCGGAGTGTAGTGGAGTCTCCTTCCTTGGAGGTTTTTAAGCAGAGGCTTGATGGCCATCTGTCGGGATTGATTTGAGGGTGTTCCTGCATGGCAGGGGGTTGGACTGGATGGCCTGTGTGGTCTCTTCCAACTCTAGATTTCTATGATTCTATGATTCTATGATTCCCCTCAGACAGAGAAGAGTAGAGTTCTGGCATTTTAGTTACTTCTGGCACCCATCTTGAAAAAGGAGGGGCAGGAGCAAAGATAGCACCTGATCAATCAGCAGCACAGCAGAATGTGCAACCACATGGCAGAGAAGACATGCCTCTAGCAATGGGAGGGGTTACTCACCCAAAAGGAAAAAAATGTTCATTTTAAACACAAGCCTCACAAGCCTGGGGTGAGGAATCCAAGCGATGGGAAGAGGGAAATGGGGAGGAGGAAGACAAGCACATGTCTCACAAATAATCAGACTCATGAAGGTCAAACCTGAGAATGTGGAGGAAAGACTATATTTCTACCCTACCTCCCCCTGAACTGAAACTCAAAGCAATTGTGAAAGTCATGTTTAACTGCATTACTTGTAATTCATTACTTCCAAGCTCAGTCTTTTCTTTTCTTTTTTTTTTGATATTAGTACTTTATTTTATTCAAGGCATGTATTTATTGCCTGTCAACCCCCGGGGTTCCTGAGTCAATGTACAATCCATAAAAACACTTTAAAGCTTCAACATGCTTTTTTTCAAAAAAAAAAAATGGTCTGAAAGAACATCCAAATACAAACTTGTACCCTAAGAACTGACTTAAAAAATGTCCTCCTTGCCCATCGTATCAATATTAATGAATTTTTTTCCATTATACAGGCTGGAGATTCAAACTGATAGAACTCAAAATCTCTCTCAACCAATTTAGATAGTAAAGCTTTCAGCTCACGTTTCATACTGTGGCAAATTCTTTACGTGTCTTCCTTAAACTAAAGTGTTTGTGTTGTTTTCTAATGTGTCTATTGGAATGGCAAATTAATTCTCATAGTGTAAATTAAGAGAGATACTCAGTGAATTTCTGTCCACATAAAGCCTTTTGGGGGGAGAGTGTTATTGCTGAACATACAGTAGCTGTTGTGTTTACATTCATGGTCTCTGTACTCCTGGTAATAAGGTATAATTCATGGGGTACTTGCAGAGATACTTTTAACTTCATAAACAGAATGGCTTGATTATATTACATTATGTCTCATGGATCATGGAAAGAAAATGTTGGCAAAGTATAACAGGGCTAGATGAGATGGAGGCAAGGAAGGGGGAAATGTTAATTACTTGAGAAAAGTTGTAAAGGGTCTCAATGAATGTGTGTGTGGGGGGTGTGATTTCAAGTTGGTGACCCCATGAATTTCATATGGTTTTTTTAGGCAAGGAATACTCAGAGATGCTTGGTAGATGGTAAATTGGCATATAGACACCAGCATGGATAAAGAGAACATTTCCACTTTTTTCTCCACACTATTATCTGCCTGTAACATTTCCACAGACATCCTGTAAAACAGAGGTGGAGAACTTTATTACTACCAAGCAGGGGCGTAGCTGCGGGGGGGGGGCAAAATGAAAGCCTTGCTGCACAAGTAAGAATTCTGCCCTTATTTAATTTTTCCTTCAATCTCCAAATTTCTAACATTGCAGTAACTTAAAACTTCAGTAGAACATTTAGAAATACAATTTAGCCATTCAAGGAAAAGGGGCAGGCAAAGTTAAGGCTTTTCCCCCCTTAATTTTTATATTAAAATTTTGTAAGATGCCTTAGGTTCCATCCTGTGAGAAAAGCAAGGTATACATTGAATGAATGAATGAATGAATGAATGACCAAAGGAATGTAAACACAATAAACATAATAGTACCAGGTGTGAATGATTTTCAGGATCTCATCCTTTGCAATGCTAGAAATTTGGGCACTGAAGGTAAATTTCATTTAGGGAAACAAGGAGGGCAATGTTCCCCCCCCATTGATACATCCCTGGAACCAAGCCAAGGCTTCTTCTGCTTCTTGCTTTGATGAAACTAACATTCTGAAAAGCAGATTGGAAAATAAGACTAAAACAAAATATAGAATCAATAGGTGGGCATACCTTTTTGTTTGTTTGTTTGTTTCAGGGAACTAAATTTTGTTTTGAGCAACTAAATTTCCACAATAGTGGACAACTTTTTGAATTCTCCACAACTCTTAATCAGACTAGATGGTTTAAAAGAAAAATGAGGGGAGTGGAAGATATTTCAACCATAAGGTTCACTTGTTACCCCAAAACATGGGTGACTCAGGGGTCCACCCAAGATGCCAGTACTTCCATGTGGCAATAGGGAATTAATTAGCTCAAATTTAGGAGACCTGATTGAGGAGGGTAACTTAATGTGATCTACCACCTATATTTATGAGGTCCTTGCAGGAAAGAACCAGCCAGAGATTCCAAATGTAAATAAAATGTGTTTTTATTGAAAGAAATCCACACAAGCATGCAAAAGATCCAAACATTCGCACATGCGCACAAGAGCTAACTGAAGACAAAGAGAGGAAAGTGTGGATAAAGGACTTTCAGAGTTGAGGTGATATTTACTGGTCTGGCGAACAACAAGGAAAGCAATGACATGGGCACCTAAGGACAGTTCTTGTTCAGGAATCAAATGGACAGCATGGCATTCAGAAAGGTGAGAAACTGCACTCACCTGCTCAAAATCAGGGCTTCTTATACCTAAAAAATATCCTGCAGATATGGCTGTGAATTGCTCTCCCAGTCAAGTGGACAATGGGAGTTGCAACACAAACAATGAAGTCTGGACAGAGTTGATGGTTTTGATGTTTAGGTGACAAAATGGTAATGGCTGTCGTAATAGCTTTGTATTGTGGAGAGGTTGGGAAGACAAAACAGGGAAACATCCAGGTGCAAGGGATCTGGGTTAAACAATCACAGTCTGGTGGGGATTTCCCCTTTCTGCTCTGAGATGTCTGGCTCTTTAACATAAACCTATTGTCTCTACAGTGGCCACACTATTAGCCTGACAATGACTTCAGTATTTGCCTAAGAGAAGGTGCAGCTGTCCTGCTTTGCTATCTCTTGTTTACAGTCAGTAATCTCATTCTTTCCAACTTGGCCTTCCAATCACCTCAGGTTTTATTTATATCAATGCCAATTAATATACTACCAATTAAATAATATTGCCAATTAAGCCATGCCAATTGCGGGGGGTGCACAGGGCCATAACACACTTTTAAACCAAGTTCCCAAGTGGAGCAATGCATGTTTGGTACATGTAAAAAAAAAATCATGTGACACCTGGCAGTGCCGCTGAGATGAAAAAGAAAAAGCTGTGTCCCCATTTTAGGAAATATAAAGTTGCCAGCAGGTTAGACAGCTGCATTTTGCCTTTGAAGAAATGCGCAGAATGGAAAATGAAACTAAAGCTTAGCCTCAAAGGAGGCTTGAATAGTTAGAGAATGTGTCTGAATCTGCAAATATTCTCTTCACAATATTCTCTATTATAAGATCTAACCCAAAGATTTGATTTATCTATTTGATGCTGTCATAGCCTCTTAAGTCTCTGAACATGGCTTCAGAATTGGCCAGATGTTGTTCTGCTTTCCTGAATCTCAGCCACCCCTGTTTGGCGGGGCTCCAAGAAAGCTGTTTCTGAGTGATGACCATCCTTGCTCTGGGACTACACTTCACATCTGATAACTCTAGGATACCCAAACCTGCACACCTTGTGGCCTCTGTATACCTGGCTCCACCCCATTTTCTTTTCAGATGCCACAACTCTCACACAATGCCTGATGTCCACTTCAAGGAAACACGGAGCAGTTTAATGAAACTGTCCAATATGTATAGTGATCTTATTCTACCATTAGTTAGTGCCTCCTGAAGGTTTAAGAACATTCAAGCAGAAGCAAAATGAGTGGCCAAACAGGAGCTTTGGAGGGGACACCTTAGTCACTGCAGGATGACAGTATCACTCAATAATTAGGAATCTGGCTAGATGTGTCCAAACGCACTTGGCCAATGACTGGAAAGACAGGCTTCACTCTCTGCACTGTTTGCTATGTCAGTCTACTGGAGGAGGGATGATTAGCAATAGTGTGTGTATACTAGATACCATTGTCCTCCATAATATCCTAGAATGTGGTTTCTGTAAAAGCTGGGCCATTTTAGGCTTCTGATTGTCTGTTATTGTTTATGAAGAAAGATGGTGCTCCTTCTGAGGAGACAGAATGCCTCTAGCATATTGTGAATCTCACCTGTAAAGTACAGCCTACCTTCTCCAAAACAGTGAGCTGGGAGAGACATTAAAAGGCCTGATGCAAAGTTATGTGGACATGAACTGTAATGACTTTGTTGAAAAAGTGTCCTATTTGCTGTTTGTTTCACAAGAGGTGGTTCTACCATCAATTAGTGTTGTCTCCTTCAGTTTGTTCCATTCATTCCACATTTTAGCCATAGAAAAAGACAGAGAGGGGATGCAATGAGAGAAGAGGCTGTGAGGGGAAGATTTAAGCACCCCTTTCCTATCTCTGCTAATTTTGTTTTTCTCCCTGAGCCTCTGGTAATTTCAGGTACCTCCAGAAAATATGCAGTGCCCTAATTTCATTTCCTACATACAGAGTGGAGTATTTCAAGCACAAGTATGCATCCATTTTTTAAAAAAATAAATAATATTAATATTACTTTAATATTGTTTCCGGAGGCTAGTCCTCCTCTTTTAACCCATTTTTTCCTTTGTCCATGAATATGAACTAAAAGTAAGCCCTGTCCACCAGTGATGTAGACTCCAGTCGACTGACTCGGACTCAAGTTGGACTTCAGTTACTTCAATGACTTGACTGAAACATGACTCAGCAATAAATGATACACTGACTCAACTGGATTCGAGACTTGTACATTTTTAGTGACTGACTTGCTGCCTTTGGTTCAGTAACATAACACATTCATCCAGAAACCTTAGGACTTTGAACAATGCTTCCATCACTTTTTGCCTACTGGTCACATGACAATTTGTCTCAAGCCCAAAATGTGGGCTCATTTCTCAGAGGGGAACAGCAAACAGGTTAGACAATGGGCTTGAGGCGGGCTTGAGATCTGCTCAGCAGTCTGTTCCCACTGCATGTCAGAGGAGCCTTCTAAAACGTTTCCTAAGAGTAGAAGACAAGACTCACCCCGAAAGTGCAGGGTGCATGCAATTCTCAGAGAAGTACAGCAAATGTGTGAGGCAATAGGCTTGAGGAGGAAGGATCCTTCCTTCTAAAGCTTTTGAAGCTCCAGTAATGGGGAGTAAGAAGGATCCTATTCCCCACTTCTGAAGCTGTAGATTGTTTTTTGCCCCTTGGCACAAAAGCCTCCAGCTGCAGATGGCAAAATTGCAAATATGGAGGGCCAACTCTGATTAACTTGTTAAAACTGACTTTGTTCAACTCTGTAAAGAAATTCCAGAATATAGGCTGGGGTATAAAGTTGGGTCACGGACCCGAAACTTGACTTAAGACTTGAAGTAAAAGATTTAAAAATATATCACTGCCCTCCACAAATCAGATCAAGGACCTCTTGCCTCACCTCTCATTAACATCTTTGACCGAAGGGAGGAGAGAAAAGGTGTTGCTATTCAGTTGTAATGGGGGCGGAGATTAAAGGAGGCATGGTGGTGGAGATTAAACAGGTCAATGGAAGAGAATGGGAAGAAGACATTTTGTAGCAGTTCTTCCTCCTCATTTATCATCCAACCAACAAATTACTGCCTGATCTAGTAGAATCCTATTGGGTCAAAATCTTCTGTTTTTAACATGAAGTCAGTGACCAAGGAAAGCTGACTTCTTGACAGTAAAACTTCTTGCTTGCTTGCTGATTTATTGTTTGAATATATACCCCACTTTTCTCCTGGAATAGGATCTTATTACTACTTCATGCCAGAGTTTTTAAACAATTTGTTAAAAATTCACTTGTCACCACTAATTCTTTAAATTCCAACCATGATTTTAGAATTTTTAAAGAATTTGAAAATTGTTGCTGAAATTTTAATGGATTTACTGAACAGAAATTATGTTACTTGAGATTAATAATCAATGCTGCTTGTTAGCCCAACTTGTTTCTGGCCATTTTTAGTAATTTGATATATTTTCAGTTCAATTTATTGATTGAAAGGTTAATCAATAAACTAATTTGATGAAATTAATTTACTTTGCCAATTTCATGTAATGCATTAGCACTAACACTAACACCTCCCAGCTCTGCTTCTACTTCAGGTGGAACAACTACCCAGCAGCTATTGGTCCTCTGGCAAGTGAGAACAGGTATCTGTATTTCTGCACTTCCAGGACAACTGATGCTCTTGCTGGGAGATAGGGTATAATAATTTCCCCCTACAAGCTCATTCTCAAGTGAGTGGCTGAGAACAGGTTGATATTCCCATTAGTGTGGTTGTACTTGTCCTTGGAGAAAGGAGGTGCAATCTCCCAGCAATCCTTGGTCTACTGATTGGTAATCAGGCTCAGAATTAAAGCCCGTTCAACCTTCAGCTTTATGTCATCACAGAGAGAGAGAGAGAGAGAAAGAAAGAATGCAAGTGAGGAAAAACAGAGGTTGTCTGACTATCATTAGATATGGCTTGGTAAATATAAGTAGAGATATGGTATAAATATTGAATGTGATTGGTAGGTACAAGCTTGGTAACCACAAGCATAAAGACTCTGATCATACACAAGGCACCTATTTTCCAAAGCTCAGAGTAGACATGGGGAGGGCAAGAAGGGAGAGAGGTGGCTTTCTGAGTCCCCTCTGACTGTGATTGATGGCACTGTGCCGGATTGTCACTGAGGTAGAAAATTAGAGGAAGATCGTTCCAGATATGGGTCTATCCAGGCTCCTATGCTATGTCCATAAACATATATAGCTCAGCACACACACCCCGAACTCTCTCTCTAGCCGATCAGCTCATTATTCACTGCACTGAACAGGGAAAAGGGCAAATACCTCTTTCTTCCTCTTTCTATTACTTTGGTGTGTGTGTATTTCCACCTAAAGGTGTTTACCTGTCTCTTCTTGTAAGTTTCTTCATTTAGTTGAGAACATATATTTCTTGCTTGAGAGATGCCAGCATCACACTGCCATGAAGATTTGTCACTTGTTCCCCACTCTCAAAATTAGAGATGGAAAGTATATTTGCAAAGATTTGAAATGCAAATGAAAAAAGGGATTGGAAAAAGCCAACAAGGAGAAACATGGGCAGAAAGAATCTTTGCAGCTCAAGACCTATTCTATCAGAAAAGCTTTTTTGTGCAGAAAAAGATATTTTTCTGTGCAGGAATATTACTTCCTGAGTAGGAAGCAAGCTTCAGTGGAGAAAACAACATTCTTTCATAGAACATGCCATTTTAAATGGATATTTATTTATTTATTTATTTTGCAAAGACTGAGGCCCTTTCTGCAGGATGTCATCATCCCATACTGAGGATGGAAGAAGGACGTGACCCAGATGATGGTTCTGTATCATGTTGTCTGGGTCGTGTCCTTCTCCTGTCCCCAGGCAGCACAATTGCACCACAAATTATTGATGGGTTTTCCCCATCAATGACCAGCAATCGCGCAGCCCTCCTGCTGCCTGCCTACACTTACCTGGTGTGGTATGTGGAGGTCCTGGAAGCACAATGGTGGCACTTCCTGCCCCAGCACAGCCTGGGGTAGTACCTGGCTGTGCTGCGGAAGGAAGAGGCAGTGCCATTGCACTTCCTTCATTCGCAGAGGCAGCTGATGCAGAGGGGAGCACTCCTGACATGCTCCCCTCCCAGCAGAGACAATGTCAGGACCCGCCCCAGATGTCTCTCGAATGAGGTAAGCTGTGGAAAGGGCCTAGGTTTAAATGGTGAATTGTCTCTGAAAACTGCCCAGTGGGCAGAAAATAGATTCAATCATTCCTGCAAGAACAAAATTAACAAGTGATTTCATCGCCAGCAGAAACCATACCTTCATGACAGCTTTTAAGTGCCCCAGGCAAGCATCAGGGTGTTACTGCCAGATCCAGGGAGAGGAGGAGCAGTCTGGCATCTGGGTGTGCAAGATAATGTACACATCTGTTTGCAGTCGGTGCATGTTTCCTTTGAAGCACTGCAAATCTCATTGTGTTTAAGGGGGTTTACTTAAGAGGCAACTCTCATTGCTCACACCAGAGGTGGGAATCATGCAGCCTTCCTGATGTTGTTGAACCACAGCTTGCTGCATGCCTCACCATTAGCTATGTTGGCTAGAGCTGATGGGAACTGTAGTCCAATGACATTTGGCTAGCCCAGATTATTCCCCTCCCGGTTTACTCAGTAGGACTTATTTCTGAATAAATACATAGGGTTGATGCTATTAGGCTACCAGCTAATAATAATATAGATCAGATGTGGAGAGAACCCTTGAAAGGTTTTGGAGTGCCTCTCCCACAGTCTCTGATGTACTGGATAACGATATTCCACAAAATGCATTCTGAGGTAGGCAGTAGTTTATTTGAGTGAAATGAACATGAGCAACACAGCACACTTCTACAGAAGCTGCTGAAACTAAAATATCCATGCAGGTTACAACTTTGGTAGGCTAATGTTCCAAACTAAGGTATGCAAAGCAATGATTGGTGAGGGGCATAAATCATTAATCATACCACCTCCCAATAGTTCTCAGATCCATGCCTGCTCCACACTTCTCCCCACCATCTTTGACTGGTTTGACCCAATGACATATTTCCTGTCCCTTATCTTGCAGACACCAGCATCTCAAAATGACAAGCTTCTCCAGGCTACACTTTCATTTTCACCTTTATCTGTTCTTCTCCCTCACTGGATACATTGTTGCAATAACTGATTAGCAATGGATACTTTATAACAATCAAAGCACCGCATACTATGGATACATTGCTATAATAGTCAATTAGAAATAGATATTTGGTAAACTTCAAAATAAAGCCTAGCAGTAATACATAGTAACTACTTATGCAATAGTTAAGTACATTGGCACCTATACACATCCATCAGACCATACCGATTTCCCATGGCAGGGGCTTCACACCCTGACACGGCCCTTTCTCATTGGCTTATGGAGGGTCTACTTTGTAGACCAAAGTAGATCCAGGATGGTGTACAGAGTCAAGCATGGTGTAGTGATTTCAGTGTTGGACTAGAACTCTGGAGACCTGGGTTCAAATCTTTGCTTGGCCAGAGAAACTCACTGGGTGATCTTGGGTATGTCACAATCTCTCAGCTTCAGAGGAAGGCAAAGGCAAATCTCGTCTGAACAAATCTTGCAATGATAACCCCTTGATAGCTTGCCTCTGGTTTGCCATAAATTGGAAACAACTTGAAGATACACAGGAGGGCCAGAGTGCCTGGAGAGGCAAAGAGTCTCCACCTTAGTTGAGATCTAGATTATATTGCTTACAGAGATGGCTGTGCTTCAAAAAGTGGAGCATGAAAAGCAGCTGAGCCAACGATGGGCAATGATACATTTGAAAGGCAGAACAAATTACTAGAACCTGCGTCCTGAAAGATGTTTTTGTGTTATATGAATGTATTCCAGATATGCAGTATCAGTACACAGAGAAGTGGAAATACTTTCAGGAAATAAAGAAATGCATACCTCTTCATACATTTCCTTTAGAAATTATCTTAGTTCTTTTAAAAAAAATGCCAGGCCTGGTATTGGTGATGAGATTATGCTATTAGCATCTATTAATCCATAATTAGTAGTAATTAAAATGTCATAGGATGGTGAGGCAAGGTGGACATGCAAGAGGAATCTATCAGCAATTTCACACTAACACCCATTATCTCTCATTGATTAGATTGCCCATCTGTCTTGCAGCCATTTGCTCCACTGTAGAATCAGGCATACTAGAAACACAATCCAGCTTTACTGTAATGATCTTTTGAATGTTCTGTAAATTGCTGAAAACCTAACCTGGGGGCCTTTCATACTATACACTTACAGCAGTACAATTCCACTTTCACTGCTGTGGCTGCATCTTCCTATGGAATCACAGAGTTTGTAATTTAAGGAGGCATTAGAGGAACTCTGGGACTGAGGATTCTAAGAGCGTGTATATATGCCTTCAAGTCACTCATCGACTTACAGCAACCCTATGAATTTCATAGGGTTTTCTTAGGCAAAGAATATTCATAGGTGATTTTGTCAGTTCCTTCCCATGAAATATAGTCTACAGCACCTACGATACTGCACTGTGCCCCCCCATGATTGGCATGGTCTAATTGGCAGACATTATTTAACTGACTCTATTAATTGGCATTGATGTAAATGATACCTGAGGTGACTGGGAGGTTGCACTGGAAAAAGTGTATTACTGACCGTACATGTGAGATAGCAAGGCAGGTCAGCCATACTCACCTCTTAGGCAGAAACCAAGTCATTTTCAGGCTAAGAGTGTGGACCCTCTCAAAACAATAGGCTTAAAAGATTATAAGCTGGACTTCTCAGAGCTGAAAGGGGAAATCCCCACCAAATTGTGATTATCTTAACTCTGACTCTGAACACTGGACGTTTCCCTATTGTTTTCCCCACCTCTCCACAAGACTAGGCTATTATGACAACCATCATCCTTTTGTCACTTAAACACTAACACCAATAGCTCTATCCAGACTTCATTGTTTGTGTTGTTATCTGACTGATTAATTATTGCCTTGTCCCTGAAAGTCCTCTATCAACACTTTCCCCCTTTTACCTTTGGCTATTCTTTGTACACTTGTGTGAGTGCTTGGATCTTTGTATTCTTGTGTGAATTTCTTCCAATAAAACGTATTTTGACCTCTCTGGCTGGTTCTTTTCTGCAAGGAACCCATAAACATAGGTGGCAGATCTCACTAAGTTACCCCCCTCTCACAGGCTGTCTGGCTTTGAAATAATGATTCCCCACTTTTGAATAGAGGTACTGGCATCACTAGTGGGCCCTTGTGGCACCCATGTTGTGGGATAACACCTGGTATTCATTATTGGTCTCCCTCAAAGTAGGGTTGAACCTGCTTAGTTTCCAAGATCAGACAGAATCTAGTGCCTTTAGAGCATTTAGGCCAAGGAGAGAATTCTAATTACCCCTCCCTAAATGGCAGGTATAGTCCCAGTTAATCCTCTATTCCGCTCTCCCCCAGCTGCTTTTAAAACATCTTCGTTTTCTTTCCTCCTCCCACTTTCCCCTTCATTCTTGGTTTATTTCAATGATTATAAACTGAGTTCAAAATGTAAAAATTGTTTGCACTCATTAACTTAGTGGGGCGAGTGAAAGGATGGAATCTTGCCCCTCCCTACAGGCTCAGGGAAAAGCAAACTTTTACAGCCTGTCCTAGCTTGTGGTGTTCTTCTTTAATAACTTTTGCCATCTTGATCACGCTCAAATGTTGCTTGGCCACGTATGTTCTGGTTTTCAGCTGTGGAATACTGAAAAGTATGGGATTCTATAGGATGCAGCCATGGCAGTTAACTGCTGTAACACTGTAGCAGTAAATATTAACTCCAGAATAGCTTCCGATCAGCCTCCCTGCTGCCTCTGGGCTCTGGTGTGAAGGTGTAGCATCTCTTGCACCTGACATTTCCCTGAATATTTGACATAGGCCTAGTGGCATCCAGGCCCTAAGACATTCTGTTGCCATATGTCAAATGGGATAAGGATCCAAAGAGAGCACCCACCCCCAGTAAGTAATGGAATAGAGGAGTCTGGGAGTGTTGCAGTCTTGGCCTCTAGACTGTGGCAAATGGTATGATGTAATAATAGTGCGGTGCTCTAAGAAAGCTAATGCAAAAGACATATTTAGAACTAGACAGATATTCCACAAGATGGGATCTGGTTGAAGATTAACTGGGGAGGGGAGGTTTATATTTCTACTTATCCACCACTCCCAACATTTGTGTTTACTCTGCAGAATTATGAACAAATGTGTTTGGAAAATCTACACTCTTCCAAATTTGCACTGGTATGCAAATCAGTTCAGTGTGTACTTGAACTCTCATTCTATTGTAGGAGAAACAGAGAGAGTTTGAGGTTTCAGAAAACCAATAAAGTTTTTTTCATAATTGTATCCTCAAGCCAGCCAATACTGTACCCTCATGATTTTCTGCTCATCATGCAGCAGTAAAAGACACAGAACAAGGTGGGCAATAATATTGGGGAACGACCTTCACCCCGGCCTACTTGCGGTAGATCATCCTCTCTCATTTTCAGTCTAAAACTGCTAATAGAAGTAATTTCTGGTTGCTATTTCCGAGGGATTTTAAGCAATTTTTGAGTGGCTTGGTGTTTTTAGCAAGCCCCTCTCTTTCTAGAAGTCATTAATCTCCTGTGTAAATGTTGCCCCCCCAGCCATATTAGCATTAAGACAATAATCTAGGAATGTGAAGATTATCAGTAAAATTTCTTTTGCTTGAGGACCAAAGCATTTTTTTCCTGTCAAAATATCTGTACTTTGTCAAGAGAGTCTCTGCACAAAACTACAGTACTGCCTTTTATCCTTGTGAAGCTAAGCACCCACTCACCCACACACACACACACAGAGGACTGCCTGAATGATGAAAAAGGGGCAAACAAGGAACACAATGTTTCTAATTTGTGAAAGTCCATGCAATGACAGCAGCCACCATAGCTTATGCAGAAATCAGTCAACAATTTGCACAGACACTGTTCCAAAAACGTGAAAACCTTTGTTGAGTGTTAGAAGACACCTTGGTAAGAGCATCAGAAAATATTTTTACAGAGAAGGGGGAAAGAATCTTTAGCATTTCTTATTTTCTCATGTAAAAACAAGGCATGTGAGAATTTATATACCTAGATTAATCTAATGAAGTGCATTGTAAGTCTTCTTATCTATAGGCCCTCCCTCCCAAATCTGTGTCTTCTAAACCCTGGGTAATACTATTCAGTTTGGCTTCTATTAATGCTGTACCAAGTGTGTTCTCTAAAACGAATCCGTAGCTTTACAAGTGACTACTATATTTTTTCTTTATTCCCTGCTTCGCAAAGAGTTGTCTAATATGAAGAACCGACACTTTCAAGTTTTCAAATAGAGGACAGCCTTTGCTTCTTTATCTCAGTACATCTTGCTCCAACCCACACTTGTTCATAGTCACTGAAAACTAACACAGGATTTGATAAGGTAACAGGAAATCTATGATGGATAGATCATCTGTGGTTTCTAATGTGCCTAAGGTAGCCATAAGGGGCAGAACTTAACAAGGACTGGCCCTTTCCCTTTGCCATTTTCTGGCAAAACATGTATATGAATGTATTTAGTAGGTGTATTTGTATATGGTAAGTGTTGTTTGAGCTAGGAAACTTCTTCAAACTTGGGCCATTTCCGCACTGGACTGTTACAGTGCTATTATTCCACTTTCAGCATCCTATGGAATTCTGGGGTTTGCAGTTTAGGGAGGGGCCTTTGAGGCAGAAATGGTCTTGGTTAGGACTACAACTCCCAGAATCCCTCAGCCAGCTTGGCCAACACAGGAAACAGGTGTCCTCTGGACAAAACACTGCCCAATTCTTGGCTTTTCTCTGCCAGGAATAAGCTATCTGAGGCAATCTGATGAACACTTACAATATTATCAACTTTTAAGTCATCCCTGTCAATGAGAAGAAAGAGAACATAAAGGTTGTCACTTCTCCTCCTTGTTTATATCAACACACCTCCCTAGCTCACCCCTCCCCAAGACCTCTGTAGGATTCTTCACTCAGAGACACAAACTGGATCAGGCCACAAGAAAGACCTCTGAGAGGTGTCTTGGTATGTGAAAAAGCAAAGAAAGAAGGAGATGAATGAATATACAGGGCAGCATAGCATGCGGGACTGTTCAAATCAATCAGATGGAATGGAAATCTATGGCACAAAGCTTGCAATTACACGCATATCCCTTTCAGGAACATTTGTTATGGCTGCTTTTAGTGTCAGCGCAACCACTCAGAGGGGAAGCAAGGGATCATTAACGAAGAGCCATCAGCAGAAATGCTTCCCTAGCCGACCCTTAGGCTCTCTTGTTCTTCAGAACAGAGCCTACAGGAGTGCCTCAGCTCCAGGAGCCAAGTGGCATTTGTCAAGAGGACGAGGCAAATCTTTGGCTGTGGCTAGTGATGGTGCGGAATCTCAATGGGGAGGGGAGGGCAGGGCCAGGGAAGACAACCAGCAGTTAGAGTCCAGAAAATCAACTTTTTTGAATTACAACCCTCAGAATTCCTTAGTTTTTGTATCCACTGGCTATGCTGGTGAGAGTATGGGCAACTGTAGTCTGTCAAAAGCACATTTTTTAGGGTTTGGCAGGTTTTGATTTGAAAGACAGCCAAAGGCTTGAGTTTACAAGGGGACTGATCCATTACCAGCCTCCTCTGTGGCTACCTAGAATGCCAAGGGTCTGAAGTGGTCAAACAGAAGCTAAGCTTAAATCTAGGGCCCTTTCACACTGCACAATTGTAGCATAATGACCCCTCTTTAACAGCCATGGCTGCATCCTGTGGAATCTGAGGTTTGTAGTTTGGGGAGGTACTAGAGCTCTCTGACTGAGAATTCCAGATGCACCTCCCTCAAATACTAATCCAGGGATTTTATAGGATGTTGCCATGGCAGTTAAAGTAGAATTATGCTGCTATAACTATGGTATGAAAGAGCCCCTTGTTATCGCTCCTGACCCAATTAATTACCTTTTTTTTGAGTGGGCTCCCTTCTGGATATAGCAACCAGAGAGCTTATCCATCAGTAGGTACACCTCTGTTAGGTCACAGATAAGCACAGTTACCAAGGTGTCTGACAGTTACCAAGGTATCAAAATGTATCTGAGTGTAAATCATCACTGAGGGAAACATTAAAAGTAGTGAGGTCTAACTCTACCATTAGGAAGACAGCCACCTCCACAGATTTTGAGTATCATGAAAGGACAGAAAATTGTTATTTCATTTGTTATTTTATTTCTACATGTTACTGCAGTTTAGGCCTCCTTGGAGATATCCCTAGATATCATTTTGATTGAGCTCGCTTCGACCACCCCCTCTACATGTTTGTGAGGCTCCCAGACAAGTACGAAACTAGGCTGGGCACGGAAGTGCTGCAATATTCTTAAACAATACAGGCAAGCCAGACGTAGCCAGATCACCGCTTCAGGGACCTCCCCGGCAAACACCACATTATGTATGCGCACTTACCTACAAAGGACTCCCTGCCCAGAGCAGGCAACTTGACAAAGGTCGAACCATCCACTGTCAAGTGTTGTGCATTTACATACTGGATACACTATTGTTAATTCGGCTCTGATTCCATCATGCTAAGTTGTGACCTTTCCGAGACATTGTCTCACACCCAAAACTCATTGTTCTCACCGAGTAAGGCATAGCCTGCAGTCACATTTCTCCCTACAAAAACCCCTGATTCCGAGACCATCCTTGGATCGCTCCCGAGTTCCAGACCGCCTTGCTGCCGCTTTGCTTGCTGAGCTTCCCCTCAGCTCCATGTGCTGAGATCCATCGAACCCCAGCATCGCTCTCTATCTTCTTTCCGGACTTCAGGAACAGGTTTTGTATCACCCGAATCAACTATCCCTCTGAAAATCCCACTATCATACTCACACCTTTATTTTCCTTAGTTATCTGTGTGCGTGTGTTGCTTACATTGTGTGCCTGTATTTAATAAAGATCATTCATTATTTCCAGCACGGTCTGCTTCTTGACTTGGTCTGACCCCGTAAACATTGGGTTACAAGATCCTGCTGCGTTACCCTGCCTCTCATAGTGCCAACCAGTGCTCTTGACTAATTTCCCCATCTTGTGTAATTGTAAGGTTATTTCGGTGTCCCTCCAGTAAACAGGGTAACATACAGACTGTGGCTGGGAGGAGATAATTTTATAGGATTTTCTACCTCATGTGCCAATATAATTTGGTGGGCTTTGGCCACTATGCACCTTGCATTGTGTATGTTTGTGAGACAGAGAATACCATTTGCTATTCCATCTCAGGCCAAGAAATATCTTGGCCTGAAAATAGTCACATATATGCTGTGTGCGACCATGATCCCCAGCACCAAGATAGCCACAGCAGCACTGTTCTTTCTGGCCTCGCCTGAGTAATTTGAGAAGCCCTTTATCCATCAGAGCCGACCCTTGAAAAAAGTGCTATGTTGTAAGTGTTTATGTAGGTAAAAGCTTCCATGGGTGCTAGGACAGCAGTGTCAAGTCCATGAGATTCCAGGGCTCTAACCTGAAACCAAGGGGAAGGCCTTTCTGATGTCATAGGTCCTTTCTGCATCTTACTTTCTTGCAGCGCTGGGGTGCAGAGATCGCGCAAGCAGCCTCCAGTGAGAGGCTCTCATGTCCCTGCTGCTTCAGCTCCGCATGAGCTGCCTGCTCGCACGAGCTGCCTGCTCACATGACAGCCCCGCCTCTTCCTTCCACAGTGCAGCCTGGGATTATTCCTGTCTGTGCTGGTGCAAGAAGCACGATTGATGTGGCTCTGGAGGCTCCGCACACCATGTAAGTGTGCATGGGGCCTGGGACCAATGTGCGATCGCACACCATTTTCGGCTTCCAGCCGAAAATGAAAGGTGCACAGTTTGTGCCTGCCAGCCCCTGGAGTATTGCACAATTGTGAGCGCATCATGCAGATTGCTCCTCACAATCGCACGACAGTCCAGGCACCCTTTTGCATGGAGAATGCCGTGTGGAAAGGGCCATAGAGATCGGTCCTTGTGATGTCACAGAGGCAGGGCAAGCAAGGGTTGGAAGGTTGACTAGTATTGCTTCTGGGGCAGATGGTTGTAGAAATAGACTTGGGGACATTATAGGTAAATGGATGCAGACTTTGGCAAAATACCTGTAAATATGATAATCTTGAGCCAGGGATGAGTAGACACCAAAGCACTTTTCAGCAAGCTTAAAAATTCACTCAGTAGCTGCTACATCAGCCATCATTTACCTTGCAGAGCTCATATCTCATTTTCTTTCTTCCTGCTGTAGTTTATACAAGGCTCAACACCTACCCTAGGTTTACACAGACCTACACACCAGGCCTTGTGTTGCCATTGCCACCAGAACTTGTTTAAAAAGAACACCTACCAGTTGTGATGCTAGTATTTCACTCTCTGTTTTGTACCGAAGGATTTGATGGGCCCAAGTCCATATACTCACCATATCACACCCCCCCCCCAGTGCTTTCCCCTTGCTCCTGGCTTATTGATGCACCAAGCTTACCCAAGCATAACATTTTCTTACTGAAATGGAGAGTGCAGGCAGCAGATGGGAATGGTTGGAGATGGGTGCCCAGGTTATATAACCACTTCACATGTTTTCTTAAAGAAATTGTTCCTCCTTTAGTGGTGCTGAAATTTGTCTCTCTGCCAGAAGACCTAGAGAAGCAAAGTACTGACCTGAGATTTCAGCCACCATCCTGAAAACTGGCAGCCTTACCTGTCTGATTACAGATTTTGCAACCTTCTTTTTCCTAAGAGGTGATTAGAAAAGAGGGAATGTGAGTGTGCAGATGAGGTTTTAGATAACCAATTAAAAAAAGACAATATCAAACATTAGCTGGACAAAGGCAGGATTCCAAGCAGTTCTCATGTTATCCCAGCAGCACTGGAAGGAATTGCTCCTACTTTGGTGTCTCCACTATTGGGATAAGAAATGTAATTTATGCCTGGTGTTGTCAAGACCCAGCTGCCAGAAGTGTGAAAGTTGGCATATAGATCAGCTATCCTACACACAGAGCTTGGAAAAAATACTTTTTGTGATAAAAAAATTACTTTTCTTTGTCCTATACTGTTTCAGTCTGTATACTGGAGCACGCATTCCAGGGCTGGTCCAAAACATTTCAGTGCCTGAGGCAAAGGGCAAGAAACTCTCCTCAGTTTCACATGCAGAACCTGATCAGACTGACAACTTAATGTATTTTAAGTGGAACAGTGTGTCCATGAGCACTGTTGGCTAAGGGTGGGTAGAGAGGTGGATGCTTGGAATACATAGTTCTTTCCTCCAGCACCACTGAGCATCTGCCACCTGAGGCTACTACCTCACTCTGCCTAATGATAGGATTGGCCCTCATCCCATGTTTGCATGTTAAAAGGAAAGGAAAGGAAAGGAAAGGAAAGGAAAGGAAAGGAAAGGAAAGGAAAGGAAGCAAGCCTTTGCCATGACACGCTAATTTGATATATGCAAGGGAATTGTGTGTGTGCACACATATGCCCACTCAGGCAGGGGAGGGAAAATATTTGCTCAAGTATTCAGACTCCAATCTTCCATTTGAAGTGGTATACTCTCAGGGAAAGCTTCACACACTTTCAGTGACCATTAAGCTTCAGCTGTAGGAAAATATGAAGTAGTTTTGGTCAGGGCACTGCTCAGCTGAAAGATTGACAGGAAGGGAAAGAAAGGTGCAAGGATTTCTTTTTGGAGAAAGGTTCATACCCCTTTAAACCCACAGAATTTTAGCAAGCATGAAATCTGAAAGGAATTGTGGCCTTACTCAGGTAAAACATCCATTGGAATTTTGAGCATTGTTAAATATTATCACTAGAACTAGAAAATGTCTCAGAAAGGTTTTTAACTCCGCTGTATAATGTATTTTTCCAGATGTCAAATTTATTATCAAATCTGGAAAGAATTACTGAAAGCATTGCTGTATTAGATATATGACTGACCAATGAGATTTAAATTTTTATGTCTTTCAACTCTATGAAGGGAACTAAATCTCTCAGTGAGGTTTAATGTTTACACTTGTTACAGAGGGTGCAGGATCTAAATTTATATCAAGGTATGGGCCCTATTTGTTTTAAAATGGGAGAGGCACAGGGTACATTCCCCTCTGTCTTGGGGGGACAATGTGGTTCCCCAATCCCTGCCATTTGCCCACTACTGCTATAGGGCAAACTATAAGAGGTAGTCTCCATATGAGAATAGCTTGCTTTTCTGTTTTGTTTTGTTTACTGCCTTCATGTGTTGTTTGTATTGTTTTTAATAGCTATGGTGTTTCTGGTTTTTAGTGTACTGAAGAATTAGCTTATTCCTCTTACTGCTTATTTCCTGGTTGAACATATCTGCACATGCCCACATATTCAATGACAGGGCACTGCCGCCCTATGTCACAGCCAGGCTGTCTCCCGCTAACCAGATATTTCCCCAAATGGCTCTTTCTTAATGTCTCCTCTAAATCAATGGGAGATCAGAGGCAGCTGCCACAGCAAATATTAGGAGAAGAGCTCTCCCCTGCTCTCACTGGGTGATTTGTATTCAGCACCAGCCATTTGGGGTTGCGGGGAGGCTTCTGTCCAAAAGCACATTTGTATATTCACTGAGGCGTACTCTTAGCTCTGCAGACTCTTGACAGCTGCAGATAGCAATCCCATTTTTCATAAGGTGAGTAAGAAAGGGGGAAAGCAAGTGTGTGGGCACAAGACTGTGTGTAACCAGTTAGAGGGAGAAATAATCAAACACTACCAGTGGCAGTGACTTCCAAGCAGCAATGTAAAGGGGTGGGAGATGTAGGAGGAAAACAGAAAGAAGAATTAAGTCTTGCATTGTGATGTACATTTTGTGAATGGCAATATGGTAGTTGTGGATGGTGTTAGCGGCATCCATAAATCTTTCCATGGAAAATATAGTGCTGGTATAAGAAGCTGGGTGGATCAGGCAAAACTTATCAATAAAAACATGCTTTCAAGCTGCATGTTGAAAAGTAAGTGTGCTGGAATGAGAGCTGGAAGAATGAGGTTTAATCCTCATTGAGCCATGAAACTCACTCAGGTTTGGTCACTCTCTTCCAGCTTGATTTATCTTACAGGGTTGTTATAGAAATAAAGTTGTTATAAAGATAAAATGTATATCCATTTGAGTTTATTGGAGAAAACTTGAGTTTATTAGAACAAGGGGGAGAGCTATTAATGCTGCCCTGAACTCATTGGAGAAAACAGAGAATGTAAATGTAACAGATTAAGAAATAAGTAATTGAAACAGTCGAAATAGATTCATGTGTTACTCTCCATTTTCTAATAATTCTATCCTCCCTTATTCTTTATCATTGTGCCATATAACTTTTCTTCATGGACATGGATGACCTCTCTGCCATCCTCCCCACTCAGGAATATCTGAGTGCATGATTCTCATCATACAAATCCACTTCCATTTAGTTGGAATTCCTCTCTCCCATCATCCCAGTGCCACTGCCTGACTTGGGCTGAATTCACACATACAACTCAGGCCCCTATAGTTCAACCAATCTTGTCCCTCAGCCTCCAGCTCATCCCTGCTTTGGCCTTCCCACAGTACACTATTAATCTTGACTTAAGCTTTACTTTTAGAAGCAAAAGCATTTGATCTAATGCCAGATCAGGAGTCCCTATATCCTTTGTGTATGCAAAGTCTCAACCTAGGCAGCAAGGTACTGGGCGTGTGAATCTGGATTGATATCCCTTGGCGATGTATTCATATTATTTTTGATATTCAGGGCCTCTGACTGAAAGCCTGCAGTTTCTAGCCTTGCTTGCTAAAACACTTAACAATCTAGGATGGCAGTTTCTGTCACAATCAAAGATTGCCAAAACAACAGGTAAAACTATAACTGCAATATTTGAAAGAACGTTGTATAGACAAAATCAGCAAACAGACTTATATTTCGACATTTGGTCAGCTTTTATAGAAACCTATGATTAACATGACTGTGTTTTTTCCCCTGTGTTTTTATTTTCTTGCTTTTGTTATACCTAAACATCTTAGAATGTAACAGAACTTTCTTGTGTACTTCTATTATGCATTAATCATAATAATAGTAAAATAAAACTGCTACCAGGTGAGAAAAATAAATCCACCCTGAATGACTCCCATCCTTTTAGTGAAAGTTAATGTTAGGTGCAAAGGAATCAGGAGGTGAAACTTTTCACATTAGGCAGGGAAACATTATCACTTGCCAATGTCTGGAGAAGAAAATCTTGTTAAAAGGGCACCTAAAAGTGCCACTTCAGGAGTTTGCAGCTGTACAGCAATTTTCAAGCATACGGTTGTTTGGACTGTAAGGAGAGAGGTGACAATTGAAATTATTGACTCAGAAACCAGGAAATTTCCTGGAAAAAGACTGAATTTAGAAGTTGCTGTTAATAGAATTGACTAAAATTATTAGTAAAGATGATTGTCAATGTGCAAAGTGTGCTTTAATTTAAAGATCATTTCATGCTTATGCATACAGTAATCAATAGAGAATACTTCCTAACCTAAGTGAAAATGGTAAAAATCAATTTCTGAAATGTTGCATGAGATTGGATGTGACACATAATTAAGACGGGGGGAGGGGAAAGACCAGTGGTATCCTAATGGGGAGGGGCAGGGGGCGCTCCACTCCAAGTGCAAAAAAATAAGGAGGAGCAATGGTGGCATCTCACTTCTCTAGCTTTCACAGAGTTTTCAGGAGAGGGGAGAAGGCACTGGTTGCCAGGAATGGTAGCTGACCAGGGGAGAGTTAAAGTGCCCCAAAGTGTATGTGCGGGGGGGTGTCTGTGCATGCACACTAATGTGTGGGTTGATGTACACATACATGGCCTAAATCCTACTCCTGACTAGACCCACTGAATCAATGGGATTTACATACATGTCAGCTCACCATTCAGCAACTGGTTCAATGGGTCTACTTAGGATCAATCAAAAGGATTCCTCTATATATTGTCTTCTAAAAAGACCCTAAGCCAACTTTTGCAGTTTTCAGGATGGTGCAACACTATTCTTTTCTTCATTCAGTTTTCCCTGATTTCTCCTCATGTAACACAGATAATTGTATTGGTTTCCATTATCTACTGTCATGTGTACTGTTGTGAAAGTATCCCATTCACTATGGTATCCTTGATTATGAGGCATCACCTATGCGACTAATTTAGGAAAGATGTAACTAGGGAAAACAATGTAGCTATTAAAATAGATGAATATTTGGTAAGGGGAAATGTCTGTTCAGTCTAAATTCCAAATGTGGACCTGAAAATCAAAATCAATGTATGTGCAATATCCAAAATTATCCTTATTAAAATGCATTCAAACAGCCTATATTTACTTATGCTTCATGTTATTGCTTTAATTTCTAATGTGATCATAAGCATCCTGTGTCCAATACAAGTAACACTTTTAATGAAGAGAATTTTGAGGAAGTAGATATGTTTAGTAGCATAGCCTTCATCTATTTGCCATAATTGTATCTCTTATCTCTTCTGATCCTGAATTTATTCTTATTTGATGTCTTCAGGGAGTTTGAGAAATTGTTCTTTTCAGAAGCTTGGCATCATCTCAGAATGCACAGTGTGAAAAATCAACTCTGCACAATAAATCACGATTAAAGAAGAAGGCTGCTTGTGCACGACTCTGAAACATGCAGTCACCCAAACTGAGAAAACCTATAGTCTGTGATGGGCATTAATTGGACTAAATCATCAGTTAATAAAAAGCTAAACAAGAATTGAGCAATCTATCACAGAAACAACCTTGTGAGAAAATAGAGGGGAGATCTGAGAAATTCAGTGTCTGGAAAAGGGAAAGCAACAATGAGCAAATATGTTTTGTAAGTTCACAAATTAAATCAGAGTACATCTCAGGGGAGCAGAATCATGCACCAATCTGTAATCTTGCACATATTTAAGATGCTTAAATCTCATTGTTTTTAATAGGATCTAATCCCTACCACCATTAAAAATCTCTAGTTTCCTTAGATGATTTTGGCATACTTTTTTATTCTCAGGATGAGATGGAACAAGAATCATAGTGGTGGAAGGGGCCTCACAGGCCACTGAGTCCAACCCCCTGCTCAGTGCAGGAAACTCACCTAGAACCTCCCTAGCAGGTAGCTGTCCAGCTTCTTCTGGAAGACATCCAGAGAAAGAGATCCCATCACCTCTCTAGGTGACTGGTTCCGTTGTCAAAACAGCTCCTACTGTCAAGAAGTTCCTTTTAATGTTCTGTAGCAATCTACCCTCCTGTAACTTGAAACAATTAAACCTGATCCTACTCTATGGGGCAGCAGAGAACAAACCTGCATCCTTGTCTCTGCAATAGTCATTTTAGACATTTAAAGAATGCATTCATATCACCCCTCCATCATCACTTTACCAGGCTGAACGTGCCCAACTCCTTCAAGTTTTCCTCATATGCTTTGTTTGTTATCCAAACCTCTCATCACCCTTGTTGCCCTGCTCCAAACCCACTTCAACTTGTCTATGTCCTTCCTAAAATGAGGTGCTGAGAACTGAACACAGTACTCCAGGTAAGGCCTGACTAGTATAGAATGTAGTGAGACTATTACTTCCCTTGACTTGGAAACAACGATTCTATTAATGCAGGTTAAAATATTGTTTGCCTTTTTTGCTGCAGCCTCACATTGTTCAACAACATGTTCAACTTGTGATCATCAATAATGCCAATGGAATTTTCACATGTACTACTATTACACCAGATTTCCCCATCCTATACCTTTACATTTGGTTTTTGTGGCCTAAATGGAGAATTTTGCATTTGTTTCTGTTGAATTTCATTCTATTAGTTTCAGCCTAATTTTCTAGTTTATCAAGGTCGTTTTGAATTATGTTCCTATCTTCCAATGTGTTAGATATCCCTTCCAGTTTTGTATCTCCATAAACATTGTAAGTATTACCTCTACCCCATCATCTTTTATTGTTATCAGGACAAGACACAGGCATGCCAACAGAGTCAAATCTTAGTACAGGTATGTTGTTTGAGACAGCAAAATTTTGTGCTGCTGCAGACAAAATCCACAAAAAAAAAAAAAGGTTAAATTAAATGTTTAAGTTTATGACTCTGTTATTTTCTCTACATGTACATGTTTTTATTCTTACACATGTTTTTATTGCCCCTACTTTATATTTTACAATTTATATTTTATAATTGATATACTATATATTTGTGGTTTATATTTATATTCATATTTATGTTTAAGCTTTATATTTTATTTTTTATGTAATGTCATTGGATAATGTAAAACTTACCTGTGTATGGGTTTTCTTTATTTTCTTCTTCTTCTTTTTTATTGGCCTCAATAAACTATACTGATTGATCTCAAAGTGGACAAAAATGGCTATCTTACCTGTAGTGAGTAAGGGAGCTTCCACCACACACATACACCAACCCCCCAAGATCATTTGGGAAAAATTTACCAAATTATCAGCAAATTCATATAATTCAGTTCAGTAGCAAATATAGGCTTGGAGAGGTTACTAGAGGGCAAGTGGCTCAAGAAGGCTTCTAATTATATACACCATGTGGCAAAAAGAGAATATTAAACTGGAGGGCCTTCTAATAGATTCCAGATGCAGGAACAGCTGCCTGTTCCATGCGTCAAGGGAACTGTTGTAGATTAAGTATCAGAGGATGCACACAGACTGCCAATGTCCATATTTTAGGTTGATTTGGATGAAACAAAACAATGATGAGTGGCTGCACACTGGCCCAGACCGCCCCTCTCTTTCCCTTTACTCTAGTAAAATACAAAAGCAGAGGGAGGTACACTCACTGATGCAGAACAATGAGAGCTTTTAATGTGTCGATATTAGCTGGAGACAGCCAGGCTAACCTTTGCCTCTTCAAAATCTTGGGTAAAACAAATTTTATGTTCCTCTGATTGCTGTCAGCTGTCAGAGCAGCATCTTAGGGTCTGAGGATTGGATGGTATGGCATGGAGATTGTTAATATTTCTCTTTATCATACAAATATAGCCTGGCCTTTTGAGTGGTGGGGACAGTCAGGCACCAAGACAGAAGAGTAACTTGTCCTGAAGCAGTAGCACTAGTTCCTCCACAGCAAGTTGTTTCTTACTAGCCAGCTACAGAAAACACAGCGTGCTTTGGCACTGGCCATTTCCGCATTACACTGTTATAGTGCTATTATTCCACTTTCAACATCCTATGGAATCCTGGGGTTTGCAGTTCTTTTGGAGAGGCATTTAGAATTCTCAGCCAGAGAACTCTTTCGCCCAGTAAACTACGAACCCACAGGATGTTGAAAATGGAATAATAGTATTATAAAAGTGCAGTGTGGAAATGGCCACTGTCTCTGATGAAAACTAGCTCCTTCAGCCCCCTACCCAGGTGCAAAAGCCCCCAGGCTGTCAAAGGCAAGCAAAAGATCTGCTGGACAAGTCCTCCTGAGAGATGCACACAGTTCCTACTCATGTCAATTGACCTTCTCTTGGGATGTGCCCTTGGTCCATTTGACCCAAGCTGCAGTAGCAGCCAGAGGGGACTGATGACTTCCTTGTCTGTGGGTGGTGAATACAGGATTTTAGCCTGAACTTAGAAGGAGCTGTACAAGGTTTGTTGTCATTGTCAACTGCTATCAAGTCAAGTTTGACTTATCGCAACCCTATGGATGAGAAACCTCAAGTCACCCTATTATCAACAGACCAGTCTTGCAGATTCAGGGGCATGTCTTCCTTGATTGAGTCTATCCATCTGGAATGTGGTCTTCCTCTTTTCCTTCTGCATTCTACTTTACCAAGTATTATTGTCTTTTCTAGTGAGTCAGATCTTCTTGACAGCCAGCATGGTTTGGGCATTAGACTACGATGCTGGAGACCAGAGTTCGATTCCCTGCTTGGCCATAGAAACCCACTGGGTGACCTTGGCATGTCACACACTCTCAGTGTCAGGATCAGACTCGTACACAAGACCAATAAACTTACATAGCAGATTTATTAGAGAAGATGCAGAGCAGTGAACACAGACGTCAAAAGACAGAAATGACAAATATTCGCAAAGTCTCTAAGGTTAAACAGTTCAGTTTCACACGAGAGATAAGCGAGTGTCTACTTTCTCTACTGCAGGTCAGGATGATGGCCAGTCACCATAGCTACTATCTGTCTCCTCTAGCAAATGTTTTGAGAACAGCTACTTAGGAATGTACACCTGCTGTATCTTACTACAAGGCTGTTAGGAAAATTACTAACAGTTATGCATATTCAATCTACACACTAAATCATAATCCCCCTCATATGGAGGGCATACTCGACACTCAGCTTCAGAAAACCCAGTGATAGGTTCACTTTAAGGTCGCCATAAGTTGGAAACAATTTGAAGGCACATAACAACAATATGTGTTCTCATTATATTGCCAAAATATGACAGCCTCAGTTTAGTCATCTTGGTTTCTAGGGAGAGTTCAGGCTTAATTTACTCTAGGATCCATTCATTTGTCTTTTTAGCAGTCCAGGGTATCCATAGTACTCACTTCCAGTGTTGTATTTGAAATGAGTTGATACTCTTCCCATCAAGTTTGTTCACTGTCAGGCTTTCACAACTATACATGGAAATTGGAAATAGGATGGCATGAACAATCTTAATTTTAGTATTCAATGATATTGTTGCCCTAAGAGGCAGGGGACTTTGATGTTCACCCACAATGTCAGTGTCTCCTTGGAATTTGGAGAATTAAAGATCAAAGGAAGTCTGCAAGAGAAGGGTAACGACAAGATCTTTTCATCCGTGCATACCAGTACTAACTGTAGAAATAGCTCCAGTTAAGAATTAAGTAGAGTATTTTACTTGGAATTAACAAACACACAAGATATCAGACATTCTCAAGAACCATATAAGGCCATTGGAAAATGAGGCAAGAAAGGCTGAATAAGCTGAAATTGGGTGGAAAGGGTGATAAGTATCAATCCTGAAACAAAAGATCAAAGCAGAGTCTCTCAGATAGTGTGTCTGAGGGTATCAAGAACAAACAGAGGTCTGGGCACCATGTATTACATCCAAGTCCTATAATTTACTGGGGCTGGAGCTAGGGTTTTTATACCCTATTTCTTGCCCTGAAGGAGGATGCATAGATGAAGCAGTAATGGCTTTCTCACAGGGCTGACAAAAGAGTCTGGAATGTGCTGATTGTCTTAACTCTAGGTGACAAAACATGGGTGGGAGTCCTGACAATCTCTTAACGTTTTGGTCAGGTAGTGTGAATGGGAAAGGTCCCAGTAGGATATACTCACAGTAAAGGTCCCTGATTGCTTCACCTCAGCAGTTTTCCCTGGTATTGTTTTTGGGAGTGCTTGTACTTTACAGTTTTTGAAAGGATTATCCCCAGCCCCCCAGCACTGGGCTTTCCTGCCTAATCGGCTCTGAAATTATAACCTGATCATGTCTGATGTCATCCTGACCTGGCATATGCTTAGAGCCAGTGCACTTTCAAATATGTGTTCCAGCCATAAATATGTCCAATTATGAAAACAGCACATCCCACAGAGTGGGAGTGTATGGTGTAGTAACAATATATATTTACACTTCAAGATCTTGTCTAATTCCTTCATAGCTGCCCTTCTAAGTCCTAGCCTTCTTCTGATTTTTTGACTGCAGCCTCCATTCTGATTAATGACTGAGCCAAATATGAAAAATCTTGAACTTCAATGACTTCATTGTCTGCTTTAAGTTATTTAAATCATTTGTGGTCATTATTTTTGTTTTCTTAATGTTCAACTGTAAACCTGCCTTTACATTCTGCCTTGTCTTTTTTTGGAAATTGTTCCAAGTGTTTGCTGTTTTCTCCTAGTAATGTGGTGTCACCTGCATATCTTAAATTGTTGATATTCTCCTCCAGTTTTCTTGCCTCTTTTCTCCGAGTCTAATCCTGCTTTCCATATGATATGTTCAGCATACAAGTTAAACAGATAGGGTGATAAAATGCAGCATTGCCTGACCCTGTTGCCATTTGGATACCTTTCCATTTCTCTGAATTCTGTCCTGACAGTAGCTTTGTTGTGACACACCCATTTCTGTAAGAGTGATCCATAGTTTCTCATGATCTAAACAGTTAAAGGCTTTGCTATAACCTAAGAAGTACTTTGGTGTGTGCCATTACCCAACATATGTTTTCAATATGATCCCTGGTGCCTCTCCTTTTCTGAACCCTGCTTGGAGATCTGGCATTTCTCGCTCCATAACCCAAAACACATCCAGCACTTTTAATACCTCTTTCAGAGCTCTAGCATGTGACATAGGTTGTTAAATGAACACTCCGAACCTGTAAAACCATTTTCACTGCCAGAAGCACTACGTGGCACCCTTCCAATTCTGCCCTACTTCTCTCTCCATCCTAGGGATGATCAGAGCATCTGATTGTGAGCCCTAGAGCATCACTCTTCATGTAGATCTCTAAACAGTCATCTAACAGAGTTGATGCTGCAAAAACAGGAGGGCTAGGCTAACATTATAATACTGGAAAATCTGATTGGATGACACACATTCAGGATCTTTTTGGCCCAGCCCTAACTACCAGGACCTGGAGAAAAGGGGAGTATTATCACAGCTGGAGAAAAGGGGAGTATTATCACAGAAGGAAGACATTTAGGACCCATTCATTTGTCTTATATGGAAGTTAGTGCATGGAATTAAGAATCACATCATTTCTTAAGTAATAGAAGATTACAGAAATTGCGTATCTAACAGAGAAGATTGGGGGCTTCTGGCTATGGCTAAATTGCTAAAATGGAGGTGATTGACTGAGGAGTAGGGATGAGCAGAAGAGAAGTCAAACCTGTGTACCTGTCTCCTGGAAGACAATATGAAGAGGAAACATACCAGAGAATCCTAACTAGCCGTCTCTGTTTCTGGTGCCCCCGTTGTTGGCACTTACTTATTTGTGTAAGTATGCTCGCACTCTTACTCTTATTTAAAATGGCTCACATGTAGAAATGGTGGCTAAATAAGGATTCAGAGAATCAGTTTTAGCAATGAAGTCCACAGTGAACCTAGCATAGCAATTATTGCACATGGCCTAGAAATGAGGTGCTGGATAAGCTCAAAGCATTCATACTTCTTATATGAGTCTTTTTGAGGGGACAGAACCAGAAATTGTCAAAACAGAGAGGATATCATGGCCTAATATCCAGAAAGAGGCATGGCTTAGAAAGCTGCTCTTCATAGCAGAGGTCTTGACCAGAAATTCCTCCCTGGTCATGGCCATTTCCTCACAAGACTGTTATAGTGCTATTATTCCAGCCAGCCCCTCCCTAAACTGCAAACCCTAGGATTCCATAGGATGCTGAAAGTGGAATAATAGTGCTATAACAGTCTAGTGCGGAAATGGCTCATGTCATCCAGCTTCCCATTATTTTGCTCCTATTTTTATTTCTTGTTTTTATTATTTAAATTTTCTTGCTGGCTCTTGACATTTTCATATATTAATATTTCAGTAGAATCTTGGCTGATTTATTTGTTTTGGTTGCAAAGTCAATGATTTTATTAATTGGGATGGGGGTTATTTTCAAACCATCCTGAAGGCATTTGCAAATTGTATGGTATATAAATACCATAAATAAATAAAGTTTTGTCATCAGTTCTGGACTGGTTGTTTTTTAAACTTTATTGTACACATAATAGCAAAAAAAGCAGATCAGGAAATGAGAAAAATCATCAACAACAAAAACAAAACAATTTATAGTCAGAATTGTGCTCCACTTTGCATCAATAAGAAAGATAAAAAAGAAATTAGAATCAGGAATTATTACTATTCATGCACTATTCACAATATTCTAGGCTCTTCAAAGGCCTACTTTTTCTCTGCAGAGAGCATATCTCTGCACTGGTTTTTAATTTTCTTCTGAGGACAAAGGGCTGGGGCTCTGGACCATGATAATGCAGTTTCTCAGGATTGCTTCCGATAGTCTTTTCCTCAGATTTAAGATGCACAAAAGTTTACGGCTGCCAAGAAAAAATATAAGTTGGCATCTACCTCCAAAACTTGAAAAAGCACTGGGAATGTGCATCAAAGAACTTTTACATATGATGGCTTCATGAAGAGTGGAGACAGAAGCTCTGTGTTCACCATATGTCTTGAAAGACCTGCAAGCCAAACTTTCTTCTTTGGAAAGTGGGGATTTCCAGCAGTGTTCCTACAAGCAAACTAAAGCAAACCAAAACAAACAAAAGAAAACCTCTACCTTTCCCCAACAGAGGGTCTGGGCCTGGGTTTCCCTCGCCAACAGAGGGCTGGCCTTTTGACTGAGGCTGGGTTGGTGGGAAGTAGTGGGGCTGAAGACAAAGGTGGAACCTGAGCATAGGGAGTTCCAGCCATATTTATGTATCTGCTCCACTTTCATACATTGTGAATACACAAGTCCACTTTTTCTTAGAGATTTATCTCTGTATTGAATAATGTATGGCACCTTTTAATTTATGGATGATGGAAAATCACACTGGGCAATCCCCAACCCAACACACTTAAGTTCACAAACAGATTAGAAAATACCAAGTACTCCACCCCATACACACACACCCCAAAAACCAGCACATTTTTTTCAGACTAATTCTGAAATGTGAAAACTTTTGAAATGGATCCTGCCTCCAGCCAACTGAGCCCTGTGCCCCATTTCCTTTCATTCACACAAGACACACATGGGGGTAGCAGTGAAATAGACAAGATTTCTTTCTGCTTTCCAGAATGCTGAAACATCAGCATTCCAGGCACCATGGACCCTGGGATGTATAGTTCTCCAGCATACCTGAGCATGCAGTTACTACAATAGGTGACTTGGAAACCAATCTACTACCTGAGGTAAAGGACAAGATGATCCCTCTCAGCTACCACTCCTGACTCCACATATAGATACCAGCTAAAGGGGCATTTAAATCTTCCACATCACTGATGGGATAATGTCCTTTACCAGATACTGGGATTTTTGAGAATTCCAACTGAATATTTAAACAACTTAATAAGGTTTCTTGAGTGTTCATCAAGAACAGTCAAAAAGCCCAAATGGCTGAAGTGGAGCTCCCTTTTGCTCCAGGTCCTTCTTAAGGGGAGGGGGGATAGGATTTGGGGACAGTCAAACGGTATCTGTTTTGTCACAGTTAATTCCCTTCTCAGTGTAAGGCTCCTTTCTTTTTGGGGGGTACTTAATGAAGGAGAGAGGGCTGGGTTGGATAGTAATTATTGAAACACAGATATAAGAAAGAGAAAGAGAAAGAAAAAAGAAAAAAGAAAAAGAAAGATTGATTTTTGGGATTCCAACTGTTACTTAGAGAAACTTCCAAATCTATATGCATAGAATCATAACAACTCTGACCCTTCAGAGTGAAGGATGTCTGTGCTATAAATTATTACATCTTAAGTGACAGGTAAGTCAGACTAAAATGGAAAGTGAGAAGAATGGTTTGTAGCAAAAAAGGAAAAAGCATTAAATGTGATCAAGGGAATAAAAATAGCAAGGGAATGAAATAAAAGGCTGGATGAAGGGAGGAAAATCCACAGAGGCAGAGAGGAAGTGGGCGCGCACGCTCCCCTTCGGAGCTCTCTTCTGGCTCCCCTTCAGAGCTCTCCTCCTGGCAAGCTGAAATGTGCTGATGCTGTGCGCACAAGACCTGGAGTGAAAGGAGAGATGCTAATGGACTTTCTGAGGGAGCTAAAAATACACAGGTGGTCAAAGTTTTGCAAAGGGATGAGGCGATGAAGAGAAGAGCCAGGGAAAGACTTCACCATTGACTGCACATAGTTAGAACCATTTCAGCTGCAGGGAAAACAGGCGGCTCCATGGATATGCGGGTGGCTCGGCTGTCTATAATTGCCAAGTTTAAAAAAAAGGTGGCGTCCTCATTTATCTTTAGGCCTTATTATCTGTGGTTTAGTCTAACAGATTGACTGAATAATCTGATGATTCCTAATTAAGCATCAATTTAGACCAGCTCTGTTCATTCTGTTTCTCTTGTAAGCCCTGATCTCAGCTCTGAAGTGCTCTGGTTGACAGACAAATAGGGGGGAAATGAATGAATTGTCGGGTGTGTTTTCTGTTTCTTAACCAAATGTATTGGCCGCAAAGTGCTGCTACTCTGCTTCACAGCTGTTTCCTGCATCTGGCCATGCTAAGTGCTTTAGCAGCTGACACCATTTCCTTTGTTAGCAGTTTTACACTTCTGTTCACATCCGTCCCAGGCAAAGTCCAGGCTGGCGCAGCCCATAAGCATATGGGTGTGATGTGTACTCCATCTATGTCAAACCCTTCCCATTAATGAAAATATTTCTTCAGAGTGTAACTAGGAAACAGCTCTTTTCAATCCTGGCCTACATGTGATTGAAGGCTGAGCTTGAAATTCTTGGCTAAAAAACTAAATAGTGCTTCAAGATTAGGATGATAGATGCTATGTTCCCCAGAGCTTGACAGTTAAGTTTCTGAAAAGAAACCTCCAGATGGTTCCTGATTCAAAATGAATATCCCATTTTACAGCTGAAGAATGAACACCAGCATCTGGTCAATCCCTTGCACCCCTGTGTGCTCAGAGCGGGAGGTTCATTCCCCCAGATTCAACTCTCCTTCTGCCTAAGAGTCCACCGTGTATCTCCCTGTCTTTGCTTCTAATGCTGAAGGCACCACATCTTGCTTCCCATTTCCACAGCCAATTAGAAGGAACAAATGGCTCTGCATGAGCGCAGGTGGCAGCCAGCCTCCCGCTGCCGGGTGTATGAAAGCTGGCTGGCTTCCTGTCAAGATGGAGCGCAGGTGCTTTCCAGTTCATTATCACTAAGAGGTAAAGCCAGAGGACAGACGGCCCCTCCCTAAACTGCAAACCCCAGGATTCCATAAATTGTTGAAGGTGGAACAATAGCGCTATAACAGTCTAGTGCAGAAATGGCCAGAGAGGTAGAGAATGGGGACTGGATGAGAAACTGAACCCATGAATGGGTGGAAGCTGCCTATCATGTAGGGAAAAAAATGTCTCATTTTACACACTTGCCCTCTGGGAGCTCCTAATTGTTCTGTGGGCTGAGGGGGAAAATGGGGAAAGGAGAAGGGTGCAAAGAATCCAGGGCTTAAAAAATTGCTTTTTGAGGTACATTGTGGCCGTACTGGCTGCAGAATTCTGGGACCTGTACTTCCTAAAAGCTCTGAATGGTTGGTTTACTCACTCTGGCTGTGGAGACGCGTCTTGGCATTTTTGTTGCATTGTGGAGGTCCCTTTTGTGCATTATAAAGGGAAAACCTTGTGGGCACAGAGTAATGGTGGAGGGGGGTAGAAAAAAACTAAACCCTCAGGGTGTTAAAAAAGAGACGATTTCATTCTTCCAATTAGCCCAGCGGATTTTGGCCTAGTAATATTTAATGACCTTCTTCAGGGTAATGCAACTTTAAAACCCACCTGGAGGGATTCCAAAAAGAGTGTTTTCAGAGCTTATGCTTGGCAACTGGAATCCCTGAAGGCAGTTTTAAAGTTGCATTCCCTGAAGAGGGCCATTAAATATTACCCTTCTACTGAGTATTACCAATCCTCATTGCTTCCCCGCCCCCTGCTTCATAGAGTAATTATAATGACGAGACTGAGACCTGAGTCAGGAAGTTTCCATTTCAGATCTTTCTTCTGTAGTGAGGAAAGTAGAGGACCTTGGGCCAGTCTCATTCTCTCTCCCTCTTCCTCTTTCTTTCTGGCCTCTGTCCATCACCACCCACCATCTACAAAATGGTGAATGGCAGGAGCTGCCAAAAAGGGGAAAAGAATCACCTGCCAGAAAGAATCAGGGTGGTGGTATTAAAAAGGCACACAAGTGCCTTGTGTACTTGAATAATGCTAAATTAATAAATAAATATGCTGAGTTGTTCTTCCACAAGACAGCCAGTCTTGGCATACAGACATATGTACCTTTGTGGTTGCCTCTTTCATATTCATCTAAGCTGCATGGTTTAAAAGATCTCAAGGATAAACTACACATTACATTAAATATTTAGCTGTAGCAGAGTTTTGGTTTCTTCCTTACTAGTTCAGATCAGTACCACCATGCATGGGTACAAGAAGCATTAAACTCCCCACAATTGCTGCAGCTCCTTTTTTCCTTCTTAAATTTGCCTCTTTCTCTCCATTGGATGTTATTAAATAAACTTTACTGGGTGCTAATGAAAGGTTCCCCATGTGGTGTCTGTTTACTGTGGAGTGAGAAATAATTAGGCTCAGCTATGCTCCACATTTGCAACAGCTTTTGCTTTAGGCACACTGTTAAATATTTATACACAGAGCAGCCCTGGACAGGTCATTTTCTTTTCACTCATTCCATGGTTAGTGTCTCGAAGGAAGAGTGCTGGGGTTCCACAGCCCAGCTCCCAGTAGGGTGTCTTCAACCTGGCTATGCTTTCCATCTTTCTTCCTTCAAAAACACCTTTAAAAAGAAAGAAAGAAAATTGTGCTGGTAGCACTTGTGCACTCACTCTCAGTAGAATGGCGTATAATGCAAGACCTGTTGCAGACTGGATGAGTGCTGCTGTAACTGAGTCCTGCATGGGGAAGTCTGGATCATTGCCAATAACTGGCATCTTTTGAAAACAACTACCATATTTACCAGCATATAAGACACACTTTTCCCAAAAAAAAATAATGCTTTAAAATGGCGTGCATCTTATCCCGCTGGGGCAAAATGGAAAGGTGGAGGAGCTCTAGGGAAGCCTTGCATGAGAGCTCCTTTTGCCCCCTGAGCTCCCCTCCCTTTCCTATTCATTTTGCCTATGCATAGGAATGGGAGGGAGAGCCCTAGGGGGGTGAAGGGAGTGCCCAAGGAACTCATGTGAAGCTTCCCCCTGTCCTCTTCCCTTCTGTTTTGCCTTGCAAAGAAATGGGAGGGGGAACTCTGGAGGGGGAAAACCTGCTCTCACATTTTTGCATTTTCCCCAAAAGATAATGCTTGAAAATGGGGTGTGTCTTAAATTCCAGTGCATCTCACACACCGGCAAATAACAGTAATTGCCTTACCATTGACTCAGCATACCATCTTCCTAGCATGCTTTCCACTCTTTGTACTTAGTGGAGGCCACCCCAACCTGACTGCAGCTCATTTTCTCCTCCCTAGCCCCCACTTCCACCCTACCTAATAATGGTGATCATTTTAGTAATTACATCTGTGTATCATCTGAATACTTTGCAATCTTTAGGACAGTCCCACAGAAATCCTTCTTTTAATAGCACATGCCTCAAGGAAAGAAGGAAATTCAGAAAGCAGGAGGGGCAGAAGGAGCTTTCCAGTTACTAACAATTAGGTCTAATTAAGGCTCACATACTGTGCATGGTGCCACATTCCAGTAGTGGAAGAAAGTGATATTGCGGTGACTTTGCAGTGTGTTGTTTCAACCATCTGTCCAAACAATAGAGAAGTCTTTCTTGGTGGTGGCACCCTAACTTTGGAATGCCTTCCCAAGGGGATCTTGATTGGTACTCAACTTGCTTTCTTGTTCTTGCCAAGTAAAAACATTCTTTTTGGACTAGACAGTTTACATTTTAATTTTAAAATTTGATTGCTCTTATTGTTTGTTGGCTGATTAAACAGGTTTATGCCTTTCATTTTGTAATATTATCACTGCTTTATTATTGTATTTGTTTTAATGTGTTATACATTATATTAATTTTGGCTCTATTATGGATGAAAAATATTTTACACATTAAAAAATTAGTAATAAAAAAATTGCCTTTTTCCCTATTGTGCATCCAACGTGGTGTAGTGGTCTGAGTGCCAGACTACGACCATGGAGTCAAGGGTTCGATTCCCTGCCCGGCTATAGAAACCCACATGATGACCTTGGATGTATTACACTCTCGGCCCCAGGAAATCCTGTGATAGGTTTGCCTTAAGGCTGCCATAAGTTAGAAATGATCTAAAGGCATCCAACAACAGCAGCAGCAACAACAACATCTCCTTTGGCAAATAGGAGCCAAACTAACCCATCTTCCATGGGGAAAAAATAGAGAGAGTAAAGGACTAAAAATCCCCTGACTTTGGAGAGCATTCCTAAGCAGGTCCTCTAGTGGCAAAACCTCTTTTTTTAGCTAAATACAATTGTAATCCCAAGAGAGGATCTTAAATTATAAACTTACATTTTTGGACAACCCAAATCATTTTTCTAAAGAAAATATTCTGAAAAGAAATTTAATTACAATTTTGAGCTCAACTCTCTTTAAAACTTGATACTGAAACAAAGATTTTAAAAAAATTCCCATTCAAACAGATTTATGTCTTGAACAAGAGCCAACCCTTATTTTATGCAAAATTCTACAGAAAATAAGGGCATCACAATGTCAGCCCTCCCAGTTTTGTTCATTGTGACAAAACAGTCAATGATAAGACACATCTACCTGTCATTTACTCTGAGGTCAAGATCTCAGACAATTATGCCTCTGCTTTTCGTGACTCAGGAACACACCAGTCTCATTGACTAACTCTCTCCTCCCAAAATCAAACCAACCTTGCAATTTTGTCCTAGAATATAGCACACTGGAAACCACACCAGGAGTTTTTTGAGACATTGCTGTATTATGATATTATTTCTATACCATAGACATGGATCACAGAAAAGGAAATTGATGAGCTGACAATCCCCAGGTTTGGTTTTCTCCTGCCACTCATTTGGAACATAAAGGTAGATAAGTAGGGGGCTGGCAATCTTTGCCTTTCTGAAATGGGGAACTCAACTGGTCTGAGGCTATTAAGATGCAGTATTTCCAAGAGGGATTGAAACCAGAGATCTTGCAGTGAACTCTGATGCAAGACTTACTAGCCAGCCTCAGATAGCTGGCGAAATGGAGATGGTAAGAGGAAGGTCAAATTGGTTAAACAGCTCCATCAGGAAACTTTGTGCTGGGGTAGAAAGAGACAGCAGGAGACAAAATGCCTGAGACAAGATGACACCAGACAGGTGGCAAGCAGCAGTTTGAGCCAAAAACAAGTCCAGTGGGCAAAGTTTTCCTATAAAATTAAATTCACTCTAAAGTGCTTGTTGGGAAAAAAGACATTTTTAGCTGATGCCTTGTCTTGTTTGTCTTGGCATGACAGCCAGAAAAAATGAGATGATTGACACTGTGTTCACCCTTCAACAGTTAGGGCTAGCTGTTATAACCCACAGCCAAGCACAAGGAGGAAGACAAGCAAAAGTGGTCCCAGAAACCTTGCTAGAAAGCCCATGTAAGGCAATGAGGAGAATGGCTGGGCCAAAGAACATTAAATGGAATACACTAACAGAAAAGGAGTGTGGTGTAAAGGAGAAAAAAAAATATGTCTCTGATACTTTGAGAAGAAAGGTTTTGCAACACTGCCACGATGTGAAGTTGACTGGGCATTTTGCATTTGTCAAAATGTTGCAACTTGTGAGAAGGGACTATTGGGGGCCAGGACTTAAGATTGGACATGGAAAGTATGTGAAGAAAAAAAAAAAAGCAAGTAGGCAGCAGGCCAAGGGGGTTGTTACAGCCACTGCTTATCCCTCTGTACCCATGGGGAACACATCAGCGTGGATTTCATAATTGATCCCCGAGAGCAATCAAAAGATGGCCTTTTGTGTGGTTACTGACTTATTTTCTAAATAGGCACATTTTGTGTCTTATAAATCCATCCCTACAGCAGGACAGTTGGCAAAGTTATTTCTCCAGCACATATATTGATTGAACAGGGTTCCAAGCATAATCATCTGATTGGGGCACTCAAGTTACTTCCCGGCTTTGGAAAGTGTTCTTAAGATTGTTGGGGGCAGAACAAGCAATGAGCACAGATCACCATCCAGAAATGGACAGACAAATTGAAAGAGTCAACAAATTTTTGGAACCTTACCTACAATGTCATGTGAACTATCAACAGAAGGATTGAGAAGCTCTGTTCCCCCTTGCTAAAAATGGGATACAAGAATGCTGTCCATCAAAGTACCAGACATACCCCTTTCAAAACTGTGGATGGGCAGACATTGAAACATTTGCCCTCTCTTGATATAATTCAGACTGACACATGCCTTGTGGCTGAGTGGATGTAAAAGGCTAAAGATGCATAGTTGGCCACAGTCTCAACTTTGGATGATGGAAAGGACACTGACAAGAGATACACCGATCAGAAAAGAGTTCAGAATTGGAACTTTAAGCCAGGGGGCATGGAGTATTTATCCACAAAGTTTTTAAAATGCCTCCAGCCTTCTAAGAATTGGATCCTGAATACATAGGGCTGTTTTGCATTGTATGCCTAGTGAAATATGTGACTGCTGAACTAGAGTTGCCTGCATTTTACAGATAAATCCATTTTGTGTCTTATTTCAGCCTTCTCAAGCCAGCAGCTGTGCCAGATAAGTAGTTCCCTGCCCAGCCAGCCTCTTCTTCACCAAAATTTCAGAAGTTTCAAACTGCTGGTCCTGCCCCATTAGTCATGTTAGGGCAGGACCAGCATTTTGAAACTTCCGAAATTTTCGATTCATGATGGCACAAGGGGCAACTCCTATAATTTGTTAATTGGAAATACTTGCCTGCTAATGAACAAGAACAGGTGGATGCCTAACATGTTAGAGCCCCTCACGTGGTTTCCAAGTTTCATGACACGTACCCAAACAAGCCAGGATAGAGAGAGAAGCTGGTGGGGCACAATGTCAGATAAGCTTTGCTTTCCCTGCCATATAATGCTTCGATGTTTGAAAATAGGCTTGATTGTGTTGTAGGAGGATGATGGGATTGGGTGAGAAACAGTGTGCTGGGAATGAGGGAATGTTATTATAATGACCCCTGATAAGGATGAACAAATGAAGCTGCAGGGTCATGCAGTTGGCAGGCAGAATAAGAGTCTGGGAAAAGAGTTGTTCTAATTAGCTGTCAAACAGAATACTAGCACACATTAATTTGAAATGTTACAGCTTATAAGATAGTTCTTTAGTCTTGGCAGTTGTCAAGCTGTGCAGCTGTTTTCTTTAATGTTCTTGAATAATGTTTTTGAAACCCTCTAAGCCTGAACATGAAGCTATCCTGTACGTCATAGGACACTTCCAGTCCTTGTCTTTAAAATTGTAGCAGACAATAATGTAATCACAATTGTAGCTAACGTATATATTTCCCCAAGAAACTACAAGAATTATGAGGCTTCCCTTTGAGACTCCCTCTCCACTTCAGTAAAAACACTAGAAGAGTCTTTCTTTCATGATACCATAATTATACTTGAGGACTTTAACACAAGAATGGGTAACTGCATTCAGCACTTGATTGCTGTGGCTGGAATAGAAGCAAATGATAATTACGCCCCCCCGCAAGAAGATCTAGGATTCTCTTATTAATGTGAACGGTATCTCTCTGATGAAGTTCTTGTATAAAATCAACTATAACGTTATCAATGGGAAATGGCCAGGTGATGTAAACTTCACCTATTCTTCTTCAAAAGGTTCCAGTGTTATAGATTATGACTGTGTCTCTGTATCCCACCGAGACAGAATAGCTAATTTTATGGGAGTACTCTTTGAAGATGGTGACTATCAGCCTATGTGTGCTTGTTTAAAATGGACTCTTGACAGCCTTCAGCTAAATCAAAATAATCCTCTGTTTGCAATCAGCAGCTTTAGGAGACTTCAATGGGATGAGCACACTGTTCAAATCATTCCTGACCTTTAACCCCAGTAAGCAATGAAGGGATCAGATTTTGTGCTTAACTCACAAGCCATCTCACAACTTGGACATCTTTAGATCTTTAACTGAAATAATTGAATCTACTATTGAGATCCCAGTAAGCAAGAAATCGGTACCATGGAAGGACCAGTCTTGGTTTGACAAGAAGTACCACCATAAAAAAGAAGTCCATTAATCAACTGATAAGAAAACTAAAAATAAATTTACCCCCCCCCCCCCCACAAATTCTCAATGGAATTCTGAAAGCTAAAAAAAAATACAAAATACTTCTGAAGGGGAAAATTGTGCTTTTCAAAATCTAATTTGGTCAGATTTAGTCCAGGCAATGGAATTTAAAAATAACAGAGAAATTCTGGCACATGGTCAATTCTGACATGAAGTTCAGCAGAATCAACCTGACCCCAAATGTATCATAACATGTGTGGTGCAATTATTAATCCATCTTTAATAATCATAATGCCAACATAAAAGGCCCAAACTTTCACCTTGAGCTAAACCACTTAGATCCTTGACCACCAAAACCTGAAGTTGAAATAACAAGCATAATATTACTTCTACCTACGGCCAAAGCCCCGGGAGAAGGTGGAGTATCCAGAGAAGTTCTTAAGGATAATGTAAGTTGGTGGATACCATTACTATGCCAAATTTTTTACTATAAACACTCAACAAGAAACGTCCTGGTGGGCTGGAATCAAAATATAATTATACCTGTACATAAAAAGGTGACAGATCTTTTCCGTCAAATTACAGGCCAATTAGTCTGATAGACATAGACATAGTGGCAAAAATATGGGCTTGGAAACTCTTAGACAAGCTAGAGAACAGGTCTACAGAAAATAATACTCGAAGAACAGGCAGGATTCAGGAGTGGATATTCTACCTTGGATAATTGCTTTCTGCTAGACTCTCTAGTATATAAATGCTCATAACATGGAAAGGCCATCTTTATGCAGCAATTGTGGATCTGAAAGCTGCTTTTGATACTATTGACTATGAGCTTTTGTGGCTCAAGTCATCTGATAACAAACTGATTATTGCCTCCTGTTCCTTGTCAGATCATATTATCCTGACACTTCCCTGAAGGTGAGATTGTCTTCACTGGGATTTCTCATGGAATCTATTCCACCAGACCGAGAGGTAAAACAAGATTGCATAATGGCATTCTTCTTCTTTAACTTCTTTTTATTAATGATATTGCACATCAAATGAGAGAGACAGCATCGTGTAGTGGTTTGAGTATCAGACTACAACCCTGGAGATCAGGGTTTGATTCCCTGCTCACCAATGGAAACCCACTGGGGTGACTCTGGGCACATCATACACTCTCAGCCTTGGCTCATAGAGATCTGTCTATCTATTTTAATTTCTGGTTAAAACTGAAAGGAATGTCAGAAAAATGTCCAGCAACATTATGTTTTCTGGAACAACTCACTCTTAGCTCCTCCAAAGAAAAATCCTGGCAAAATATCACGTTTCTTCTTCATAAATTTGACTTTTCAGAAATTTATATTTCCCAGAAAGATAATTTATTAGCAAAGAAAGTTACATGTTAGTGACATGTTCTTACCAAAAAAAACCTTGCTTCTCTCAGTTCACTCAAAATCTCCCATTGGTATAATTTACTCAAACATTTTTTAGGCCCAGAGGACTACCTAATTAAAATAGCAAAATTTTGCTTAAGAAGGGAGCTAATGTTAGCCATATTCCAGCTAAAGCCCTCCACAGTCTTGGATGGCCTATTAGCAATGCTCTGTTACCATTTACGTTACTTTCTTTGTAGTCTAGATGAAGCTGATGACCTCCCTCGCTCTTTGCTTAGTTGTCTTTGTCACAGAGAATCAAAGGAAAATACCTTGCTGGATTGCTAACTATTAAAAATAATTGGTACATCAGCCAAAAAATAGCATTTTTGCTTTTTAATAAAGATTCTTGTATCAATAGAAGAGTTGCAAATTTCTTAGTGGCTTTAGCGAAAGTATGGCCTTTTCCACTCGTGGCTTTTAAAATGGTGCAGAGCATCCTCCAGGGAAGACGACTGCACCTGGGAGCAGACTGGGTCTGGAGTACTTTGTGTAGTTCTGGAACTCAGCCCGCTCCGGAACAACCCAAAGTGGTCGTTCAGCATGCTTTTGAAAGACCGCTTAAAACAGGTCTTTCAAAAGCACAGAGTGCGCCACTCTGTGGCCGCGCTCCAGTGCAGATTTGCAGGCTCGCACCAGTATGAGCCTGCAGATCTGCTGGGGGCGGGCTTTAGGCTGGCAAGCTTCATCGGTTGGTGGAGAGACTCCACCAACGAGAAGCCGTCATTTTCATCCCCAGAGCAGTGCAGAGCAGCAGCCACGGACTGCTCTGGACCAGCCTGGACCTGCGGGTGGAGCACACGGGTCCGGTGAGTACCGGCACGGGGCTATTCCCTCGCCTTGTGCGGAAAAGGCCTATGTCTAAGTTATATAGGACACTAGCAAAAGTTGGAAGTCTTAATAGTTTTGTTATTTGTTATAGGCAATTAAATCTCAGTGGCTTGGAGAAGAATCTGTGTGGGTTCTTTGGTCATGTGAAAGTTGAAAAAAAATTATTCAGACATTTAGACTGTGTTTTTCTTTAAAGATACATTCTACATTACATTAGGTTTCTAAGTGGCTCCAAGGAGCTGCACAGAAGAACAAAACATATCAAAGCTTTCTCTCCATTTGGTACAGATTATAAGAAGGAGAAAAAGAAGATTTGCAGTTCATGACCTGCAGAAATTTGCAAAGCTTTCTTGCAAAAAATAGATTGTTTTGTGTAAAGAATTTTTTCCCCCAAAATTCCCAACATTTCTTCACACACGTCTTACAACTTTTGCTCATGCTACTATTTCTTTTGTACTCTTGAAAAGGCAAAAACATTTCACAGCAGCTGACTTTTTTTCTTTCTTTCTTTTTCTTTTTTTGGTATGATGTTTAAACATGTCCAGACACCATTTCTTATTGAGTATAACTCAATTGTGTCCTGGACAAACTGCTTTTTCACCTTAGAATCAACAGCAATGATCAGGTATTGGCAGGCAAATAATGTGGAAAATGTCCCATGAAAGGAGAAACTTTAAAAATCACTGCTTGGATACTAACATGTACTGGATAACAGTACTGTCAGTTACTACCATATATAGCACTGTGTGCTAACAATAAAATCCAAGCATAAAATAATCAGAAAAATAGAAGTAAAGATAAGACTACTCAGAGAAGAGCAAAAGAAAATTTAACACTAGAATTCAGAAGGGGAAATTCTGATTTGCCTGACTTCTAAACAGATTTGGAAATCAGCTGTCCTGCATCACCACTGACCCCAGTAGCATTTCCTACCATGGACTTGTCTTCAGATCTCCTTTATGGATCAGAGCTGTAGTGAAGCATTTACTGGTCTACACAGGTCCTTTACCAGTAGTGGCCAGGATCAATCATATATTATACTATCTTGGGACCAGAAGTTACAAGCTGAGAGTTTTGAGCCACTAGGTTCAGTTAACAGCTGTCTCAATACAATGTGGACATATGTGTTGAGCAATGGGTTAGACGTAAGTGTCTTTGGATGAAAGATGCTTCCGTTGTAGAGGTAGTCACCACAGAACTTATTAGAAGAGCAACAAATTGAACAAAGGACCTAAGAGATAGCATCATCCTCTAGCAATGGAGCAGTCTTTGACTATTTCTGCACGAGATTGTTATAGCGCTACGATTAGGGAGGCTGGACCCTCCCTAAACTGCAAACTCCAGGATTCCATAGGATGTTGCGAGTGGAATCATAGCGGTATAGCAGTCTTGTGCTGAAATTGTCTTTATCTCTCATATGCATTGCTTCCTGATGAATTTGAGTAAGACTATTGTTTTCCTTCCTTCCCCATCATTTTAAGTTTGCTACCATATAATTTGCCCGTGTCACTTCCCCCTTGTCTTTTTTGTTTTTCACAACATATTAGGTTTAAGCAAGGTGAGTATTTAATGTGGATTTTCTGATTACCAAGATTCCGTAGTACCAGCTAGCTTGAGAGGTAAAAATGTAGTAGGGAAGGAAGGATAGGAGCAGATCTGTTTTTAATATGGGATTTTTTAAAAAATTCTAATTATTGTATCTTCACCAAAACTGCTGACGCTGGACATGTATGTATGGGCATGAAGGACTATTTTGTTTCACATATCTGGGTATAGTGTACTCTCTGTTCTGCCCCTCAATGCACCAAGTGCCAAGGAAGGCAGATTATAATAAGGGTAGCCATTACAAGTGAGACAAACCAGGACAGGTCATACACAGGGCCACTACCAAAGTTGAAGGGAGGTGTAGTATGGAAAGACTTCAGATATTCCAGAATTTATTACAATAAGCCAACAAATATGATAACCATGGCCTTTCCCAAAAGGGAAAAACAGAGACATAAAACATAAACCAATCCAGACATCAAGAATCCAAGACGAGCATAAAGAATCCATGAGCATAAAGAGTACAGAAAGCCTGATACAACAAAACAGTTGCAAAGTATAAGAGCCCTTAGCAGCTGCTAGGAGATTTATGCCTGCCTGACTTTGAGATACAATATGTCAGCGCTTCTCATTTAAGCCATTGCAACAGGCATTGCTTCCTTTGGTGCTTCTGCCATTCCTGTTGCCATGCTACAAAGGATGGGGGCATCTCTTTGGTATCCCCTGATTTTGACTGAGGTGGGGGCCCATTTTCTTGAAGATCTCCATCAGCTACATCTGCAACTAGCTGCTCAGATTGGGGAGGTAGTCATTATCTGAAGCCAGAGGCCATTCAAAGTCTGACAGCGTGATATAGCAGCCAAGAAAGCCAACACAATTCTTGGTTGCATCAATAGAAGTATGATGTCTAGATCAAGGGAGGTCATGGTGCCACTCTATTCTGCATTGGTTAGACCTCATCTGGAATACTGTGTCCAGTTCTGGGCACCTCAGTTCAAGAAGGATATCAACAAGCGGGGGCATGTCCTAAGGAGGGCAAGCAAGATAGTGAAGGGTCTGGAAGCCATGCTCTATCAGGAACAGCTTAGGGAGCTGGGTATGTTTAGTGTGCAGAAGAGAAGGTTAAGAGGGGACATGATAGCCATGTTTAAATATTTGAAGGGATGTCATGTCGAGGAGGGAGTGGCTTGTTTTCCGCTGGTCCAGAGATTAAGACAAGGAGCAATGGATTCAAGCTGCAGGAAAGGAGATTCCACCTGAACCTCAAGAAGAACGTCCTGATGGTCAGAGCTGTCCAGCAATGGAATATGCTGCCTTGGAGTGTGGTGGAGTCTCCTTCTTTGGAGGTTTTTAAACAGAAGCTGAATGGCCATCTGTTGGGAATGCTTTGATGTGTGTTCCTGCATGGCAGGAGGTTGGACTGGATGGCCCCTGGGGTCTCTTCCAACTCTGTGATTCTATGATTTTATGGTTCTATGACTCCTATGCATCTGATTCCTTGGATTCTACAGGGTGAGTTATGACACTGTCAGTACCAGTAAGGGAAAGGGAAAGTTGATGGTCCAGAGACATGCATCCACTCCCTTTAGATTCTGGCATGATACTGTCAAGAAAGCAAGAAATAAGGGCAGCTGGGGATGAGAGAACTAGGGGCAACCAGAAGACATCCAGAGTGAGATTTGACAATGACAACAACAACAACAACAACAACAACACACTAAGTCAAATGATAACAAGATGGAGTAAGGCTGTTGACAGATGCTGCATAAAAAAGAGATTGAAAAACCAGCACAAAGATATGAGGAGGGCAACCTTGACCCACTGCCTTGTTCATTTTAAAAATTAAGCCTGTTCAATACAATTTGTTGTCTGCTGCATTGCATTGAGGAGAAGCACTTTGTTTGAAATTATGCCAGGGAAGTGAATGAAAGGTTAATGCAGCAATTAGAAAACAGTATGAATATTGCAGCATTAGTATAGTTCCTATCCAGCAAACAGGTCTAATTCAGTGTAAGCCTTTTAAATAGGCAACAGTTATGAGCTCAGCTAATTGTGTCTGTGCTGAGTGAGTTAGCAGTCTGGATATAGTCTCAAAATCATGTATACATTTATTTGTTGGCCTCCTAAATTGTAAGGCACAGAAAGGGTCAATGTTGGGAATCTGGGAAGGTATAACATTGTTATCCAACAATGCTGGAATTGCACACATCTTGACACACGTCAGTTGCACACATCTCAGTGATGGCTGTTCTAGAGGTAAATTCCATGATCTAAGACCCTCGGTTCCTGGACATCAAAGAAGGAGACAGAACCTGAGCATCATTGCCTATATTCAGGATGCGGGAAGGTTTGTTTCTAAAAGCAGTTAGAGTTGTCAAAAGGCAAACCAGATATTATGACTTCAACAGGTCTCTTTCAGCTAGATGGCTTAGGAATGGTAGTCTGCCTTTCAGAAACATACTTTCCATCGTCGAAGGCATTAGATCAAGAGGACGCAGAATCATTTCCTTTCTGGCTCTGTCCATCTCCAAAAGGCTGAACAACCATTAGATTCTGACAATTACAAGGTACCTGGCAGAAGTTCAGAGTGGATACACAGCGAGGGTGAATTTCTTAGAGTCTTGAGAGTGTTGCACTCCTCAAACCTGTCAACTACTTTTTACAGCATGATGGTGGTAGTGATGGTGGTGGTGGTGGTGATGATGTTCCCAAGATCTTGTTTTTCTTCTTCTTTTCATCTGAGTAGAAGTCTGGGTCATCTAACTGTTCCAGGGGAACAAAATAAAGTACTTTAGGCAGTTAACGTCTAGAACACACAACACAAACATTTTGCAATAGCCAGTAGCTCAAATGTTTATTTTTTAAAGGATTGGACCAAAGCACATAACACAGACAGAACTGCCATATTCAGACTGCAGCTGTAAATGCATTTGTGCTGTTGTGTGCTTTCAAGCCATTTCTGACTTATGGCAACACTAAGGCACAGGATTTTCTGGGGGCTGAGAATGTGTGATGCACCCAAGGTCACCCAGTAGGTTTCCATGGCCAAGTGGGGAATCAAACCCTTTCATCAGAGGAAGTACTCTGCTTTCCACAAACACTTGTGCTAAAATACAAATCAATTAGTCTTAAAGGGACTGCTAGATTCCCTTTCCTCTCTCCCCTTTCCTTTTCCCTTTTGCTGCAAAATAGACTAGCAGGACTACTTCTTTGAGTATGGATGGTTTTATTTTCTAATGGAAGCAATATCTACCATTGCCTCATCACTGATCTCCCTTCTTTTCTGCCTTACACAAGGAAATTCCAAGGGGAAGAGGAAGCTTGGCTTCTTTTCATGGAGGGTGTTTATAAGTCTAGAAACATTCTGTTATTATATCTATAATTTCTGATAAGTTTGAAGAACATTAAAATTGTGATAGAATAATTAGGAGTAATCACAAACAGAACAGATGCCATTTCTCAGTTTAACCTATAGGACCTAGCAACTGTGTGTGACAGCTTGGGTTCACTGGAAGGACTGTAATAAATAAACAATACTTATGATACTTAAAATTGTTAATTTCTTTTCCCAAAGGATATCGTTTCCTGGAAACTCACACACAAAGGAGGACATTAACTCATGCCATGCTTGCAATCCTCCTTCTGCTTAGGCAAGTGTGTGAGAGCTTCTGGAAGACAGAAAATTTAAGACCAATTTAAGACTGAGATAACGGGTAATTTTCTTATGATGCACTCACCAGTATGCAAGAATATGGACTCATGCATGGAAAACACATAATTTCTTAGAGCATAAGCATACAAAAAAGATTAATTTGGGAGTGCAGGGAATCTAGAGATATATTTGCTTTCTACCATGCCACAAGTCATGGTTTCACCCAATGTAACATAAATATTCGTTTTTTCACATAACAACCCTCCCCTCCCCAACTCGGAACCTTGCATTTATATTCTCAGTTATGTAAATACTATGAAGAGATTAAGGATGTTGATCTCCAGACATGTACCATGGTGACACTCCATGGTCGCACTGAGTACTTTCGCCAGCCTGGGCTAATACACTACCTGTGACTTTCCTTAGTAGGGGATAGTTCAGTTAATGAAGAGTGATCTTTCCTCCGCTAATCTTGTGTTTTCAGACTACTGTAATGCATGAGTTGCTTTGGGCAAAAATTGTAGCTGGTTCAAGATATGATTTCTGGGATCCATAATTATGGATTTAATTATGTGATCCATAAAGCACAGGCTGATTTTCTTCTGAAATTCTTTGATATGCTCCATTATCCAACGTATGTTTGTAATATGTTCCCTAGTGCCTCTTCCTCTCTGGAACCCACCTTAGACATCTGGCATTTCTCACTCTATATATGGTAAAAATCTTTGTTGTAGAATTTTTAGCATCACTTTGCTTGCATGGGAAATTAATGCCGTGATCCTGTGGTTACTGCTATCCCTGGTGTCTCCTTTCTTGGGGAATGGAATGTATATTGAGCATTTCCAATCTGTGGGCAATTCTTTTGTTTTCCATATTTCCTGTCAGATTTTAGTGCTAATTTGAGTGGATTCTGTCTCTGTTGCTTGAAACAGTTCTATTGGTATGCCATGTGTTCCTGGTGATTTATTTCTCCCAAGTGCTATGACTGCAGCTTCCACCTCAGTTTCTAAAACTGTACATTCTTCTTCAAATCATTCTCCCTTGAATGAACGATTCATGCTTCTCACATTCCATGTTCCTATAATATGTTTTGTGCACCTTTGGATTTTCCTGTCACCTCTGAGCACCTCAACAGCTGAACATCTTCTTGACTTGAGTCCAGATGTATCCTTAGCCACAGTACTACTCATAGTTGTCCAGTACCATAACTTGTTGAGTGTCTTCCAATCTGGGAACATCACTTCTTGCTTCATTTTGGATTGTCTCATCTTGGGGCTTTCATGATAAAATACTTTCAAAAGAGGTTTACTGTGTCTCCTTCTGCACAGTACATATTAACAACTGTTAGCCTGCTAGTCCCTAGTTGCAGTGAATCCTATTGTGAAAAGTATACTAGCACAGGCTCAGCTGCAAATAGTGCCCTGCCCTGAGTCTCCCAGGGTGAAACCTCTTCTCAGTCCAAAAGGCAGCTTCCAGACTTGAGGCAAACAAGCCCAGCCAACAGAATTTTTATCCCCCAAGTTATAAAATGTGCAAAGTCTAATGATACCTGGAAACAGATAAAAAGAGGTGGGCAGCTTAGCAGAGGTCTATCTATTATTGAGGGGATCTTGATTGTATCATTTCAGATTGGAGGTTCAAATGTCTGGAAGCTTTGCCATACAGTAAAGTAACATAAAATTCCTGCAAATGGAAAATTAGCATGTCAGGGCAAAAAGGCTGCTAGAAAAGCATTTAATATGGGGGAAGACAGTGATGTGAGCCTTCACCTGTGGTCTGAAGTGATACAATGCAGACAAAGATATTCCATCTCAGAAAACCAAACCCCAGGCAGATCTTCGACTATTTAACCAAATTACTTGCCTGATAGTGATTCAGTTGAGATGTGGCTAGCCAGATGTTACCCTGATTTCTGGGTTCCCTTGGGGGATGACTCAATGTGCTCCACATGATGGGGAATGGAAACTAGCCAGAGCGCAAGCAATAGCAATGCAAGAGGCAGGGTAATCTAGCGGGGTCTTTTACCCAGTGTTTACGGGGTCAGGCCAAGCCAAAAACCAAACAAAGATGTCCAATAAAATGATTTTATTGAACAAAAGTCTCACACACCAATGCAACCACTCACTCGCTCAAGACCTATTAAGAAGCAAAGGAGAGGAAAATGGATAGGGGGAATATTGAAGGGATTGTAGCTTGGGTAGTACTGCACCTTTTCCTGAAGTCCTTGGTCCGGGAAAAACAGTGGAGAAGTGGAGCTCAGCACAGAAAGGGCTGAGGGGATTACTCGACAGATGGAGAAACAGTCTGCTGGGATAACCAGGAGTGATCCAAAGAACCACTCAAAAACTGGGGCTATTTGTAGGGGCAAAAGTACCTGGAGGGCTAATCCTTTCCCGGGGAGAACAATGAGTGTTGCACTGAGAAAGAAACTCCACAATGGTAACTTCTTTGCATGGTGAGATTACAAGGTGTTGCCAAAGTCTCTTTGCTGGATAGGATTTTGCTCAACTTGGGGCAAACACACTAATCCCTTCAAGTCGGCTTCTCAGGGACTGAGGTCCCTTTGTCTTCTGTGGGTTTGCATCGCTTGAGGTCTCCTGGGGCTACGTGATGGGGGAGTTTACTGGCCTGACCTGGTTTTCGATCATTCGACTGTTGCTGCCCATGTGCTCATCCAGGCGACCTCTCAGGCACATGGAATCATATTTTAATACCAAAATTGTAGACCCCGGGACAGGGTTTTCCAGTGGGGTAACACAGAAACTAAGGACAAATGATTCTAATTATTTCTTGTGAGTCAGAACCTGACTAATATGGGTAACTAAATACTAGTCTATGGAATTCAAGCAAAATTACAAATTAGGAGACTTGGGATCCCCATTATTCTCCATCCAAGCACTAAACAAGGCTGACTCTGTTCAGTTTCCTAGATCAGACAGGATCTAGTGCCTATAGGGTACATCCAATAATTTATTAAAGGGACTATTTACATTTTGAATACCTTGCAAAGTACTGTGCTTTGCAGGCAGTAATGCTGTTGGAACTCTGTTGAGTTTTGTAGACAAGAAAGCTGCTGTACTGAACTGAACTGTGCTTTATATACACCTGAAAGCTAGTGCACTGGGGCTTAAACTTGAATAGACATTTCTAAAACTAAGCTGTGCTTTGCATGCATGGTGGGGAAATATCCAAATGAGCAGGAATTACAGGTAAGTTTGTCCTCCTTGCTTTGGACCCACTTTGACTCCTTTGTTCTAATCATTGTGGGAATGAGACCCCAAGATCTTTGACAAATTAGACTTTCTGCTCTCCAGATGGACAATATTCCCCACCCTGACACTATAGAAGCGCATTTCCTTTGGTCTCCACCAGACATTGAAAGTCCTCAATCAACTCTCTCAGGTTCTAGTGGACTCAATGACTATTTGTCTGTAGGTTAATGCCTATAGTTGCCACACTCATGAAACTGCTCTTACTTAGGAGGAGAAGAATACTTCTGATAATACTATTAAAGGGTTGTAGGGATGGAGACAATGACATCAGTATCTTATCATGTGCTTTTCTGGCTGCCATCTGAAGTAAAAGCATTTCCTCATAGGGAGTCTCTTACTCTTTCTCACTCTTTTATATTCATGCTTCCATTTTTACTCTGTGCTGCTGCAGAGTGTCTGTTCTGCAGTCTATAGCAATAAACATGCCAGAGTAATTAATGTCTTTACAACTTATTACAATCCTCAGATAATTAATCACAAAAGCTAAACATGTGGTCTCACCCTCCTAATGTGTTAATGCTCTAATTATTATGCCTCAATTAAGGCGAATTCAGTGCTCCTTACGTAGAAGTGCATGTTTAATAAGGGCGCTTGAGTGCAGGCAGACTGAAGAGGAAAGGAGGGAGGGAGGGAGAGATATGGAAGGATAGGGGGAGTAGGAAGCACAAGAGAGACCGTCATTCTTAATGAGGTTTCATATGTGGTTCTAGGCAAAGAAGTGACAGCCCCTATCTTGAATCTCACACTTGGCTGCGTGTGGAAATCTGAGCCATCTGCAGTGCCTTTGCGCTCTGTCTGCTGCCAGCATATTTTTAGGAGTGGTGACATGTATGAGTGAGAAAGGCGGAGTTTGTCAGAAATGAGCCACAAAGTGCTGGTTGGAACTCAAGGAGATCATTGGTTTGTCTAAGTGGCTCACCAATCAAGGCTCAGCTCCTATTAGGAGGGCAAAATGAATGCTTTAACCTGTGGGGCTGGCTCAGCCATCCTCATTGTCGCCACCTCTCATGGCCTCCAGGTGTCAGTGCTGGGTTGTTGTTTTTTACCCAGGTTGACCTAGCTGAAGGAGGTGTGTCGGTAAGAGGGGTGCATCAGTGACAGATTTCAGATTCCTTGGGCCATTTTCACACTACGCTGTTATAGTGCTGTTATTCCACTTTCACCATCCTGTGGAATTTTAGGGTTTGTAGTCTACTGAGGCCAAAGAGCTCTCTGGCTGAGAATTCTGAATGCCTAAACTGCAAACCCTAGGATTTCACAGGCTGTTGAAAATGGAAGAACAGCACTAGAACAGTGTAGTGTGGAAATGGTCTTGGAAAGACCTATCTCTTTAAAGGTAGGTTGAAAATGAATTAATACATAAAAAGAACAGAGAATCCCATGGTGTTTTTAAGACAAACAAATTTATAATGGCACATGTTTTCATGACTAAAGTCCAACTTAGTTAAATCATTTGGTCTCAAACTGCCTACATACAGATGTATAGTTAATGGGACATGTGCCATGGCCCTGGGCCAATGTTTGTTATGACTATCAATACCTGACCTGCCTGATTTGCTGTTCACCATTTAAAAAAAATAATAATACAGAAATCCTTCCTGAAGGAAAGAAATAGCTTATATGTCTGCCAGTGGTTATTCTATAATCAATATTTCTGTAACACTTAATTGTTCTTCTACCTCTGTTATATCCAATTTTACACCATCCATACTTTAGCCAAACTGTGGTCATGTATTTTTGTCACTCTGCTAGGCTGCCAATATTGCCTACATTAGCACGTTTTGTTAAGCCACTGTTTATATTAACTTTTTTTTTTTCTTTTGCCATATCTTGTCTGATGGATGGGTCAACAATCCACTGTTTGTTTTCCCCATTTCTGTTTTATTCCTCTCCTTCCCCATGTGTCAGCACTTGTTTCAAGGTAGGCAGTTGAAAAAAAACCCAGGGAAATTCCGGCCATTTCTTCATTACATTGTTATAGTGCTATTATTCCACTTTCAAGATTCTGTGGAATTCTGGGGTTTGCAGTTTAGAGAGGGGCCTTTAGAATTCTCAGCCAAAGAGCTCTTGGCCTCAGTAAACCACAAAACCCAGATTCCACAGGATGTTGAAAGTAGAATAATAGCACTATAACAGTGTAGCATGGAAATGGCCTCCATCATTCTGGGTTCAAGTGTAACATAGGCCATACTTTAAACAAGCCAACATTCAGCAGCTCAAAACAAACTATGCCTTCTAACTCCAGTTTGTAGCATAATATAACTAAAAATGTGTACTTTTCCTTTCTTTATTGTCTACCTCAGGCAGCTATTTTCTGAAATCACATACAGAAACGAGCGTCACAGTGAGAAACGATTTGCTTTTCATAATGTGAGTCAGCTAAACAATGCATTAGCCTTATGTACTTGGTATGAAGAAAGTGTGAAGAGAAACCTGGGAAGAGTAACAGCAGTTTTCAATAGGCTGAAATGTGATGTAGTTCTGCGATAAAAGCTACATTAAGAAACTGTGTGACCAGAGCTTTGCCCAACTTTACTTCAAATTCATTAGGTCTTGGCTGGAGATGTATTTATGCATGCCAGAAAGAGAGAGAGAAAATGAGAAAGCGTGCTGTATAAATGATGCAAACTATTGAATTTTGCATGCTTTGCTGCACAATTTTTACTTCTTTGCAGAATTTATTCTCTGCCTGATAGTCATTGGAAAAAGGAAGAAACTAACTAGGTTTAGAGGTCATTTAGAGGCCTATGCTTACTAGATGCAGATCTTTATGCTATAGTCCCTTCTTGTCAGCTATAAGCAGACTCTCCTTCTTCCTTCTGGAATCCCCCTGATATATATCTTATGTGGACTAATCTATGTTTATCCAGAGCTATACTGTCTTGGATCAAATAATGTATCTGCCATGTACATCAAGTTGCTAAAGCTCTGCCCTCCCACTAGAAATTTTATTAGAATCATACAACTGGAAGAGATTACAAAGACCATCTAGTCCAACTCCCTGCCCTGCAGGAACACACAATAAAACCACTTACAAGAGATGGCCAGCCAACCTCTGTTTAAAGATCTGGAAAGAGTTCTGAGGCACTGTATTGCACTGTTAAACAGCAACAATGTTATTCAGCAACTACACTGGCTTTTGAAATTTTAGCAGCCCCTCCATGTACATCCATGCATTATCTTTTCAACTAAGGCCCCTTCTACACAACTGTGTCCTAGACTGGGGACATGAGAGGAGCACAACCACAACAAAACTTCTGCATGACTTCATCGTGGTCCTGCCCTTCTCCCATCACCAGCCAGTGTGGTCGCAGGGTAAATCATTGACAGAGTTTCTCCATCAATGACCCCCGATAGGGCCACGCTCCCATCTTTCCCAGCCATGCAGAAGGGCTGGAAGCATGATGGAGGCACTTCTTGCCCCAGCGCAGCATGGGAAAGAGCCCAGCTGTGCTGCGGAAGGAAGGAAGGAAGGAAGGAAGGAAGGAAGGAAGGAAGGAAGGAAGGAAGGAAGGAAGGAAGGAAGGAAGGAAGGAAGGGCGTGTCTCTCATTCTCCTTTCTTCAGGTATCTGCTGGTCAGATGCGGAGGGGAGTGTTCCCATCATGCTCCCTTCCCACCAAAGATGCTGCCAGGATCGCAACTGGAGGACAACAGTATCAGGTAACATGTGGAAATGACCTAAGCATCAAACTGCAAGTTGAGAGGAAAGTATGTTCCCTAAGAGTCAAAACGGTTATTAACAGAAAATTACTGTTTACTCTGCTGTCCATCCCTTGCAAATTAGGCAACTGCCTTCCAATGACCAATCAAAAGACAATGCATGCTATATAAAAGATATGCATGAAAATCATGTGTTGCAACAGAGAGAAGCATTTCATTACATGGGAGAGCAGCTTTATTTAAAAAAAAAAAAAAAACAGTGCTCATATGGGTGGGAATCATGTGGCCCTGTTGGATTACAAGTTGCAGCAGCCCTAGCCAGCTTAGCAATGGTGAAGAATGATGGGAAGTGCAGTCCCACAACACTTGGAAGGCTGCGTGACTCCTAGCCATGTGCTAAATGTGTAATTTAGGCTCACCTTCTAAGGGGCTAGAAAAGAGTCCAAACTGGTCCTGTTCTCCAGAAGTTGCATTCTCCACTCAAGTCATGTATTTTGGTTTTTCTGAATTACAGCACACACATGGTCTTGGTCTCAACACAAGAAACACACCCAATTTTAGGTTATCATAGTATATAAAAACTATTGCTAAGTAGGGCATGTTAAACTAAAACAACAAAACTGCTATAGTTCTGAGTGGGATGGTAACAATGAATGTAAAGAAATCTTGAGGAAACTATTTAAAAAACTGTACATGGCAGTTATATTCTTCATACTATATTTCTACATTTCTGAAGTCAAATGCCTTTGTCAAATGCCTTTAGACAGTTCATGCTGCCACACAAACATATGGTTTGCTGCAGATTTCTGTATGCCCACTTTACTACAGTCCCTCACCTTCAGGTTGCTCAGCATGCATATTCTATGCAGCAGGGTTGATCGAAGTGTGGCCCTTGGTACCATTTTGTAGACCCTAGGGGTTAAAAAAATGTTCCAGAATGCCCCCAAATGTACTATAGTGGGCAGAGACGGCATTTCCACCATGTCTGAGGGTACATGCCCCTCTCCTAGATCAAAAACTGTTTCTGTAAAAATTTTCAAAAAAAATTTTTTTTTCTCTCACATCCTCTGAAATGTCCACTAGAAGGCATGGGATTCATTTTCATCACATCTTGTGGGCACCCTGGGCCAATTCAGGCCCAGGAGAGTCCTTTTTTCAAACTAAAACAAGGGGAAATTGCCCCCATACCCTCTAGAAGCGTTTGAGAGCAAAAATGCTTGGGGGGCATGGCCCTCCAAATTCTCCCAGGGGACCTCTGGCTTTCCACAGTTACCCATTCCTGCTATACAGGTTTCTCTGTTACCCTGTATTGTGGGGGTCCCAGGAGGGATGCCCAAATAACCAAATAAAAACACAAGATGGGGAAATTAACTCGAGCACTCTCTTAAGCTAACGAGAGGCAGGGTAACTTTAGCTGGGATCTTGTAACCCTATGTATACAGTGTCAGGTCAGAAAAGCAGTCAGACAGTTTTAAAATAGTAAAAATAATAATAGCTTTATTAAAGGACAAACAACAGAAAAGACACCACAAGCATACAGCTAACTAGAAATTAGAAATAAGAGTTTTCGGGGAAATGAGTGATATGACACCTTGTCTCGTAGTCCTGGAGAAAAGCGGAGGATTGCAGGGAAGAAAGCTCAGTGTGGTTTGCTGAGGGGACAACTTCACTGGACAGAGCAGCAGCAAGGCTAGATGGAAGTCCAGGGTGATCCGAGCAGTCTAGAGTGTTCCAAGGAGGACTCGGAATCGGGGACTTTTTATAGGGTGGATTGTGCCTACAGGCCAGACCATGCTCAGTGAGAACAAAGGAAATTTGGAGCGGGACAAAAGCGTTGGAAAAGGTCAGGTTTTACATGATTAGCTTAGCGCTGGATAACAATAGTGTAGCCAGTATGCAAATGGCTCAGCATTGAGAGGGTGCCGGCTCAGGGCCGTGCACCTTTGTGTAAAGCCGCGCTTAAGCAAGGTGTGTCTGTAAGAAATGGTCCCTGAAGCAACGGAGTGGCATTAATCTGCCTGCCTAAGTGGGGATTGGAATGTCCAACCATTACCGGCCACACCTGTTTACGTGCTTGTCCAGTGGCCCTTGCAAACACGTGGAGCAGGGTGGCAGAGAAAGGTCCAGTGAAGGCCAAATAAGTTTAATATCAAGAGATATCTAGTGCTATCATCGGGCATGTCAGAACCGTGGTAACATGTCCTCTGCTCTGTCCTCTGTACCCTTTCTCCTGTGTAACCTCCAGGAAAAGGCCTCGTGAATCCATATCGGCCTGAGACATTTTGCAAGAGCAGAATTGGTCTAAGTTGTTTAGCTGCTTAAGAGAAAGCAGCAAATGGTTCATTGTACCTAGAGCCAGCCAAACTTCTTTTGGGGCATGAACCAGAGATTTCTGGGAGCACATCTCTTTTTCATCCCTGGTACTAAAAATTCAAAAACAGCATATTAAACAACTAGCAATTTGCTGCTCCTTCATGAAACCAGAGATGTGCTTTTTGAAGTGGCTCTTTCAAATCCACAAAACACTATAAGGCAAACAAACTAGTTGCCAAACGTAGCCCTGTTTGTTGACAGAGTGGCTCCACACCTAACATGCAGTGACATGGAGTAGGCAGTGAATCCAGTCCTGATTTTAGTCTGAACCAAAAAGGCTTCAGCACTTTGATAGCTCATTTGAAGCTCAGACTAAAATCCAGAGAGGATTCACCACTGTCCTGCCATGCCAGCCTCTGACTGCCACTGCCCCATATCCTCTGCCTAAGCCATGAGCATTCTGTTCTTTCTGCTAGCTTATGAAAAGAGGGAAGGCTAATTTTAGTATGAAAAATAATTTTATATTTCATTATTTTTATGATCAGCCCATTGAGGAAAGTCCTCCAGACCTCTTCTGCCAGAGTGTGATTGGATTATAGGTGCTGCAGCAGTTCCCAGAAAACGTATTTTCTCTTATTCTTCCCTTCTTTTGTTGTTGTTATTATTAGAGCTATTATTTTATTTTGATGAATTTCTGCAAGTATTAGAGAAAGACCACTACAGTTTTCCATCTGGGTAAAACAGCAGCAACTAGGTATTCAATACTTGCAGAGTGTATGAAGTGACTCCTCTAAAAAGAACACTGTTTAGGGGATCAGCTGGGTGATATATATTTATTACATAAATTTAGACATTTAATTAACAGAATAAAACACTCATTTATATTATGTGATATTTACCTGAAGATACCTCAGTTTTGCCCATACAGAGGACCAGTAAAGTCAGTTAAACTATTTGAGAAAACAAAGCATAAGTCATGAGCTCCTTGTCATACACATATGAAAGACTTGGCAATATAACTTTAAAAAAAACCCCTCTAAAATTAATGTTTCATAGTGACTGAGGCTAATCAGTTAAGAAATTGGTATAAATATACCTAGCTAAGAGTTGCAAAGTCCCAAAGATTTTCTACCTGAGATGTGTTTTGAAAGATCTCACTGTGATTGAATTTGGGCTGGGGAGTCTCTTCTGTAAAGAGCAACAAACTGGAATGTGTCCAGAGGGGTCTGATCAAAACGGTGGAGGATCTGGAAACCATGCCCTATCAGGAGCAGCTTAGGGAGCTGGGTATGTTTAGTCTGCAGAAGAGAAGGTTAAGAGGGAACATGATAGCCATGTTTAAAAATTTGAAAGGATGTCATATCGATGAGGGAACGGGGTTGTTTTTCACTGCTCCAGAAAGTAGGACAAGGAGCAATGGATTCAAACTACAGGAAAACAGATTCCTCCTGAACCTCAGAAAGAACTTCTTGACAGCCAGAGCTGTCTGGCAGTGGAATATGCTGCCTGGGAGTATGGTGGAGTCTCCTTCTTTGGAGGTTTTTAAGCAGAGGCTGGATGGCCATCTGTTGGGAATGCTTTGATGTATGTTCCTGCATGGCAGGGGGTTAGACTCGATGGCCCCTGTGGTCTCTTCCAACTCTATGATTCCATGATTCTAAGAGTGTTGTGTGCCTTTTCTATTTTTTTCTGCCCACCCAGATCAAACGTGACTCATTCCTTTTGTCTACTATGAGACTGAGTTCCATCCTACCCAAACAGCTTCCCTTTTTGCTTGCTTCATCTCCTCTTTAAAAATACTGTAAAAGCCCAAAGTTTCTTTCAGTGCTCAGTGCTCTTTCAGTGCTCATCAAGCCCAGTGGATGTGGTATGACTATTCTTGCCATTCTCATTCTTGACTACTCTCAGTCTGCAATCACGTTGCCACAGAACCCAGCTTTCAAAGAGCTTTTTCAACCTATCTTTCTTAAAGCCTTGATTCTGACAGCCTGAACTTTGCTTCTAAAGACAGTGAAACCTGAAACGCAGTCTTTCTCAAGGCTTCTTTTGCCGCAGTAGCTGAAGGATTTTGCTCAGATCCTTGCACCCTCTTTGGGATAATTAACTGAATTTCTGGAAAGGATCTTGTTCTATTCTATCTCCCAGAGGTCTTTTCCCTACAAATTGCATCCTCTGTCTACCTTACTCACTTTCCTGTTTTGTATGTGGATGTCTCTCTGATATCCCAGTGGAGAAAACTGCAAAAAGGACTGTTCTCTTTTGCTCTGTCTTGTTCTTCCATTCAGATGTGTCCATATATTTTGCTTCTTGTAATCTGAAGTCTTTGCAGCAATTTGATCAGACAAGAACATCCCCATCGTGAAGAGGAAGGCAAGGACTGGAAATCAGCAAATACATTTCTAAACCTGTGTGTGTGTGTGTGTGTGTGTGTGTGCATGTAAAGAACATCCATCTTGTAATGTCCCTGGTACAAAAGCTAGCTGTTATGGACCACCCGTACCCAGAGACAAGCAGCTACTAGGCTCCTTTCTTTCATTGCTCTTATGGTTCTCGCTTGTCCTTCAAAACATCTCTGAAGCTTTAGAACCATAGTTTGCTCAGATGCTGCTGGTGCTTCCAGATTTAGAATTCAGCCCATCTAGGCCTATAAACACATATTCCTCACACTCTAATCTATGACATGGATTTCTTTTGTTTGCCTTTGGTTTTCTGCTTTAGCCGCATTTAATGGATAGGAATGTGTATTGCGTTTGAGCTTATTAATTCTACATTAGAGTTAATATAGTATGATGTTTAATACAATTCCAATTTCAAACGAAGCGATTTTCCCAATTTAATTGTTTCATGTATTTTGGAATCCTGCATAACAGATAGTGTGTTTCTTTTACTGCAAACCCCTTATATGTACATATCTCAGATTGTGTGCAAGGTTATTCATAAATCTAAAGAAGATAGTTGTCTTCAAATTATTCCCTTCTGCACATAATTGTTTTCCCATTAAAATAATTTGCTTCCACCGACTGCACTGCAGGACCATAGTTCTATACCAACTGGAATATACAACAGAACTCCGGGTTCAATCTGGAATGGACCTTAGACCTGAATAACCTGATGGATTTCAGACCTGATCCACTTGTAGCATGTGAAATGACCACTCTCTGAGCAGGGGGCATCCCCAGCCCCTACTTTATAAGGCCAGATTATTTGCAGCATAAAAACAACCTGTGGGGTTGTGTTATTATTACCATTTCAACAGACTCTATTTTATGATAGTTTGAAAATCTCTGTTCTAAAATATCTGAACCAGTAATTCAAAATTATTCAAAAGATTGTGGCTTTGGGGCTATAGGGAGCTGCAGCCACAAAAAATATTATGTGGGAGAACTAGCTAGTAGCATCTGTTTCCAGATATTCTAGATATACATCCAAACTATTTCTGGAAAGTTAAGAATAGCTGTACAACATTAAGTGAATGTATACTCATTGCTCAGGTATCCTTCTGTCATTCAGAAGTGATTGTACAAGAAGCCCACTGATTGCTGTTTCTGACACCCAGGATCTCAAGACTGTACTTTTCTCTTTTTCTCTCTCTCTCTCTATTTCCTCGCAAGAGGATGTCAATGGCTGGATATGATTTACTGTCTTCGGCTGTGGGTGCAAGACCAAAGAAAAGCTGCAGTACTATCACTCTGTTTAAATCTGCTGCCCTCTCTATGCTTCCAACCAAGCTGGCATCTTACTTTTCATCTGGTGTTTGGCAATTATTGTGCTAATGACTTTCAGTATGTTGCTAGAACCTGTTCTGCACCCATGCGTAGGCTTCTTCAGTCATATGTACCCTGGTTATGCTTATGATACAGCTGGGCCATGAATCTTGAATCCTCAGCTATGATTTTGATGGTCTCATTTTCCTTTTTCCTCTAGAATAAGAGAGATTTAAATTCTTTTCTTCCATCACAGAAATGCTCCAAAAGACTCCATGCAGTACAGTGACAGCTGTGAAGCCCTCTCCAGTTACACCATTAATTTTATCCTTGTTTACCAGCATTAATTTTAATACCCTTCTTGGGCGCTAGCATTCCACTACACCAGTTGGAGCAAAGTCCTGCCTCATTTGCCTTCTGTAGGGCTGTTAGATAATTATTTTGTTTGTTGTCCCTTGGCACTATGGCGCACATGTCTGTGACTTGGCTGAGTATGTGTTTTGCTTGGGCCAAAGCTGAGAACTGAGTTCTGCCGTGGCTGTAGCTGCAGTAATAAAGAACACTCTCACCCAAGACTTGAGATTCCTGTTGATTTATTTATTGCCTGCTGACAGAACTTTGTTCCTTATCCAGTCTGAGCAACTTAACACCATTTTTCTAGTATAAGAAATACAGCAATTGATTCTGATAATAGAAGGCAAAGTTGTTTTGGCCTAAGGAAATGGGGAGGGTCAAGAAAGAGGAAGAAAACACAAAATCGATAATATGAAATATTTTCAATGAAGTATCATATCTACCCTATTAACCAGCACAACTGCTTGCTTTCTGCTCCTTGTCTTGTCACTTTTTGCTCATTTGAGTTTTTAAGAAGATGTGGGTGTTTTGTTCTTTTCTTTTTTTAAAAAAAATCTGTTTATTTGCTCACATGGGCACTAGAATTCTACAAATTTCATGTAATTGTTTCTTGATTCATTGCCTGAATGACATTTCAAAGAGGGGGGACATTCTAGGACAGCTATTTTCTGTGATTCTACCTAATTATAGAGATTACACAGCCAAGATGATGTTAAAATGACAACTATTCAAGCAATTTTTGTTGTTATTGTTGTGTGCCTTCATGTTGTTTCTGACTTTTGGCCACCCTAAAGTGACCCTGTCATGGCCTTTTCTTGGCGAGAATTATTCAGAGGGGTTTTGCCTTTGCCTTCCTCTCATGATGAGAAAGTGTATCTTGCCCAAGGTCACGCAGTGGGATTCCATGGCCAACCAAGGATTTGAACTCTGGTCTCCAGAGTTCTAGTCAACATTCAAACCTCTACAACATGCTGGCTCTCACCCAAGTACCTTTAGCCTTATCATAACATCCAAAAATCAGTTCAGAGTCAAGCCAATGCTAATTGCTATCCCTTTGTGTACCCTACCACAGTAATTAATCACCAAAAAGAGAAACACATGCTCTCCAAACATTCCCATTTGGCAGGGACAGTCCTGATTAATCCTCTGTCACCCTGCTTCTCAGCTGCTTTTAAAATGTTCCAGTTTCTCTCACTCCTCCCACTTCTCCCTTTCTTCTCAGTTGCTGGAAACTGAATTCAAAGTGCAAATGCAGCTTGCACTCATTTAACTCAACACAGGGGCGAGAAGGGAGGGGTGGGATCTTGCCCTTTGCAGTGGATTCAGGCAAAACCAGACTGCCACAGCCTCTCTTAGCTTGTGGGTTCTTTGTTGTTAGTAACTTTTGCCATCCTGACCACATTCTGATGTTGTTTGGCCACATGTGTCCTAGTTTTAATCTGAGAAATGTTCAAGGCTATGGACACACTTTGTAACTGATGAAAACTTTCACAAAACAAGTATTCCCCTTTTGGCTAGCACAAGCTACACTTTTATCCTTTAGCAGCTAGAATTTTAATATTTGATATGGGAATAAAATGCAACTTGATGTCAGTGCACTTAGGTTCAAAATGCCACTTCACTGATTCCCTCTCATCTCCCCATAATTGTCACCCAACAGTAAACATAAGTGAATATGTTTGAGTTGCAGCCATTTTATAATGCATGCAACCAAAACTATTGTGAAAATGAACACTCTACTTTTCTTGGAGTGTTCCTGTATGTGCGTACTAAGGAAACTGTTTAATTGTTTTGTGAAACCCCTAATTATGAAATTATTATGCAGCAGATTTCTGCAGTGTATATAAAAACAGCAATCAAATAGGAGTGAAGAGCCTAAGACAATAGGTCACATGTGTAAAACGTGTAAAAAAAATGGACTGAATCTGGCCCACCAGGCCATTTCATGTGACCTCTCCTGCAGCTACGGTACTCCTTCCATCTAGTGAGCCCAGTCCCCACATTGTGGCCTCCCAGCTGCAAGTATTCTGAAGAAGAGTTCAGCAGCCAGCACTCACGATCTAATTCTGACTGCTCCTCTGTCGAAGTCTTGCCATCAGAGCATTGGTGCAGGTTATCATGACAACAGTCCGCACGGCTCGCAAGAGGTGAACAGAGGAGCAGTCAGAAGTAGAAGCAGATTGCGAGTGCAGCCTGCTGGGCCCCTCTTCAGAATACCAGCAGCCAGGGGCCTGCAATGTGAGGATCAGGCTCACCAGGTACAGAGAGGAGCAGGGGAGCAGAAAGAACCAGAAGGGAAGAAGGGAGCAGAAAGAGGCACAGAGGGACAGAAAGAGGAACCGAGAGGGTTTCAACTGGGACCAAAAAGTTAAACAAAGTTAATGTAATAAACAATGTTTGCTAATATTTGTCTGATGATTAAAGAAAATAACTTTCTGTTTTCAAAACTCATTTTTCAATAAATTATACAATAATTGTACCCTTGAATTTCTGCTTGCCATTATTTTTCCTAGACTTCTAGTTTCAGAGCTAGTTATTACTAAAACCAGTAATAATCACATGCAGAGACGATAATTTAATATGACAGAAGAGTAGATACATCTATATAGTCTTATAGATACAACTGGTCCTTTGAGGGCAACCATAATGCTGATGCGGCTCAAGAGGAAATTGAATTTGACACCCCTGCAATAGGTGATGGGAAAGTTCCTCAATCCATGGTCCTCAGTGTTATAAATACACAAGGGTGTCTCTGTGTTCATCTGCAAAGAACCCAGACGATATGCAGTGTGGCAAGCTTTTGAGTCATACAGAGCTAATTCTTAAACCAGCACTTTTTCCAAGAAAACATTTGAAAACTCTTCCTTGGTTTCATGCTATAAGAATGAAGCTACCAGAATCAGGAGAGCATAACTGCACAGGCTTAAGTATTACAGCACTACCCAGATGTCTAAAGACTACAATTCTAATTACCCTCATGGACCATTCTGACCCTGGATGATGGGAACTGTAGTCCAATGTATTTGCAGGCTCTGGGTTGGAAGGGCAGCACTTCAGTATTAGCTAATGTCTACTATAAACTATTATAGTAGTACTGTTTGTATAACAAAATGTTTTTTTAAAAATGTGTCTGTAGTTCAAAGCTTCCTGATAAAGAGCTAAATCCAGTAGCTAGTTCCCATCACAGGCAATGTGTGACAATATGCGTAAGTCTCCGAAGTAAAGCCAGTAAGGTAGGGAAGGGATGTAGTTTGAGGGAGCATTAGGATAAGTGGAGGAGGAACCAGTCACGGTGCATGGGTTAAGCAAGGAAGGGGACATTAGTTCCTATAACTGCTCTGTAAGAACTTATATACAACACGTACACTGTTTGTGTTAAGGGGAAAATGGTTCCTTAATTATACAAACAGTGTCACATGAAAATACTTTGACTATATGGGGTTTAGATAAGTGTTGAGTTGTTATGTCCCTTTGTGATGAAAATAGTAACAACAAAACCCTCACTGAAGTTTAAAAATTCCTTTTTTCCAAGCTGGATTCAGATCTTTAAATTGGACCTTTACAAAGTGTGTACCTATTTCTGGTGCAGAAATAAATCTTTTCCCTCTACTCTTTGCTCACATTGTTTTGCTAATTTGGATCAATTTGCTAGCCAATGAATGTCACTATTGTGACAATTTCAAGTTATTTCCAACTCATGGTGATCCAAAGGTGAACCTGTCACAGGGTTTTCCTGGCAACATTTGTTCAGAGAGGGTTTGCCTTTCTGCATTTCTGATGCTGACAGAATGTGACTTGCCCATGGCTGAAAGGGCATTTGAACCAATGCTCAAATCACCAAGCTGGCTCTAAGTGTTGAATTACCATTAGAGAATTGATTCAATGGGTCTACTTCAGTTGGGGCAGCAATTGGATTTGAGACAATGGCTACAGTTTGCATCCATCTGTCTTTCTAACATTTGTATCTTGACCTTCCATAGTAATTCTCCAAAGTAGTTCACAGCTAGCAATTAAAACAATTCACACTAATTAGCTCTTCTTCTCTTGCAAGGCTTCTACAAAACCATTCTCACCTGATAACCACTTCAATCCCCAAGAACCCCCAGTTTCTCAAAAAATGGTAACAAATTGCAGTCACCAGGAGTGGTGTTTCTCCTCTACTGAGCCAATGAACCAAACATGGCTCCTTGTAATTATTCTTTGTGTCAGACAGGAATCATCAAGGGCTGGGCAGACCCTCAAGCCAGCTACAGCTGCTAGTTTTCAAAGTTTCTTATTCTCAACCCAAGAGAACTTTTTAATATGCAGATTAGAAAGAAAAAAGGAATGTTTTGCTGAGTTAGACTGAAGCAAGCCAGATGCCTCTAAGACAGCCTTGGATCCCTCAGATGTTGCTGGACTCCATCATTCCCATCTGGCATGACCAAAGATGCATAAACTATTCTAGGAATTATGGCTTTCCCATTTGTTCGCAGTAGCTAGTATTCCAGAGGTTCTGCCTGGAGATAGTGTTTTTAGTTACCATATGGGTAAATTCTTCAGTACTTCAACTGGCATTGTTGCCTGGTTACTGACAGCTAGCAGGGATGTATAAGTATTTTAGGAATCCAGTCCCAGTATTTAACTTATTGTCCTTAGATGATAATGAAAAAGATATAGATCTTGTGCTGCTGAGTTATTATAACAGGGTTAAGATCCTGCTAGTTACAGTATTTTTCTATCAACCTTTTTCCTCCAGATACCGAAAAGGAATCTAATCTCTCATTTATTCTGCTGAACTTTATATATATATACACACACACCTAATATTAGTTCATTTGTGTCAGAGGCATGCCTACTGCTATCCAAGATATTGCCATGAGAAGGAAGCTGGGATGGAAAAGTCAAGCAATAATACAAAAATGTGGTTGCATTTTCACATATAGGCATGCCCACCTCATTTAAGTCAAGGTGTACAGTACCCAGTCAGCCAAATTACTTTGGCATTTGAGGCAGAATCTCTCATGAGCATCTCCGCCAACCTTGACAATAAAAATAAAACAATAAGAAATTAAATAACTAGCAATTGGCTGCCAATTCATGACACCCAAAATCTGAGGACTAAGGTAGAAAGGTCACTCTACCTAATGGTAGGCCCAGTCCTGATGACCGAACATAATAGTGGTGCTACTTGACTATTTTTCTGTATGCCAGTTCTGTACAGATAGTTCCCAGTTTTGTTTTGTTTTAAGGAAATATTTATAGCATTACTCAACTCCTAGGGCAGAATGTAGTTGAGAGAAATCACGTGCCTGATCATGTTGAAATAAGATGGGATCCTGTTACTGCAGGTTAGAGATTTAATGTGTGTGTGTGAGGGAGGGAGGGAGGGAGGGAGATTGGATGGAGATGAGATATCTGACTGGCATCCTGTTCAATATTTATGAGATTATAAACCAGATTCACAATCTTGTTATTTTTGAGATTCATGTTTATGATCATTAAAAATCACATATGAGCCCCAAACCCACCTCTTATGCTAGGCAGCACCCTAACCAAAAGGTTTCCAAAGTACTGCACACTGGGGCTCTATGGCCATTTCTGCACTACACTCTTTTCTGCACTACTTTTCTGCACTACACCACCTGGCTCCTCCCAAAACTGCAAACCCCAGGATTCCATAGAACGTTGAAAGTCGAATAATGGTGCTATAAGAGTGTAGTGCGGAAATGGCCTACAAAATGGTGGCTGGAATGCTATCCAGGTCACAAGGCACGTTGGGAGAAGCACTTGTGGCAGGACCCTTATGGGGGCTTTCCAGCTGGTTTTCTCAGTGAACTGTGTGACCAGAACAGCATTGCAGTCATTATTCCCCAGCTCCCCTATCTGCAGTGCCTTAGAAATCCTTCAGCTCGAGTGCTACCTTCAGTGACAGAGCTCCATCATAGTCATACCCATGACTCCTGGTGCAAGATCTTGGCCATCAGTTTCCTGGGACTTTCATCCAATGATCCAACTGGATTTCATCCAATCCAATTTTTGTTGAATCATCACCTGCTTTTTAACAGGTTGTGGATCTGCACAAACTTATCACAAAGTAAGCCCCATTAAATGTAGTGGAACTTACATCTAAGTGACACATATGCAGTATTTTCCAAAGTATCTAAAACACAATAGAAAGGCTGTGGAGGGAGGAGTTTGGCAAGCCTGGTTGGTGTCAGCCAATCACAGTGTGGGGAGAAAGAAAAAACTATGGCTTGTCTCAAAGATGGCTTAGAGATAGGGAAAAGCTGTAACATAGGACAGTCAGCCATGGCGAAGAACTAAATAAGATTCCAGGGAACTCTGAATGTTTAAAAAGTTCAGGAGTTAATGTGTGATTAAACTGTGTATTAATAAACATCCATCTGCTTACTCTTTATTACAACTGTGTTTGGTTGTTCCCCTTAGGTTTCAACAGACAGTCTGGTCATGGTTACCACAATAAACCCACTGAACAACACAGCCACTGGTCCATAAAGGGATCACCTTGAGGCCCAGGTACTCGATCCAGGGAGGGATCTTGAGGGGGAAAGGGGAAAGGTGAGTAACAGGAGCCCAAGAGTTTGGAATTGCAGGGCCAGCAACAGAGAGGATCTGTCACAAGTGCCTTTTTGAGATACAGGAGACAGTGTAAGAATATAGATAGTTGTGAGAGAATTCAACGACTTAGCTGTTTTGTGTATTTTTTCCCCTCCAGATCTAAAATGATTGCCTACTATTCAGGAGCTATTCTGATCTACTCAGTCAAAAAGTCATAGGTGGTTAAAAAGGTCTGCCCAGGAAGCTGAAACCTAAGGAGAAAGAGAAAGCTACAAGAGAAAAAAAATAAAAATAAAAATATGAGAAAGAGAAACCTCTGTTACCCTGTATGTTGGGGGTCCTAGGAGGGGCGCCCAAATAACCAAATAAAAACACAAGATGGGGGAAATTAGACTCGAGCACTCTCTCAAGCTAACGAGAGGCAGAGTAACTTTAGCTGGGATCTTTTAACCCTATGTATACAGCGTCAGATCAGAGAGTGGTTAGACACGTTTTAAAAGTAAAAATAGCAGTTTTCTTAAGAGACGAACAACGAATAAGACAACATATACACTAGCTAACTGAGAAATAGAAATGGGGAGTTTCAAGGGAGTGGGCAATACGACACCTGGTCTCGTCGTCCTGGAGAGAAGCGGGGATTGCAAGAGGGAGAGTTCAGCGTGGTTCACTGAGGGGAGCTTCTTCAGACAAACCGGCAGCAAGGCGGGATGGAAGTCCAAAGTAGTCCAAGGGGCAGACTCAGTTATTGGGAACTGAGGGGAAAACTTCACTGGATAGAGCGGCAGCAAGGCTAGATGGAAGTCCAGGGTGATCCGAGGAATGCTCAGAATCAGGGGTTTTTTATAGGGTAGATTGTACTTATAGGCCATGCCATGCTCAGTGAGAACAAAGGAAATTTGGAGCTGGACAAAGGAGTTGGAAAAGGTCAAGTTTACATGATGGGCTTAGCACTGGATGACAGTAGTATGGCCAGTATGCAAATGACTCAACAGAAAGGATTGGCTCGGCCTCTCGGCAGAGTGTCTTTGTGTAGATTCGCGCTGAGCAAGGCATGTTTGCAGAAGGTGTTCCCTGAAGCAACGGAGAGGCTTAAGTTGCCTGCCTAAATGAGGTTTGGAATTTACAACCATTAACAGCCGCGCCTAATACGTGCTTGTCTGGTGGACCTCTGCAAACATGTGGAGCAGGGTGGCAGAGAAAGGTCAAGTAAAGGCTGAACTATTTGATATCAAATGATATCTAGTGCTCTCACCAGACATATCATAACCGCAGTAACACCTAAACAAAATTCCACCGCTCCAACGATTTCAAGAAGTTGGGAAGGAGGAACTGAAATAGTGTATATTCAATTATACATTGGAAATTGTGGGGAAATTGGAAGCACTTATTTACAACAAAACCTAAACTTGCACTCTAATTGTATCAACCTTCAGAATGTGATACCAATGTGAGACCACCACCATAAAAAAAAAAAAAAAAGATTTTGCATTTGATATGCCACTAATGATGTATTTGTTAGTTTAATTTATATCCTCCCTCTTTCTACTGGAATGGGACCCAGTGTTTCCCTTCCTTTCTCAATACTTGAGGATTAGAAATATGGTCCAAATGGGATCATAAAAGGCCAGTAAAAGGGATCTGGACCTTATTCCATAGTGATGGAGTAACTAGAATCGGATTCTGGAGCCTTCCAATTGAATTGGCTGCCACAAGGTTCTTCTACTGTTATCTCTGTACAATGAATGATAAGAGGCTGTTTAAAGCTAGGGATACTATTGCAGGAAATTGAGTTCTGGTGTGTAGCCTGGGAAATTGTCCCACAGCACTCAGATCTCCACTGTTTCAGGAAAGAGCAAAGGTGGGGGAAAAGACAGTGTTATTGGTGATGGTGAGTTCTGTTCAGGCATGATTAAAATGGGGAACTTGACCAAATGAGAAGGGCAATCACCTTCTCTTCTTTGCCTTTATATATGGAGGGCAACGGGTCTAGTGATGATGGGGAAAGGCAAATGCACTCCCCTTCTTTTATCCTACTTGAATGAGGTTATGGTCCTGGTTTCCCCCACTAATCTAGTTCTCAATATTTTATACCATCACACTTTAGCATTAACCAACAAAAAGATGAAGTTATACAGAATAGAGCTGATTCTTAATGGTCAGTGTTACCAGAAGAAGCGGGACCAGATTTAAATTTCAATTAATAATGTCCTGATATGCATCCCTTACATACTCCCCTACAACAAAGGCCATTTCCATACTACACTGTCATAGTGCTACTTATTCCACTTTCAACATCCTGTGGAATCCTGAGGTTTGCAGTTCAGGGAGGGGCAATTAGAATTCTCAGCCAGTGAGCTCTTTGGCCTCAGTAAACTACAAACCCCGGAATTCCACAGCTTGTTGAAAGTGGAATAATAGCACTATAATAGTGTAGTGTGGCCAAAATGGCTGGGAAAAATGGGAAAAGGGGGAGATGCTGGGAAAAGTAAAGTACAGCATTTAGAAATACAGTCGACCCTCTAGTTTTGAGAGACCCCACAAAAGTGAAAACACTGCCAATATAAAAGAAAACCCTCCAACTGTTTTTTAATCCAAAAACTACCTGGTGCCTTGGCCTGACTGTGCTTGCATTGCCTCACTCGCCCACTTACTCACATGGGCAGGAGGGAGGGGACGGGGGAGACAAGGAGGAAGGAGACACCCTCCCATCTCCTTCCCCCTTCCTGCCCATGTGAGTGAGTGAGTGGAAAAAATAAGAATGCCCTCCTTCCCTCCCTCTCACCCACTCAAGTGAGCAAGCAATGTGCACGCACACCCTCCTTCTGTTCTATCCCCTCCCATCCATGCAAGTGAGTAAATGTGCATGTGCACCCTTCTCCCATTTCATCCCCCCCCCAGTAATCCATGAATAATCAAATCCACCAATGCTTAACCTGCAAATATGCTGCACTACTGAGCCTGTGATGAAGCAAAATTTACCCCTGCAATGCACAGTCCCCCTGCATGGCTGGTCATGCTACTCAGAGATTAGAAAGTCTACTGTTTTGGACCACAGCTCCCAGAATCCCCCAGGTGGTATGAATGGGAGGGAGGAACAAAACCAAAAAGAGTAACTTTCCCGAACTCCAGCACCAGCCATCTTTGATAATATGGTCATGTCATTAGTTTCCTTATAAATCTTGGGAATCATATTCCTTAATTACAGCTCAAGAATGGCACAGGTTATTAGTTCTGGGTTATAAGTCCATTAATTCCCCCACATTAAAGCTTTATCGCAGTAGGATTTAGCTCAGTATCACTCCATTAGCTGCCAACTGGTGCCCTGATCCTAAACATCAGTGTCAGCGTAACTGCCAGCAATGCCAGCATGAAGACTGTGCTGAATGATCTTGCAAAACCGTTGCCATTATCATATCATCCATGAAAAGATTGTAAATGTTTGATCTATTGGGACAAGTTGGGCTATACAATTTTTTTAAATGACATTAATTTAAATCATTCCTTACTTACTTCAAATCTCCCATCAGAGAAACCAAAGCTTGCTCAAGTGCTTACTCAGATTGTAGAAGCCTACTTAGACTGCAAGCTGCCTGGAGCAAAGAGTTATCTCTTTCTTATATTCTGCCATATGAATTATTGTTTCTGCAGTTAATGACATGCATACAGTAATGCACACCCCTTGTTTTTTTGTATCATGATTTCACTTCAGCATCAGAAGAGAAGGTGTATGTTATGGGCATAAAATTCATCAAGGCCCAAACATCCTCTCTAAGATATTCTAAGCTGCAGAAAAGTAGTCCACTTTTTTATTCTCAAAGTACTTGTAGTGTTTTATCTGTAGCAATGTAATTAACATTTTACCATTCATACACTCAAAAATAGTACATCTGTGGCCATGCTAGAAGAGAGATTCTGAGAGCGACAGTCCAAAAAAAGGTATTTTTCCCAGTATTGATTCAGTTTGCATCCCCAACGGTTTACATCTTCATTTTCGAGATGAAATTAATGAGCTCCTAAAAATTCTGTTTTGCAAATGTATGCCTCAAAAATATTTTAGTCACTTAAAACCCAAATATTTGCCAAAATATTCATACTTGGATTTTACAGGCTGTATGACATGCAGCATGCTTGACAGTTGATACTCGTTGTTGGTACATACAGTCAGTCCTCCACATTTGTGGGTTTAACTTTCATGAATTTGATTATTTGTGAGTTTCTCAGCCCCCTGGCCACCCCAGCTCAAATGCTGCTTCTCCAGGGGAGCCTTCCTTCTCAGCCACTCCAATCAAGCTGCACAGCCCTTTAAAAACCTGTCTCAGGTCGTCATCCTCCTCCTCTTCCACCTCCACCAGCTGCTGGCTAGCAGGCTAAGGATGCCTTGCAACAAAATTTTTCAGCACCACAAACCCTCTCTCAACGCCCCCCACACACATGCAAGGAAGGAGATGGCTATGAGAGAGGAAGAATGGGGCCACCAAGCTGACCCACCCCGTTTCCCTCTCCTGTCTCTAATCTGGTTTGGACCCTGAGTGCAGGTTTTCCCCACCATGCCTCAACCCCTTTCCCACAGATACATACACACATTTTGATTTTTTCAGTTTTTCCACTTTTGTGAGAGTCCTGTGCCCCTAACCATAGTGAATGTGGATGGCTGACTGTAGTAGTATTTAGAACTGGACAATATGGCCAGCAGATATGCAGTGATAAGACTGGAAAAATCTAGGTGTCCAATAACAACATTTAGAACGAAATCCTATAGTTAATCCTAGCTGTAATAAACCCACTGTAATAAACCCACTGAATAAATGATACTTTGGTAAGTCATGCTAGTTCCATTGCTTCAATGAACATCCTATGGTTGGAGATTGGAATAGGATTCAGGCCTCAGTAATTGAGTGACGCTTCAATGTGTTCCAAGTACTTTGTGTATGCTATCTCATGAAGTTCACAACAATCCTATAAAGTAAGTTAGGAAGCATATCCCCAGCTTGCTGATAGAAGACTGTTTCACTACGGTATACTGAACATAGAAGTGATAACTGAACTGGACACACCATGATTTGTACATAATCTCTTTAGCTACCATGAATCTTCAGCACTTATAAGTATGGCACCCAGTGCCTGGTAACTGGATAACTGAGAAAGGCAGTAACCCTTCTCTTGAGTGTTACTGCTTTCAAATATCCGGGTATTTGCAGGACAGAGAGCAGGACACCTCCATTCATTGGCAGCTTGCGTTCACCTGCCCCGATTTGACTCCTACAAAACCTCACCAGCAGTTAAATTTTGTGCCTTGAGTTGCTTATTACTCAAGGCGTCAGCAGAGAAAGTGGGGTCTCCCCACTGGAAACAGGAGCTGCAGATAAGGGACTTCTCACTGCATCTCGTGTGTGTGTGTGCGCGCGCGTGTGCGTGTGTGTTATATCTCTCTGTTCTCACCTGCTACAATGCCAGTTATTATCTTCCACTCAGATTATACTTTTGCCCTTTTAAAAAGAACCCAGAATGTTATACACAAACATGCATGTAATGATGCATGGGTAATTTGGCCTTTGGTATAAAGAACCATACTTCCAACATTTATCCGGTCAAACTGGCATGCATGAGGCCAAACTACATCAGAGCGTGGTCAAGATGGCAAAAGTTATTCATGAAGAAGAATAGACTAACTAGGAGAGGCTGCAGCAGTTTGCTTTTGCCTGAGCCTACTGGAAAGATTCAACTGTCTCTCTCCTGAGTTACGCTAACTCCTGGGAAACATGAGCTTTAAAACATGAGCATTGTCCCTCTCCTGAAATGCCATTCCTGTTTCCCATTGTAAGTCAGTTCTGTATGATCAATCAAACACTCAAAGGCTATCAAACTGTTAAATTAAACCAAATTCCTCATTTTGCCTTGCTGTCTCCTTTTAAAGGCAGTTGAAACCAGCAGCCTGGTTTCTGTTGGTAGTTTGTTTCTAAGACATCCTCTATGAGCCATGAGGGGGTCATAGGAGTAGGAGTTAAAAAAGAAAACTGCTCAAGCCAGCCTGTTCAGTTCCTGTCTCAAGAGTCAGTTAATAAGTTCTCATTAAGCCAAAACAAACATAATGGCCATCGTGACAAGAAACATAACTTACAACTAGGAAGCAGTTGCCAGAGGTACTTATTTTTTCAAGCCAAGGTTATATATCTCCCACATGGACCATTGCTATTTCTGCGCACTCAAGACATACTGATTTTTTTAACCTCTGCTGGTGATAAGGCAAACAGCTTTCTGATCTATCATCCTGCCCTGTCTGGAGCTGGGAGTCCACCTCAAAAGTTGTTTCTTGATTTCTGATCATTTTGCCGCCTAGTTTTTCTAACCATGTTTACTTGGAAGAAAATCCTGCAGATCTCAGTAGTGCTTACTTCCCGGTAAGTATGCCTAGAATTCAAATTGTGCTATGCAATCTTTTCCACATTTGCTTAGAAATAAGACACATTGTGATGAGCGGGGCTTTGTTTATAATAAATATGTAAGATTACAGCCTTAATCTAAAGTGCATGCTTCTTCAACAAAGTTTCCAAACATAATTGTTGTTGTTGTTGTTGTTGTTATCATTTTCATCATCACTCACATTGGCACCTTACCTTTCCTGTAAATAGCCCTCTCTCTACTTTCTCCCGACAATGTTAGGCTGAGAAAGAATGACTAGGCCGAGGGTTGTGTCTAAACAGAAAAACAAACATGATTCCACTTTAACTGCCATGGTTCCATCCTGTGGAATCTTGGAGTTTGTAGTTTAGGGAGGGACATTTAAAATTTTCATTTTAAAGTCTCACCCAACTATAAACCCCATAGGGTGTTGCCAGGGCAATTAAAGTGGAATCATAGTGCTAGACCTGTTTAGTTGGAGGGGTCTTAAAGCAAATAGAAAAGACTTATTTCAGATGTCCATTATCTGTCACCCTCCAAATATGTTGATCTACAATTCCCATCACCCACTGGTAGTCTGCAATTATTGGAGTGGATGAACACTGTAGTCCAACATTCCTGCAGGGCAATAGGTGAGAGAAGGCTGACACTCACTGCAAAGGATCATGAACTCCTCGGCCTGTAACATATTATGAGTAGTTCTGATGTTTTCAGTGACTTCTTTCCCCAAAACTGGCTGTAAACATGGAACAGAGAAAAGAATGGAAAAGAAGGAAGCTACCTGCTATGTGACATCAGAAATGAAATATCAACATCGGTTTTTGTGCTTTGTAAATCTCTGGATAATAGGGCTGCACTGTCAAAGGCAGCTTTAATAAAAGCTATGAAGGAGTAATTGGAAGTGTCGCCAGCTGGTGTTCTCCACTGGACATAAATCAATCTTTCTTCAGTGTCCTTAACCCTTACTTCCAGCAATGTAATTCAACATTAGGTACAAAACAGAAGACATAACCATGCATCTCACTGGGAATGCTCAGAGCCATGACTAACTATCATGTTTGGGTATGCTGTAGAGTAGGCCCCCAGCAAATGAGGACCACTGGTCTTGTATATAATTATTAAAGAATGTTGAATGCTGAACTAAATACCTTTATAGTTTTGTACAGGGAAAAATATGATGACTGTTCTCTTCCCAGTGCTAGGAATTTTTTTTACAGTTTTTAGACTGCACACCAAAATGACCAAGCACATTATATACTGGGGTGTCTGGTAAGTCCAATGTGAGTGGGATGGTTTAATACAAACTTTAAAGGAGCTATCCAAAATGCTGAAATTTTGAGAAGGCTAGGGGCAAGCACTTTGATAGCTCCTTTTGTCAAAATGCCAAAAGAGATTCACCACTGTAATGATATCAGGGACACCAGCAGCCTTCCCAAGTTATACCAACCATCTCCAACTTGGTGCCCTCTAGTTTTAGTGAACTGGTTTTCAGAAAACCTCACTTGATAGTTGTAGCAGTAGTTTCATTAATGCTTGGGCCATAGACTATTCGCATACATAGTAATAAAATCAATAAATACAGTGTTAAGATAAAATAATAATAAAAACAGAACAGTATAAAAATGCAAGATAAAATAAACAGACGTATCTAATACAATTAAGATTAAGATTAAATGTAAGCAGCAATTCTAAAATTAGAGAAGAGCATCCCCAGAGCAATCTACTGCAATGTCAGTAATGAATCTTGCCCTAATTTTCATTGCTGCAGGGCAGAAAGAGAAACCTTGTGGGCTACCGTACAGCCAACGTCAGACAAGAAATAGCACTTGATAATTTTAAAGGTTGCTTATTTCATTTTGGGATGTTCTTTACAGGTGATGATGTTTGCTGGATATGTGCAATATGTATGTTAACATATATATTTATATCGGTTTGATATATTGATAATACATTTATTAAGAACATATAGTTATGTTGATATCAAATACTGCACCAGTATTTGATATTTGACTATTTGATAAAAGATATGCACTGAGGTTCATGTTGGGCAGTATCTGGTTGACATGCAATAAGAATTAGTGTTTGCCAATACTTAATAGGAGACATGCACTAGCAATTTGTGTTTAGAAGTTCATATACAGTCATGATTATTGTATATACCCATGTTTAGGTGAAAAAACATTGGCAAAAAATCACTCCCCAAAAACTGGGTCAACATATCCACAGGTCAATACTGGAAAAAAATGACTACAACAGGGGCTGGATGAGCTCTGTGCTCCCCACCATTTGGAATGCTTGTGGTGAAGTGGAGCAGTGGCAGCCATTTTTAACAAAGGCTTACTGTACAAGCTTTGCAAGACTCACAGTCTCTCTACAAGTCTTGTAAAGTGAGGCTTATACACTAAGCACTTATTAAAAATGGCTGCCATTTCCCCGCTCTACCTCAAGTGTCCCAAATGGCAGGTGTGTAACATACTTCAGGCTCTCCCACATTGCTGCTGAATGCCACTTAAGCCAAAAAAGAAGATGTGGAATGAGGGAGCGCTGCTTTCCTTTGTGTGTATTTGTATAGATGTAGAAATTTTAAGATCAGCAATGTAATTTACATGGTTTCCTCCAACTGTGACCCCTCAGATAAACAGATCCTCTCTTTGTCTTTAGCTCTTCCTAAGTAGTGTTACCCCACTGGAAAAACCCTATCCCACGGTCTACAATTTTGATATTAAACATGATTCTGTGTGCCTGAGAGGTTGCCCAGATAAGCATGTAGGCAGCCATGGATGAACGATCGAAAACCAGGCCAGGCCAGTAAAATCCCCAGTCACGTAGCCCCGGGAGACCTCAAGCTGGGCAAACCCACAATAAACAAAGGGTCCTCAGCCCCTGAGAAGCCGACTTGAGGGGAATTAGCATGCTTGCCCCAAGTTGAGCAAATATCCTATCAAGCGAGGATCATTTACATGAAGTCACACCACAACCAGACGCAGCCAAAGATCCTGAAACTTTGGCAACACCTTGTAATCTTATCACACAAAGGAAGTTACCATTGTGGAACTTCTTTCTCGTTGCAACACCCATTGTTCTTCCTGGGAAAGGATTAGCCCTCTAGGTGCTTGTTCCCCTACATATAGTCCCAATTTTGGAGTGTTTCTTTGGATCACTCCTGGTCATCCCAGCAGACCGTTTCTCCATCCATTGAGTTAATCCTTTCAGCCCTCTCCATGCTGAGCTCTACTTCTTCACTGTCTTTCACGGACCAAGGACTTCAGGAAGAGGTGCAGTATTACCCAAGCTACAACCCCTTCAATATTCCTCTATCCAGTTTCCTCTCTTTTGCTTCTTAATAGGTCTTGAGTGAGTGTCTGAGTGATTGTGTTGGTGCATGAGACTTTCATTCAATAGAATCATTTTATTGGACATCTTCGTTTGGTTTTGAGCTTGACCTGACCCCCTAAAAACTGGATAAAAAGACCTTGCTAGGTAACCCTGCCTCTCACATTGCTATTGCTTGTGCTCTGTCTAGTTTCCATTCCCCATCACATGGAGCACATTGAGGTGTGCCCCAAGGGACCCCAGAAATCAGGGTAACAGATTAGTGGAGAATGCAGGCAACCCCAGCACCCCTTATTTGAGTGGAAGTCACAACCCACTCAGATCAGGTTAGTGCTGATGTAGGGAATGGTCAACCAAAATCCTGGAGTGTTAGGAACTTGGGTGCATGTGGATCTGTGTGTCTGAGCCTTACAGCTGTTCTATCGGGGTTGGAAATATCTCCCCCTTTCTATCTTAGTCCGTGTACAGCAGCCGCACCTACATGGTCACTAGCGGAGCAGTGAATCATGGTAGTTCGCAAGGGCTGTACACGTGGCTGTCCCGGGAATCACATCTCTAATTTGGAGACTGTCGTGGGCTGGAATCCTGAGCACCAGGTGCTAGGCCAGGTTCAGCTCACACACACACGGTAGGGCAGGCACACGCTACTGCAGGGAGAATCCCAAAACAAAATGGGTGGTGAGTCCTATTCAGCAGGAGTGCGGGTGAATCCTGGACTGCAATAAAGTATAGGTGTGGGTGGTGATTCCTGACCTAGATTAGGGTTTAAGCAGTTTCCCTGAGGTAGAGGAAAGTGCCCCTCACCCAAAAAACTAGTTAAGGGACAATTCAGCTTGGTTTCTCTCCTTTTTCCCCTGCTGCTTAGCCAGGTGGCACTGTAAGTTCCGTTGAGTTCATGTTCCTCCTTCATTGCTAGGCGGAGTCTAGGTGGAGGTTTCCCTCAGGATCAAGGCGATCCTCCCAGTCCCTGAATTGTATCCTTGTCCTTTGCTCTAAGCTGTCGAGGTGGAAGGCCAGGCTTAGATCAGCAAAAGAGACACTTTTGAGCAGGCTGTAGTTAGGTTCCTAACCCTCTTTCCCGAAGCATGTTCTGCAGAGTTCATCTCCCTAACATTCCCCCAGGGGTCTCGGTGATCCTTCCCGTCACTACAGACCTGGTCCCGTTTGAGTTTGCTAGTGAATGAGGTTTGAGAATAGAAATGGAGGTGAAAAATCTCCTGCAGGAGGAGAAGGTCATGGGGAAGCTAGAACATTGGGTCTTCCGCAAGGGGAAATGTCCCCGGAAGGACTCCAGCTTTAAACTCCCTGACCCCTTCTCATCCCTGAGGGAGGCTTATCTCCAAGCTAGGACATTGAAGACGCCTTTTGGGCCTTCCAAGGACACCCTGGCCACGTGAGGACTTTGGCTCTCAGCAAGGGATGCTTCAAGTGCCCTGGTAGTGGCCCAAGCCCAAATTGAGGCGTTAAACGAAGAGGTTGCCCAGCTTCAAGCCCAGGCTGAGTCTGTATGAGCAGACAAACTAACCTTCGCATCTGTCACAAAAGCCACATCCCAGAAGCTCAGTGAAGCAACCCTCCAAGCTCAGACTTGGAAGGAGCAGGCTGAATCGCTAGAGGAGGAGTTGGCTCAATCGAAAACTGCTGCCAAGTTCATGGCAAAGCAGTTCAAGGAGCAACAGGAAGTGGTCAGCCACACGGCTTGCCACCAAAAGGTAGAAGAGTTAGAGAGAGAGCTGCACACCCAGCAGGCAGTGATCTCAGCAGTTTGCCCAGAGTTTCTCCCTTCCCTTCCCCTTGTCACCCTCAGGGAGCTGCTGCCTGAGGACGCAGTGGTGATGCATCCACATAATCTGGACTGGGTTGATAATAGCACCCCCATTCACCCAGTCGAGACTCGCTCCATGACTAAGAGAAGGGTGTCTCCTAGGGAGAGTGGAGAGGATGAAGAAGAGGTAAAAGAGACCCAGGAGATAGAGACTAGAATCCCCTGGAAAGCCATGGAGGCCAAGGTGATCGCCGATCAGCTTGGCCCCCTTAATAAACAAACCGGGATCATGTGGCTTAATGCAGTGATCCACTCCCACCCCACAGCCAATGGCCAAGATCTGACCCAGTTGGCCTGGCTGTGCATGCCCCCTTCTGAGCTCCCTACTCTAGAGTCAGCCGTAGCAGCCAGAGGGTTGGTGAGGCTGGAAGCTCATGAATGGATGAGGGGAATCATCAGGATCCTATGGCCCGGACAGAGCACAGGAGTCCTGTATGTAACGGAGCAGCAGAGACCCAAGGAGAATCCCAAAGCCTATGTGGCCAGAAAGCAGCTTCTGGCTATACTGGCCAAGAAGGTTCCGATAGTATGGGGAGGTTGGAATTTCAATAACGTAGAGTTCAAGACACTTCTTTACAGAGGCTTGAACCACAAGACCAAAATGGCCCTGGGTCTCATAAATCCCAAGACAATGACCCTTTTCGCATTCATTTTTTCTCGCGCGAGCGCCCCTTGAGCACCGCGCAAACGGGAGCGTCGCACCGCACGACGCACCCCCACTTGCGCGGCGCTCACGAGGCTGATGCAGCACCCAAGCATATTTTTTGATTTTCAACTTGAAGCCGAAAATCACCCGCGCTCGCGCAACGCTTGCGGCGCCCATGCGCACTTACCTGCTGTACGGAGCGTCGTGAGGCAGCCAGGTCGTGCTTCCTTCCCCCATGGAGCCTACAGCTCCCATGGTGCCCTGCGGAAGGAAGGGGCGGGGCGCTAGCGCGATGGATGCGCCAGCAGGAAGCGTCTGCGGAAGGAACAAGGGGGGAAGTGGCGGCGTCCCGGAGGAGGCTTCTCGTGCGAGATGCCCTCCCCCTCGCGCAAAAAGTTACAGTGTGAAAAGGGCCAATGCCATGGGAAGATTTTAATGATAATCTCCAAAGAGTCGCTGACTTACTCCACGAGGCTGGAGCCCCGAACCCCCCCCCCAAAAGCCACATAAGAAGGAGGCTGGGAATTGGGAACCCATACAGGAGGTGACATACTCCAACTATGGACCCCATTCCCAACACAGGAAGTCAGCCCCAGCTTCAGTTCCCAGGGGGAATACAAAGGGAGGCAGGAATCTTGGCAAGCCAGAGATTCCTGAGGTCCACCCAACAAAGCAGGGAACTCCGTGCCCAGCCCCAGGTTCCCAAGTTCACCCCAGACAATGGTACTCCTTGAGAGTCATCCGGAGGATACAACCCCACGACCCAGACATATTCCACAGAGAGAGTAAAGATCTGGGGTGCCCTGAGGAAGCTTGGACTAGACATGAGCTAATTTGATAGGCGACCCACCTTAGAGCTCATTGAAGCTCTGGCAAAGCACTCTCAGTAGGGAAGTAATCAGCTGGTGAATACCGTGACCAACGGTCCTCCTCCGGCAGGGTACTATCCTAACTTGGAGTTGCTGGAATAGGGGGGCCCTCAGTCCCAAGATCTCCCTATAAATGTTGTGGCTCAGCTGACGCCAGAGAAATGGGGGAGATTTTGGGTGAAGGCAGGCATCGGGACTGATAGGGAAAAGACCCTTGCCACACTACTTGTAGACTCTGGGGCAGCACTAGATGTGCTGCACCCTAAACTGGTGAGACATGGTAAGCCCACCTCAGAAGCCATTCGTTTGACTGGATACGGCGGGGGGGACCGTGCCCAGGTTCGGACAGACATTCCCCTGACCATAAACACATTCCAGTTCAGCTTTTGGGCTTGTGAGAATCAGGGAGAGGATGAAGGTCTTTTGGGCATTGGCTTCCTCCGAGGAAACAAGCTCACGGTGGACTATGCGAATGGGTTCTTATGGAAATTAGATCAAGGCCCCCTTGAGATCTCAGCGGTGCACCACTGCGCAGCCATCGAGGCTCCCGCTCCCGTGCAGAGCCTAACTAGTGATCCTTGGATACAAGCTTTCCCCGAAGTATGGATAAAGGACAAGATAGAGTGTGGGAAGGTAAAAGGTGCTTGCGTTATGATTGAAGGCAGAGATCCGCCACCCCAAAAGCAGTACAAGTACCCTGCAGAAGCAGAGGAAGGTATAGGAAAGACCACTGAGGGGCTTATTGAATGGGATGTAATTGCCCCGATGCAGTCCATCTGCAATGCACTCTTATGGCCCGTTCTGAAGACAGATGGAAAGACTTGGAGGATGACGGTGGATTTTAGAGCCCTAAATGCCATCACTCCCCCAGTAGCCCCGGTTGTAGCCAAATACAATGAAATCTTGCCAGCCATCGCGGCTGGTGCAAGGTACTACAGCGTATTGGACTTGGCTAACGCTTTCCACTCCATACTGCTGCACAAAGTGTGCTGGTATAAATTTGCCTTCATGTTTAGAGGACAACAGTACGTCTTCAAAAGAATGCCACAGGTTTTCCATTCAAGTCCTAGCATTTGCCATGCACATGTGGTCAAGATGTAGAATAGGCTGCAGCCAGCCTCACGATCCCACATCCTGTCCTATGTGAATGACATTCTGGTACATTCAGACTCAGAAGAAAAGACTAGGGAGATCACCCACAAAGTTTTAGGAATCATAAGAGACATGGATTTTAAGACCAATTGGGAAAAGGCTCAGTTAGTTTCCACTGAGGTCAAATACCTAGGGCTTTGCCTGGGAGCTGAGGGTCGCACTCCCAACGCCCAGTGAGTAGAGGTGATTGCTAAGCTGCCGGCCCCTACCGATGTGCACTCCCTTCATTCACTCCTGGGCACTTCTAACTTTTCTCAAGACTTCATCGAGTCCTTTGCCACCAAGGCAAGACCCTTGTATGCTCTCTTGAAAAAGAATGCCCAGTGGGAATGGGGCCCTGCACAGCAGCAAGCATTCGCACAGATAAAAGAGGATCTAAGGAAAGCAGCAGCACTAGCTCATCCAAATATGTCCAAGCCCTTCCTCATGCAGTTAGCCACCTCTGACAGGAGTATTGGAACAGTTCTGTCACAACTTGTAAATGGCACTCAGTGCATTATTGCTTATGCCTCCCACAATCTGGACCCACACGAAATGAAATTCACTCCCTGCGAGAAAATGTGCCTTGCATTGGTCTGGGCGTTAACACACTGGGAATTTATGATAGGAGGTGCCCATATAACCATCCAGACTCCCCCCACACCACTTAAATATATTTTGTCTGGGAAAGTCCAGAACGGCCAAGTATCCAACACTAGGATAGCCAAATGGACAGTTTTCTTGGTGTCAGGTGGGGTGGATTTTCCAAAACAGCCACACGAACCACCGGCTCCATATGGCTTAATTGTTACAGGAGCCACGCATGAGTGCCCTCTACCACCAATAGACATTGTAAATTGGCCAGTCGAGTGGGGAGCTTCTCTTGAAGAAGCACTACTGCAAGGATTTACTTGTTGGTTTTGTGATGGATCCTCGATGCATGTGGATGGAAGCCCTAGAACTGGCTTCAGAGTGATCCGCCTATCGGACTTCTTCTCCCTTCAAGGGAAAGCCTGATCCCACTCCAGCCAAGCAGTGGAAGTAGAAGCTTTACGTGCTATACTGGAGCACGAACCACTTGACTGCCCCTTAGCGATTTACACCTATTCAGACTGGATGACCAAAGCTGCCAGCATGTGGCTCCCAATTTGGCTCCAAAATGACCTAAAAACTTCAGATGGGAAGCCCATTGCCCATTTGGAGAAGTGGGTCCGAATAGCCACACAAGTTGAGGAACGAACTGCTCCGACATGGGTTGCTCATGTCAAAGGACACCAAAAGAAGGGTTCTGCCATGTGTATTTGGAACAATCAAGCAGATGCCCTAGCTAGAGAAGAAGCTTTGCAGGATGATGGAGCTCCCATAGCCCCCATCAATGTAAACCCCAAGCAGCCCCTCATTCCTCCTACCTTCGATTTAGGGATGTTGCAAAAAGGAGATCCCAAAATTGCTGACATAGCCAGGAAGGGAACTGACGGTTCTGGTCGGTTTAAAATACAGCAGATCGAGGGAGTGTTTTGGGCTGTGGATGCCAGTGGTCAGCATCATTGGATAGTACCTACGGACCTCCATGGGGACTTGATCCAGTCCGTACAGTCCGTACACAAGCAGGGGCATCGTGGATGAGAGATCACATTAGATAGGGTCTGAGAAACGGGATGGTGGCTGCAACTCAAACAGGATGTAAACTAATGGGTGGACAACTGCTTGGCTTGCGCCATGGTTAACGCTCGCTTTCCCGCACTTTGATTTAGCAATGGGGCAAAGCGTCCTCCGGCGAGGACGTTTGCACTTAGGGGTGGACTGGGTCCAGACTACTTTATGTATGTCCGGACTTCAGCCCACTCCAGAACGACCAGAACTGGTGGTTCGCCATGCTATTGAAAGACCGCTTAAAAGGGTCTTTCAATAGCACAGCGTGCCCCAGTCCGTCACTGCGCTAATGTGTAGATTTGCAGGCTCTCACCAGCACGAGGCTGCAAATCTTCCAGGGGTGGGCTTTAGGCTGGCGAGCTTCTCCGGTTGGTGGAGAGCCTCCACCAACCAGAAAGCGCCATTTTCGTCCCCAGAGAAGTGTGTAGCGCAGGCACACACTGCTCCGGATCAGCCTGGATTAGTGGAGGGAGCACGCCAGCCCAGTAAGTATCAGAACGCCCCGTTTTCCCCCCAAAGTGCAAAAAAGCCCACTGATCCCTTTGGACCTAAGGTTCCGATCCAACAACACCTTGGTCCCGCAACCAGATAGACTTCATAGGACCCCTCCCTACGACACTGAGAGGGAACAAATACTGCTTGACAATAATTGATCCCTTCAGTAAGTGGATTGAGGCTTTCCCCTGCCGCAACAACCCCGCTTGTTGTTTAACAATGTTTGATCATGCTGGGGAGTGTCAAGTGACCTTGATTGTGATATGGGGGTCCATTTCACTGGGGAGGTAACTCAGGAATTATGCAAAGCTTTGGGAATAAGGCAGCGATTCCATATCACTCATCATCCCCACAGCTTGGGTCAGATTGAAAGGACAAACCACTCTTTGAAGGAGGCACTAAGGAAGTAGTCCACTCCGCAGGGAAGGACTGGGACACCAAGCTGCCCATAATTCATATGGTCTTTAGAGGCACTGTGGCATCACATGGCTTCACGCCACACATGGTGATGACTGGGCAGAAAATGTTACTGGAAGCTTTTGGGATTAACACAAGCCTCCCCTCTGATTTAGAGCCCGTTGTTTTAAACAACGAATGGGTGAGGAATTTGCTTCACCATATAGGGCAAATTCACAAACAAGTTGCTGCTCAACTGGGGAAAAATCTCCAGAAATGGACTGAAGACTGGAATGGGTGAAGCACCCCTGCCAGTGGGAAGAGAGACAGCTAGTCTTGTATAGAAATTTCTACAAAGAAAGCATTCCCTGGCTGAGAAGTGGGTAGGACCTGTCCCTATTGAGAAAAGAATCTCCCCAGCAGTATACCAAGTACGTATTCCTCGCAAGAAGGGAGATTGCCTTAAGTTTTTCCATGTCTCCCAGTTGAAAGAATGGAAAGGGAGACCAGTCGACCCTAAATGAATACCCATCCCAGAGTCTCCAGAGGAGCTCGCGGGGAGATCTAATGTGGATGTCTTAGCGCCTCAGATGTCAGTAAGCTACCAGGAAATACCTGAGATTGACTTATCTGAGATGTTCTCATCCATCTACTCACCTTTTGAGCCAGGGTAAGTGATATGGAGGAATTAGGGAAGAGCAGGTTACTCTAGCTCCTCTTTTCCTCTCCTCTGTAGTTAGTATTCTGCAGCTGTGTTTATAAGTCCTGTGTTCCCTACAGGGAAACAGGATGGGCACCCTACCTTGGATCTGGATATTGTTGGGAAGTGTCGCAGGAGCCTCCAGGATTAGCATGCAGTTCATTACTGACTGGGAATATAACATACAAGCAACTTGTCAGTGGAACTCTTATACCGGAGTAGAGGAGAATCTGAGAGAAATTGGGCTGCTTCCATGGTATCAAGCAAAGGTACCCTGTAGAAATATACACCAGTGTATATATATACCAGAGAGCACAAGTCAGCTCTAAACATAAGTATTCTGGGTTTTGTGAAGCGAATCCTCACTTTCCCAACTCCACACTTTGCACCTATTGTTGCTTCACCGTACGTTGGGGCAAGCGAAAAAGACCCCGCCAAGTTACCTGCCTCTCACATTGCTATTGCTTGTGCTCTGGCTAGTTTAAATCAGGGTAACAGTAGCTTCCCTCTATGCACTTTTAAAAGGAGAGGAAAAGATTTGTTTGTTACATGTTCCTAAGCTTTACCCTCTACTTATCCATGGGTCATAGCAGAATCCATAATTTTGTTCCCAGTACCTGCCCTCGACTTATAGAATGAGATGAAATTTTTTAAGAGTATACACAATAGTATTTGGCAGTCTTTCATAACTGGTATGCAAAAGGACTAGGTATCAAGGATAGCACCAACATTGCAGATGGTATGCCATGGCACCAGTATTTGACCAGTACCAGCCTACTAGATTTTGATTGCAGTATATGTTAATAGCAATAATACAAACATATTTATCTTTAAAAAAAAATGCTTAAATATACATGCTCCCTTTACCCTGATTTAATATGCCAGGCCTCTCCTCCTGTCCTGATGGCAGCAAGAAAGATGGTGTTTTCTGTCCTAGCATCAGCTTTTTGGAATGCTGTGGTGAGTTGTGTTTGCAGAAGACTGTCAAGGAGTTTTTTGGGTTTTTGTTAAGTAATTGGGCTTCTCATCCATCATACATGTCTCTTATAAGATATACACATGTGTGCATGGACTATGACCTTTGATACCAGGCTTTAATTCCTTGCTCACCCATGGAAACCCACTGTGTGACCTTGGGTGAGTCACATGCTCTCGGTCCCAGAAAACCCCATTATAATGTCCCCTTATGGTCGCTGCAAGTCAAAAAGACCTGAAGACACACAGCAACACATGGGAACATGTTTTGAAGTTCACATGTACTTTGCTCAAGTTACTCATCACAGAGACCTTAAACCTAAAGGTTGACAGAGACGCAGCCAAGATGATTGTGCTAGTCCTGGTGCAAATAAAGATGCTCTTTCTTCCTTGCTCACTCTCTCTTATTCTGGCAATAAGAATCTTCCTCCTTTCTCAGCTTCGGGGGAAGCAGGGGGGAACTACATCTCTTCCAAACCTGTTAGTATCATCTCAAAGCTGCTAGAAAACCAACCCTGCAAGGGTATATACCCACCACTGGGGATTTCCTTTGTCCCAGTCTTGGGAAGATGAACTGCTGATGCCTTGCCCAAGAACTTAAAGGCTCACCTACAGCTAAGAGAACAATGTAACCTCTAGCAGTGCAGAACCATCTGCACTTGAAGTTGTGTTAGTATTTGGCCAAAAGGTCATGAGATCATTTTCTTTGTCTATTTGTGTTTCTGCATCCTTTTTCACCTATTTGTCAACAATAAGGCTATAATTTGAATGATGAAGCTGAAGTATTCAATATTTATGAAATGTTAGCTAATTTGGAGGTAGTGATGTAATTTTAGCTGTCACAGTCCTAACATCTCCTGGTAATCCTACCTAGCGTAAGCCCAATGAATAAATGGGGTTTACATAAACGTGGATCTACTCTAACTAGACCTACCAATCAGTTTCAGATCACAGAATGCCGCAGGTGAAAAAACACTTGTCCCCATGCTCAACTTTGATCAATATGACTGTCCTTTTCCATGAATGCGGGCAGAAGGGAGGTGTTTGAGGCAGCCAGACTCCAAAATACGGCAGCGAATATGGTACAAATGTCATCCAGTCCAGCTCTAGTGCTCAAATTGATTCCCTTGCTGCATAGCTGTTTTGACCTATTTTTCTTGGCTGTAGATTAAACTGCTTCCAACAGGAAGCTCAGTGCCCCAATACCTTAATAATAACTAGAGAACAGGAAGGGATTAGTCTCACCTCCTGCAATTTCTCAGCTATCTGTTCTGGAAGGCTTTATTTAGGGCATGAGCAAATCTTAAGGGATTTACAATTGAAGCAGGCAGTATTGCCAACTGCTGTCATCTGATGTTGCAACCTTAACTGCTGTATATATCTAATCAAATTGTGGGACACTTCCAACTTTTCCTTAGGCATGTCTTATTGATTTTTCCTGTTAGTGATTAACTTTGACTACTTTACCTACTGAAAGATCTAGCCCTAGGAGCCAAACACTATTTGGGATATTTTAAAAAATAAATCTTTGATAATATATTGGTGACAGAGACAGCCCAAACCACACCTGCGGCACAGCAGCAAATTCTGCCCCTGTGCCCCATTCCAATATTAAGGCACTGTCTTTATTAGTCAAGGTATTTTGGCACCGAAGGCAGAAAATCTCACATATGCCTCTCCCCTTCCCTGATAGTAAATAAGCATAATCACAAAAAAATTTAAATAACTATTAGTTTTCATAACACTCAGAATCTATCACCTGAGGTAGCTATCATACTATACTTAATGGTGGAGCCAGTGTTGTCTAGAAGTGGAACTAATATCTAGGAAACTGGAAGGACCATACAAGCTCACAGAGCTAGCTAACATCTCTATGGCTGGTTTAGCCAATTAGAAGGTGACATTAAAAAAACAAAAGTTTTAGATACCAGAAAAGAATAATCTCATAACCACAATAAAAAAACTCAAAAAGACATAAAACAGTATACTACAAATAAAAAAAAACCCCACTACCACACTAATTACAAAACTTAACAAGTCTAAAGAATGAAACTATACTAAAACAAGAAAAAAAATAAAGAAACAGAAGAAAATATAGTTGACTTCCCACCTCCTGGAATTTAGCAAAAAGATGCTACCAAAGAAAAAATAATAATTTCTACCATATTATCCTATTTGATTTGTTGTAGCTAAATATAATTATAATGGCTTTAAGCTACCATCTCCAAAATATCTTCATAGACCGCTCCTGCTTATTTGCAAATTGGTAACAGTTACACATAATAAATTCTTTTGCTAGCAACACAGTGTCTTTGGCTTTGGTTAACCAAATTCTGCCACTGCAAGTCTACCAGCCATGTCTTTTACAAATTCAATAACGCTTGCCCAATACTTATGATAATCTTCTATTGTATCTTTTCTTACCAAAATTGTCAGAGGTGTCAAGTTGTCCATCTCTGCCATATCCAATATCAATAGCCATTCTTCACTAGAAATATATCCAAGTCCTTCCATCTTTGAGCATGCAATAGTCTTGCCAATGTAATCAGTCATCAACCAGTCCCGACAGAAAGAATTCTGATTTAAGTTGGATCTTAACCTTAAGGATTTCCCCCATCATGCCATGTATCTTCTTCCAATATTGCTTTGCTTTAGTGTAAGTTCACCACATATGGAAAAGGTCCCTTCATCATGAGTGCATTTCCAACAATTGTAACAGTACCTTTATACATTTTAGAAAGTTTTTCAATCAATCAATCAATCCATCCATCCATCCATCACTTGTTTTCATTTTCAGTTGACCATTTTCACATTAACCATTTCCCTTTGAATGGTATATCTCTAAAAAAAAAGAGAGAGCTTCATGAGAGGAAATTCACATAGGTATCTTCTGACATAATTTTAAATTTTTTCCTAACTCTATAAAGGGCATGTGTTATAAAATGATTAGGAAAGTTAACATTAGCATTAAGTTTATCATACCACAAAAATATATGCCATCCAAACCTTAAGTCAAAGACCTCTAAATATAATAATCTATCTCTTTTTCTGTTATTCAGTCTTTCAAACAAACCAAACAGGAAGCATAATACTGTATCTTCAAATCTGAGAGTCTGACACACACACACACACACACACACTTTTTATAGCATCCTGTAAAATCTTCATTCTTACTCTTGGCTTTTTTTCCCTGCCAAACAAAATTTGAAATATCTTTTTGACATTGTTTAAAGGAAACATCATTAATAATTATGGTTACATTCTGAAACAGGAACATAATTTTTGGAAAACTGCCTTTTTAAAACTTAATTCATTCCAATTATCTATTCTGGTGTTTGGAAGAATAGTTTATTGGCATTATTCACTGTAACTCATTATACTGCCCTTCACATTACTTTTTCTTACTTTAAAAATTTAAAAATTAGGATTGATATTTATTCATTTGTTGCATTTGTGTCCTAGCTTTCTCCCAACTGGGATCCAAGGCATAGGGAAATGACATAAACCTGAAAATTTCCTGTCATAATGACTCTAAAACACTCTTCCAATGTAAATGGAAAACATTGCTTGTTGCTCATAAAATACTTTCATTCTCACTAGTTCCAGTACTTTTGAAATGTAACTTCACTGTGCTTTCACTAAAAGAAAAAACCTCAGTTCACGTAACTATCTCACTACTAACGCCTTCCTTCCAAACTCCAATCATTAGAAGCTGTTTTTTTGGGCTGGGGTTCCAGCATCCCCTCATAGCCAAACAATTTTTTCACAGAATATCCCTCAGTCAGCAACCAAATTCCTCATTGGTAGATATGTAGAGGGAATCTGGGCTGGGATGTGCTCCTCCCACCCCACCCCACCCCACCTCAGTTGAGGTCTATGGAACAAGGGCCTTTCTGCCCTACATAACTATTGCACTATGATTCCACTTTAACTGACATGGTTCTGTTCTATGGAATCATGGGATTTGCAGTTTAGGGAGGGATATTTAGAATTCTCAGCCAGAGAGCTCCAGTACCTCCCAAGACTACAAACCCCAGGATTCCATAGGAGATAGCCATGGTAGTTAAAGTGGAATTATAGTGCAATAATTGTGTAGTGCAGAAGGGCCCAAGGTCTCTCTTGGGTTAAATAATGCAGAAGCAAACTAAAAAGCAAAGAAAATCAAAGAGTGCAAGTGTGACCCACCTGTGCAAGCAGCTTGGTAACAAAGAAAACTACACTCCCCTAATCCATTCCCAGCCTTCATCTCTTTTCCCAGTCTCAAACTGCAAAGCTAATAGAAAAAGGGTCCAGCATAGTCATTAATACAAGTGAACTCTTTGTTTACAAAGGAAAACTGTTAACATTTGACCATGATGCCAAGGACTCCAAATCCCACCTGCCTCAGAGCAGAAGTCCAACTCACCATAGAACACAATAGGCAAGCTTACTCATCTTCAAAGGCCCTCCTCTTCAACCAATACGGAGTCCAGTTGTGCTGCTTGCAAATGAGGCTGCATGTTATGGTTTGTGTATTGATTCCAACCTTGTATCTCATTGATAAAACAAGTATGGCAAAATCTGGCTCACAAGCCCTTTTTGCATACACATACACAGTGCTTCCACTGTGCCTCATAATCCCATCCCCGCCCCCAGATTTCATTACCTTTACTATCAAAATCTGGTTGTAAACTGTGTGCTACCGTCAATGGAGAAAGGGATGACATTGACTACAATATTACTTTGACCATAGTTCATGGCATGGTCAATAGCATCAATGGCATATGCAATAATCATTACCACAGGCAATGTCATGGACCATTTCCACACTAGACTATTAAAGTGCTGTTCTTCCACTTGCAACATCCTATGGTTTCCTGAGGTTTGCATAGGATGTTGCAAGTGGAATAATAGCGCTATAACAGTCTAGTGTGGAAATGGCCATGGTAAAGTAAATATATGCTCTGTGTGTGTGTGTGTGTGTGTGTGTGTGTGAACAGAAATGTAATAATTAATTAAGTTGGCTAGCTGGCTAGTCCCAACTAAAGCACTTTGCGCATGGCATTTGCCAAGCAAAAGGGCCCCTGAAGCATTGCATGACTGCAAGGAGCTGTCCACACGATGCACTTGCAATCACGCAATGCTCCAGGGGCTGGCAGGCGCCGATCACACACTATTTCATTTTTGACTTTGAACCAAAAATGGTGCGCAATCATGCATCGCTCCAGGGCCCCACGCGCACTTGCCATGCGTGCAGAGCTCCGGAGCATCAGCGCTTGTGCTTCCTGCCCCAGGCTGCACTGTGGAAGGAAAAGAGGGGCTCTCGTACTACCTGCTCGTGAGCAGGCAGCAGCTGCGGAGCTGAAACAACGGGGATGTGAGAGCCTCTCACAAGAGGCTGCTTGTGCGATCCCTGCACCCCAGCTCCGCAAAAGGGTGAGTTGCGGAAAGGGCCTAAGAATAGACCCATTGGATCAGTATTCAATGATGAGGATAAATAGACAAATCTCACTGATTCAATAAATATATACTCTACTTAGGACAAAATAGGAATCAGGCCTTTGTTAATCAGTGGGGGAAGCTGTATTAAAACAGAATATTTATTTCCAAATACTAATAATCAAGTATGAGCAGGGAAGTTTTTGTTCATTATCAATGAAATTTATATTTAAAAAACTAAAAATACAAATGGACAAGACATGTATTTCGATCTATTTCATTTTATTTATTTATTTTTGCTCTGTTAGACCCCACACCTTGGGCATGCAGCCCTCAAGCACTTGCCCAACTTGAAAAATGAACTGTAGCCTTAAGAAACTGCCACCTTTGTATAAAATAATGTCACCTAAAATACCACGGAGATGCATCTGCCTCTCCCTTAATAAAAGTTAGCAACATCCCCCTGCCTCCACTGATTAATGAATAGATTATTTTAACTGCCGGAAGTCCAGTCATCTAACCAGCTAAGGTAGCATCTTATTATTGGGCTCAATCTGCTAGGAAGTGGCCCTATGCAGACTGCCCTGGGACCTCTTGTATGCTGCCTTTATGTCCTTGGTGTACCCATCAAACCAAATGGGTGAAGTTAAGATAAGGAAGGGGGCAGAGTCACTCTTGGGCTAATATAGAGGAGGGCTTACACAGGTTACAGCCAGTATGCAATGTTTGTGTCCAGGATTTAGATGAAAAATAGGAAAACATATCTGAATTTGCATAATTTACATACCTGTTCAACGGTGAGGAAAATCCTGCCTTGTCAAACAGGCTCATTTTGACAAGAAAATAAAAACTCATCAAAATCCAGCTCAGCCTTACTAAATCAAAGTTGAGGAAGAAGAAGTGGAGGGGCAGGGGTGGAAGGGGGACCCTGCTGAGTCAATCAATCATAATGTGTTTGTCTCAACAAGCCTGGTGCTGTTTTCCAGATTTTGTGGTAAGGAAGGTCAAATGAGAGCTGCTTCTGCATTCTTCCAGTTTTGGAGGAGGCTTAGAGATTTTCTGTGCCATGGGGGAGGGAGTAAAAAGAAGCAGCAGCAGTGCTGTTGCTGGGATGTCAGTATTGTGAAAAGGGCTCCTTTGAACCATTCCTCTTCACACTGCAACATCTGTCATCTCATCTTTATGTCAGGCAAATGTAATGCAAAACAAATCTCAAAAAGAGTATTATGGGTAGGTGAGAGCTTCTGTTTCTAATTGCTTTTAAGAAGGAGAGTGGTTACACAAGGTATTTGTGCAAGAACTCCTTTTCAATTGCACTGAGCCTTCATGAGGTGCCACCGTAGAGGTTGTTTCAAAACCCTGGCATTTAATCTCTCATTTTGCATATTTTATGAGGACTATCTTTCTCTGTACCTGTAGGCCAGGTGGTATATTACGGCGCTCTATCTTCTTTCCACTGCCAGGCATGAGAGACTGCGTCACTCCCAGCCCTGGAACTTGGGAGCAGGAAGCAACCACAGAGCCTCAAGGGCAAAATCAGTCCCAGACCTGCCACTTTACCAGACCAAAAGCTGGCTACCCTGCTTGTCAAGAGACAGCAGCAGAGACAGTTTGAGATGGTGGAAAACTTGGTTGTGAAATGGATTTGTTTGGAATAGATAGCCCTGTTTCCTCAGTGATGGGAATGAAGGAATGTGGCTGGGAGACAAAAGAATTCTGGATGAAGACCAGGTTCTGGGGGGTACTACCAGTCTTGGAGGGGGGGTGTCAGCATGGGCTACCCAAAAAAAAAAAAAAAAAGTCCAAAAGCAAACAATAAAAAACAAAACCCCAAACCTTGGAGTGGTCAGAGAAGTCCACAACTTCCAAAAAACAAGCTTGTTAAAATATTAAAACAGTGCTAGGGAGACCTGTGAGTTATTTCAAAGGTGGAATGCTGCTCCAGGAGGCTTCCTTTGAGGCAAGTAAAAGAGTGCACTGGAGCAGTATGGAAGGGCCAGGGGCCACAAAAACAGCATTGGAGTGCGACTGTACTTTGCCTGCTGCTGACTAGACTTTGGAACAGGACTCTAGCCTGAAACAGGCTGTGAGGCTCCTGGTCTTTGAGAGAGGACAGGTCTTCAATGACAAGAGTTTTTCTCACCAAGCTCAAGGTAAATGTGACAAAAAGGAAAGGCAGTGCATGGCTGGGTTTTGCCCAGACTTGCCCACCTTGTACCATTGCCAAGGAAGTGGTAGTGCTACCACCAAGCCCTTCCTTGGGAATCCACTCTCCCTTTCCTTCTTTGGGTTGTAGAGAACGTAAGGGCCCAACATGATCCCCCTTTCCCTTATTTTTTTTATTTTTTTTTTGGCAAAAGGGGGAAAAATAATATTTTGGAAGTTCTTGGTAGGTCTTGTCATGAAGATGTGTGACCAGAGTTTCCCACTTTCCCTTAAGGAACAAAGCAGGCTTATCATACTTTAATAATTTTTTTAAAAAAAGGAAAATGGTGTACCAAAAATTACCAGAAGATAGGTTAAGTAACTTGAGCAGCTTAAAACACTGACTCTCTGTGTACCTTCCCTCTGATTGCAACAGGAAGAACCAAACTCGATCCATATGGAGAGGCAGGATACAAATAAAAAAAAACAACCCATAGGCACAGGCATAAAGAAAAGAAAGATTATTCTCAAACTCCAGGTTGTCTTCCCTAGTCCTTCAATCACTTTCAAAAGAACTGAAAACCTGATACATACCTGACTAGATGGCCCCTGATTTTCTTATAATCCTTTCCTTGGATTTTTCTTCCTTGCTCTAACATGGAATAGTTAGCGGCACGCTAACACCACATGACCTCTCCTCCACCTTCCCCCTAGAAGTCTTCAGTTCTCCTTCTTCTCACTTCTTATTGGCTAAAGGGAGTCAGAGCCAATCCAGTCTCTCCCCTATGATCCCCTGAGATCCCCTAAGTTAACCCTCTCTGTAGCCTGGCCATTACAGGAAACTTACAATCCCAGCTAAAAACAGAAACAAAGCATAGCTCCTACTTACACACCTAAGGAAAAACCAATTAAATTTACGGGACTACTATCTGACTATACACACACAGAATTGCATTATTTTGTGGGCTAGACTCTTAAGCCACAATCCCATATGGCTCACCATAGCCATATAACCATATAGCATAGCATGTCGACCTATGCTAGGCTGAACCATTCTGTGCCTCATGGAGAACAGAGAGTATCAGGGAAACATCTATGTCCCTGTAGTCAGAGGCAAAATGATCACATCAGTGCTGAGATCCACTGGGGCTCTCCAGAAGTATCAGTGGTGCTATGAAGTCATAGCCAGATGCTTCTCTGATCCTGCCTATTCCCCACAAGGCATGGAATAGCCATGGGGAAGCAAGACTTCAGATTGTAAATCCAGTGAGGAGGTTTTGGTGCTGTGAAGTGAAGAAAAGAATACCAACCTCAGAAGAAAAGAAGAAAAGCGAAGAAAAGAATACCAACCTCAGCAGCACCCAAAAAAAGATAAACATAGGCATAAAAGAAACTTGCCTGTATATATGCTACTAACGGTACACTAGCCCTACTGTTTTCTTCACTTCTGCACTGTAACTGTTAAGTGTAGTCCATCTGAGATCAATAGTTTGTCAGAGGCCCTTTCCGCACCTTACCTTTTTCCGGCACTGGGGTGCGGGGATTGCATGAGCAGCCTCTGGCGAGAGGTTCTCACATCCCTGCTGCTTCAGCTCCACACAAGCTGCCTGCTTGTGTGAGAGCCCCGCCTCTTCCTTCCGTAGCGCAGCCTAGGAGTTTCCCAGGGCAGGACGCCAGGTAAGTGCGCATGGGGCCCAGGAGCAATGCGCGATCACGCACCATTTTTGACTTCCAGCTGAAAATGAAAAGGTGCGCAATCGGAGCCTGCCAGCCCCTGGAGCATCACGCTATTGTGAGTGCGGCATGCAGATCGCTCCTCACAATCACGCGATGCTCCAGGTGCCCTTTCGCATACCAAATGCCATGCCAAAAGGGCCAGAGTTGTTTAATCCAACTATCTCTAAATATGCCTGCCTGAAGACTGACAGCTGATGGGGGGCCCTTCTCTTTGTTTCTCTAGTGAGGTCAATCTGCAGTGTGATGACATGAGAGAGGGCTCTCTTAGTTGTCGCACCCCAGTTGTGGAACATTTTTGCTTTAAAGGGCCATTTGATACTAATGCTGGTGTTCTTTAGGTGCTAAGCTTCTGGGGCCTATGTGATTCACTATAAAATGTTTATTAATAAGTTTTAAAAACACATTTTTGAAGTGTTTTAACTTGCTATTGTTATTGTTTATTCAAATTTTTTTTTACTGTTTTAAATTGTTTTAATCTTCTTATATTGATTTGATTTGTACACTGTCTTGACATCTTGTGACTTTGGCCCTTTTCGCACGGCATTTGCCATGCAAAAGGGCATCTGAAGTGTCGCTCAATCGTGAGGAGCAATCTGCATGACGCACTCTCAATCGTGCGATGCTCCAGGGTAGGGCAGGCGCCGGTCGCGCACTTTTCCATTTTCGACTTTCAGTAAAAAATGGTGCACAATCGCACATTGCTCCAGGGTCTTGCGCACACTTGCCATGCGTGCGGAGCCTCTGGAGCTGCAGCGATCATGCTTCCTGTCCCAGCGCAGCCTGGGAAACTGGAGGCTGCTCATGCGATCCCCACACCTCTGCGCTGAAGAAAGGTAAGCTGTGGAAAGGACCATAGATAGAAGGATACATATTTATATAGGCAAAAAAAGATTTAAAAAAATGTGATTTCATTGATGATGTCTGCAATAGCACTACAACATCATCAACCACATCACAAGGTTTTGTTTTTTTAGTCACATCTATCTGGATTAGATGGCAACAATAATGTCTAGGACAAGAGTGTGAAGCAGAGGAGCAATAATGCCAGTAAAAAAGGAGAAGCAGCCAGGTGAACAAAAGGACGCAAAACAGCTCCAGAGCAATGTCAATGTTTCATGAGGTAAGTACCTTGGGTTTTGTACCCCATTTTACTTCATCTAATGGGCTAATTCATAGGAGAATATTGCAAATAAAGATTATTTGGCAGAGTGTTTTATATAGGAGATAGGAAACTCTGCTGCAGATATCAGTTTGGCCCACAACAGGTTTCTGAAAAGCCTACCCAATCCAGCCCCCAAAATGGAAGGTGTTTCCCACCTCTGCTTTATAGAAGTCATATTTATTGTTTGTTTGTTTGTTGTGTGCCTTCAAGTTGTTTCTGACTCAAGTTACTTCTGACTTATTACTGGGTTTTTTTGGCAGACTTTGTTCAGAGGGGGTTTGTCTCTGCCTTCCTCCGAGGCTCAGAGAGTGTGACTTGCCCAAATTGCTCAGTGGATTTCCATGGCCAAGTGGGGATTTGAATCTGGTCTCCAGAGTTGTAGCCCAACACTCAAACTATGATACCTCACTGGCTGTATTTATTAAATCCAAGTGTCTTCCCCTTCTTCCGAAAGGAGATGATTTGTCTGAGGTCACCTTCTGGCAGGAGGTGAGGCCCAAGCCGAAACTGGGTGGTATCATAGTGTGTGGACAGAAATACAAGTGCACAACCTATTCACCTGTTATCTATTGATTATTCCACATGCATACAACCATCCCTATCCCCCATCCATGCCACCTCCATACACACACTCTTATTCACACACATACACATCCATTCTTGCTCATACCCATACACACACAGACAAACAAGCACACACATTTATTCTGATCCCCCCCCCATTCTCTTTGTGGGCTGTATCATAGAATCATAGTATCATAGAAATTCAGAGTTGGAAGAGACCACACAGGCCATCCAGTCCAACCCCCTACCATGCAGGAACACCCTCAAACCAATCCCGACAGATGACCATCAAGCCTCTGCTTAAAAACCTCCAAGGAAGGAGACTCCACTACACTCCGAGGCAACAGATTCCACTGCCGGACAGCCCTGACTGTCAGGAAGTTCTTCCTGAGGTTCAGGTGGAATCTCCTTTCCTGCAGATTGAATCCATTGCTCCTTGTCCTGGTTTCTGGAGCAGCAGAAAACAAGCCTTCTCCCTCCTCTATGTGGCATCCCTTCAAATATTTAAACATGGCTATCATGTCCCCTCTTAACCTCCTCTTCTGCAGACTAAACATACCCAGCTCTCTAAGTCTATCCTCATAGGGCATGTCTTCCAGGCCTCTCACCATTTTGGTCGCCCTCCTCTGGACTTGCTCCAGCTTGTCAATATCCTTCTTGAATTGGGGTGCCCAGAACTGGACACAGTATTCAAGATGGGGTCTAACCAAAGCAGAGTAGAGTGGTACCAGTACCTCCCTCGATCTAGACACCATACTCCTATTGATGCAGCCGAGAATTGCATTGGCTTTCTTGGCTGCTGCACCACACTGCTGACTCACGTTCAGCTTGTGGTCTATGAAGACTCCTAGATCCCTTTCACATGTACTGCTATCCAGCCACGTGTCCCCCATCGTATATTTCTGTATTCCATTATTTCTGCCTAAGTGTAGGACCTTACATTTCTCTCTGTTGAATTTCATTTTGTTCGCCCTGGCCCAGCTCTCCAATCTATCCAGGTCATTTTGAATTTTGATCCTGTCCTCTGGCGTATTAGCAACCCCTCCCGTAGGGGCTGTAGGGGGAATAGTTTCAAGATGTCACTCCTCCCACATTGCTGGCATGCTGTGTCCAGGTATGCACCAAAAAGAAGCATGCCTTCATCAACACAGAAGGCCATGGGAGCTGCTGATGCCAAAGAAGAAGTATGAAGAAGAGACTTTAGAGTTCAAAACAAAAGCTGTTGCTATTTCCCTTTGTCAGTAGATCCAGAGGAAAAAGATAAGAAGTAGGGGAAATAAGACCATGGGGAGGGTGGGCTGAGGGCAGTGGGCAGGCCTTACTGAAAAACCAGAAGCCTGGATCAAGAAGGATGCAGTTGGGCCACAGGTTAATTCCTTACCATTGAAATGAAGTTCCATTTTGCCATCTTTCTCCAGGGTATTAATTTTAGGCTCTCCTTGGCTACTATCCATTATGGAACAGGAATAGATACTGGAAAGCACACAGAGTGAACCAGCAGCAGAAAGGAGACTAGGCTCCACATGCTTGTGGATGGTCCAAATTTCTTCTTTAAAAAGCACAGCACATTTCGGACTGTTTATAAATTAACTGGCCTTCTTCAAGGGCAGCTTCTTTATTGCGTATCAGTCTAGTTCATTTAGAGAGTGCAAGAGCAACTTTGGAAGTTTCTGTTGTACATTGGATGCATGCCCCTGAAGAAGGCCAATTTCTACTGATTTACTAATCATTATGGCAATACATTACCTCTGGAGATAACAGTGAGTTGAGCCTAGAGAGGCTATTTTTTTGAATGCAACCCCTTGAATGCTCTGGCAGGCATGGCCACTGGACCACTTGATTGAAAGGCTTGTGGAACTATAAACCAGAAAATGCATCTCCAAATGCTACCTTCCCCAAAGCTCACTTTGTGAATAGCACAGCCCCTCTCCCCAACACAGCCATTTTTGTGTTGTTGGAGTGTGGGAGACTGAGCAGGAATGTATTCAGCTGTTGTCCTTTAACTGTGACAGGAGTCTGCAGAGACCTCCAGGGTCCTTGAGAGCACTCTGCAGGTGAGGTCCTTGCAGTGTGTCCAGCTATAAGCAAATAGCTAGATGCATCCATGTTCAGCTCCCTGCTCTCATGGCATTGGGGGAGGGGGGTGCTGGTCATTGCATGGTTGGAACAGAGTTCAGCCTACTCAATGAACATAGAAGTGAGTTGTGATGGCGTATGCCTGACTTGCATCATCATAATTTGCTAACAGGATGCCAGCCAACTGGCAGTTAAAGGGGAATATCAGCTGAATGTTAGTGGGAAGATGCATTACACTCATGTCCACAGCCATCTCATTGGCCACTGTGGGCACAGAATAGGAACATAGTATCCTTTCTGATCTCTAACAAGTAAGGGTGTCTTGACATGTCTCAACACATGCAAGAGTTTCTGCACGTTTAAAAATTATTTCCACATTTCAGAACCTTTTGCAAAATTTCATTTGCACAAAAACTTTGTATGTTGCACAGAACACATTGTTTTTGCAGAAATGTGCCATGTTTGTGCAAAATACAATGTTTTTACACTTCTTTTACAAATCACCTTTTTCCCATAAAATCCTGGAACGTGAAAAATCATTTTTAAAATGTTCCAGTTTTCTTGTAATCTTGCTGAGATTGGAGAAACATGATCATGTGTATGATGATGTTGATGATGATGATGATGATGATGAAAGCATGATCATGTGTATGATGAATGAAGACTGCCATCCCAGAAGCACAGTGCTAGTTTAGAGGGAGCTTTTCTTCTTATCTACTTAAATGCTATTTTTCAATGCAGCCTTCAAGGTTGGCAAAAGAGCTCCAATTTTCCCTGCAGTGAACTTTTCAAGACCCATTGCTGGTTTATTTGCTCTCCTCTTATGCCAGAACGACTTGGTTTTCTGCAAATGCTCTCTGGTTATGGGCAGTGACATCTTCTGAAAATCCTGCTTCTTCAGTGGAGTGTCAGTTATGTCAGAGTGCTGCAGTTCACAGTTTCAGACCTGCTTTAAAGAGCGCTGCTCTTTAATGTATAAGTCATAGCACCCTTCTTGCATTTAATGTTCATCCTTGGATTATTTTATATTAAAGATCTTGTCATCTTGCTTTTATTCAATTATTTGATGGTAATCCAAAATCCCCATGGCAAGACTGAATAATCTTCTCTCGTTTTAGCAGCAGAAATCGACCACATCCTCAGTGGGTTCAAACCCATCTATTTCTTTTAGGCTGCACATATTTCAGCAATGCCAGTTTGGGCTGGCTGAAGATCAAATCTGATAATTTACGCCAAAAGAAAACATATTTATATAATATGCATCAAAAAAGGAAACAAATACTCCTGCAGGTGCCTGCTGAATCAAATGACTAAGCAAGCCAGATTTTCCTGTTATCTTGATTGGAAAAAAAAAAAGATGTCTTGCATAAAAATGAACAGTGAATTAATCTCACATGTATGTGCTAAATCTTCATCCCTAAACAAGGAAGGATGTTCAACACAGAATTAAAGAGCCCTTTTGAAAAATCAAATCTGATTCTCTTTCTATGAATTTTCACTGGTGCTAGTGAGACAAGGTTTACAGAAGAGAGGATTAAGCTTTTGAACTTGGACTTTGTTATCAATCCAGACACAGTGAATCAGAGAAGACTGGAAGCCGAGGGATGATTATCTTGTCTGACTGTGGGGCATAAGCCAGGGTCCCCATGCAGTTAGTGACATTCACAGAGTGCCATAACTCCCTTCATCCTCATGGTTTAGTACTACAGAGAAAGCACACTCACAAGATGGAATACATTTCTTTGGGGGAATGCAATTCCAATGTAGTCTGATGGAATTTTGGGAGTCGTCTCCACCTTCTCAGTGTAAGTATATAGCAGGTTTTGACAAGAAACAATACTACAGACATCATTGTTAATATATGAGGATGGTACATAGAAATAATGATATTTTAAAAATACACTATAGCCACTGATATTGATAGATTTATCTATCTAGGACCAAGGATCTGAGTGTTTAAATCACAGAAGTCTGGGTCTGATTCACTGAATATTCAACCATGTTAGTGCTGAATTATTGCCACTTTTTCCTTAGAAGTTCCTCTTCTTTTACTTTGGCTTTTAGTATGGCCGACAGGTATGATATTGTGCTCTGCTTGCTAAGAACAAATACACCTATTGAATTTGGTGGGTGTAGATGGTTGATAATTTCATTTCAGTTTGCTTATGAAGAATTCACAAAATTCACAGATTTCTTCATACTCAGGACAAAATAAACTTCAAGTTTAGAAAATCTGAGTATGGGGTTGGGTGCAAAATGGTCAGATAATCCCATCTGTATGTTAATGCAAATATTAGGACTTTACACAAAGGTGATGGGTTAGTTGCTGCTCTGGTACCTAGGGCTGCTTCTGAACACTTTCAAGGATTTCCCTTTGAAATAATTTGCATTAGTTTGGAGGACTCAAAAGAAGAGCACCTGGAGCCCAAAGGGAGACAACAGTTTTACAGAAACACTAGCATGAAGTTCATTTATGTAATTCCCATCCAAAGTCAGTTTCAGGGTAAATGAAGCCAACCCACAATTCCGAGGGAGCAATGTATAACATTACAAGTTGCAATGTCCCCCAAATGGGAATCCTGATCAAGAAATTCATAAATACTTATTTCTGGATCATACTGAGGTTGCTTATCAAGGTTGCTCATCAAGAAGCAGAGGAGGTATACAAGAGCCTTTGGAGTTTATAAACTCTTTCATGTGAACATGGCATCATCTGTCTGAGGGGGAAAATTGGCATGAAATTGACATTCACCTGAACTTTCAAAAGAAAACCTATCTTAAGATAGTGGACTTGATCTATATCCATAAAACATTAATGTCTCAACCAGTTCTGAGTTATCGGTATTAATATGCGAATAGTGACTTCTCGTTTTAGTATCTCAAGGTCATTTCAGGTGCAATCAGCAAAATGCAAAGGCACTCTCCGTAAGAGAAATGTCACTCACGTACATGTGTGCACACACAGACAACCCAAGAGGAACCTTCTCTTCTGCAAACAGTCACAATGGCTAAGGCAGAGGAGCCCATAACTCAGCAAGTCAGCAGTCAGGGGAGAGTTATGGACCCTTTTGGAAACATGGAATGCAGGAAATGGGTAGCCCAATGCAAGTGGATATGGAATTAATTTTAACTCATCATAAAAAATGCAGGGCAGGCACTGCTTACGAATGCATTTATAAGCCTTTAACTTCCAAAAGGAATGCAGCTGAAGAAAGAAGGGATTCTTTGATTAAAATGCCATGCAGGAGAAAAGTAGGTAACTACACTGAGTGGGAAAAAGCACCTCATGCTGAGAGCTTGGAATGTGATTCAAAATGACCAAACATTGGCAGGTTAGTGGTATATGCTGTTTTATGAGCACCGCTAATTGTTGTTATGTTGTTGTCCTTCTAAAAATGGACAAGTAGGTCCCCAACAGTCCCACGGTCTTCAAAGTTATCCTTATTACTAACAACGAGATTCCTGTCAGTAGCTGTACTTTTCCCATTGTAGTGCAGCAATTGCCAGGGGGAGGCAGACAAACTCTGAGGCAGTGTACTTCTCCAGTAGCTTATTTCTTTCATGCCTACTGTCACTGGGACTTTTTCCTTTCTGTCACTACCACTTACAGCTGTGTCGTTATGCCAGTATAAACATACCAATAGGATTCTAGCCAATGCTTCTGTATTATTTATAATGAAATTGTGGTAGGCATTGAATAACCCTTCCCTTTTGGGGTCTGTGGCCGCTACCTGTGCCTCCATAATGATCCACACCCAGGGACAACACAGTTACTGTGTACTTATTAAGTACAGGCTAGCACAGATATGTTAATCCCTTAGAAGCTCCAGTCCCACTTCACCTCTCTTCTTGGGCAGACCCCTCTGTTACCTCACTGGCATACCTCATCCGGGGGAGATATAAAATTGATATCAAATATGCCCACCATGCCAGACAGGTTGCCTGGGTGGGTGCGTAGACAAATAGGTCAAATGACCGAATCTAGGTCAAGGCCAGGAAAATCCTCAGTCATGTTTCCAAGGAGACCTCAGGCTATACATGTCAGCATGAACAAAGGGGCCTCAGCCAAGAATAGCCAACTTGAGGGGATTACCGGGTTTTCCTCAGGCTGAGCAACTCTGACTTTGGCAAATCCTACAAGGCGAGGTCTATTTATATGATCCAATCATGCTATCAAGCTGCTATTGTGCAGCATTTTTGCTTCTATTTTGGCCATTGTTCTTCCCGGGAGAGGGCCTGCCCCCAAAGTACATTCTGCCCTATAAGTAGTCCTAGTTTTGGAGGGTCTCTTTGGAGAAATCCCCACCACACTAGCAGACTGGCACTCTGTTAGACGAGTGATCCCCCTCAGCCGCCTCTCTTCGCTAAGCTCCATCCTTCTCGCCGCTTCCCAGACTGCAGACTTCTGGATAGGTGCAGTATCACTGCCCTTACACCCTCTCCGCTATATCCTCTATCAATTTTCAGCTCTTTCTTTTCTCAATAGGCCTTGCGTGTATGAGTGAGTAAGTGCGTTGGTGCGTGAGAACACATTTATTAATAAAATCCATTTATTGGTACGATTGTCTGGCTTTTTGCTTGGCCTGACCCCGTAAAAATTAGCTACAAGATTCTGCTGGGTTACCCTACCCCTCATTTTGCTATAGCCAGTGCTCCACTAATTTCCCCAGTCTTTGCATCTTTGGAGCAAATCAAGGTGTCCCCCACAAGACTCCCAGAAGTCAGGGTAACACCTCCACTTCTCTCTGATTCTTCCATTGTAAAACAGATGAACTGGGCTTCTGAGTGCCCTGTGGCTCTCAGGATTCCACTGTTTCTTGCTGTGGTGTTACTGCGGTAGATGAACCCTCTCCCGGGGTCTACAATTTAATATTAAAAATATCTCCATATGCTTGAGAGGTCCCCCAAACGAGCACGTAGATAGGCATGGTTGAATGGTCGAAAACAGGAAAAACCCGGTCAGGCCAGTAAATCCATAGTCACGTAGCCCCAGGAGACCTCCAGACATGTAAAACATAAAATACAGAAAGGGTCCTCAGCCCCGAGGAGCCAGCTTGAAGGGATTAACACATCTGATAAACAGCCCATCAAGCGAGGACGATTTGCATACAGCCAAGGTTTTGACAACCCCGGCAGATTCAATCATGCAAAGGACGTTGTCATATTGGAGCTTTGTTCTAGCTCCTCCACCTATTATTCTCCCTGGGAAGGGATTAGCCCTCCAGGTACCTTTTCCCCCATAAATAGACCTGGTTTTTGAACAGCTCTTTGGATCGCTCCCAGCTTCCCAGCAGACCGTCACTGCACCCATTGAACTATCCCGTACTCTTCCATGTGAAGAGTGTGATGAATGCACTCTGGATTTCATTTCTCATTTCTATCACACAAAATGATAACCAAAATGATGCAGTTGTTACTGTAGTTTCTAGTCCGGGCCTGTGGTTTATTAGATATCATTTGATATCAAGGAATCATAGAATCATAGAAATCTAGAGTTGGAAGAGACCACACAGGCCATCCAGTCCAACCCCCTACCATGCAGGAACACCCTCAAACCAATCCCGACAGATGGCCATCAAGCCTCTGCTTAAAAACCTCCAAGGAAGGAGACTCCACTACACTCCAAGGCAGCAGATTCCACTGCCGGACAGCCCTGACTGTCAGGAAGTTCTTCCTGAGGTTCAGGTGGAATCTCCTTTCCTGCAGCTTGAATCCATTGCTCCTTGTCCTGGTCTCTGGAGCAGCAGAAAACAAGCCCTCTCCTTCCTCTACGTGGCATCCCTTCAAATATTTAAACATGGCTATCATGTCCCCTCTTAACCTCCTCTTCTGCAGACTAAACATACCCAGCTCTCTAAGTCTATCCTCATAGGGCATGGCTTCCAGGCCTCTCACCATTTTGGTCGCCCTCCTCTGGACTTGCTCCAGCTTGTCAATATCCTTCTTGAATTGGGGTGCCCAGAACTGGACACAGTATTCAAGATGGGGTCTAACCAAAGCAGAGTAGAGTGGTACCAGTACCTCCCTCGATCTAGACACCATACTCCTATTGATGCAGCCGAGAATTGCATTGGCTTTCTTGGCTGCCGCATCACACTGCTGACTCATGTTCAGCTTGTGGTCTATGAAGACTCCTAGATCCCTTTCACACGTACTACTATCCAGCCACGTGTCCCCCATCGTATATTTGTGGATTCCATTATTTCTACCTAAGTGTAGGACCTTACACTTCTCTCTGTTGAATTTCATTTTGTTCGCCTTGGCCCAGCTCTCCAATCTATCCAGGTCATTTTGAATTTTGATCCTGTCCTCTGGCGTATTAGCAACCTCTCCCAATTTGGTATCATCTGCAAATTTGATGAGCATGCCCTCTATTCCTTCATCCAAGTCACTGATAAAAATGTTGAACAGCACTGGGCCCAGGAGAGAAGCCTGTGGCACCCTGCTAGTCACTTCTCTCCAGGATGAAAAGCAGCCATTCGTGATCACCCTTTGGGTTCGGTCGGTCAACCAATTACAAATCCAAATAACAGTAGCCCTGTCCAGCCCACATTTTCCTAGCTTCTTTGCAAGAATGTCATGGGGAACTTTGTCAAATGCCTTACTGAAATCGAGATATGCTACATCCACAGCATTCCCTTCATCTATCAAGCTAGTAACTCTATCATAAAAAGAGATAAGATTAGCCTGGCATGACTTATTTTTGAGAAATCCATGTTGACTTCTCGTGATTACCGCGTTGCTTTCTAAATGATTAGAAACTGACTGCTTAATGATCTGCTCCAGGATCTTTCCGGGTACTGATGTCAGGCTGACTGGGCGATACTTATTTGGGTCCTCTTTTTTTCGCTTCTTGAAGATGGGGATAACATTTGCTCTCTTCCAGTCTGCTGGAACTTCTCCTGTCCTCCAAGATTTCTCAAAGATTATAGCAAATGGTTCCGAAATGACCTCTGCCAGCTCTTTTAATATCCTAGGATGCAATTCATCTGGCCCTGGAGACTTGAATTCATCCAATGTGGCTAGGTATTCCTGTACCACCTCTCTACCTATTATGTGCCTCATTTCCTCTGCTTCCTCCCCTGCTCCCCAACCGCCAGGTTGAGTGCTTGTATCCTTCTGGGAAAAAACTGAGGCAAAGAAGGTGTTAAGTAGTTCTGCCTTTTCTCTTCCCTCTGTGAGTAATTCACCATCTTCTCTGAGCAGCGACCCTACTGTCTCCTTCTTTTTCCTTTTGCTGTGGACATATTTTAAAAAGCCCTTTTTATTGTTTTTAATGTCTCTGGCCAGCCTAAGTTCGTTCTGTGATTTAGCCTTTCTGACTTCCTCCCTACATCTCCTAGCTACTTGCTTAAATTCTTCTTTGGTGGTTTCCCCTTCTTCCATTTCCTATACATGGTCCTCTTAACACTTAGCTCAGCTGAGAGTTCTTTAGTCAACCATTCTGGTTTCTTCAGATGCCTTCCATTTTTCCTCCTTATTGGCACTGTTTTAGAATGTGCCTTCAGTATCTCCTTTTTAAGGAACTCCCATGCCTCCTGAACTCCTTTCCCTTTCACTATTCCTGACCACGGAATTTCAGCCAGCAGCTCCCTAAGTTTACAGAAGTCCGCTTTTTTAAAATCTAAGATGAGTGTCTGGCTACCCTTATCTTCTCCTTCCCACTGAATGCCAAACTCCATTAGGGCATGGTCACTTCCCCCTAAAGATCCAACCACTTCTACCTCATTAACAAGGTCATCCCTGTTGGTCAGGATCAGATCTAGAATATTTGATCCCTTGTGGCCTCTTCCACCTTCTGGACCATGAAGTTGTCTGCAAGACAAGCAAGAAACTTGCTGGGCCTTGCTGTCTTGGCAGAGTTTGACTCTGGGTGATTGAAATCTCCTATTATTACTGTATCTCTCCTTTCTGAATGTGCAATCATTTGGTTGAGGAAGGCATCATCCAAGTCCTCAGCCTGGGTTGGAGGTCTGTAGTAAACCCCCACCAGAATATCCCTATTGTTTCTGGCTGCCTTAATTCTTACCCAAATGCTCTCAACCTGGCTCTCTGGATTTAAGTCCTGGATCTCTTCACAGGTGAAAACATCCTTGACATACAAGGCTACTCCTCCTCCTTTCTTGTTTGGTCTATTTTTACAGAATAGGCTATACCCCTCTATTCCTATATTCCAATCATGAGACTCATCCCACCAGGTCTCAGTGATGCCTATCAAATTGTATTTATTTTGTTGTACTAGGAGTACAAGTTCATCCTGCTTGTTTCCCATACTCCGTGCATTAGTGTAGAGACACTTAAGTCCCCGGGCCCTTCCTGCAAGTCCTGTACTATTGTTTCTACTCCTCCCACCATTGGCCGCTTGTACTACTTGTCCAGTATCATTTGGGCCTTTTACCTCTGCACTCTCCGAGTCCTTGCCCTGAATAATATTGTCTCCCTCCCCAGCGAAACTTAGTTTAAAGACCTCTTAATCCTCCTTGCGAGACTGTTTGCAAAAACATTCCTGTCAAGTTTTGTGAGATGCAGCCCATCCCTCGCCAGAAGCCCATGTTCATGGAAATTCAGGCCATGTTCCAAAAACCCAAACCGTTGCCAGCGGCACCATGTGCGGAGCCAGTTGTTGACCTCTGCTATTGCCCTTTCCCTACATGCGCCGTATCCTTGAACAGGGAGGAGAGATGAAATGACCACCTGTGCACCAAGGTCCTTAAGCTTCGTCCCCATACGCTCGTAGTCCTTTGCAATGTGGTAAAAGCTGCTCCTCGCAGTGTCATTGGTTCCGACATGAACCAAAATGAGGGGCTTATGGTCAGTGGGTTTGACCAGCCTGGTTAGCCTCTCTGTTATGTGGTGGATCCTGGCCCCAGGAAGACAGCAGACCTCTCGATTGAGCTTGTCCAGTTTGCAAATTGCCGTTTCAGTTTCTCTGAGCAAAGAGTCCCCAACAACCAGAACTCGCCTCTTCTGAGGCTTGTCCTGGGCTCCTCAACGAGCATGTTCTACTAGGACTGCCTGAGCATTCTGTTGAGGCTGGGAGCGTTGATCTAGTTCCTGTTGCCGAAGTTGGATTCCTTTTTGTTGACATTCTGTTCCCTCCGCGTAGTGCTCCTCATTGTTTGTAAGGCCAAGTACATAGAAGCGATTGTGTAGGTTAAGAGTCTCTGTTACCTTCCTGGTCCTTTTACTCCTCCGTGTGACATTCGCCCAAGCCTCCGTTTCCTGGCACAGTGTACTGACTTCATGATCTGGCAGCTCCTCCATGCATTCGGATTTCTGGTAGGTCTTCTCAGCCCTATCCAAAAACTCCTCCCCTTCCCTAATAAGATGGAGATCAGAAATTCGTGCCTCCAGCTGGTGAACCTTCTCCTCCAAGAAGATGACCAGCTTGCACTTTGTGCAGGTGTACCTGAGAACAACTTGTGGCAAGAAAAGGAACATGCCACAAGTGTTACAGGTGACGGCAGCAGCTCCCTCACCTTCCATCCTTGAAACTACAGAGAGTAGTACAGGACGAAGCTCGAGAAAGAATAACTGGGCTTTCTTTCTGAAATTCAGCTGTGTAAGCTACGTTAGTTCTATTGATTGTCAAAGGTTAAACTTGGAGGATTGAAGTAAAGGAGTTCAAGTGCACGCACCGAAAGCGCTTGCCGTTGGGAGCTCCTAATAAAGCTCCTTCCCGCTAGCTGCCTCATCCCCCTTGTTAGTCAGACCGTGTGATCAGGCAGAGCCCACGGTCAGCACAATAGCAAGCAAACAAACAGGAAAAACAAGCACAGCCCCACAAGGTTTGGCCATCCCAAACCGTTTCTCTCCACGTGCTTGCAAGGCCCCCAGACAAGCACGCACAAAGACACAGCCGAAAATAGCTGAACAATACAAAATAAATCCAGGCAGGCCAGTAATTGCCAGACTGCAGCTTCAGGAGACCTCCAGGCAAGTACACTTTAAGATCACACATTATGTATGCATGCAGCTTACAAAAGACTCCCTGCCCCGAGCAGGCAGCTTGACGAGCCTAATATCCAACTGTCAAGCACTCCTCATTTGCATACTGTCTGAGCTATTGACAACTCTGTCATAATTCAATCATGTGAAATACTGACCTTTCAGAGACTTTGTCTCCAGCCTGAAACCCATGTTTTCCCCGGGAACAGACTAGTCTACAGGCACATTTTCCCCTATAAGACCCTCTGATTTTGAGCGCTTCTTCAGATTGTTTGGATCGCTCTGACTTCCATCCCGCCTTGCTGCCGCTCCATTCGATGAGTCTTCCCCTCAGCTCCATGTGCTGAGAATCTCCACTTCAACAGCCTTTTCTTCTAACTACCCAGGCTTCAGGATCAGGTGTAGTAATTCCCCTGAAAAATCCCTCTTAAAACCCTCTATCAAACTCCTACCTTTCTTTCGGTAGGTCTGTGTGAGTGATCGCATACATACGTTTTGACTGTGTTTCAAAATAAAGAAAAACAATTATTATTTACTTCTGTTTGATTATTGACTCAGCCTGACCCCGTAAACAGTGGGTTCAAGATCTCGCTAGGTTGCTCTGCCTCTTGCATTGCTTAGCTTGTGCTCCTGCTAATTCCCATTCCCCCAATAACTGGAGCTCATTGAGGTGTCCCTCACGGGACCCCAGAAATCAGGGTAACACAGTGCCTTTCTCTAGATCTCCAAAGGAGCCTAAAATGAGATAATGCGGCACACCAGCACATCAGATTCCAAAGTATGCCTACCCCACTTTGTGTGTGTGCACCCCTGAATTCTATCCCCAATATTCAGTACCTTGGATAGCTCCTTTAAAGTCTGGAATAAAACCCAGAGCAGATGTACCATTTCTCTGACGTGGATGCTGCAGGCTTCCACTAGTCCCTCCTTCTGTAGTCTTAGAACAACAAGCAGTTAGAGCTGAATGTTCTTTCTGATGAGGAAAAGATAATCAAGCTCTTTGGAGATGCTCACCTTTCTGACGGACAGGGTAAATCTGTCTCCTCCTTGCTTTCCTGTTATTTCAAAGTACAGCCGCAGTAGTATCCCAGTGGCCCTAGTTCCTAGTTGGTGGTACAAGGCAGTATGGAACTGGAAAGCAAAAGGCCTTCCTTTTGCTCTCCAGTCCCAAAGCTTTGTTACTGGTGCAAAATTTCATTTTGCTTCTGTTTTGTTTTTCTTATTTTCTCTGCTACAAATGGGATAAGGCTGATGCAAAATGTTTTGCAACAAGATGGTCACAACCACTGCCCAAAATAATACTGAACTGGAGGTTGAATTTTACAACAGAGGTGATCAGAGACTGTTCTCCACTACAACTGAAGGTACCAGGGGCATGCCACAAAAAGCATGTGGCACACACAGCTCTGTTCTCTTAGACAGATGAATAACTAGGGCATTCAAGAGGAATGGCCAGGCCCCAAGGGTCTGTTTCAGTTGCTATGGGCAGTTGGTGACTTCCACGCCAGAGAGTAAGTGAATCTTCTGGTATTAGCCTATACTTTAAAGGAATTACCCTGTGTGTCAAACCCTATGCCGAAATAGTTCTAGAACCATGGGCAGCTCTTTTAAAGTTCAGACTAAATCTCACTGACATGGGAGTTATGAGCTAGCATTGTCTGTCTCTGCCCCTGATCCCTGCATCTGCCATCTGTCAGAGTTGCCTTGCTGCCTAATGGACCCACCACCACCAGAGCTGGATGCATTATGTCCATTTGATCAGGCCTACATTCTGACAGCTTTCTTTAGCATCCCTCCACTGCCAAACATATTCGTGAGGTGACTGATTATTTTTTTAAAAAAAGGCTGAGATCCTACATCAAACTGGCAGAATGTAAAATGAAGCCAAGTATAGCTTCATTTTCTTTCCCCTCACTGTATATTTAACCTAACTGCTGCTGCTGCTGTTCCTGTGGCCATTCAATGGCCAGGGGAGGGTAAGGATGTCCAGGGAGCACCTGGCTGAATTTCTATAGCCAGATCCACAAGGATGATGTCATCCTCCCAGTCCTCCAGAAGTCATCTGGAAGGAATAGGAGGATGACTTATCCTTTGGCTATAGAAATGTAGCTGGATGCTGCCTGGCCCCCCACCCTCTCCACTAAACGGCCTTGGGTGTGTGTCACTTGAAGAAAGGTAGGTCACACAGGTATGGTGTTCATTGTGTGAAGGCACAGGTGAATGCCTTCTTCTGCAACACCCATAAAGGGACACCTGCAGGCATAATGTGACAGTATACCTGCCTATTTTGCCAACAGAATTCTGGTTGTTAAGAGTAGTGAGATCATCACAGGTCAAAGAGAATAAATAAAAAACAAAAAATGAGCACAACTAGATCCAGAAGAAATGTTGGTATTTGGTTTTTGTATGGAAGAGTGTTCAGTTGCTGGAGTACCAATCTGCATCCTGACTCGATAGAAGCCAGGCATAATTGTCTCAGTGGAAAAGGACCTTGTTAAGACAAGACAAAGGACTTAGTGAGGTTAGCCTAGTGATGGCACACTCCAGGGTTCTTGATTCACTTCTGAGGCCCATATTTTGCGTGCAGACAATGTCAGATTCAGTTTGATCTGCAGCATCTCCAGCTTAAGACTCTCAAACAGCAGAGGGTAGACAGTCACTCAGGGTGGGGCTAAATACTGTAAGGTGGTCAACTCAGGCGGAAGATATTGGGAAGTGGAAACAAGGTGGTAAGAGAGACAGCTAAATATCACACAGCTTGCCCTGGGACTCCTAAATTAGTCTGCTGTCTCCAGGTGTGATAGATGATGCTCTTCCCTCACCAGCACTGAAGGATGATTCCACTGCCAATCCAGTTGACTTTGGTAGATGGAATGAGATGAAGGTGACATCTTCTCTCAGGTGGCCAAATATCCTCCTCAGAGTGCCAAAGTAACTAAGCTACATGGCTCAGCATATTTCAGGATGTTGTATATGCTTCAGTTCTACAAAGATGCACTATAGCAGCAGACTGTGACACTCTGGAAAAAATGTCAATTTTTCAGATTTTTATTTTGTTTTTAAGAGAAATTTTTAGCTCTCATAGTCATACTTCGAACTATGTGGACAATGTATGTGGAAACCACCAAAGGCACCGGCCATGGGACTGGAGATGGGGTAGATGGAGAGCTAAACAATATTTCCAGGGGCTAGAGATGGAATTCTAGGTGCTTGCATATCTCCATGGTCTTCATGCCTAGCAAAACAAGAATAAATTATGTAAAACAGTGCAAATTGCAGAATAAATTATGTAAAATAAGACAAATTAGGCCATTTGCTCAATATGCATTATTTATATATGCTGCAGAATTCACCTTTCAGTGGCACAGAATTTTAACTGTTGTTGCTGTTGCTGTTGCTGTTGTTGTTATTGTTTTGTTGTTAATGTGGCATATGTAGAGCCCTGGTTCTAGTACTTACTTTTCAAGTCTCTCTGTCTTTGAACAGTGCTGTGATGATGACCCATTTTTCCTTTTTTAATCTATTGTCAGCAGAAAGCACTTTCTCCATTTAGCTGATACAAACTCCATCATACATTATCTTCCTATCATCCTCCTGAAAATCTATATTTCCGCCAAACCAATGCAGCTGAAAGTATCTTACCGACTGTTCACTGCTACATTTTGCGTCTTGCTTTGTTTATGGGGAATCTCAAAGATTTATAGGCAGGGTGATGAATTATAGAAAAGCATACACAAACATGTTTTACGGGTCTGTGTGCTGAGTACTGAAGACCCATGGACATCTGGAGGAATTATCTTCTGGAAATTAACACAGTTTGTCTTTTGCTTGATAAACTCTGGAGGCTGAAATGAATTGTGGGAAGAAACCATTTAGCTACTGTTTGCTCTCGTCTGTTGAGCAAAAAGCCCTTGACTCCATCCAATGATAAGACAAGTGTGAGGCGGATGGAGCTAGGCAAATCTTTCTTGTGTGCTTTGGATCTGAAACAAAGCAATGGGCAACAGAAATAATGTGTGTTCTTTTTGGGTGAAAATCATAACAATTCTCTGCTTATGTTAGCTGAGAGATAGGTCCTGCTATCAAATCTAACCCTTTCCTCAGCCATGTCAACTTTCCTAAATGAAGGTGCCTAGGGCTGGATGTAGAGATGACTCCAAAAAGAAGTAAAGGGTAGCAGGTGTTCCCTCCAAGTCACTGAGATCTTGCATCGGAAGACATATGTCCAGCATGTAAACTCACCATTGGTGCTTTGACTGTGCTATTTGGAGGCTTCTCTGAATGACTGTGTTTGGTTTTAGGCTGTGTGCCCTCTCTGAGCACATGGTCTAAGAGGGTGGGGGTTCTGCTGAGTCACTGGCTTGGTTGGGGATACAGTTAGCAACAGCTACCTGTATAGATGTTTCAGTCTCTGGAGCTCAGAAAAGAGGATGAGGAAAACAGACATTTTGGTGAGCATTTCTTGGGAAACTTTGAAAGGAAAGCATGGACAATTGTGCCACTGTATATACACGATGACAAACATGGATGATGATGGAGTTGTTGCAGTGATCTGCAAAATTTTTGCCCCCCACTTTTTTTCCCCAGAGGATCTACACCTGCAGCAAGTCCAAACTGGTCTCTCTGTTGGAAAATAAGGTACACCAGCTTGAGGATCAGGTATGTACATAAAGGATGAGCTTGTTTTGGAAAGAATCAAGCAAGGTTTCCTGGAAGAGCAAGAAATGGAGAATGCCTCTAGGGACAGTGACAGTTCCCAAATACAAGAGGAAGATACTTGGAGGAAGGTGACACACAGAAGCAGAACTATCAAGAACCATGTGTCAAGCTTGAAACTACAGAATCAATTCCAAGCTCTCATTTAATCAGCAAATATGAGGTCCAGGAATAGAGACAGAAGCCTTACAACTCATAAGGCAAGGTTTCTATATATAGATTGTCTGTTGTCAGTTCCCAGAGGAAGAATAGTAGGCGATTCTCTGCTGTGAGGAACAGAAGTTGTAGTGTTTGGTGCTGATAAGATGTCTTGGCAGGTGTGCTGTCTCCCAGGGGACAAAGATCAGTGATGTACAGAGAGGCTGAGAAGACTCATCAAGCTGACCAACCATTCTCTCTTCCTTCTGATTCATGTTGTAACAAGTGATATGACAATATACAGCCTTCAATATATTGCAAGGAACTATGAGGAATACATTGTAAGGAACAATGACAGAGAAGCTAAGTACCTTGGGGAACAAGGTGTTATTTCATCGCTTCTTCCTGTTGAAGGACATGGCCCAGAAGGAAGTAGAATATTAGAAGTTAACAACTGGCTTTCCAGATGGTGCCACCAAGAAAGGTTTGGCTTCTTGCACCATAGTCTGCACTTTCATTAAGAACTTCTGGTCAGAGACAGGTTGTTCCTCACAACAGTTGGAAAGCATATTTACTAGTAGTATCACAAATCTGATGTGGAAGGCTTTGAACTGAGTTACATAGGGATGGAGTATTCCAGATGGTAGGGAGGTACCATATACTGGGAACAATAGTCTCAATAGTCTCTAGGGAAATTGGACCAATAGTACAAAAATCCAACAGTGGTATAAAAAAACAAGGAGGAGTCACCTGGAGAAAAAGAACCATGGTCTTAAATGTCTCTATATTAATGCACAGATCATGGCAAATAAAAAAGGTGAATTTAAGCTCTTAACACAGGAAGGCATATATGATTTAATAGACACCACTAAAACCTAGTGGTATGAGTCTCATGTCTGGAATATAGTAATAGAAGACTATCCCAAAGAAATAGAAATATCTCAAGGAAATAAACTAAACAGGAAAGGAAGAGTAGCCTTACATGTCATGTCATGTATACACCTGTGAGCAGATCCATGACTTAGAGAATAAAAAACAGGTAAATACCATTTGGATAACAACAGTGACCTCATTGTGATGGTCTAGTAGAGGACCTTCTCAGCCAGTCTGAAGATTTGGATGATACCTTCTCAAGATAAATGACCAAATATTCAAAAAGGAATGATATAGTAGTAAGGGAAGATTTCAACCACTCTGATATTTGTTGGAAGCCACACTTTGCCAAGAATGTAAAGTCCAAAAAATTCCTTAATAGCTTTACAGACAATGCCATTGTACAAAAAGTGGAGGAGACAACAAGGGAATCAGCTATTTTGGATTTGATCCTATCCAACAGAGATGAACTAGTGGTAAATACTGGGATCCTTGAGTGGATCATGTCCTCTTGAGATCTGTCATACAGAGGGAATGGGAAACCAAACATTGTCAGACATACATTGTTTGTTTATTATATAATATTTTTCCTCTAAAAAGTTCCAGATGACAAAATATGGGGAATGGAAGAGAACATTAAATGCTACCTTGGATATACTTAGGGGAACAGCATGATATGAATGTAATAATAACCTTCATAATAATCATGTAAGGTACATTAGTTTTAAAAATAGTTTCTGCATCCAAGATAATCCCACAGCCTTCATGACTGAGTACAGATTTGAACCTGGGTCTATCCCAATCCCTGTCTGAAATCCCAATCATGACACTGTGCTGGCTTTGAGTACAGAAGGTGCAGAGGTTCACACACACACACATACACACAACCAGTTGCTTTTGCTGAAACACATTACACAGCTATTAAAAGCATAGGCTGTTACAGGGCAGGTTTATTCAGTTGCCATGTTTGTGACCTGGGAATAAACCTATGAAGTGCAGAGTATAACCTGGAGTGTATAGTGTATATGGTATGAGATGTAAGTCAGAAAGGTAGATATATATTAGCAGGTGTTTATATGTATTATTGTGAACCTACTGGTACCTTAAGTCTGGGCAAAATGCCTCCTTAAATGTAAATTAGATTAGGGAAGAGAATGTTGGCACTTCTAATAGTACTGTGAGATGTGATCAAGAATAACTTCCTAGAGGCAGTGAGGGCAAATTTCTTTTCTGCCTCTATTGCCTCTGTAGGAAGACAGCCAGCAGAGGTGTTTTAAGTGGCCAGGGGTCTTTTACACATAAACCCAAGAGAGGAAAATTTAGATCATTCAACAGTCCTATGTGAACAATTTGCCTGGTACTTTGCAGATAAAATCACTTGGATGCTATGATTGATACAGATCCTGTGGATATAACTCTGACTGCTGCTTGGGCAGTGATAATGGATACTTTTCAATTTGTACAATTCAAGGATGTAGACAAGATTCTTGAAGATATGAGAGCCACCACATGTGCTCTTGAGTCTTCTCCTTCCTGGTTTATTAAAAAAACTAGAGGGGGACTGGATGAGTGGGTAGAGGGAGCGGTGAATGCCTGTTTAAAAGTAGAGTTCCAGCTTGACTCAATGAGGCTGTTATAAAATCATTACTAAAAAAAAAAAAAAAGCAGTCCCTGGATCCCATCATTTTGGATAATTATTGACCAATCTCTGATGTTTCATTTCTGGGCAAGATTCTGGAGTGTGTGGTGGCCTCCCAGTTCCAGGGATTTCTGGATTAAAAGGATTATTTTAGATCCATTTCAATCTGGTTTCAAGCCTGGCTATGGGACCGAAACTGCTTTGGTCACCTTGGTGGATGACCTATGCTGGGAACTAGACAAAGGAGTGAGTCCCTGTTGGTTTTGCTAGACCTCTCAGAAGCTTTTGATACTATCAACCATGGTATCCTTCTGGATTGCCTTGCAGTGATGGAACTTGGGGGCATTGTTTTACAGTGGCTTCATTCCTTCCTGGAGGGCTGAATGCAGAAGGTGGTGCTGAGGGACTCCTGTCTGACCCATTCCCCTTTAGCCTACTGACCCTCAGGACCCAGTTCTGTCCCCTATGCTATTTAACATCTACATGAAACCACTGGGAGAAATTGTCCATAGTTTTGGGGTTCAGTGCCATCAATATGCAGATAACACCCAATTTTATTACTCCTTTCCACCACCAACCAAGGAAGCTGTTTTGGTCCTAAACCAGTGCCTGTCATCAGTAATGGACTGGATGAGGATGAACAAACTGAAACTTAATCCAAACAAGATGGAGTGTTCCTGGTCAGTCAAGAGGCAGAATAGGGAATAGGGATTTGGCCTGTTACACTACCCTGAAGATATCGGTTTGCAGCCTGGGGATGCTCCTGGATTCAAGTCTGAGCTTGGAAGCCCACATTTCAGCAGTAGCCAGGAGGGCATTTGCACAGTTAAGGCTTGTGTACCAGCTGCACCCATTTCTTAAGATGTCAGCTCTGGCCACAGGACACATGCCTTGGTTACATCCTGGTTGGATTACTGTAACACACTGAACCTGGGACTGCCTTTGAAGAGTGTTTGGAAATTTCAGTTAGTCCAAAGAGCCACAGCCTGATTGTTCACTGGAGCTGGCTATGGGATTCACACAACTCCCCTGCTGCAACAGCTCCACTGGCTGCCAATCTGTTTTCAGGCACAATTCAAAGTGCTGGTTATGACCTTTAAAGCCCTACATGGCTCAGCAACAGGTTATTTGGACCAGCTCTGGCTTTGAGATATGCTGGAGAGCTCTTTCTCTCTGTCCCACTACCTTCATAGGTGCATCTGGCAGGTACACAGAAGAGGGCCTTCTCAGCAGCTTCAGTAGCTTCTCCCAGGCTCTGGAACTCCCTACACAGAGAAGTCAGACTGGAACCCTCCCTACTTTCTTTTTGCAGTCAAACAAAAACATTTTTATGCTGACAGGCATTCAATGTGTGATTATGGCCTGTCTAATAAAAGGTGCTGGATTAACTGCTGAATGCATGGATGTTTGAGTTTTAATTTTGTTTTTTAAGTTTTAATAAGTTTTGATTTTTATGTTAACTCTGTTTTAATTCTTATTTGATCATTTAATTTGTATTTTAACTTTTGCATTCTGTGATTTTTAACTTTTTTTTTAAATACTGTACACTGCTTTGAGTCCCTACCAGGAAAAGAGCAAGGTATAAATAAGGAGGAGGAGGAGGAGACATGACCAAATGACCAAGAACAACTGACATGCACTGTCTGATGCAATTAGAATGGCAGGCTGCCAAGAACTCCTGTTGTACTTCAAGCAGAGTATGGCTAAGATCTCTGTTTTGACTGGATATCATAAAAGTGGGAACTGCCAGCATAGCCTGGGTGAGGCTGGGGAGAAAATAAAAGGAGCCAAGACAGAGCCAGCAGATTGAACAGTCTATAATATATGATTAACTGCTTAGACATGCTGGTATAGGTAGACCATGCTGGTACAAGAAAAACAGTATTGGTAAGAAATATCTAGCCTATGCTGAAAACAGATATGTCCCATTATGAATGTAATGGATGCCTCTTTGGATGCTTATGGATGTAAAGATGCTGTTAATTAAGATTTAGCAGTACTCAAGGAGATTAACCTTTGAATGCCTGTGTGTTCACAGATGTCTGTTTAGAGACTGATAGTCTTCAAGAAATGACACTGTATTCCTCAATGGATAGATGGTTATGGATATGATACAAAGGACAGAATTCGGTACAGTTTGAAGCCTTTATAAAATGTCTATGTAATGCCTTAACAGACAGTGTTGAAAGTATGAAAAAAAATCTGATGATGGCAATGACGCTGATGATGATGACGACAATGATAATGATGGATATATGGCTAAGTTATAATCCTTAAGAGGGTAATGCTCTTGTATATGTTACTACTAAAAAGCCTTTAAAGAGATGAAGGGACATAAAGGTTCAGTCATTATGAGAGTGTAACATCTTAATGGCCACATGATGTAACAAAATGAAATGCATACCTTACATGCAATGTGATGCAACCTCAACACCCAGACATTGACATATCTGTGTTTCTCCCTAAAGGGAATACATATACCTAAGAATGCATGCAATAAACTAAGTAGAAGATTACAAAACATCTCACGATATTTACACGCTCATTATCCCATGTAAACATCCTGAGATCTCAATACTTAAGAAGGATTGGGGGGGGGATGCTGATGTTAACTCTGCCTGACTGATTTTAACCACTATCATGAATTGGACATCCAGGCAGCCAAAAGGTGATAATGGAAACCCAAATAGAATCCACATTGGCTGACAAGTGGCAAGGTCCCTGCTATCCCTGTCTAAAGAAGCAGGGGTGGGAAACCATGCCTGTTTCAGGGCAGAAGTACCATTTCAGATTTCAGTGGAAATTTCAACAAAACAGGCAACAAGATTATTAGAATGCTTTATAGGCCTGGCCTTGTGGATACTTAATATTAACTTGCAAAAAAGGGGGAGGGACAGAGCAGTTCTGAACATTTATTGTGATTATTTACAGTGCAATATAATGTGACTGTTCAAATATTTAGATACGGATTATTCAGATTATGCACATGACTATTTAGACGTAGACCCCAATGACTTTAACAACCACACTACAAGCGGGTATACTACAGTCTTCAAAGGCAATGGGGTTTCTGTTTTCACAGTGCATAGCTAGGACATAAGCCCAGACAATTATTTAAGGTAAAACCAGTAAGCTGGTCAAAGATATGAGAAACATAGTCTGAAACAAAGGGAAGTGATGTCTCCACCATCCTAAAAGCACCTCACAGCAGAAGCAACCTGCCCTTCTTTGCATGTGGTCTACCAAAAAGAAGTTAGAGAATCCAAGATTACTGAAACACATATGTAGGTAGATCTGTTTTCCTAATAGCAGGAATTTTGCTCCTTAAGCTGCACTTTTCAGATCAGAAGCAGAGGCACTGGAGGAAAATAAATTTTCTCCTTGTAATTTGAAAGTGAGAAATAGCATGGGGTCATGGTTTGAGCATTGGACTATGACCCTGGAGACCTGGGTTCAATTCGCCGCTCAGTCATAGAAACCCACTGGGTGATCTTGGCCATGTTACACATTTTCAGCCCCAGAAAATCCCATGACAGGTTCACCTTAGGGTTGCCATAAGTAAGAAATGACTTGAAGGCACACAAGAACAACAACAATGACAATGACAATAACAAACTGAAAGTAGGACCATGTAAATTCAACATGGAAATTTCCCTGAAGAAACATTTCACTGAACAAAAGTAACTATTCAAACAACAATGAATTATTCCATCTCCTCCTCTACTACCACCTGTTGTTTGGGCTACTTCCTGCTGCTGTTTCTATTGTGGAGAGTCCCCTGGGTGATCCCATCCAATCAGAGATCAGATGGAGAGCTATTTTGACCAGTTGAGCCCACCACTTCCCCACTGGGTCCTTTGCGCCAAATGACATCAGAGGTGAGAATTGATCTTGTATACCTTCTTAATTCAGAAGCAGGGGAGAAGAAAGGAGGAAGTAGGAAGGGGTGGGGCTACCTCCTCCATAGGCTGGATTTAGGCTATGCAGTGGCCAGACTAAGCCCACAGGCTAGAAGTCACCAGAACATATGAAATCCATTGGAAATAAAGCTGATTTAAATGCAGAAGCAAACATTCAAAACCATTAGCAAAAGAACACTTCCTAGGCAAGGATGAAAATATTTGTCATAAAAGGTGGTCAGATTCAGATGTGTTTCTGTCCTGGCTTTAGTGCTTCCATCCTAGCTTGTCTGAATCTGATTACCAGGTCAGCCATTACAAGAAACTTTGCTTTAAACAAGCCAAGACAGAAGGACTGAAGCCAGGCATGTGACGAGAGAATGGGAGGGCAAGGAGAATAAAGGGACACGGTTCAGTCTCGGATGAATAAACCTGAGATGTATTAGGTAATTTTGGCTAAACTCAGCTTTGAATTCATGGAAATTTTTGGATATCTCAGGTGAAAGATCAAAAGAGAGAGAGAGAGACAGTTTCTGTTGTCTCATTGCTTGGAAACGTTATCTTTTGGACTACAGGTCCCCAGAATCTCTCAGCTGGGGAGCCCTAGCTGTAGCCTCAAAAATAACTTTTACAAGCTCTGAACTGTCTTCCTCCCAAGCACAATCATACAGGACCTGCTGTTATTGCTGCAACCTGTCATTTTTATTCTGGAATTGTCACTGTTGGGTATGTGCAGAACTTCAGAAACCTGAAGGCAAATGCCGTGGAATGTCAAACCATTTGCTAATACGCTTAGCCAAAGTAATGTCTATTGATCCTGATGGTCTGGAATTGCACTTCAAAAGGCCTAGGTGACATTTCCAGGGAGAGACAAGATACTTTCAAGTCAATTAGAGGCATCAGAGGATTCGTGCAAGTGGGACGTGTTCACCTTAAAGGAATGTCAACAGAGGATAGAAAAGGAATTAAGCACTTTTATATGCAGGGAAACAAATCCCTTAATGGCCCAGAACATCAGAGAGGACACCTGGGGTCTCCAGAAGCACACTGGGAGCATCTGGATCAGGAAGATTTGTCACTGATGACAGTGTTACTGATGAAATCGCTTACATGCTTCTCCTGCAGCTCTGTGTTGTGCTGTCTCATCCACAGGAAAAAATGCAGTATCCTGGCAGAAAGGAGTGGGGTGTGTGGGGTGGGGTGTGATGCTGTTTTTGGAAATGGAGCATAGGCCTGCTTCTAAACCATGTCAGGCACATCTGCTCTGGAAGCTCTTCACTATCATCTTGGATGCACAGCTGGGTGTGTGTGGAGGGGGTCTATTTGTACTCTACACTCTGTACCATGCCTGCTTGAGAGAATTTTCATCTGTTCTTATTTCATTCAGTGGCAGTTCTTAAGTTCCATGCCACTAGGACAATGAATCCAGGCCAGGTTTTATGCCAAAATTAAATGATTTACCCAAAGTGCTGGTGCTATTTTGGAGATGGACTTGCTTAGCATGGACTAAAACCTGGGGAAAATTCACTGCTTCATTGACAAGGATGCCACCTGATACCATTGACTTTACCATGACCACTTGAACTACAAACTTGGGCACAAATTAAGCCTTGGGGAAAACACTGCCAAAAGAAGGGTCTCTGAATAAAGTAAGCCGGGCTAATGATGACAAAATGTTTTTGAGGGCAGAAAACTCCCAAGGACCTCCTCGAAGTGGAAAAAACAACCACATTTGGCAACAGGTGGCAAAGAGGGAGATGGAGATATATTCTCTGAACTATCTGGATTCTGGCCTTATCTCTTTCCCAGCATTGCAGGTTTTGTGTAGGGAATGTCTGGGACCTCGCAGCACAGTCCCCGGTGACAAAAGAATGGAATGGCCAGTCCCCCCACCCCGTGTGAGTTGGGGTAAACATAGTGGCTAAAAGAAAGATTATTGCTTCATTCGTGTAAGGACAGGAGGGCGGGGAGGCAGCTCGCTCCAGGCAGCAATGTTTTGGGGGTGTCCCGGCCCATAGCCATGCCCTTGCGCACCCCAGCGATGCCCCCACACACAGCAGCCTTCACACACAGTGGTCACACCCCTCATGCTGTAGCCCCCCTCCTGCCCCCCACATGCTCCAAGCTTTGCCATTATATTGCTTAGAAAATTTGCTTTTGTACTAGAAAGGAAATAGGAAATTCTGGGTAAAAGTAACTTTTCCATGCTGATGCCAGTGGATAACTTGTCAGTCCAAGTACAACAAGAAAAAAAGGATGAGCATGTCTCAGATCCTGGAAAGTCCAACCACAGCATTTTATGTTCTCCTAGAGTTCAGTGCATCATTGTGGAAACCATTTAGATGAACAAAAGTGATGTTATGTCACCCCGATCTCTCTTGGAGTGCTTTTTAAGCAGGCTTCCCCATCCCCCCACCCCATTTCAGGATGGGATGCCCAGCAACCGCTTTTTACACCTTAAATAGATGAGTGAATGTTTGCCATGTGGTTGGAGACAGTGGGAATCTTAGGAGTCTAATGGAGAGATCCAAGAGCCACCCTAGGCCCCCAAAGGGCAACGTACAGCCCACAGACTACAAGATTCCCACTCCTGTTCTAAAAGAAAACATCTTAACCCTGCTGTGCCTGTTGATGCAATAATCCATGGTGTTGCATGCCTCTGGGTAGTGTTTAGAGAGGGAGGAAATGTCAGATACTTTTAACTGTATTTACTTACTGGATATATTTACTGTTTTTTCTCTGCCAATGCAAGTGTTCCTTCCCTTTAGTGCTTCACTTATAATAGAACCGTTTCCTGTGGAATGCAAGCTACACTTCTTCACTGCTCAAGAGAATTTAGGGGTGAGAGAAGGGAATGTGTGGGCATATTATTCTTACACGTCTATTCAGCAATAATTTCTGGAAACCAATGGCAGCAAAAAGGATTCAAAATGGAAAATAAAGGAAGGAAGGAAGGTGGGTGTATAGTAAATACTGGTCTGAACAAACAGTAATGTAGAAGTGGATATGCTGTAAACGATTTGTGGCTTTTGTGACATCACAAAGGAAGGTTGCTTATTTTTGTGACAGAAGGTGAAAGACAGCTTGGAGATGACATCAGTCAGACCTGTTAAGTATAACCCATGAAGAGTCGAAAGGCCCAAAATCATCACAGTGGAGAAGCAGGACTCATGGGGAGGGATACACAAATACGGAAGCAAAAAAGGCATAACTTGGACTACAACTGTCAGAATTTCCCAGCCAGCATCACTGGTTCCCAGTGTTTCAGTCCAAAAAACTGTTTAAGGCTCTGGACCTGGACAGAGAGAACTGTTTTATTCTGAGTCTGGCTGTTGGTTCATTTAGTGCACTACCTTCCCATGTTATTGGCAACGGGGCTTTCCAAGATCTTAGGGACAGCATTCCGTGCCCTTGCTAGCCAAGATCCTTTCAACTGGGGATACCATTGACCCTGCACCTGGGAGCTTCACAATTATATAATTTTGTCCAGCACTGAGTTATGAGAGCTCGCATTGTCTTGATCTGGCCCTGACAATACCTCATGAGATGGTTGTTCTCATGTGCCTTCAACTCATTTCCAGCTTATTGCAACCCTAAGGTGAACCTATCGCGGAGTTTTCTCAGCAAGATTTGCTTAAAGGATGGTTGTTTTTGCTTTCCTCTGAGACTTGGATGTTACAGCACCGCACACACCCCACAGTTGGCAGGGTTTAATTGGCAAATATTGTTTAATTGGCACTATTAATTGGCATTGATATAAATACTTAAGGTGACTGGGAGGTCATGCTGGAAGAGACATATTACTGACTGTACACGTGAGATAGCAAGGCAGGTCAGCCACACCCACCTCTTAGACAGGAACCAAGTCATTTTTAGGCTAATAGCATGGACTCTCTCGAGACAATAGGCTTAAAAGGTCATAAGCTGGACTTCTTAGAGCTGAAAGGGGAAACCCCCACCAAACTGTGATTGTCTTAACTCTGATCCTGAACACCTGGATGTTTCCCTATTGTTTCTCCACCTCTCCGCTGTATGGGGCTATTATGACAGCCATTTTCCTTTTGTCACCTAAACACTAAGACCATTAGCTCCATCCAGCCTCCACTGTTTGTGTTGCAACTTCCATTGTCTGCTTGGCTGGGAGAGCGATTCGCACTCATAGCTGCAGGATATTTTCCAGGTACAAATACCCCTTATTTCAGGCTGCTCAGTGCAGTCTCTTGCTTTTCTGAATGCCATGCTGTCCATTTGATTCCCGAATGAGAACTGTCCTTAGGTGCCTACCTAAGCCATGTTGCTGCCTTCCTCACTACTCTCCAGATCAGAAATTATAGCCTCATCCCTAAAAGTCCTCTATCATACTTTCCTCCCTTTTCCTTTGGCTAGCCCTTGTATGCTTGTGTGAATGCTTGGATCTTTGTGTGCTTGTGTGGATTTCCTCCAATACAACATACTTTTAGTTTACAAGTGAAACTCTCTGGCTGATCCTGCAAGGACCCTGTAAACATGGATATAAAGATCTCATTAAGTAACCCCCATCTTGCAGGCCTCCTGACTTTGAGCTAATTATTCCCCATTTTCAAACGGAGGTACTGGCATCGCTGGTGGGCCATTGTGACATCCACATTTTGGAGTAACAGTGAAAGCATGACATGCCCAAGGTCACCTAGTGGGTTTCCATAGATGAGCAAGGATTTGAACCTGCTCTCCAGAGTCACATTCTACGCTGAAGTCACTATACCATGCTGGCTACCCATGTATGATTATTCCCATATTACTGACCAGGGGCTAAGAGAGGAAAGTGGTTTGTCTACAGGCCACTTAAAGAGTTTGTGCAGGATAAAATTAAGGCCTTCTGATTTGTTTCTCAGTCTATCTCGGAGCCCAGAAAACTTCCTTCCTGAAGGCCACAACTCCCAGTATCCCCCAGTAAGCCTGGCCAGCAAGAAGGGAGGTTTATGAATTCTAATCCCCAAAATAACTTTCTTAAGTTTTGATCTGTATTGATAAACATCTGTTCATCCATATGGGTCAATAGTGAGCCGTTCTCTGCTGAAGAAAGGGGAAACACATTGTGCATGTTTTACAGATATGCTGAGATTTCTTTAAAACTATCACAGAAATGCTTACTGGAGTTGGATGCTTGTGAAGACAAATTGTACATATAACCCAACTGATCACTTGTTCCATAGAACTCAGTAGGAAGCTTCTGTGGTCTAAAACTGCTGTTATCTGCAGAGCCTTGCACTATGTTCTGCTCTATGGTCACGTGTGATCAGACCAAGGGAATGGCCTACCTGTCTGTTCATCCATCCAGGTGGGTTTACAGTGACCTGCAGAAGGGAGTTATAATGAGCTTGGCCTCTGCCACCAGACAGATGGGTTTTAGAGTCATGTCAGCATCATGGGGAAACATTAGCGACATAGAAGGGGTCACTTAGTAGGCCCTGCTAGATAGCTGCTTTTACTTTTATTTTATTTTTTTCTTTTATTTTTTTCTTTTATTTGCTTCTGCACCATACTGTTCTTGGGAATCAATCCTCTACTGGCCTCACCAAGAAGGGCCACACCCGAGCTCACAGGGAACTAGCACGTTGGCCATGAGATAGTTTGAGTAAAATTAATTGTTTATGGGCTAATTCTATCACTTTCTGGAAAGGGATGCTAGAACCTATCAACTAAAGGACTAGAATGCTTTATTTTACAAGCTTATCTTATAACAGTGATGTGTGTCAGTTTTTGGTAGCAAACAAAGCTTGGGGAGGCCTAGAGCTCTAGCTAGTTCCAGTTCAGAACAGCATTCCCCTGATAAATCCATGTCACTGAGAATCTAGCCATCAACAAGAAAGGATGAAGAGTAAGATTTGTCTCCATCACAACAGTATTTCCACATATGTTATTTCACTTTCAACAATAGAAAAGAATGGCAAAGAGAAAAACACGCAGGTCCATGCTGTCTGGGGATCAGTGCTAGGGTGAGAAGACCTCTTGATGGCCCATAGCAATCCTAATTACTGTGAAACAAAACTGCCCCCATCTTCACAGGTGAGTTCTGCTTCTTGGTCGTGGTCACACCTAATGAAATATGAGAAGTGTGGAGTGGAGGTCTGGAAACTGACTTTATAAAGGGATGGATGCAAAAGTTTCAATACAGACAAGAACCACACTGCACTGAAGAATTTACACAGAACTGTAAACAATGTTTCAGCCACCTGTCATGTACAGAGTTTTTTCCCTACCTAAAAAAAAAATAAAGTCTCAGAGAAAAGTTGTCCCAAGTGTTGGTTATGTTTTCTGCAAATTTCTGCAGGTTTGACACAAACATGAAACAAATTTTGCACTCCACACAAAAATGAGTATTCTGGGTCTGGCTGTTTGAGCATTGCAGAATAGCCTTGATTCTGCACCCACAAACAGAACTGTGAACACAGGCCATTTTTATAGCCTGCATTACATTTGAATTCTCATTGGGATCAGAACACGCTCCAGATTTAAGCACTCAGTGGATTCCCCATCCTCGCCACCCCCTCTCTCTGTTCCTGAATGAAGGCTGTGATAGTCCTGTTTGGCTACAGCCAAGAACAACATGAAATGCTCGCTTTTTACTTAGAGAATGGATTTAGTTTATTGTCATTGGGCAATAGTTTGACATTACATTTTTCTGTTCTTTAGAAAGATGAGCAACTGAGAGTATTCACACTATATAAGTATGACACTTTGATAGCACTAACATGAACTGTCTGCATCTTACAGAAGCCTGTAGAATTTGTAATTTGGTGAGGTACCAGAGCTGTCTGCCAGAGAATTCCAAACACCTCTTGTCCTGACCAAAGCTATCCCCTTGACCCATTGTTAGAATTAAGATCATGTCTTTACATTCCATGTCAGTCATTATATAAATGGAGATATCACAAAGCTAGCAGTATTTTCCTTTTCCTGTTGCCAATCCTTCTTCCTTTCTCAGCTGTTCTTTTCTTTTTAATGAATCAAACCCCATTCATCTTTCCAAGGAGGCAATATGGCTATGGTCAAATGTGTTGTACTAAGTGTGCAAATCATAGACTTGTTGGCCACAGGCTCTGATGGTGCAGTGTTTCCTTCAGCCAAACAGCACCAGCTCAGTTCCGGCCACTGCTTCTGCCCCACCACCCCAGCTGTGACTCTCTTGCTCTTCTTCTGTGCTGGAATCCCACAGAGAGAAAGGCCAAGAAGAAGATTCTGCCTTCAGGCCCCAAGGAAATCAACCAGGAGTTGTTCTTTCAACTAAGCTGAAGAAGGGAGCTTGTGTGTATATAAACCTGCAGGCTGCTTATGGAATGAATAATTCTTCTGATGAAAACCCTCTAATCTGAGGGCCTGGAATCCCTTTGGGAGTTTACAAGGTGGAAACTTTCATTGGAGTGTATACGTTTTAAATATATATGCCTCTGCAGAAATCTGTGAGACTCTAAAAGGCTTCCATTCTGCAAACAAAAAGACGTGGCTATACTGATCAATGGGTAACATTCAAAGATCTAAGATGCTAAGCATATCTATACTCCTGTCCTAAACTGGTTTAATGCCCATCCCCTAAACCCAGAGAACCTTGAGAATAGGAGCAAGGTGAAGGAAACAGTATCAATATCAACATCAAATGGTGAACTATCTGCAGTCTCATCAAACTACAGTTTCCATAATTGTTTAGAGGAAGCCATAACAACAAAGCAATTACACATGTATAAGACAGATGCCTGTTTGTAGTGCAGATCTCATTCTGGGGTGTGGAAAATACCCAAAATTTTTGGTTAGGACATTCCTACAGAAAAAATAGAGGAAGGGACTGGGGTTAAGACAAAATCATAAGTGTGAGGAACCTGAAATATTCAATTTAAAAAACAAAACTAAACAAATACCAACCTAAATTTAGCTTTAACTGAACTATTGCAAGCTAAGCCACAACTATTGCAAGCTAAGCTACAACTGATAAAAAATTTGTTACCTTTGGCTGAAACGGAGTGAGTGGTCCCTCAGAATTCAAAATCAGATATGTTCATAACTATGTGGAATGTTTAATTTAAAAACTATCCAGCATTCACTGCTCCCCCAAAATCCCCCCCCAGGTTTGAAGAAGAGCAGCTTTTTTCCCCCAGGTGCTTTTCAAAAGATCTGTGCCCACCATCGAACTAACAGAGATGGCAACTGCTCAATGCCCTCTGATTCATGTCTGGAGGCCATTGTAGACATTTTATTCTTCAGAGCCTGGGGAAGGACACAGAGAATGGAGGGAGGGGAGGAGGGAGAGAGAGAAAGAGAGATGTGATTAAAAAGCACACCAAGCAGCACTTCTCTCAAGTTAGTCTTGGATCATAGAATCATAGGGTTTGAAGTGGCCTCATGGGCTATGAAATCCAGCCCCTGCTCAGTGCAGGATCCCCAGCTAAGGCTTCTCCAACAGGTAGCTGCCCAGCCTCTTTTTGAAAACTCCAGAGAAGGAGATCCCAGCACTTCTTTTGGCAATTGGCTCCATTGCTAAACTGCTCTTACTGTCAAGAAGTGTTCAAATGAATGTTCAGTCAAAGTCTGCCTTCTTGTAACTTCAAACTATTAGATCTAGTCCTACCCTCTGAGTAGCAGAGAACAATCCTGCCCTCTCTTCTCTGTGGCAGCCCATGAGGAATTTAAAGAGTGCAATCATGTCCCCCTGCCCCAAGTCTTCTCTTCACTCAGCTGAACATGACAAGTTCCTTCAACCTTTCCTCATATGTTTTGTTCTTCATATCTCTTATCATCCTTGTTACCCTTCTCTGAACCTCCACCAACTGGTCTGCATCCTTCTTAAAATGAGGCACCCAGAGCTGAATGCAGTACTCCAGATGAGGCCTGAACAGCACAGAACGTACTGGGACCATTACTTCCCTTGACTTAGAAACCATGTTTCTACTAATGCAGGCTAACATAGCATTTGTCTTCTTTGCTGCAGCATCACACTGCTAGCTCATATTCAATTTATGATCAACAGTAATCCCAAGGTCCATCTTGCATGTAATATTGCCGAGCCATGTATCCCCCATCATATACCTGCACATTTGGTTTCTGTGACCTGAATGAAGAATTTTGCATCTGTTTTGATTGAACTCCATTTTATTAATTTCTATCTAATTTTCTAGTTTATCAAAGATCCCAGAAAGATACAGTTAATCTCTATCTATCAAAGCAATTAACAAACAGAAGTGAACAATATGTCATGAGCAAAATGTTTTGGCTTCCTTCTACCTTCTACAGTTGCTAAAGATGAACCTGAGCTACATTCAAAGTGGCAATTTAGAACACTCTGTTACCAGCAGTCTTGAGTGGATCATGGTATTATTCTCTAAGTTGATGTACTGAGACATACACATGCATACATACACATAGATCTAAAACTTTCCAAATTCCCCAGCCATCATGGGATTTGAAAAGTTGTTATCTTAAAAAATCTGGCTTTAGGAATGGAGTGGACACCACACTGCATGGAGTAAACAGCAACTGTAAAGGGGCTTCAACCTATTTTGGACACCATTACTCAGGTTTGTACAGGAAGCCCTCACCTTTTGACACCCTGTTGTCTGACAACCCAGTCTTTTTACACTTCCAAATTAATGACAAGTTCCATTACTTCAATGGGGGTTCTACTCTTTCATCAGTTCTTCTTGCCTATAGAGGCTCGCTTGGAGCTGCTCACACATGTGGACTGCTTGCAAAGAGAGATGAGGGGGGTAAAAGGTGCTAAGCCAGCTGAGAGACTTTACAAGAAGAGTTCAGCCAGTTGGTCTCAAGCAAGCCTCTTTAAGTTCTTCATGCTCCCTATAGTGCAGAATATGGGTTCTTCTTTTCAACTAATTCTGTGTTCTGACAGTCCTCCAGTTCCCAACCTGTCAGATGAGTGGGGGAAGCCTGTACAGATGCCCCTTTCCACAAGGAGCCACTTAGCGGGTGGGTGTGCGTGCATGCACACACACCCACACACACCCCGCTTATCAAGAAGGCAGCAACGTAAGCTGCCTGTCGCCCTGGGAGGATGTGATATTCCCCCTCCCAGTGCTTTGCCTCCTGTTTAGAAATGAGTCCTGGAGACCTGACACAGAGCATTCATTTCTCAATGTAGCTCCTCTAACTCAAAAGGCAAGTGACAAGGTTAATACAACGTGCCTCGAAAGAATGCTGAGTTGCCTGCTAAAGGGATGAATGCTGGGGAAATAAAAGAAAAGAGCTTTCACAGCTATTAGAGCTGCCCAGGATGATTGCCACAAGAAATAAAGACCTCATTTGGAGTTATGGTTCTTTAAAGACGAAGAGGCTCTCCACACTTTTGTGGTACAAAACCAGCTCCAGCACCCAAGCCAAACTGTGGTAGGAATGTCTTTGTGGGTCCCCCCCACTTATAAAAAGAATTCCCCTTGAGCTATTTTTCAGATTGGTCTTTGATTATATTTTCCATGTGGGCATTGCAGAGGAAAGGTCACATTCAGGATGAATGCTTCTTCACAAACGGACAGGCAAACACAAAGAGAGAGAAGAGCTTCTAATTATTCACTGTACCCCTGAAGGTGGCTTGGACAATAAATTCTGAAAACAACACCTCAAATATTGCTAGGTTGCATCAGTCCTAGCCCACATTGGTAAAAGAAGATAGGCATTCCAGCCCCAAAACACTTGGAGGGCCACACTTGCTACAGCCCTGACCTGAAGTCTAAATATGGATATGGGCCACAACACTGTGGGAGCACTACGTCAGCAGTGGCACTTTTTCCCAGGGTTGCAAAGCCATGGTGAAGAGAGTTTTCTCTAGCAGTTTTTCTTCCCCTTTCAGACCTCAGTCTCCATGGCACTCTTCTTTCTGGCTTTCCTGCTTAGAGTGCTGTAGTTCAGTGGTGCTCAGGCTATCTGATGTGAGTGGCCAGCAATCTTTCCTCCCAATATGCCAGGGACTGGCACATATTTCTGTCCACTGACTGCTACTCTTACTCATCAGTCCATAAACCACTACTTTGAGTAGAACTAGTGATGCTGTGATTTATTCTGCATGTTAACGTTTGGGATGATGCACAACATAGGAAGCACCAGGGAAGCTATTTAAAACTGAGGTGGAGCAGTTAGTACTAGCACAGAACTAGTGTCCCTCCATAATCGTTCACAAAGTTTACAAATAATGACAATTATAAGCCTGTGCAGACTCTTCCTTGGTTGGTTTGTCTCCAGGTTCTGAAGAGCCAAACTGGACATCAAAGTCATCTCCCTTCCAAACTGGGTCATAAAATGCCTTTTTGATACAATTGAGGAATAACCAATAACCAGGCTGTCCATCTTCAGGCTGCAGATAGGGACAAAAATAGCCACCTTGGTCCCATTTGGGAGAAAGATGGGATATAAATTCAACAAATAAAAAAATAAAAGTAAATTGGGAGAAGGGAATTTTTGTCACCCAAAAATGCAAAATTCAAGAATATCAGTTTTAGCCTGGCTCATCCATGATGTGTAGATAGCATACCCTCCCACATTTTACAAAGGAAAATAAGGACACATATGGGACTGTGACCCATAGTGTTTCCTTCTGTGGGGGAGGGGGCCTCGGTTCAGTACTATTATAACTTTAGATTCCTACACTGGTGGGGGATTGGATTGGATGACTCTTGAGATCCCTTCAAACTGTACAGTTCTAGGATACTATAGATTCACATGATGGCATTACCAGATTCATCCTTTGGGGAAAGACATGACTCCCATAAAGAAACTGATGCATTTCCAACAGCCCTTGTGGAAGTCACATTTAGGCTACAACCCCATATACATTTATTTACTGGGCAGTACAAGCCAGTGTGGTGTAGTGGTTTGGGTACTAGACTATGATCCTGAAGGCCAGGGTTCAGTTCCCCGCATGCCCACGGAAACCCACTGGGTGACCTTGGGTGTGTCACACACTCTCATCCCCCAGAAAACCCAGTCACCCAGTGGGTTTACATGGCTGAGTGGGGAATCAAACCCTGGTGAAAATAGTTGCTACCATATATGCTTAGATGACAGCAATTCCCCCCCTTCTCCAAATCCAAATACACCTCTTCCCTCTCCCTTTCCGTATGAGGATTTTCTTCTGCCTTTTAGCCATTGCCTGTGGAAGTATCTGCAGCTTGTTTTCTCCACCCTCTGCCCCAGAATCACTAGATGTCACTGACAACCTGAGGCACACTTATGGGAACTGGACAGAAGCAACTGGTACTTGACTGTCTGGCTGTCATTTGCCTGGAATGGTAAATCAACCTCCCTCTCTGATTAGAGCTTGAAAATCTACTTTTTTGGACTGCAGCTCTCAGAGCCTGCCAGTCAGCCTGGACAGTGGCCACTCTAGCTAGACAATTTCTGGGAGTTCTGATCCTTGAAAAATAAAATTTCCAAGGTCAGCCTGAGATCTAATATATCCAGAATATGACATGTCCCCCACTTTCCTTCTCGACCCCTAGTTGTGATGAGAGAAAATAGAAAACCTAAGAAATTCTGAGAGAGAATGCTGTGCCAAAATAATGATCTGCTTCCAGGGCTGAAAATTCAAAACAGCAGAATTTGGAGGTGAAACTTGCTATCAGGGAAAACAGTATCCAGAGCTCAAAGGACAGAGGTAGGTAGGTAGGTTAGAAGGTAGGTAGGGGTGTATATGTGCGTGTGAGAAAGAAAGAGAGAGGGAGAGAGAATGTATTTTGAGACCAGCTGGTATTGATTGTCTGGATTGAAGGCAGACTTATTTTCATTTCTGTCTCTCATTTTAGAAGCCAGAAGATTACATTCCTTTGTTTTGGAACAAAATGTACCTCTGCTGCTGAAGGAAAACAATCCAGATAGTGGAGGATATAGGGAGGGGAGCATTAAGACTGGAATATTTAAAGAAGTGAAGCACAAAGAATTTAGAAACAGAGTTACATGGATGAAAGATGTGTGGCTGCCGGGGGGGGGGGACTGGTCATCTCTTAACTCTTTTGACAGGCTTCACGTATAGGAACTTGTGAGCTGTTAAATATTAAATACTGTCAATTAATAAAATAACATTATATGTCAGCTATCTAAAACACCACCAACTGCTAAACACAACAGCAGTGCAAATAACATACACTCATCAAATATAAGATATGGGGCTCAAGCATCAGATGTCAAATGAAGATATCAAAGATCTTATGAATATTCAATATATATTCAAGCTCTTTGAAAATACATGTCCTCAAAATCTACAGAAAAGAAGTGGAAGAGGGAAGCACATGGGAGTATTTGGTCATTTCTGCACTAGACTGTTATAGTGCTATTATTCCACTTTCAACATCCTATGGAATCCTGGGATTTGCAGTTTAGGGAGGTGTCTTTGAGCCCCCCCCCTTTGAGGTCCCTCCATAAACTGCAAACCCCAGGATTCCATAGGATGTTGAAAGTGGAATAATTAGCACTATAACAGTCTAGTGAGGAAATGGCTTTTATCAGTCCACTACCTCCATAATCTTAAAGAGCATGTAGCATTTTTCACTTTCTTTGTGACTCAGATCTAGTAAATGTCATTCATGTCTTCAGAATCTTGAGGCTAAACCACTGGAGTGCTTCACAGGGCCCTTCTGACAAATGTTCAGAAACTTCCATTTTTGCCAAACTCAGCAGTTTTGAAACAAGGAATGATACCTCTATGATTGTGTTGCATCCCACAACAGACTTAAAAGGATGAAGTAAGAAATCATCAGTGTGATGGCAATACGTACTCTGTTTTTGTAGTTGCTCACTAGTCGCTCAATAGTGATTTGATTAAATAGTGTGCCCAGCAGGAAACCTCAGACTGTGAGGTCTGGATACAGTGTGCTTCTTACCCCTTTATCTTCAGATACAAAAAGGTGATGGAACAGCAACCCCTACAACTGACAAGCTGCATGGAACATCTTGATCAGCTAGGCAAAATGCCTGGTCATCCATCCCCTTACTGTCTGCTCAAAAAAAGAATAGCTGTTTCTCTCTGCACTTTGCAATCCACCTTTCAGTGCAAGCTCTTAAACTCAAAGCACTTGAACTAATGAAAACACCTACTTGATCTAGATTCTACCTCTTGGTTTGCCCATGGCTCCAGCACAGCTCCAAAGGTCAGGAGAGACTGATCATCAGTGTGAATGTCATGGAAAGCCAATTACTTGGGCTGAGTTCTCCTGGATGTGGTAGTTTTATTTTGCAGCCTGTTACCGCTTTATTGAGTAGCTGCTGGCAGTAATGAAGCCTGTCTGGTCGTGATTGGCAGGGCTGTCCTGATGTAGAAGGTAGGAGTGGGCTGCCAGGAGGCCTTTTGTCTGAGCTGCTTTCATAAGGAAAGGACAACTGCTCAGGGGGGAGATGTAAACAAAGCTAGGGCTGGAGTAAAGAAGCAGTCAGAGGTATGAGAAGCCAGAGAGCCAGGTGAAACTATAAAGGCTAGGAAAGATCGATTAAGATTATTTCCACACTACACTGTTATAATGCTATTATTCCACTTTCGACATCCTGTGGAATTCTGGGGTTTGTAGTTTAGTGAGGCCCAAGAGCTCTCTGGCTGAGAATTCTGAATGTCCCTCCCTAAACTGCAAAGCCCAGGATTCCATAGGATGTTGAAAGGGGAATAACAGCACTATAACAGTGTAGTGCGAAAATGGCCTGAGAGAACAAGTGGTATGGTGGAATTAGGAGGCAAAGTGAGGTGAGGAAGAGGTTTTGTAGTGGATGGGGGGATATGGAGATAAACAGCTCATATGCAAAAGCAGCCGAGAGCTAGACGGTTGGTGTTCACAGATACATTTGAGAAAAAAATAAGTAACCAAGTAAACCTTTGTCTACAATCCTCTGGTTTTTGCCTCCACTCCAGTATTTGTATGTGTGTCTTTAAGAGGGTTGCCTTTGCCTTGAGACATCAAAATGAAGTGACAGAATATTTGCATAAGTAAGTAAATTATTACAAATGAAATTTAGTAGCCAAAGAAGACTGGCAGCCACCCTGTAGGGAGGAGCAGCAATTCCTCCTGGATAACAAAGAGACATCAGCTAGTAAGGTAGATTTGTACCTCCTGGCTACAGTTTCACAGTAAGCACTGCACAAATAAGCATTAAAAAAACCAAACCTGCCCAGTGTAATGTGCTTATCCTGCTAGAGAAGAAACAAATTACCAGTTAGCTAAAGGCTGCATGGGCAGTCATGGGAGTAGTCTTTCTCGCATGGAGCCTCTGCTTCCTGACAATATAGTGCACATAAAGATGAATTCTTTATTCAGACCAGAGGCATACAGACCGGGTGTGTATGTGTGATGATGAGTGTGGACCTTCCCAGATAGCAGTTTTTTGGGGGGCCCTGCATGATATGGCCACACCCCCACGTGATGCAGCCACGCCGCTGCCTCTCTGCCCCCCTCGCCCTGCCCCCCACTTGAACTCCAACCTACGCAACTGATTCAAACAAAATTAGATCAGGGTGATTTGGGGTGTTTTAGTTGTGTGAGTTCAGTAAAGACATGGGGAAACACAGGACTGAACTATATATTACATTCAGAGTGGGGCTACTGCTAAAAACGGTGTCCCTGTGTGGAGTTTCTCCCAAAACATTTAGGCCCTTTCCGCACGCGGTGAGGAAAACGCTCCCTGCCGCTACTCACCGGCTTTTTGGTGGATCCGGGCGAGTCCGTCGGGATGAGGAGCAGTGCGAACTCATCGCTTCGCACTGCTCCAGCGTCCAAAATGGCAGCTTCTGGTTGGTGGAGGCTCTCCACCAACCGGAGAAGCTCGCCAGCCTAAAGCCCGCCCCCGGCAGATCTGCAGACACGCACTAGTGTGCGCCTGCAAATCTGCACCAGAGCGCAGGAATGGAGCAACACAGGGTTGTGCACTCCATGCTTTTTAAAAACCTCTTAAAAGAGGTTTTTAAAAAGCACGCTGCGTGACCAGTTCTGGTCACTCCGGAGTGGACTGAGGTGCGGAACTACAAAAAGTAGTCCACCCCAGTCCACTCCATGGTTCAGAAGACCTCCGTTGGAGGTCGCTCTGCACCGTTTTAATAGGCCCGTGCGGAAAGGGCCTTAGTCTTGCTTATCCATGTTTCATCACTCCCTATTATTATTATTGTTATTGTTATTATTATTATCATGTTTGCTTTTCACAGGGTTCTGTTTGTAGCCTCTTGAACAAGTTAGAGAAGATTTCTGAGTCCCTCCATATTCATCTTTATTGATCTGTGGGCAATTTCAGTGGTTCAGCACTATCTGCCCACTACCAGTTACTTTACATCTCAGTTTGAATAATACTATTCACTCAAAGAAAAAAAAATAAAGATATTTTTCAATAAATGTCTAGGCCAGAAGTTTTCTGCAGGTAATTTCTAAAACTGTGGTGCACAGAATGACAGCAATGGCAGGAGGGAAGGTTGAATGACGCACTGAAAATGGGTGCAGTATAAAGGAATATGGGAAATAGAAAACACTCCCATGGAGTGACCAGAAGGGTCCGTGCCCAGAGCTGAGACAAATTATCATATCAACAGCAGCCCTGAAGGAACTTCAGCCTTCCTTACTTGTTGTCTCCTCCAATCAGCATTCACTTCAAAATATTAGAGTAAATATATCTGTTCTGTTTTATGTAAAATGTATATCTGTTCTTCTGACAGAAAGCCTTCCAAACCAGCCTATGGATCAATAAATACAAGATGGTCTCTGCCTTCAGGCTTATAATTTAAAAAGGAATGACACAGGAGGGAAAATGGATAGGAAAAGAAAAGGAAAACACAAAAAAACCCTCATGTTATTAAAATGGCCAACTGTAATGCAGCTGAAATACTGTAAAATGAGAGGAGCCACTTGGCCTTCCCGGTGTTGTTGGCCTGCACATTCCAGAAGGCAGTATAGCTAATGGTGAGGAATGGTGGAGATTGATACCCACTCCAGGTGCATTGTGGCCTCATGTCATTGATCTTATAAAGACCCTCCAGAATGGAAACAGTTCAAAAAGACGAGGAGCGAAGATTTGCGTGCCTCAGAGCTGAACTAGTAAGAGTTGCTATGTTTCTGGTCTTTAAGCTGAGTAAATAAATTTCTAAGAATGTTTTATTTATAATGTATTCCAATGGGATTAAAATAGAGTTGCCAGATAAGGACTATCCCAGGCTAAGAGATTTCAGTCCCCAGATCCAAGACCTAGGGATGATCCTTTGTGATGTCACAGGTCATGTCATTAAGGATGATATGTTAAGCATCCACCACAGTTGCATGTATGCCAAGCAAATGAAAATCATCATCATCATCATCATCATCATCATCATCATCATCATCATCATCGTCATCTGGACAGCACAATCATCAGCAATTCAATGCCAGTAATATCTCTGCACAAAGGGTGCTTCACACACCAGAGGATAAGATCAAATTTCAAAACAACCTTGACAGATTGGAGAGCTGGGCCAAAGCTAACAAAATGAATTTCAACAGAGAGAAATGTAAGGTCCTGCACTTGGGCAGAAAAAATGAAAGTCACAAGTATATGATAGGGGACGTGTGTGGTTGGATAGCAGGACATGTGAAAAGGATCTAGGAGTCTTGGTAGATCACAAGCTGAACATGACTCAGCAGTGTGACGCGGCAGCCAAGAAAGCCAATGCAATTCTTGGTTGCATCAATAGGAGTATGGTGTCTAGACTGAGGGAGGTAATGGTACCACTCTATTCTGCATTGGTTAGGCCTCATTTGGAATACTGTGTCTAGTTCTGGGTACCTCAATTCAAGAAGGATGTCAACAAGCTGGAACACATCCAGAGGAGGGCAACCAAAATAGTGAAGGATTTTGAAGCCATGCCCCATGAAGAATGCCTTAGAGAGCTGGGTATGTTTAGTCTGCAGAAGAGAAGGTTAAGAGGGGACATGATAGCCATGTTTAAATATTTGAAGGGATGTCATGTTGAGGAGGGAGCAGGCTTGTTCTCTACTGCTCCAGAGACCAGGACAAGGAGCAATGGATTCAAGCTGCAGGAAAGGAGACTCCACTTGAACCTCAGGAAGAACCTCCTGACCGTCAGAGCTGTCCGGCAGTGGAATATGCTGCCTTGGAGTGTGGTAGACTCTCCTTCTTTGGAGGTTTTTAAGCAGAGGCTGGATGGCCATCTGTTGGGAATGCTTTGGTGAGTCTTACTGCATGGCAGGGGGTTGGACTAGATGGCCCCTGGGGTCTCTTCCAACTCTATGATTCTATGATTCAGCTACCCCCAGCCCTCTATTCACTGGCTCCTTGGTATGTCCTGCTCATTGTCAGCAGGCCTTATCCTCACCTCCTCCCCGTCTCTCTGGACTCCCAGCTACCTCTCCAAGGAACTTCCCAACCAGGCAGTGAAAGGTCTTGCCAAGGCCTGCATCCAGGAGATACTTACAGAGACCTGGGTTGCAGTCCTTTCACTTGGCAGAGAAGAAGTTGAATTTAAAATAAAACCCTGTGTTCCTACTTGAGAGGCTCTGAGTGTGTTTGTGAGATCATGCAGACCAAAATGCTATGAGTTCTGAATAATAGCTGAATATTAGTACTAATGACAAAGTCAGAAATTAGTAGATTTAAAATCACAATTCATGTCTCAACCAGCAAGAAATAATATACTAAGTGATGTATTCAAAGCCAAATGAAGCTCATTGTGATGCTTGAACGGTGTGAATCAGTTTGTAAAACAGGTTGCTTAGATGGGAGACATCCATTTGATAAGTGCTTTTCTGTCAGATAATACACCAGAGAGCTGAAATATAGCACTATATGAATTCATTGTGCATCCTACAACATAGGCCTTTTCAGCATTTTGTTTTTACAACTGGGCAGCGCGTCCTCCAGCGAGGATGTTTGCACTTGGGGGCGAACTGGGTTCGGTCTACTTTCTGTAGTTTCGGACTTCAGCCCGCTCCGGAACGACCACAACTGGTGGTTCGCTATGCTATTGAAAGACTGCTTAAAATGGGTCTTTCAATAGCCCGGCACGCCCCACTCCGTCGCTGCGCTCCTGTGTAGATCTGCAGGCTCGCACCAGCGTGAGGCTGCAGATCTTCTGGGGACAGGCTTCCGGCTGGCAAGCTTCTCTGGTTGGTAGAGAGCCTCCACCAACCGGAAGCCACCGTTTTCATCCCTGGAGCAGTGTGTAGTGTGGCCACGCACTGCTCCGGACCAGTATGGATCATCGGAGAGAGCACGCCAGTCCAGTGAGTAATAAAATGCACCGTTTTCTTCCCAAAGTGTGAAAAAGCCCATAGTCCTTTATACAGAAGATACAATTTCTCCCTAAAATAAAATTTAAATTGTCTGAATGTATGGAATATCTATCTGTTATCTGACATTAGAAGACACCGCATTTACCTTTTCTTCTTGGAGCTGTGTTCTGTGGGTCCACTTGAGGGGGAGCTGGGGTATATCTAGGGAGGTTGGACAATTTTTGAGAAGCAAACAAGGCTTATTGGAGCTCTTCAGTGCTCCATTGCAATAAGACAAGTGGGTTTAATTTCCCAAAACGCCCTTGGGAACAGCAGACACATTTTTTTTAACTCCCCTTTCTCCTGAGAACAAATTCTGGGAACTGTAAGATGGCACTTGCCAGAGTTCAGGAGCTCCAGAACATGTCCATTGTTACCCAGCTTAGAACATGAAAGAACTGTATGTATGATCATACATGAGGATGTGTGTATCAAAGCATGAAACTGCATGTGGTACCTTTAGCACTGCCCATAGTAGGCATGCAAATGTCAAACATTTCTACGTGAAAGAATTTGATCAATTCAAATTGTAACTCAAACTGATCAGAAAATATTTTACAGATTGACCAAATTCTGAGATCACATACCAGAGAAGCCCTCTTTTCCACTGGCACCTCTTAAAAATGAGCCAATGGAGTTTTTTATATTCCTTAGTAGAGGGGTGGGGAAAGTACATCCCATATACCTAACCCCGTTTTGAGCCCATACCCCAGAAGATCTCCAATGTCTCCAGAATCCCAAAATAAATAATTTAAAAAATAAAGGTTGGCTAACTGGAACCAAAAATCCCCACAAAGTACTAACAATGCTCCCAGACATGGTGATTTTTCCCCCTCTCATCCCATGACCCCCAACCCACCCTTCCCTAACTGCCCACAAATTGACCAAAACTGAAAGTGACATCATGTCACTTCCAGGTTGGCAAAAATATGTTTGTGTAACCCACTGGGGTGGGCAAGGAGGGTGAAAACTGACCTATCATCCCAGCATTGTAGCCTACCCTTCTATCACTGATCTGCCATTGGTATCCAGAACTCAGGCCAAAAAACAGGTGAAATTTCGAGAAGCAGTTGAAAGCCAATGCATACATTGGGCACTTTTCAACAGAAAGGTGAGGGATTTTGGAATAGAGCTTCCCAAATCCCCTAGTCAGTACGCTGATTGGTGGATTCCAGGAACTATAGCCCAAAAAGTAACTTTTCCAAGTTGTGAGTTTTGACAATAGCAAAAGTGTAAGCTAGAAGGCAGTTTTAGTTCATTTGTGTTTGGGACAGTCTTTTCAAAGATTTGTTTTCCAGGAAAAGTAGAATCTCAGTGCACCTGTGGCAATATGTGGAGCTATACAAGAGCAATGGTAAATATTTCACTGAGGAGAGGTCACATACCTGCATCTGGAACATTTAAAAAAAAAAATCATAGACATCATATTCCTTGGGCAGAATCCACAGAAATGCTTTGAAAATTTTGGTGTAGGATGTTAGCACTTGACAAGGCTAAAAATTTTAGCTCTGTAGAAGAGAAAGAGAAATCAGAATGGGAAGGAACCCTTATCAGGTTGTCAAACTCAGTTTCATCTTGGGCCACATCAGCATTATGGTTGCCCTCAAAGGGCCGGTTGTATCTGTAAGACTATATAAATGGATTTGCTCTTTTATCATATGAAATAATTGCCTCTGCATTTGATTATTACTGGTTTTTAAATTGCCTTCCCTCTGCATCAACTTTTCTCTTCTTGGGCATTTTGGGGCTATCTGACTGTAGTTTATGGTCCCTATACTTCTGTAAAGTGACATAGAACTGGTTAGTCTATCCAAAGTGTGCCACTTTCTGCTCCCCAGCCCCTCTCTGTACCTTTTTCTGCCCCCCAGCTGCACCTGCAGGAGAGGTGTGAGGGCCACATGAAATGGCCTGGTGGGCTGGATTTGGCCTACTGACCTTGTGTTTGGCACATGTGCCTGATATGTTGAACATCTGAAAACAACTGTGACATGCTGTTGCTTATTAGCAGTCAAATACTGTCCAAACACAGCCATGTATCAATCCTCATTCCCCTTTTCGGCATCCAAATAGACAGAGGAGGGCTGAGTTAGAAGTGTTCCCTCAATAAGAAGTGTCATGTGTGGTACAGAGACATATGAGTGCCCTTCTGAAGATGCTGAGATAAAGGTGGGTGAATGGAATAGCTGGAGTTGGCAACAGAAGTTGTGAAAGCCAGAGGAGGAATAAAGGCAGAGGGTGAAAGGCAGGGACTGACACATATGCCATACCAGCAAAACATTGTGATATTTTGGAATGCCATTTCACCCACATTCATCAATCAACTTAGAACAGCCAGAAAATATTTATAGGACATTTTGAAAAAAATATGCAATTAACTTTTACTGCTGAATAAGGAGAAGAAGGTAAAAGAGAAACAGCAATACTTCAGTGAAAACTATTGGTGTTTTTGCAAACATTTGTCAGCAATTCTTCATCACTTTTTTTTTTTTGCATTAATTTACATTGCTCTTACTTGCCCCAGCTCCTAAATTACCCTCACTTACCCTCAGTAGAGACGTCTGCTAGCCAAACTGTGAGATCATTCTTGTTCCTTTTTTGGTGTTTTTTTTTTTTTTTTTAAAGAACCCTGATGTGGTGGGATGATGCATGTGGCTAATCCAGGAAAAGAAAAGAAGCAGCAGGAGTGGTAGAGAAGAGATGGTGCCAAATGAACTCAATTAACAGCAACCAAATAAGGCTCAAAGGTATTCACACAATCAAAACAGGGAAAAGAGGATTATTTTATTGAAACTGCTAATTTTTACCTGAAATTAGATAATATTCAACACAACTTTGACAAGACAAGAAGACAAAGAGCCAGTGAAAGATCATTAAAAGAGATTACTGCCTTCTGCATCTTGACCCATTTCTCCCTTCTACATCCCTTACTCTCTCCAAAGAGCTTCAGAATCACAGCCAGGCTCAGAAATCTTATTTCCCTTTTGCCCAATGAGAAGGCATAGAGAAATTAACACAAGCACTTAAGAAGCTGTCAGCTTTCAAGATGCTTTAGTCGTCTGATCTTTGGCCCTCCCTCAAGCCCATACATTATTTAACAAAAAGAAATGCATAAAATGAGACAGAACAATAGCTAGAGGGAAGGAATATTTTATACACACACACATATATGTATAGTTTCTCAAAGCTTGGCCCATTAGTTTTGTTTCGTATTTAGGATGTGGCATTAATCATGCTAATATTTTACAGCCCGCCTTCACACTTTAGTCATTACTTTAATCAAAGCCATCAGTGTAGGAAAGAACACGCTACCAGGTGGGAATAGTAGCTGTCGCTCGCTGTTAATTACTTTGCATTTTACAGCAATCAGCAGCAGGGGCTGAGATCATAATAAATTCATGACTTATGGGCCCATAAAATCATTACCGTAGGAAAATATGTTTTATCAGGGATTCGTTGGCCTGCTGCTCAGAGAGAGATTTCTGGAAGGAAATGACACCCATGAAATTAAACTGATTCTTGCAGTCAGCAAAAATGCAAATGTTGGTACAAACAGAGTCAGGCTGGGTTTGTGCATTAGAGAATTGGGCAGGGATGTGTGAATGAGGCAAAAAACCTGAAAAAGCAGGGACAATGGAAAGATGTGGATGAAAGCCAAGACACGCAAGGGCCAGGCATACGGGCAGGGGAAAGAGAAAGGTTGCAGTGAAGAGAAGAAAGAAGTAATGCATTGATGGAAGAAGAAAAAAGCATCCATAGTGTGAGCCAGAGGAACTCCAAGGAAGCGTACAGAAGCAGAACATTTTTAGAATGGTTAAACTGGTTGCTTCTCATGCAAACTGTGCATTTTTTATTGTTTTCCCTGGAACAACTCTAAAAATTCTGATTTGAATTGGGAAAATCTGACTGTGGAGAGTGTTCACCAGTAACCTTTGAGATCACAGAACAACTTTGCTATGTAGCTCCCCACCCAAATCTCCAGAGCACTTTTCAAGTTTTAAAACTACATTTGTATGTAGACTAAACCTGTGTGCTAATTTGAATCTGTCTCTGAAAACTTCATGCTCTTGTAGAAAGCATCTAATTATGGAATCAAATAGATCTCAGTTAAGTCATTTGTGTTTTTTTAAAAAAAGTATTTGACAATTAGTGTAATTTAATTTAAAATGTAATGGTAACAAGTTTCATAGTCCAAGGATAAATTTATATTAAGAAAATACCTGAAGGATGTAATGAGGATCTCTAATTCAAAAATACTACTTAGAAGAAAACAGATTTTCTGGGGCAGATTTCTTCCTGGATGCAATTCCAGATAAACAGAACAGCTGTGTTATCTACACAGATGCAATTATGTGATTTTTTTAAAATGCTCTATCTGTGAGTACACTCGATATCGCAGTGAGTCTGATTTAAGACTACAGGTAAAAGATTCATATGTTTTGCCTGCTAGCTCATCACATTTTTCAAGAGAAATGTATATCCCAGAATACATGCAGATGAATCTCTCCATATTGGGTTTTTTCCCCAGTTTCTAATTTTTCCAAGTTCAATTCATCCACAACTCTGGAAATCATTTGTTTGTGTGAAAATTTGTATCTGCTTTTCTGTGCATTCATCTTCATATGTGCCTTCTTGAATGCAATTTGCCTAATTTATACCTTTTTGCCAGCAATTTTTCTACTGTAACAGCTTTCAAATGTTATTCTCATATATGCATTTTCGCACCTGTGTTCTGAGTAAAGAACTCCATTAGAGAACTTGGAGAGATGCAAATTTTCAAAGATAGTCATGTTCTTGTGTACGTATTGATTCAAATGTAAAAATTGGGTAGTTTCATATATTAAAATGCAAAGCAATTCAATTTCTCTCTTTCTTACTGGAATGGACTCTGTCTGCTATATATATATATGTATATCTTTAAGAAGACATTTTCTGACTACAGTTTCCAAAATTCCCTAATAAGCCGAACCAATAGTCAGCTGAGTATTCTGGGAGTTGTGGTTCAAAAAAAAAAAAGACCTTTTCAGAGCTCTAATAGCTATCTTACTATGACAGCTGAAACCTCATAATAGCTTGCCTCATAATGGTAGCCAGGGGCAGCAGCTGCTTAGGAAATTGACTTTCTCAAGCAGTGACAGATGGAGAAGTAGGATTAGGAATGGCAGCCAAGACAGGCATCCTTCAACATTGCACTGGAAGCAATGCTGAGGTCACTAGAGCAGGTTCAGGTGACTGCCCCTTAACGGAGGCCAGCAACAGAGCCACACAGCTCACATTCACAGCCTCCTCTTATTAACTTCAGCAGCAATGGCCAAATAATAAATAATTTCTAGAATAAATGCAATCGATCATAGTTAACCTGGCAGAATCATTCTTGTTTTTCAAGCAACATTGTAATTTCATGTTCTGGATAAAAAGTTTCTCAGTTCCTTAATAACCAACAGAAATGATCTAAACTTTACCACTCTCTCCTCTATAATATTAAAATTAAGATAAAAGGCTAATGAACTCAGTCATACAAGGAAAAAAAATCTGTTATATGATGATATAATTTTGGCGGGGGGGGATTGCCATTGGCTTATGCCACCTTAACCATTTGTAAAGATGATAGAAAAACTGTCTCATTTGTGGAACTGTCTCTCATAAGAATTGCAGGGTGTGCCACCTTTCCAGTTCTTCTTCTACCCTCCCAGTGTTTTCCATGGTGTTTAGTCCTCCTCTCCAATGAAACCAAGTACATGTAACTGTTTGCTCACATTCACCCATGGTTACCACTACCTCTCTCCTTTCTCACCATCTCAGGTTAGTCAACAGAACAGAGACAAATATTTAACAAGTATGTAAAGAAGAAGCAGCTGGTAACTTACCAATCTGATATTTGGTACAGAACTGAATCCATCTCCCATGCTCCCATCCACCCTCTGAACTAATGAAGTTTCTTCAGCTTTTAACAGGGATTTCACATGCAGCCAGGCTATGAGATTAGGCTTAGAAAGCAATAAACAATGAAACCTTGAACAAATATATGGAGACAGATTTGGAACAAATGAGTCTATAGAAACTGGAAATAAGTCGTTTCCACACTAGACTGTTATAGTGCTATTATTCCACTTTCAACATTCTATGGAATCCTGGGGTTTGCAGTTTAGGGAGGGGTCTCAAAGTCTAGTGTGGAAATGGCCTTAATCCAGATAAGGTAAGAGACTAATCTAGATACTCATCTGGATGGATATGTGCAGCTAGTTCAGGATTGGGTTACAGTTCCCCTGAGAAATCATGTTCACAGCCTGAGTGTTCTCCTGTCTGGTGTTGAAGATGAAGGGATGGGTGGCACTCGTGGTGAGCAGTACCTTTTATCAGTTAGCTCATATGCCAGTTAGGAGCCTGTCTTGAGAAAGTGGACCTTGCCACCATTAGGTGGAAGTACTCTTGTACCACCTAGACTAGACTGTTGAAACATGGTGCATGTGCAGCTGCCATTAAACATTAAAGCTACTACTGAGACAGAACACTGCTACCTACGGGGCCAACAGACTAGAGCATATAATAGTACTAGCTACCTATAGCAGTTACCAGTGTATTTCTAGGCCCAATTTAAAGTGCTGATAGCTGCTTTAATGCTGTAAATGACTGGGAACCAGATTATTTGAAATCTCTCCTTTTCAACTCTTAGCTCCTAGGGAAGTGAATGTGTCTTTTTTTCATTTTTTATTTTTTTTGCTCATGGTCATGAGTTGTACAGATATAAACTTCAATAATAAATATTTAAAATAAAATGAGTCCCTTCCTCCGGCAAGCCCAGACATCTTTTGCTTGTTTGCTTTTTTTAGTAGTGCCAAACAAGATGCTACCTTTAGAAATGCTCTGAAAGGGTTAACTGTCAAGTTTCCTTTCCAGTTGAGAATATCAGTAAAAATGATGATGGCTTGCCTGGGTTTCGTGTCTCTTCCAATTACACTGTGCAAACACACGACGTTATTTAGTGTTATTTAAGCATGAAATTATAACAGATCATTTGAAAAATAACCACAGAAGAAAACTCTAAAAATAAATTGGCATCTCTGGTTCTAGCTGCTTATTAAAGTCTGCTGAGTTTAGATAGAGCTGAGTTGAAAAGGACATCAAAAGAGGCTCTGCTGCCATTGCTGCTGCCACCACCTGGAGAACTCTGAGGGGTAGCAGAAGAGAAGCTGCTCATTCGGGTCTGAGTAGCCGAGTTCCAGCTGGCTTTTGAAAAATGTGTGATGGCAGTGGAGGGGCTAGTCTCCAAGGACTGATACATACAGATATATCCCTCACTTGATGACTACAGCATCAATGGTTTACCTGTGAGAGTAGGCTACCGTGTCTGCAACAATACAAACAAAACTTTTATATTGCTTTCCAGAACATCAAAAAACACACTTTCTAATAATCCATTCCTGTGTTCAGCTACTTGTGCACAATGCATAGTTCAAACCTGAACAGACATTATTTGATGGATACACAGGCATGTAAGCTTGGCTTTGATTGTTGGGAATTCTCTAGGCTCACTGGAGACAGAAGTTGAGATCCTACACTGCTCTGGCAGTCGGTAAGTCTCTGCCAGAGCAGTTATGGGAGTGCTACTCCAATGGAGAAACTCTGCCCCGGGGTCTACAATTTTGATATTAAAGTATGATTCTATGTGCCAGAGAGGTCCCCCGAAGGGGCGCGTAGGCAGGCACGGTCAAAAGACCGAAAACCAGGTCAGGCCAGTAAAATCCCCAGACACGTAGCACCAGGAAACCTCCAGATGGGTAAATTTACAATAAACAAAGGGTCCTCAGCCTCAAGACACTGACTTGAGAGGATTAGCATGTCTGCCCCTAGCTGAGCAAATATTCCATCAGGCGAGGACCATTTACATGAAACCACACCACAAACTAACACAGCCGAAGATCCTGAGACTTTGGCAACACCTTGCAATCCCAGCACACAAAGGGAATTACCATGGTAGAGCTTCATTATCACTCCAACACCCATTGTTCTCCCTGGGAAAGGATTAGTCCTCCAGGTACTTTTCCCCCTACAAATAGTCCTGGCTTTTGAGCGTTTCTTTGGATCGCTCCCAGTCACTCCAGCCGACCGTTGCTCCGCTTGCCAAGCAATCCCCTCAGCCCTCTCCATGCTGAGTCCCACTTCTTTGCTGCCTTCTCGGACTTCAGCACAAGGTGCAGTATTACCCAACAACACCCCTTCAATGTTCTCTCTGTCCAATTTTCTCTCTTTTGTTTCTTAATAGCTCTTGGGTGCATGTGTGTGAGAGTGCGTTGGTGCATGAGACTTGCATTCAATAAAATCATTCATTGGACATTTTGGTTTGGGTTTTTGGTTTGGCCTGACCCCGTAAAAACTGGGTAAAAAGACCCCACTAGGTTACTCTGCCTCTTGCAGTGCTATTGCTAGTGCTCTGGCTAGTTTCCATTCCCCGTCACGTGGAGCACAGTGAGATGTCCCCCAAGGGGTCCCCGAAATTAGGGTAACAGATGCCAGCAGAGATAAAGAAACTGCTCCCTCTGCCTGTCTGCTTTTGAATACAGTAAGAGGAAGCAACAGTCTCTGTCCCTAATGTAAGGCTGCTCCTACCTACATTGGTGCTCAAGAGGAGCCAGAAGGAGCCTGGGCACCAGAGGTGTATGTAATGTAAACAGTTCCTAGGGCAAGTGTGGAAGTTGTGCCCCTACTTCAGAGGCTGCTTCCTCCACATCCTCTGTGAAATCTTCCAGCACAGCTTTTTTGCGCCCCTGAAATTGGCACCCAGGGCATGTATCCTACTTGCCCCACCCATGACACGCCTCTTCTGGGCACACCCACAATGCCCATCAGTGACCAGGGAGATTGAATTGCACTCCATAGCTCACCCTCACCCCACTCAGAGTGCACCAGGTTGGGGATCTTAAAGAAAAAGGCATTGGATATTTCCTCCTACAATGTCCAAAACATACACAAGCAGGTGTAATCTCCAGTTATACCTCCATATGTCAGCAAAATAATTCTGGCCAGAGAAAGCTGGAAGGGGTGAAAGAATGCTTTTTCCCTATGCTTACCTGGCCTTGGCTTAGCTGCTAATTGTTCCTGGCCTTCCTACTCTAAACTCTCAGGAAAAATTAGCCACTGAAGGACGGTTGATATGCAATAATAAGCAAAATGATGGGGAAAGGCAGCCAGCAGTCCTAAAATATCCTTAGAACCATACGCCATTATCCTTAACTCATTTCATTAAATATAATTCTGCCTTACTAGAGTACAATCTTAGATGTGTCAATGAAGAAAAACATTCTATTGAGTTTAATAGTGCTTGCTTCCAGATAAAGTGGTTAAGTGTAGGTGACGAGACAGAAAGTCCCCAACTCAAATTTAATCTCAGCCACAAATTACGTCAGTGTCCTTAAACAAGCTGCTGGCTCTCAGTTTCATTCTTGCATCTAAAATGTACCTCAGTTACAGCCTACCTTACTAGGATGTTCTAAATATGATTGAGATTACAGATGTAGAACTCTTGGAAACTGCTGTATAAAATTCTACAAACTATAAATGTATCAAATGTTACTGGAACACTGGGTAGTTCTTCACCTCTCAAGTTCTACAGGGAAAACTATAACAGAGTATTTTTCTATAAAAGAATTTAAAACTTTATGAATTCTAAGAGACATAATGTGTGGTTGCAAAGGTTATGGACAAACGGAAATTTTTAATTTTCTGGAGGAGTAAGCGATGCTGAAGATAAAAAGACAGTATTCTTTAGCTTTTCCCTTACTACTACCTGGATAAGAACTCTCATTCAGATATTCCTGCTCATGTTTGCCCAGTACTTATCATATCTTCCTTTTCCCCCACATTCTTGTTGGCCTCTGCCAGTCTACGGCCATTTCCGCACTACACTCTTATAGCGCGATTATTCCACTTTCAACTTCCTATGGAATCCTGCGGTTTGCAGTTTTGGGAGGGGCGCCTGGCCCCTCCCAAAACTGCAAACCCCAGGATTCCATAGGATGTTGAAAGTGGAATAATTGTGCTATAAAAGTGTAGTGCGGAAATGGCCTAGGTCTTGTAATAGAAAGTATCATACTAGGAGTCTTTGGTCCTTTCCGCACATGGTTATTAAGGCAGGCCAATGCGTCTTGCCACAAGGTCTTCTGCACATTGGAACAGACTAGGCTCGGTTTATTTACCTTCATTCCGCACGTAATTCCCACTAAATGAGCCCCCATGTGGTAGTAAAGTGTGCTATATGAAAACCGGAAGAAATCGGTTTTCCAGTTTTCCAGATCGATCTGATTTGTACATTCACAGTGGTGCAGACACATACATTCACACCAATGCGAATCGGTGGTCAGGGGAGGGCTCATGGGAGGGGCCTGGGGATAGTATGGACTTTCGCATGTACGAACATACACAATGTTGTACTAAACCATGCAAAAAAAAAGGGCCAATCACAGCCAATGGGGTGGGGTGAGGGGAGTAGTGGGAGTGGCCACGGCAGAGGCAGTGTGGATTCATGAACTTGCTCTCCTCCGAATCAGAATGGAATATATGCAGTAGCTGTGGGGAAGGAAATGAGGGAAAGTCCGCCTTGTTTCGAGCCCAGAAAATCTGGTAAGAAACGGCACGAACCGATTCACTAGCCTCCTGCAGAAAGGGCCTTTGATTACCACAACAATTGCATCTACAACCTTGACTCCTTAGGCCTCTCTATGCCCCCTGAGCTTAACTGCAATCTGCAGAGTAGTGTTTTTTAGGGGGCAACTTGTAATATATTGTTCCTATGTCCTATGTATAACCATATATAATGCACATCTCATATAGATATGGTTCAACAAAGTTGCTTCCATTTTTTAGAGAAATGACAACAGCAGCTCTCGGGATGAGCATCTGTATCTCAGAATTTCCCATTAAATACTACCTGTTAAGTTCCACATGTTGGGGCTTCTTACAGCAGAACTTCCACTCTACTCACCAAGATTCTCCACAGGATGCAGAATCTTGTGGGGGGAGCCCGGAGAGTCTCCAAAATTGGAGGTCTCACTGTAAAGTATAGGTGACTCACTTTTGAAAACTTTCAGCCCCAACCTATGAAGGATTGTAAGGTCAGGATATCAAGAAGGAGGGGAGGGGAGGGAGAGGTAAATAAGTGTGTCCTTACTGTCCTTCCTCATGTGATGGGCTAGCATATGAAGGGCTTAGGATGATCATCATCATCATTATTATTAAAATATTCATATCCCATCCTATATCAAGAGATCTCAGGGCAGCTTACAAACAGCATTAAAACAGATTAAACTGTCAGGGTTAGCAGGATCTGGCTCCTCTGAGCATGTGCAGAATTCAAACAGTGAAGCAAGGCTTTGCTGCAGCAGAAGTTCCCAGTGAAGCAGAAAAAATTCCAGAGGCTCATTAAGTTAGGCTTAGAGGCAGATTTATTGCTGCACACTAAGATAAAGGCTCTTGGCAAATTCCAGCAGCAATTAAGCAAGTAAAAATAACAGACGATAAGTGGGCAGCATCTCCCCTTACAAAATGTGTACTGTGAGCAGCATGACAGGTCCAGCTAGGCAATCCTGACTGGCAGCTGGTAAAGGCAAACACCAGTCTTTTTATGTCCCCCTGTCACCCTGAACAAGTGGAGTGACCCAATCAGCGTTCTGGCAAGTGGCCTTCTCCAGTACACAAGGTGTAGTCAAAACAATCCTGATGACCTTGTACCTGCTTGTCTGGCCACATCACCTCTTCCTCTGCTGTCCACTTAGAGCAAACCATGCCTGCCTGGCATATAACCTTGACATAAACAGTATGATAATTTAAATGAGGTAAAAACATATTAAACAATATAATTTTTAAAAAACAGATTTTAAAAAATTAAAAGGTTTAAAACCATAGAGAACAATCTTTGGGATGAATTAATGAGGCCCAAAGGCTTTGGTGAACAGCCACGTTTGTAACTTGATACCGAAATGACATGAGTGTTGATGTCAGTCAGGCCTCCAGGGAAAGAGCATGCCCCAGTGGAGGTGCCATAGCTGAGAAGGCCCTCTCCCATGTCCCACTGCAGTGTATTTAGCTTTCTGGTGGGACACAGAGAAAGGTTTTCCAGCTGATCTTAATCTTTGGTCAGGCACATATAGGGAGAGGTGTTCCCTCAGGTATCAAGGTCCCAGGCTATTTAGGAATTTAAATGTTATCAGAAGCACCTTGAATTCAGACTGGAAATGAATTGACAGCCAATGTAATTATGGCAAAACTGGTACTACATGCTTTCAATATATTTCAGTCAGCAGTTGAGCTGCTGCATTTTGCACTACTTGCAGCTTCTGAGGGCCTTTCTGCACTACACTGTTATAGTGCTATTATCCCACTTTCAACATCCTATGGAATCCTGGGGTTTGCAGTTGGGGGGGGCTTTAGAATTCTTGGCCAGAAAACTCTTGGGCCTCAGTAAAATAGAAATCCCAGAATTCCACAGGATGCTGAAAGTAGAATAATAGCACTATAACAGTGTAATGCAGAAATGGCCTGAGCCTTCTTCAAGGGCAGCCCCATTTACAGCACATTACAGTTGTCTAAAGCAGGAGGTTACCAATGCAATAGGCAACTGTGGCTAGGTTATCTCTGTCCAGGAAAGTTTGTAGCTGCTGCACCACTTGAAGCTGGCACAAGACACTCTGTGCCACAGAGTCCACTTGGGTCTCCAGTGACAAGGATGGATCTATTGTTGAAAACTGAAACATAAGATGAACAAGTAAAAGATTACATGATTAAATGGGCACAAAATGTGGGTCATCTTATCCAAATGGAACAATGGGAAAGGATGTGGTCAAACGATTTAAAACATACTTCGAGTTATGATGTTAGAGCGAATTTTTATAAAGTGATGTATAGATGGTACTTAACTCCACAAAGGTTGTCTAAAATGTACAAAGGCTCCTCAAATGTTTGCTAGAAATGTGAACAAAAAAAGGAAATTTTTACCATATATGGTGGCTTTGCAAGAAAGCAAAGAATTTTGGGGTGGTTATGCACTAAGATATTTTAAACAAAAAGATTCAACTAAAACCTGAAATTTTTTTACTGGGTTTGATAGGTAAGCAGTTTAATAAGAAGCTGGAGGGAATGCTACAATATATGACTACAGCTGCTAAAGTTCTGTATGCAAAGAAATGGAAAGATGCAGCTATCCCTTCACAAGACAACTGGCAGTTGAAGATGTTGGATCAGGCAGAAATGAACAAAAACACTATTTTAATTAAGGCAGAATCCTCGGTTAAATTTAAGAACAAAATTGGGATAAATTGGTTGTATTTAAAGGGATTGTTGTGGTAAAGTCAATAACTGATTTTTTAAAAAATATTTTTATTAGCATGTATTTAGTATATAAAACAACATATAGGGGATTACAAAGACAAAAAATAAGTAAACAGAAAGAGAAACTCTAACATCTTACTTAATGCTAAATTAAACTAAGCTACAACTAACCTAAAAAGGGCCCAAAAATACATATAAATGACTTCTAATTCACCAGTTCTTGATTCTAAGATAATCTACAAGATATACTTCTTCTAGTGTGTCTGACACTATCACACTATTGCTTAGTGTTAAATAACTATAAGCTTAAACTTCAAAACCAATAATTGACTCATTTAGCCTACAGTCTCTTAAATATACAATCAGGTTATCCTAATCATTTTAAAATTTAACCAAAGAGCCTTTGTTAATTAAAATAGTTAATTTATCCATTTCTGCCAAATCCAGCTTCTTTAACAGCCAGTCTTCATGTGAAGGGATAGCCACGCTTTTCCATTTCTGTTCACACAGCACTCTTGCCACCATGATCATGTAGTGAAAGATTCTTTCCAGTTTCTTATCAGTCTGAACATCAGTGAGACCCAATTTTAAGTTAAGATTTGAGTTGAATCTTTAGCTTTAAGATGTTTTCCATCAGTCTATGTATCATCAATCAGAACTTCTTAGCTTTCTTATAGGTCCACCACGTGTGGTGAAAAGTTCCTTCTTTTTGATCACATTTCCAACAAACATTTGAGGAACCTTTATACATTTTAGACAACCTTTCTGACATCATAGAACTGATCGCTGATCAGTTTGAAGTCATTTATTTATAGTTATAGACCCTGTTTAGTTTTGCTTGGTGTAGTTCATTTCAGGTAGGCTAGTAGTAGGTTGGTTGCTTCAGTTTGTTATTTATTATATGTCTTTGTGATCCTTTGTTGTTTTATATTTTCGACATATGTTTTAACAATTTTTTTTAAAAAAGGGTAAAGCAAGACTTTACATTTAATGTTAGATATCTTGAATAAAATGTGAAAATGGGAGAGATGATCTGCCTACTCTCTAAAAGTGTGTGTGCCCTGACATCCTCACTCCTGTAATTTGTAGTATTACTATTACTTTTGTAGATGAAAAGTTGTTCCTACCAGTTTATTCCTTATGATTAAAGGCAATGCAAAACATACACGTTAACAGTACAAAAAAATCAAACAGAGATTGAGAGAGAGTGAGAAGAAAACTATCTATAAATGTCTGCACTCCACAGCCAAAAAAATCCCAGTCATCCAGAAGATTTTTGAACTACAAGGATCATCACCAATACAAAGCAATGCAGCAACACGAAATGGTTTAAACCATGGCCCTTTCTGCATGGGGTTATTAACGTGGGTCAATGTGTTTTGGCATGGAGCTGTTCTGCACATGAGAGCGAAATAGGTTCACTTTATTTACCATCGTTCCACATGTAATCCCAAGTTAATGCACCCCCATGTAGTGGGAAAGCACGCTATTTGAAAACCAGAAAAAAAATCCAAAACAAATTTTTAAGATGGAGCAGATTCACACTTTTGCAGTGGTGCAGATAAGCACATTCGCACCAATGCGAATTGGTGGGCAGCGGAGGGTGGGCTGTGGGCATACTCACCTTCTCCAGCTGTCCCCACCCACCAAAGGACAGGCAGGCACCATTTTTTGTTTTGTTCAGCAAACTTTACAAAATGGAGTAACCGGACAAAACATAGCACAGGCATGTTAAAAGGAGACAGCTGTTTTTTATTTTGCAAATGTTTTACTGTATTCGCTGGCATTAGACACACTACCCTATAAGACTACCCTATTTTCAGACTATATTATTTAGGAAAAAATATTTTACTACTCTGTTCCCTGTTCCTGTCCTATCTGCTTGGGTGGGAGGGACCTCCCTGCCCAGGCAAAAAGAAGAGGCTCTGTGTGTGTGTGTGTTTGTGTAAGAAGCTGCTTCCCCCCATTCCTCTCCTCCTCGTGAGGAAACTTTCCTGCTGAGATTGGAAAGGGAGGGAGGGAGCGTACATGTGTGTGTGTGTCTGTGAGTCTGTAAGAAGCTCCTTCCCCCATTCCGGGGGCAGGATCATGCCGACGGCAGGGCAGAGATGAGCAGGGAGCGCGAGATCGCTCTCCCAACTTTGCTCTGCCATGTGATCTGCCTGGGTGGGGGTAGTTACCATATTGGCATCTCATTATCAGAAGGTATTTTGGCGTGGAAACTGCCTCTTATACACCAGCAAATATGTACCTACATAGGTATATAGGTACATACAAACATATCAACCCAAAAGGGAAAAAAATAAGCCAATCACAGCCACCGGGGCAGAGTGAGGGGAGTAGTGAGAGTGGTCACTGCCAAAGTAGTGCAGATGCATGAACTCACACTTCTCTGAATCAAAAGGAAACATATGGTGGAGCTGTGCGGAAGCAAATGAGGGAAAGCCCGCATTATTTGGATCCAATAAGAAATAGCATGAACTGCTTCATGCACCTCGTGCGGAAAAGGCCCATGTCTCTTATCACAGTTGCTGTTATGTGCCTTCAAGTCAGCTCCAATTTACAGCAAACCTATTAGAGCTTTCTTGGCAAGATTTATTCAGAGAAGATTTGCCATTGCCTTCCTTTTCAGCTGAGAAAGGCTGACTTACCTAAAGTCACGCAGTGGGTTTCCATGACTGAACAGGCATTTAGACCCATTGTCTCCCAGAGTCCTAATCCAACACCCAAACCACTATGTTTTTTAAAGGTGCTCTCAAAACTTTTCTGCTGCAAAGTAGGCCACCTTGTAAGAAATCCTACTATCAATGTTCTTCAGTAAGAATATTAATTTTTTTCCCCCTGTCAAGCTGTCCACCAAAACTCAAATAGTGGCCACCTCCACACACATATTCTCTCTAGGCCAAAGGGGTTCTCCCATCATCACTGTATCATCAACATAGAATAATTCTGCTAGTTTTCTGTCTCTAATTGTTAGTGCATGGTAAGTTGTCCTAGGAAAAAATGAACAATATAATTGATGTAAAAATGGAACAGAAAGGGGGCCAAAATGTACCTCTGTTTAAGTGCTGTTTATAAATGCTGACTTCTTTTATTAGGGTTCCATTGCACCTAACTCTAATGTGCATGCTATTTTGATCATGTAATTTCTATATTAACAAAAGAAGTCATTTATCATTGTTGGTGTTATTAAGTTTGTTCTAAAGTCACTGCCAAATGATTAAATCAAAAACAGCTGAAAGATCCACAAAAGCTGTGAAAAGCCTGTTTGTGGGTTCTGTAATAGAATTTGTAATCACAAGGTGCAGCATAAAATGTTTTTCCAGTGCTGAACTCCCCTCACAAGTCCTGCCTTGCTCTTCATTCATGGAGAAAGTAGCATGTGCAGAGCTTTGATGCCACATCTAATGGGCTTATTGGTCTGTAATTAATCGGGTCATCTTTCTGCCCCTATTTGTAAGTGAGTGGACATCCAGCACTTTCACTTGCTACTGGTGGTACTGCTGCTGCTTCTACCCACACTTCCTTCACTGAATGGACTGACGCAATATTTTGTTCCACACCAGGAATCAGTCACGTCTTGTGACAGTGAACTCTATACATTAAAATTGTATCAAGGCATTTTAGTGTCCTTTACGTAGCACAAGCAGGAGACATGGTACATGCTGTTGCTGCTGCATGCTACTGTGATAACATTTGAATTAGACCTATTAAAATGAGAAACTGAATGGGTAGCTTTTCCAAAAAACAAACAAACAGAGTTTGGATCTTACCCAAGTTCTGGATGATGCAATTAAACCCTTCTATGCACACTCGGAGAGATTTTGCATGATGAGAAGGAGCATAAAAGTACAAACATACACTTTGCTGCCCTGGACACTTTCATACATATGAAACCTAGCATAGACTGGAGAGGTTGCCTAGAACTCTAGTGCCCATTACTAGCTGCTTCCAGTGTGTCACAAGAGAAGTGGTATCTCTAGCCACTCACCACAGTGAATACTTCAGCACATGAAAAGAGAAGGTATGCATTCTTGGGCATTTCCACACTAGCCTGTTATTGTGCTATTACTCCAGTTTCAACATCGTATGGAATCCTGGGTTTTGCAGTTTATGGAGGGGACTTTGAGGAGCCTTCTGTGTCATGTCTTTGAGGCCCCTCCCTAAACTGCAAACCCCAGGATTCCATAGGATGCTGAAAGTGGAATAACAGCACTATGGCCCTTTTCGCACCTTACCTTTTAACGCTGCTGGGTTGGGGTCCTCAGACGAGAAGTCTGAGCAGGAAGGCTCTCACAAGCCTCCTGCTTCAACTCCACTGCTCCTTCCTGCTTGCACGAGAGCCCCGCCCACGCCGCGCCCCTTCCTTCCGCAGTGCAGCCTGGGAGTTGGAGGCTGCACTGAGGAGAGGACGCGCGACCAGCCCAGCTCCAGAGGCTCCGCACGGCAGGTGAGTGAGGCCCAGGCCCGTGAGCGTTGCACAAGTACAGGTCATTTTTGGCTAAAAGCGGAAAATTAAAAATGTGTGTTCACTGAGCGTGAGGGCCTTGAGCGTTGCATAAATGGGAGTGCGTCATGCAGACCGCTCCTCACATTTACGCGATGCTCAAGGGGCCCTTTCGCTTGCAAACTGCCGTGCAAAAAGGGTGCAAAACAGGCTGGTGTGGAAATGGCCCTTCTGTACATACCTGACAAGGAAAGCAGAATCTATTTTGAATTCGGTGCTCCATGTAAGCCCTGTTGAGATGTTTACCTGAACAGGTGTGAGCTGGAAGGAACAGACTATGTGAATTGGCCTTGCCCTCTATGACCCCCTGAAGTTATGTTCTACTCACTTGAATTGGAAAATTCTCTGTGCATCTGGGGACCCTGTTTTATGAGGATCTCTCATCACACAAGCATTCAACTTGAATTCTAGTAAGCACAAACAAAACCCTCCTTCAGAAGGTGCCACTCAACAAAGCAAATGTGAAAAAATCTTACATGTAAAACTGCATGTTTAAGTGTAAAACTGTATATATCTAGATTATTAGGTTGTGAGCCTGTGTTAAAATGGTTGCCTGGAAACAGATTCTGAACAAGGAGGAAATATTGCATTAGAATTCCTAGTCAAGAGCTAAATCAGGCAATTTGTCTGAGTCCTAATTGGCTGATGGCTCTATCCAGATTTCTTTTTTGATTTAATGATATTTTGGAGGGTGATTTGACTTCTAGCAGACTAGCCAGGCAAATGCTCTTGGCTGAAGCTCTGCAGCAAGGAGAGTTTTCATGGTAAAAGTCCTGATCAGAGGCATTTCTGACTGGAGACAATTCCCCTGGATTACAGGGGGAGCAGAGGATTCCCCATTATGCCCATTACTTGTATTTACTTATAAGTAAACATGGTATGAATGGGATGGACCAAGAGAGTGATATCTTGTCCTTGCTGTGAAACACAGCTTTTTAACTCTGAAGTCTGATGTCCCTATGCTGGCAACCTGCTTTTTACATCAAGAAACTCTTAATTAAACCTTTGGTGTTGCAAAAGAGATGAATCTTTCGGATTAAAATTGAATTATGGTACAGACACAGCTACCTTCTTTCTGTAATTAAGAGCTGAGTAAGTATATTTACCCCACAGGGCTGGGACAAATAAATTAAAATATTGGGTTTGACATTTTCAAAATAATTAAGGATTTTAGTGCATATATTTGGTGAATAGATTGAATTACATTTTATTTGCAAGATGGAATCGGGTTTAACAGCATAAGAGAAACTACATGTAAGAAAGCACACACATTATCCATTTCATGTTGATAAAACTGGCTTGCCAATGGCTTCTGGATCAATACGAGAGAAGCAAGTTCTTAATTCTGAAATTGCTGGGCTGAATGAAGGATGGTACCTTTCCAGGAATATTTTCAGGCCTTTTTACAATGGATGATGGAAGAGCTATGTATGGAACTTTTAAACTTTTAGAGGAATATGATGGAGGCCCTGAGGAATTAGATCAACGATCTGTGGGTAGATGTAAGACAAGAGAGGCACAACATGGAAGTAAAGGAGGATGAAAAATTTATGGAGAGACAAATTCAAGTTGAGATAATGGAGGAAATTATTGAGTTGAGGGAGAAGGTTTTGTTTGTGAACAGGGGTTTATAGCCCAATAGGGAAGGAAGGAAGTTAATCTAAATCTGATTGGTGGTCAACTTGCTTTGATAGTTGAACAAAATGAAATTGACTTAACCTGTTTGATTAAAGGGGGTTGTTACCCTAATTTCTGGGGTCCTGAGGGGGACACCTCAATGTGCTCCAAATATTGGGGAATGGGAATTAGCGAGAGCACAAGCTACAGCAATACGAGAGGCAGGGCAACTTAGCAAGATCTTGGAGCCAATGTTTACGGGGTCAGGCTGAGTCACAAACCAAGCAGAAGTAAATTAAAATTGTTTTCTTTATTAAAAGACAGTCAACGTGCACATATGCACTCACTCACACAGACCTAAGAAGATAAAGGTAGGAGATTCGATAGAGGATTTTGAGAGGGATTTTTCAGGGGAAATACTACACCTGATCCTGTAGCCTGGGTAGTCAGAAGAAAGTCAGTTGGAGCGGAGATTCTCAGCACGTGGAGGCTGAGGGGAAGGCTTGGCAAACGGAGCAGCAGCAAGGCGGGATGGAAGCCAGAAGCGATCCGAAGAAGTGCTCAAAATCAGGGGTTCTTATAGGGGAAAATGTGCCTGTAGGATAGTCCGTTCCTGGGGAAAACAATGGGTTTCAGGTTGGAGACAAAGCCTGCGAAAGGTCAGTACTTAGAACAATTGGGTTTTGACAGAGTTGTCAATAGCTCAGGCAGTATGCAAATCAGGAGTGCTTGACAGTTGGCTGTTCGGAAGTGCTAATCTCATCAAGCGCCCTGCTTGGGGCAGAGAATCTTTTGTATGCTTCGTGCATACTTAATGTAGTTTTGAAGTGTACTTGCCTAGAGGTCTCCCGAAGCTGCATTCCAGCAAATTACTGGCCTGCCTGGATTTATCTTGTATTGTTCAGCTATTTCGGCCGTGTCCGTGTGCGTGCTTGTACAGGGGCCTCGCAAACACGTGGAGAGGAATGGTTTGTGGTGGCCAATCTCTTGATATCAAATTATAGTTAATAAGCCCTGGGCTCGGACTATAAACTACAGTAACAGGGTGAGGAGAAAGATGACAAAATTATAAAAAAATTATAAAAGAGGGATCCTATTGCAGGACTACTGTTTTAAAATGCCAATTTTAAATGGGAAAGAATTTGAAATAATGATTCTGAGAAGTTGAGAAGGACAAACTCCATGGATGGGATGGTTACAATGGAGATGGGAAGTTAAATTCAACATGAAATAACAGACACAAGATAATGAAAATTGGATTGGCTTAATCAATGTTGTAGAGGATTTTACAATATGGAATGGTTTAGACATATTTGAAATAAGGATAAAGTGTAATAGATTTACAGTTTTAACTAGTGAAAATATTATGTAATGAAGTCAGCAAGCAGTCCTTAGTATGAAATGTAATAGATGTACAGGTTTAACCAGTGAAAATTTTATGTAATCAAGTCAGCAAGTAGTATTTAGTATTTATAGCATTTATCTTGCAATAGTATTAATGTCTTAATTAATTAATGGCCATTTCCGCACTGCCTTCTTATAGTATGATTATTCCACTTTCAACATCCTATGGAATCCTGAGGTTTGCAGTTTTGGGAGGGGCGGCCTGGCCCCTCCCAAAACTGCAAACCCCAGGATTCCAGACGATGTTGAAAGTGGAATAATCGCACTATAAGAAGGTAGTGCGGAAATGGGCAATGTCTAGTATTAATACATTTATCATGTAATGCCATTTACCATTTGGAGTGGAGGGGGAAAAGTTCTTTCAACCAAGTTTCTTAATGGCTCAGAATCTGGTTGGCCATCATGTCATTATTTCTCCTAGACATATAGTGGTCTGTGGAATGGGATGGGGTGGGCATGTGTAGGTATGTAGAATATGCTGAGTATGACAGGAACAGTGGGAATATAATTAAGAATTACTAGAGACCAAATTCTTAGAGATCAAATGGTCAGTATTGTTTATTGGCTGGTGTGGTGAATAGCATTTAACCAGCTTAGGTAAATAACATTTGTTGTTGTGTTCAGATGATAGCAATCACAGAGTAATTTACAATGATTAGGCTGAAGGTTCCCAGGGTGAGAGTTAAAGTTAGAATATCAAAGACCAGGGAGGAAATTGTTTCAGCAAAAGAAAAGCAATTTGGCAATGGGAGGGTAAACCTGAACCCATGGACATTGTGAATAGATAATGACAGATTATTCTATTTTACTATATAACGAAGTGGATGATGCAAGGTATTAACACTAGCAACATTTAACTAGCCTCTTGTGTTCCAATAAACGTCATGGAAATTATGCATGTTTTCTTGAGCAACGCAAAGTAGCAGGTTTTTTTTACATTGGCATTCTGTTACAGAATAATGCTGGCATAAGTCCAACTTATCATCGGGTAACTCATCTTCTCATCATTGCATAGGACAGACTCCACTACCAACTCCACGGTGATCAAACTGACCCCCCAAGCCTCACCTTTTAGCTGTAGGAACTCCCCCCACAACATGACCATTTAGTGGCCAGTGGAGAGTGAGGGCAGCATCAGAGACATGTCCAGCCATGTAGCCATAGCTGGAAGTAAAACAATGGCATCAACTTTCAGGACCTCAGGAGCACCCATGAGAAGTCTCAACAGATGGGTATCACTGTGTTTCCAGCTATAGGAACACGTCTAGCTATAAGACACTGCTCTGCTGTTCTCCAACAGCCAGTAAGTGGCCATGTTGGTGAGGCTGCTAAAAGGTAGGGTTTTGTGGGGAGGTGAGTTAATGGCCATTTCCACACGAGACTGTTATAGCGCTATAATTCAACTTTCAACATCCTATGGAATCCTGGGGTTTGCAGTTTAGGGAAGGGCCCTAAACTGCAAACCCCAGGATTCCATAGGACGTTGAAAGTGAAATAATAGCACTATAACAGTCTTGTGTGGAAATGGTCTTTGTTTCACATGTGCAGAACTTTTCAATTATGCCTCCTGATGGAGACATCTCAGCAGGATCTCATCACCAAGTATTTATTGAAAGCGCCAAATTTTAGTAAAGCGATTCTTTTCTATAAAGTAGTATCACTTTAATATATTCCTATTAATCATTTGGACCGTTGTAGACAATGACATTTCATCTCTTGCCTAACACAGAAGTTAACCAGGCTACTAGAAGTTTTCAGAGGGAGGGAGTTTCTTAGACTCTGGGATTAATAATTTCTTTCTTTTTAAAGGAAAAGCCAAGTTTTGGGGACTAAGGGGACAGGTGGGCACTATGAGGTAGAACTAGTGTGCACAGCCCCACCCTCCTACCTACTTGTGTGTGTTCAGATAAATCCCTGAACAGAACTTCGGAGCGTTAGTGGGTTGGGGTTTTTTTTGTTTGTTTGTTTTGTTTTTGCTGAATGCATTAAACCATTCCAGATCAAAAAAAATTAAAAATCTACTGAAGTCTAGGGAAAAAAACTGGTAGTCATTATGAGAACAAATAGCCACTTAAAATCTGTGAAGTGAGGATTGTCCAATCAAGTGCCCACCAGATGTGTCAACTGCAGGACCCATTAAGCTGTAACCGACTGCTCTGTTAAATAACAGTGAAACTGAGCTGTAATCTTCATACTGAACAATATTCCAGTCACCGATTCAATTGCTTCCCCTTCTCTAGTCCTCTTCGTTCTTCCTTTATGAACTTGCCATGATTGCTAATCTTATAAGTAATCCTAAACTGCTAGACGCTGTGCCCAGGTGGTTTTCTCTTTATGATCTTGCAAAGCTATAAATATTTTTTTCTTTCTTTCTTCAGGGTGAGAGCATGTCTGACCAAAAAAAATATATGAAGTAGTATGACAAGCTAGTAATAAAAGAATTGCAGTTTAAATGTCAGCTAAAACAATCTTTGTTCTTTCTTGCTCTCTTTTTTAATTTGCAAAGCTCTCTGAAGTACTAGCTGTTCGCCTGTTTGAAGTTCATCCAGAAAATCCTTCTGAAAAATATTTGCTGAAGTATGGTAACGAAGGAGTCAGAAGGGATTAAAATGCTCCTTTGCTTCCCCTCCCCCGGTGATGCCTTCTCTCACCGACATTTTGGTAAATGGGAGAGATAGGGTCCTTCTTTACATCTTGAAGCACCAGAGCAAGGACGTAAAATAACATTCACTCACAGCAAAAGATTTGGCCTCACTCCTCTATTATTGAAATGCCTCATTTGACATTTTGACTGTTTCAATTAGTGAACAAAGGACGCTTCAGTTAATCCAAAAGCCAGACGGGTGAAAGCAACCCAATCTTTTCCCACTCAGCTCTTGGCAACTACAGAATGCAAAGACTGCCTCACCAAGGGATACCAGTCTCCTGCTGTCATATCCAGCATAAGGACAGACAAATCTTGTCCTTTTTTGTTTCTCGGCATGTCTCATTTTTCTTTTTTGCCTCCTCCCTTTTCTGTTATCAGTTCTGAATTTTGAAAAAAAAAACTTAGTAAAAGTCTGTATGTTTTTAAAAATACAATTTTGTCCTTAAGCTTGCTTAACATACACCTTTTCTGTAAGTTTGTTGTTGTTAACTGCGGTCAAGTCGACTTGGGTGGGAGTCATCAACTGCCCTGCTAAGGCCTTGCAGATTCATGGACATGTCTTCCTTGATTGAGTCTGTCCATCTCAAATGCAGTCTGCGAGGCCATTTCCGCACTAGCCTGTTATAGCACGATGATTCCACTTTCAGCATCCTCTGGAATCCTGGGGTTTGCAGTTTCGGGAGGGGCCGCCGGCCCCTCCCGAAACTGCAAACCCCAGGATTCCAGAGGATGTTGAAAGTGGAATCATCGTGCTATAACAGGCTAGTGCGGAAATGACCTTCCTCTTTTCTACCGCCTTCCACCTTACAAAGCGTTATTGTCTTTTCCAGTGAGTCAGATCTTCTAAGTACTTCTCTTAACATAATGTGTGTGTTTTTGTGTTTCATTTGTGTGTTCATTCACCTTTTTGGATGTCCATTTGGCAGCAGGCCAAATGTTTTGACCAGCTTCAGCAGGTCCATTTATATTTATGTATTTATTTAATCTTTTAGGCTATTACCTCACAATAGACAGCTGCACCCTTTCCTGGGTAAAGATGTCTCTGTCCTGGTTGTTCATAGTTTATTAACGTCCAGGCCAAATGTACTGTCCTCTCTTACTCTAAACTCAATAACCAGGCTTCATGGATATATCCAGAAAGGTTCTATTATGGATTTGAATTTATTCATTTCATTTCTTGGAAACCACAGCACATAAAAAGTGCAAATTCTAAGCTGTCAATTGGAGCAGCATCACAGGAAACATATTGTTTTCAGTTTTGGGGTCTGTCTGAATGACCTTTCAGGAATCCCTTACAGCCAGTGCCTCTGACTACAAAGAGATTCAAGATTCCTTCCATCTCCAAATTTTGATTCTTCAGCTTACAAGCTAGTTATTAGTATGGGTGTCTCATGTGGAAATCTGACAAAAGACTTTTGATAGCCAGTAACTTTTGGTGATATGTGTTCCATGGGAGATAGGATAGCTCAAGAGCTCAGATGTGATGAGCAGAGATCACCCATCTGTCTTTCCTCCACAAGATAAAGGAAGCTCTGTATGTAGCAGGAAGTCAGCCCCCTGAAGCTGAAAGTTGAAAATAGTTGGCTTTGTTCTCTCCAGAAAATTCTAGGGCATTATGGGTTCCTCTAGAAATCTGATGGGAATCAGGGAGCTGTTTGGAAGGTTAAAATTGTGCAGCCCCATCCTACGTTCCACCTATACTGAGGGATAAATAAATCTCATGTTAAAAATTTGCCATAAATCTGGCTAAGGAAACTAAACCTTGAGTAAATGGTGGAACCTTTGCAGTTCCTCACCGATAAAAAGTAGCACATGGCAATAATAACATTTTTTAAACATCTGTGTTGCTTTCCAGCACCAATTCAAAATGCTGGTTTTAAAAGTGTTCATATAAATTGAATAATCTGACAAAACTAAGTAATAAGAAGGGATCTCTGGAATTGTCACTTTAGTGTCTCACATTTTCGTTTCTAGATGCTGCTGTAAGCTTGAATAAGGAGCCATAATAAGTGGAATACCTACTGTTTCTAGCATCCTTGGGTGTTAAACCATCTCCAGATAGTTCCCTGGAGCCCTGCTGCCCTCCTCCACCTAAAGCTGGGGGCAGGAGCCAAAGTAAAGCCTCTGTAAAGCTCTTCTGGACTAGGATGAATTCAATTCAGATTTGTCCAACTGCAACAAAATGGATTGGCTGGCAAACTGTAGAAATCCAGTGTTTGACGTCCTTCCCCCCATCTCTATTTTTGAAACCCAACTATGCATTATCAAAGCAAGGTCATCATCTCCACATCAAGAATCATATTTTGAGCTAAACATGTGTCATTTTTAACATTGTACCAGCACTGCCACAAACCACCCACATGTTTGTTATTGAACAATTGTGTTAAGATGCTTTGTTCAGCCTGCTTGTTATTAACTGTGTTCTAGAAAATAAAGACACATTGACTTTTCCATTTCAAAGCAGGAACAGAATAACACCTTAAGGTACCCCCTGCTGAAGCCTTTTGTTTTGTACTTGCTTGTGTCCCATGCATCTAGCTGTTGCACATTCATTGTCATTCATATCTCAATGTGTACATTCCTTTCTGAATATTTTCAGTGTTGACCACCTGCTGGCTCCATTTTTAAAAGGCGCTTATGTGCAATGAGTTTCCAGCAAAACAATAAATAAAACATTTTTAATGGTCCCACTGAATGGTTGTCCCAAGGACACCAGCTCTTACAGCAACCTTCTTACCTCCTCTTTATTAGCTTTGCAGTGAGAAATGGAATGCATCTAAGTGATCACTTGACAGTACATTTAGAATAGCAGGACCCTGGCCTCTCAGTAAGAGGGTCAGAAAAAGAATGGGGTACATATATTGATGTGAATCATAGATGATAACAAAGCACGTTCCTCCACCCCCACCCCAGCATTGCTAGGTCTTTGAATTATTATTTGGTTGCTGTTCCGTCTAAGCTCATCTTATTATTCCTCTCTATTCACTCAGAGCTAATATAGAAATTATTTATTTATTTAACACAAACTATTTTCAGTGTCTTGAAAAGATTGGTGATAAAATGGGAGAGTAGTTGGTATACTTAACAAGTGGATTATAAGAATTTTATGATTATGCTTAAGGCCCCACTTCATGAACCCTTTGACAAGAAACACTTCTCTTAAAACTACCTATTGTGTTTTTGTTTTCATTTTAATTTAATGGCAGGTTTCCTGGAACCCAGAGTTCTTTCTGCAAAACAAAGCCAGTGTCACGGGCACAGACTGTGAATATGATGGTTTTCTCCCTTTTAAATGCATTCTCCAAACAATTGAGCAGATTTTATCAGCTTTAAGAGGGAAAGTGTAAAAGGCTTTCAGTGGCTGGCATTTGACTCATGCTAAAAAGTGGAAAGATTCGATCAAATGTGAAAAAACATGAATCTCATAGTAAAATCAACATGCCATGAACACACACACACACACACACACACACATACACTTCACCATTCTATCACTCTAATATAATATAGGTTGAAACCAGACTACATTAATGCTGAAACAACAATGAGGTGTGCAGCTGTGGCCCTTCAGATGTTGTTGAAATGCAATTTCCATGAACTACAGCCAGAATAAACATTGGTGAAAGTTGATGGAAGTTGCTGACCGATAATACTTAGAGGGTGACAGTGGTCCATCCCTGTACTATTGCTTCTATTCAGATCTTGAGAGGAATCACAACCGGTACACTTCACTTTTCCATTCTCTGTGAGGAATGTATGTTCATCCTCAAAGGAGAACAAAAGGAGCATGAAATTGTCAACTCTGTACCAGCATCATGTTTCACACTGTAGCCAATATTTTTATGTCTTGGGAAACAATCTTAAGTTGTATAATTCCTGAGAGAGTGCACAGTGCTGTCTGAAACTATGGATAGATATGCATTAGACAAAAATGTAACAATGAAGTTACACAATGTATTTATTCTGGCTTGTTTTTAAAACTGAAAAATCTGTTGATGTTCCATTTATTGAAACATTCCTTTAGGTGCATCTTAGGACAAATGGGAAATGGACGAACCCATATAGAAATGGTCTGCGCTGCACCAAGGTTTATTATATCCCAATACTCTTATTATTTCCCAATGCTCCTCCTATTGCAAAGTATTGTAATGGACAAGCAGATGTTGCTATTCCCTGAAGTAAGGTATGACGTAGTAACTAAACTAAAAGCAGCCCAGCTCCACTCACCATGTGGCTGAAGGCTTTGCAATCTGTGTTACACTGTACACAGACTGCATAACTCTACTAAAAATCAGAGATGGAACTGCACAACATTAGGAAGTAGGGCTTTAATAAATACTGCCTGGCTTGTGCTTGCAGCTGGTTTTTTGTTTTTTAAATACATCTTAAGTACATCGGAGCCCTGCTGAACCAGACCAAAGGTCTATCTAGGTCAGCATTCCTTTTAAACACTGGCCAATCAAAGGCCAATGAGAAGTCAATATAAACACAGTCCTACTCCTGTTTCCAGTATGTGATATTCAAAGGCATATTGCTTTTGATCCTAGAAACAATAGGTAGACATTGTCACTGGTAACCAGTGATAGCCATGTCCTGTATTAATTAGTCTAATTCTTCTGCAAGGGCATCCTTGTTGGTCATCACGGTATCTTATGCAGGTATATTGAATACTTTGTCTGTTGTGTGAAGAACTGCAACTATCTCCTCCCCTTCATTTTTCTTTTCCTCTTCTGTGGGCCATGCTATCTGGGAGATTCTGACAGTACAAAAGAGTCACTTTTCCAAGCATTGGTCCTTACTCAAGGGAGCTAACTCCGTTGTATGTAGCCAGCAAGTCTATTAGTTAAATTGGCCTAAGATTAGTATAATGTAATAGTTCTAAGTTCAAGCTTGCTCAACCACAAATAATACAAAGTTATTGCTGCTGCTCTGGTGGGCACCCAGCAAATGCACAAGAAACAAAGATAACATGTTAAGTGATAAAGAAAGAATATAGCTGACAGGGCATGAGAAGGGAGGGCATCAATCAGGTGGAAAGAAAACGGAGCTGCTGGAGAGAAACAAAACTCAGAATGTAGTCAGCCAAGGAGAGAGAACGCTGAATTTTTCCAGCCAGCTGCAGCACTCCACAGGGCATGCTGTGTTCTTTTGAGAGAAGCTGATACTTCTTTAAGGATGAGCAGCACTCTGTCCTTCAGTGTTTGCCTGCTGCTTCCACACGTTTGGCCTGTGTATTTGTTTACCATCAAACTGAACAAAAATGGTGTTGAGTTTTCCATACTCAACCTGCCGCATATCCAAAATTTCCTATTGTTTGAGGAAGCGGTGGAGTATCTTTTAATCTGTGCTCTGAATAGTCTAAATCAATGGTATAGCTAGAGCTTTTGCCACTGGGCTGGGGGGGGTCCCTCCTTTTGCTGCCCCCTCAGTACAATTGAGGTGGCTTTAAAAATGAAATGATGGCATGTGGTAGTGGGAACAGAACTAAGGGGGTGGAGAAAGAAGACAGCTCCTTATTACTAATGAGAAGTTGGGGGGAAAGTGAATCAGCAGCTAGACACTTTGCCCGGGGATGGTGGCCATGATGGTAACAGGAGGTCTCTTGGCTTGCCTTAGCAGCTATGTCACCAACAGTAAGGGAGAAAATGGCAGGCAGGTCCTCCCTCTGCCCCCTCCATGTGCTCCCTCCAGGTGTTCTGACTTGGTTTACCCCAGGAGCCATGTGCCTCTTGTGGAAGCGGCTAGCTGGCACGTACCAAAAGGGAAAGGCAGGCGGGGAGCGGGATGCTAGTAGACTAGAGAGGCAAGTTCCATTTCATTTGGGAACACCACGGCTGTGCCCCCAAAAAAGTGCTACCTGGGACAGACCATCCCTTCCACCACCACCCCCTAGGTACACCACTGGTCTGAATGTGAGTTTTCTTCAAAAATAGTCCTTTTAACTTTAGCTAAATCATCTGATTCTGTCCAGGCAGCATGTATTGGATACTACATTAGTATATAACACTGCAGCATGTTTTTATGAGATTTTTAAACAATAACCTTGTTTTCTTCAGAGTCTGTTAAGATATATGTCACACTGTTATGGTCAAGGTACTAACTTGGAGGGACTATCTGCAATGCCATCCTCCCAGATAAACATGTTGACCCATGATCAGGCATATGCACTGAACTTATCAAGGAGAAGCCCTACTTTCTTGTACCTGTCTCTGACATATTGTCCCCATCTTGTGCCTGATGTTCTCTGTTGTCAAGGAAACAAGGGGATTTTTGGCATATTGGTTTAATATTAATATTAATATTATATTTGCTAGAGCCACCGTTCTCCACCTTTTCCTATATCCTCCCCTAATTTTGTTTCCCCAAGCTATGTTGGTCTACAATTCTCATTATCCCCAGCTTGCAGGACCAATGGTCTTGCTGTCAGAGGGCAATTGTGTTGTAGTTTGAAACACGTGGGGTGCAGCTGATTGCAAAAGCTTGCTTCAGAAACATCCCATGGGTCTCTAGAGAATCAATCTGGTAACAGAAAAGCAATATAACCTATAGACCAGAGATGGGAATCATGCAGATCTTGGCCTGAATGTGGCTGCCAAAGACATTTTTCAACTCTGCTCCATCACCAGAATAAAATCATTTTCAATTTTTTTTTTAAACTGAGAGTATCTTGTCTCTAAAAAGCTTATAACACAGTTATAAGTATGGAAAGTAGTGAAAGTATGGATTAGATATAGGGATTTAATAATGAAAGAAGGAGAGAGTTGGAATATTAAAGATATGCTAAGCTTGGAACAAGATGGATTTAAAATACAGTAGTTAAAATATTATCAATTAAGAGAAAAATATAAGGAGGACAAGATAAAATTTGGTTTTGAGACAGTTAAAATGGAATTTGAAAAACTATTGTTGGAAGATGACTCCCACTTAATTGCTAAAATGTATGAATTGTTATTAAGCTTAAATACAGAAGAACAAATTAAGGAATCTATGATATATTGGGCCCAACAAATAGGACATAACATAGATTTGGAACAATGGGAAGATGTTTAGGGGAGGGGGTTGAAATTCACTAGGTATAATGATTTGAGAGAAAACTTTTATAAAATGATGTATAAATAGTATCTTACCCCTGACAAATTAGCTAAGATATATAGAAACCTCAAAAATCAATGCTGGAAATGTAAAAAATAGGTGGGAGCTTTTTACCATATTTGGTGGCAATGTAAAAAAGCCAAATAGTATTGGTTAGGGGTAGGAGAGTTTATGCAAAAGATATTAAAAGTTAAAATAATATTAAGACCAGAATTATTTCTATTAAATATGACAAATTAAAAATGATAGGGGGAAAAGAAAACATAAGAATTGATAAGATACATGGTAACAGCAGCAAGAATTACATACGCAAAATATTAGAAGAACAATAAGATACCGAAACTAAGTGAATGGATTAATAAACTTATAGAATTGGCAGAGATGGATAAGCTTACAACTTTCTTGAAAGGGAAAGCAATAGACTTATATTTGAATACTTGGAAACCTTTCACAGATCAGGTAAGGAACAAAAATGGACACTTAGCAATTATAGAATTCGATATGTAAAATAGGATAGGTTTAGTGTGGGTAGAGAAGAGAATAAAATAAAATGGAGGATATATGGAAGGAGATAATGGAATACAATTAAGTTTGGAACTTATACCAGGAGAAGAACAGGAATATATCTATATTAGTATTTATGTAGTCTGTATTCATATTTCTGGGGTGGCATAATAAGTGGGTGGGGGTGGGGGGTGGGGGGTTTAGCAATATTTCCTTTTCCTTATGTCTTTGTAAACTCTTCATCTGTTCGGTGGTGTTTACTATTGTATGTATTATATGTTGACTGCATGTGTTTTGTTGTTACTTTGTATATACAGTAGAGTCCTGGTTATCCGACCCAAACGGGTGGCCGCAGCGTCGGATAACCGAAAGGGTTGGATTACCCGGACGCCTGCAGTGGTCGCCATTTTGGGGGCGTGTCGGGGGCGTGTCGGGGCGGGCCTTGGGGCATGTCGGGGCATGTCTGGGCATGTCTGGGAGCACAGAAATGCCCACAGCCACGCCCCCAGGCCGTCGTGATGTCGGTTAATCCGGATGGTCAGATAACCGAGCGTCGGATAAACGGGACTCTACTGTATTTTTCTTTCTTTCTTTCTCTTTTTTTTTTTTTTGAGATTTTTCTGTTTTATTGTGTGTTGGTTTTTAAATTACTAAATTAATAAAGATTATATAGAAAAAAAATAAAAAGCTTATGACACAATACTGTTGTACTGAAATTAAACTGTGTTGTTCCCATTTTTGACTGGAGCTATTGCTTGACATTGTGGGTCTCCCAGTGCCGTACCACTCTTTTCCCACTTGAAATAATCCATCAATGATCACCTTTCCCAATAAGGTTCAGTAACTACTTTGAGTGTGAATGTTTCATTCTGCTTCACTACAGTGTCGGGATCCCACTGAGCATAGTTTGAGTATGATTTTGTTGCTCTTCCCTTCATGATTCCCTGAGGATCTCCAGTAGGAAAACTCCGGAGTATCCTGGTGGCTGGGCTGAGAGAACACTGGGATTACTGAGAGAACCATCATGCCTGCGTTCTCCATTCCCTGGTATCTTTTAATATCATTTTAAATTGCTTTTCAAATAAGAGGAGTAGCACAATAGTGCAATTCCAATATAATCCTATTAAGGATTCATCCCCAGAGAAACCACAGGCTTTAGGAAAAGTTTAAAGAGTAAATAAAGCATAAATACTCAAGAGTTTAAAGAGTAATATACAAAAGCAGAACCCTGCTGGATTGCAGGAAAAGACATAGAAAATACTGTAGAAGTTGTGTGGTGTGTGTTCATCTGTCACTGCACACTTTAGTGATTGAACAATTAGAGCTTCCAGATTCTTAAAAAAAAAAAAAAACACTCATGGAGCTGGAGTTGGAGCAAACAGGGTCATATAAATGCTATTGTTGTATTTCCAGTGTAAGAAGACAAACACAGACACTAACCCCACTGAAGTGCAAATGCAATTATGGCATGAAAGTGTGCATTACCATTCTGCTACTTTTCTGATTGGAGGAAAAGTGGTTTGCAAGCAGAAAGACCTGAAACAACTGGCTAGTGTGATAAGTACCTAAAACCAAGCATGCCTCCACACTTACTTTTGTTTCTTTTCTTTTAAAAAAAAAATCCTTTAAAAGAAACAGATTTTTTAAATTTTATTTTATTTTTTAATGACCTGTTATTCACTTCCAGTTTCATTTTGAGGTATAGGAGTGTCCTGCAGCTTGAAAAGCAGCCAGAAACCTTTGAAATTTGTCTAATCCATTGAAGATCCACCAGTGTTTACGTATTTCATTCATGTTTACATGTTTCACAATGTGCAAGTGTGCAATTTCTTGTCTCTTCGTGTTTGATTTTATTCAGATAGTAGAGGATACTGTTTCAGAATGTACAGACAGAAGCCCAACTTTAGATAACAAAATATGGTGAAGGACCTGGAAATCAAAATCAGGAAGGAACAGCTGAAGCAAATGGGAGGGTTTACTCCAAAAATCTTTCAAATAAATAAAAACATGATAGTTGCTGTCCTTGAATACCTGAAAGACTGCCATGCAGAAAAGAGAGCAGAAGTGTTTTTTGTTGCTGCAGGGGCTAGGGTTAGACTCAATGGGTGGAAACTGTACGGAAGCAGATTTCAGTCAAATATAATAGGAAAACTCCCAAAAGTAAGAGTATCATGCAATGTGCTCTATTTTGCTGGAATTCCCTTGGTAGTGTGTTGTCCTCCTTTGAAGTGGAACAAGGATGGCCATCTGTTAGGGCATCTATAGTTGCATCCTGCATTGCAGATTTCACATTGAACAGCGAATTCAAATAGACAACTTCTAATGCACCCTCCAACTTTGAGCTTCTGTGAGAGTGGGACTGTAGGAGAGCCATCGGCTGAGCTCATACACTCACAGAACTGGGAACACAGTGCTTAACAATGGAGGCAGCAGGCACAAACATAGACGTCCTGTGACACACAGTTTAACATGATATCAGTGGTACGCATTTATACGCCTATGCAGTTATGTTTGGTTTGAGTCATTCCCCTTTCTCAAAAATGCAGCAAAGCAATGGCATAAATCAGACTAACAGACATGCTTATCTACACTGAACATGTGCATAAGTTTTATTCATGGAGAATAATACCCCTAATGACTACTAGCTGTGATAATTGTATATTACCTCTGGTATCGAAGGCAGAGTTTTTCCTCCTGCTATTAGTTGCTAACAGTCATGAGGATGGTGGTGTTGCACTCATACCCTACCTGTGGGCTTTCCATACACATGTGGTCATCCACTATTGGAACAGAATGCTGGACTAGATAACTGCTTGGTCTGATCCAGCTTGGCTCTTACCTTCTTGAGTTAGTTGGTCTGAACAGATGGGGGGTGCCTCATCCAACAGTGGTAGGACAAGGTGCTCTCTTTGCTTGAACCCCGGGCTGCTAGTGATTTTTAGGAGACACAGGCCCTTTCCGCACGCGCTGAGGGAAACGCTCCCTGCCGCTACTCACCGGCCTTTTGGTGGCTCCATTTGGGTCCGTCCTGATGAGGAGCAGTGCGAGCTCGTCGCTCCGCACTGCTCTGGCGTCCAAAATGGCGGCTTCCAGTTGGTGGAGATGCTCCACCAACTGGAGAAGCTCACCAGCCTAAAGCCCGCCCCCAGCAGATCTGCAGACACACACTAGTGCACGCCTGCAAATCTGCACCGGAGCGTGGCGACGGAGCGACACGGGGTCGCATGCTCCGTACTTTTTAAAAACCTCTTAAAAGAGGTTTTTCAAAAGCATGTTGCGCGATCAGTTCCGGTCACTCTGGAGCGGACTGAGGTGCGGAACTACAAAAAGTAGTCCACCCCAGTCCACTCCACAGTGCAGAAGACCTCCATTGGAGGTTGCTCTGCACCATTTTAATAGGCTGGTGCAGAAAGGGCCACAACTTTCCTCAAATAAACTTGGGAAGCATTGTTTCAGTGATTATGTTAAAATCCCTATTGCCTCCCTCCCACAACAACAACAGCAGCAACAACAAACATTCTAAGGGTTCCTATTTAAGTTAGCAGGAGCACTCTCTATGAAACACACAGTAGCCTAAATCTTGTAGTAGTAGGAGGAAGAGGAGAAGGAGGAGGAAGAGTTATGGTCATGTATTTCTATAGCACTGTCACTGGACATGGTGCTTTACAAGAAAAAGAAAAAGCAGTTCCTTGCCCTTACAGTCTGAAGACCTGAAACACAAGGAAGGGAGATTGTGGTGGGAGAGGGGATTAAATTCAGCAGTCTCCCTCCAATGCCAGAGCAGTAGCAGTTGGGATGGAGGGAGGGCCTTTCACCTGCTTCTGGGTTTAGGCATGATGGAGCTGTACCTGTCTCTTCTTCTCTCCCTCCAAGGCCAGGGAAGTAGCAGTTGGGAAGGAGGAAGGATCTTTCATCTGCTAGTTCCTTCCAGCTAGAGTAGAGCCACTGAAGCAGTTAAATTTACCTATGTGTTGACTCAGCATTCAACAGTTGTTTCTATGGGTCTATTCTAGTTGGAACTAACCAAGAGGATTCCAGCCAGTTTAAGCACCTCATATAGGGGAGTCCAAGTTAAGCATAGGGTTTTCGGATCCTGGAGGTAGGTGGATGAGATACTGATCCTTCTGTTGATTCTCAAGCAAATCTGCTGATATTGAGCAGTGAAGGAAAGTGAGCCTGTATGCATGTGTATGTATATGCATATTTTATCTGCAATCCTGTGCATATTTGTTTGAGATCAATCCTGTTCAAGTCAGTTGGGTTTATTTTTGAGTAAAGATCCCTGGAACAGAGCTTTTAGAAACTTAAGCGCCTTTATATCATATCTTCTCTCCATTGCCATATTAATTATTTAAGGTAAAGATGAAGAATGCAGTTTTGCTGATTATTTCTTAGGGTTAAGTTTGCCTCAGCTGCAGTCTAAATGTTGCTGCTGCTTCTTTTAAAGAGTCTGGCAGTGATCTTTGCCTATTAAGCATTTCTGGCTTCAGAGGACGTTATTGATTTATTCCACTTTTATAGCTGGAGGTATTTATTCCTATTTGATTTCTTGCTGCTTCATTCTGGTTAGGAAAACAACAACCACAACCAAACAAGAGAAGCAGGCGGGGGTGGGGGCAGTGAAAACTGATGAGTCATGTCTTTCAGTGCTGAGTGGAGAGATGAAAGTCAGCAGCAGCAGCAGCTGAGATGGGCTAAAATACTTCAGGTTATTTCAGTAGTTTCTTCTCTAGCTGAAACATGGGCCCTTTCCATATGTGGGGGGGGCGAAAACACCCGAAAACGGAGCTTACCAGCAGCAGGGCGAGTCCGTCGCCACGCAGAGGAGCGTGCGCTCGCTACTCCGCAGTCCTCTAGCGTCCCAAATAGCGGCTTCCGGTTGGTGGAGGCTTTCCACCAACTGAAGAAGCTTGCCAGCCGAAAGCCCACCCCCGGCAGGTCCACAGGCACGCACTTGCACACACCTGCAAATCCACATCGGAGCCGGGCGACGGAGCAGCACGGGGCTGCGTGCTCCATGCTTTTTAAAAACCTCGAAAAAGAAGTTTTTAAAAAACACGCAGTGCAGTTAGTTCCGGCCACTCCTGAGTGGATTCTGGTGTGGAACTACAAAAAGTAGTCCACGCCAGTCCACTCTAGGGTGCAGAAGACCTCCGTGAGAGGTCGCTCTGCACCATTAAGAAGCCCAGTGTGGAAATGGCCATGGTTAAAGGCTTTTTTAAAAAAACTGGAAATGTACAGATAAGCATACCTGTATGGTGAATGTTTTCCATTTCTGGTGCAATCTATTGTAAAGGACAGAAATAAATGAGCCTTGGCTACCAAGTAGGAGACAATGATTGTAACATCTAAGAGAGTAGTACAGTCCAGGATCTAAGCAAGTTTCTTGTATGAAATTCAGTCAGGGTTCTCTTGTTACCCCAAAATGGGGGTGACTCAGGGGTCCACCTGCAGTGCCAATACCTCTACATGATGGAGGGGAATTAATTAGCTCAAAATTAGAAGGTCTTCGAGAAGGGGGTTACTTAACGAGATCTTTCCACCAATGTTTACAGAGTCACACAGGAAAGAACCAGCCAGAGAATTCAGAAATATAACCTAAAAATGTGTTTTATTGAGAAATTCACAGACACACGCAAAAGATTCAAGCACTTATGCACTCACACAAGGACTAACCAAAGGAAAAGGGAGGAAAGTTTTGGGTAGAGGAATTTTAGGGTTCGGATGATAATTACTGCTCCAGAGAGAAGCAAGGACAAGAGACAATGTGGCTTAGATAAGCACCTAAGGACAGTTCTTGTTCAGAAATCTAGGCAAAAGCATGGCTTCAGCAAGGCAAGAAACTGCACTGAATTACTCAAAACTGAGGGGTTTTATGCCCAAAAACTACCCTACAGATATGAGTGTGAATGACTCTTCCAGCTGGGTGGAAAATGGGAGTTGCAATGCAAACAATGAGATCTGGATGGACTAAGACTATTAGTCTTAGTGTTCAGTGTTTAAGTGACAAAGGGGTAATGGCTATCGTAACAGCATAACTCTGTAATGTGGAGAGGTGGGGGAGACACAGCAGGGAAACATCCAGGTTTGAGGGAATAGCATTAAAACAATCACAGTTTGGTGGGAACTTCCCTTTTCTGCACAGAGATGTTCAGCTTCAGCGTAAGCCTATTATTTCCAGAGTTGCCTTGCAATCTGCCTGACAATGATTTGGGTTATGCCTAGAGAGGCATGGGCTGACCTGCGTTGCATGTTCACATTTACAGTCAGTAATTTTCCTCTTTCCAGTTTGACCTCCCAGTCACTTCAGGTTCCATTTTGTATCAACACCAATTAAATTAAATAATATTTGCCAATTTAACCATATCAATCTTGGGGAGTGTACGGGGCTGTAACACTTTGGGCCAGTCCATCTATTGGACAAAGAGTACAAGTAGCATTGACAACAACTATTAAGGAAACTCCCTTATGGCCAGCAACCAGAATACACATTTAATCCTCCTATTGGCATTTGTGGGTTCTAGATAAATGAATGGAACATAGGCAAAGGCAAAGGTTTTGTCTTATTTGTGCAACCTGTAAAATGGAGGGCCAATAAAATAAATAAATACATAACAGCTAGAGTTGAAGATATCTTACAACTGATGGACACACAGGACAGAAGACTGAAAACATTAATGAATGTAATTGTTAAATATTTGCACACAGACATAAAATGTATAGCTTGTAAGAAATGTCAGTGCACTCAAATTCTTATCCAAAATGCAAATAGAAAGGGTTGTAGAATAACTCTTGGTCCTGCCTACCTACCTGCCCCTTCCACACCCCATTTTGACTGAAAAAAGAAGATGTTGACTATTGTACTTACATAGAGTATGTATAACCAGTCAGGGACCTTTGAAAAAACAGGGGGCTCTACAAGCACAAACAAAACCTTAAGCACATTAATTTTGTCCACCTACAGTAGTGTTTCAGACTGTCTGCCAAGTGGCTATAGGAACTGGAGCCTGTGAGCATGATCCCACTCACCCTTGCGTGTGTTCAAAATTACTTCATTTAGATGCCAAGGGTAAAATAAGATTTTCCACAACTGGTACTTTTACTCCCAAATACTTGTTTACTCCAACTATTTTGCTTTCTTTTAGCCCCTCCTCTCTCCAGCTGCTGAAAATTTCTTCCATGCCACATCCAGAGCCTGGAATTTTTTTAAAAAAAAATTTTTAGACTACAATTCCCTGAATCCACCACCCAGCATGGCCAAAGGGATTCTGGAAGTTGTAGTTCAAAGAAGTAACCTCCCAAATTGTGGTTACTCTAGGTCATCGCAAATTGAACACCATGTCACACTTACAAAATGCTGAACACATTCCCATGCATGTCTCCTCAGAAGCAAATCCAACTGTGTTTATTGGTATTACTCTCAGGTAAAGATAAGAGTGCAGCAAACAGCAGTCCTAATCTGACCCCGTTGCCTAAATTCCACGCATTAAGATACACACACAGTATCCCATTTTGCTACAAAAGCTCATCCAGCATTGATTTCAAAGCCAAAGCAGTATGGTTGTCTTCCTTTTGGTTCACACTGTATGGAGCAGAGTGGACCTTGCTCAAAAATATAGAATCACAGTTCAATATAAAATTGAGATCTGTGTATTGCTTTAGGTTTGCATGTAGGCATGTCTTCATATGTGTAATAGATATAGCAAGATATTTCAATGCTTCAACCCATTCAGAGGTTTAACCTCAAGAGCAGCTTTTCCCAACTTGGGATTCTCCAAATGTAAGGGAATACAGCTCACATTGCTCCCAGGCACCATGGCAACTGGATCCTTACACTGATAGTTGCAGAGGCTCAGACACTGTGGCAATTGGACCGTTGCCTTTTGCAGAGACTCTGGGAGTTGGCAGGATGTTGCAAAATGACAGGCATAGCAAGTGAGAGAACATCATACTAACAAGACCTTTTCTCTGAAAGAAATGAAAACAAAATAGGGATGGTCAGACAATACGATTTTGGCCATTTCAGCACTAGATTGTTATAGTGCTATGATTCCACTTTCAATATCCTGTGGAATCCTGGGGTTTGCAGTTTAGGGAGGGGCCTTTAGAATTCTCAGACAGAGAGCTCTTTGGCCTCAGTAAACTACAAACCCCAGAATCCCATAGAATGTTGAAAGTGGAATAATAGTGCTATAACAGTGTAGTGTGGAAATGGCCATAGTGTTATTATTCCACTTTCAACATCCCAGGATTCCATAGGATGTTGAAAGTGGAATAATAGCACTATAACAATCTAGTGTGGAAATGGCCTTTGATTCTGTCTCCCTTTACCCTAGTCTGACATTTCCTCCCTACATCAGGATTTACAAGAAGAGGCATTAAGAACAAACTCGCTCTTTTCTTTTTCTTCCTCCTATTTCCTTTTTGTTTGTTCAACAGTTTCTTGAAATTTACCAGTCCTTAATCCATCTCCCATTTTGTGATGTAGGTACCTTCAAAGCATGTAAAAAATTACATTTTTTAAAAAAATTACAGTTTCTAGTATGTAATTATGGAGTTGTAGTGGCAGGGTACTTTTCCAGGCTCTGTTACATATTTGTGGAGATCTACCTTGTCTACAAGAGTCAGTTTTTGCTTCCTTACTAAGTCCGACCTTGGAGATGAGGCAGTGTATACCAAGTTATTCTTTAGGATTATTTCTTATCTTTGTAAATTATGAAGAAGTTTGTTGCCAAAAATGATCCAAGCCACACATGCACTACCAGGAGACCACAGCCAAGAGGTGTGAACACCAAGCCAATGAAACAGGCTCACACTCCCTCTCCACACACACACCCCAACGATGTCCAAGGCCCCTTTGCTCCAGTTTCCCTTTCTTACAACCCTCTCATCCACCATTAACTAATGCACAGCAAGGCCTACAACTCACTTTTCCTTGGTCTATCAACCCAAGGACATTCCATTTCCACAAAAAAGAACAAGATCATTATACAGTTGCACTGGGTGTATATAAAAGCCAAGATCCCATTGCCTCACTCACTGAACTTACATTGATGGTGGGGAGAAAGTTTCAGGTGAGCAAGAGCCAATCAGCTTGACTGCCAGGACTTTGAGCTGCCCTTGTACATCTAGGGTGAAGGCATCAGAAAGGAGATAGTAGATAGTAATTGTGCTATTCCTAAATAAGTATTTATGCTGGCTAGCCAGGTATTATGCCAGTATAAGCCACCAAGAAGTTTGTGACCAAAATGCCCAGATTACCTGTAGTGCAATAGTATGCCTAAACAGCTACAGTTTAACAAACTATAATTTATCTTGAATGTTCTTTTGAAACAAAGTCACAAAGGAAAATTAAGTAGGTGACTTTCCGTTTTAGCCAACATATTCTACACTTAATAGCTGAAGGAGTTTTGACGGGGGGGGGGTTTCAAGTCCCCAGCACAGCAAGGTCCACTTGCCAAAATGCTTTATCTGCTGTAGGTAGAGGTAACATATTCTTCTTTGTACCTAACCCCACTATGAAAACCTCAGTGTGGAAACTACAGCGACATCTAGGTCAGCTGTACACCTTCCCCACCTTTCCAGTATTTCTTTATTTTAGGCATGTATCCCCTGCTCATCAGTGAATTCTCAGGGCACTTTACTTAATCAAAACACAATGAACAATTATAACAGAAAACATGTAAAACAACAAGAAAACATAAAAGCAACATAAAATCACTAAGTGTAGATAAGGCGCACCAGATTAGTTTAAAAGAGAAAAAAGATTCAAATGGCTGTGAAACAGGGATGGCCTAGGATGTTTGCTAACTGAGGCAGAACAATGATTGCAGTGAGCTCCCTGCCTCTACTAACCCAAGTTAAGATGCACAGGTCTTTGAGGCAGCCAAGTTATACACATGAGACAGAAAATCTTGCAAATGCTGTCTTCATCCCTCACAGTGAAAATACAATGATGACAAAGTAACATTATTTTTTGCAGTCTCTGTGCCTTCCAGAAGTGGATCTGTGCCTGTGCAGGGTCTTGCATGGAAAGTGAATGACCTAAGTAGCTTTGGTGAGAACTCTACCCTGCACTTTCCAACATGCATGCACTAGGACAGTAGTTCGTAACCTTTTCTTTATCAGGGCCCCCCTGGTAATTTAGATTTAAATAGCTGAAAATTTAGAGTTAAATATTAAAATATTTAAATTCAGAGTTAAATATTTAAATTTAGAGTTAAATCTTCAAACATTTATTTATTTCTTAAAGGCTTCCAGAGACTAGGATTCAAACCCCCACTCAGCCACTGAGTGACCTTGAGCAGGTCACACACTCTCAGCCTCAAAGGCAAACCTACTCTGAAAAACTCCCCCCCCCAAAAAAAATCCCATGATAAGTTCACCTTAGGGTTGCCATAAGTCAGAAATGACTTGAAGGTACACAACAACAAAGTGTGGCTGACAGGGGAAAGCTCTTTCTGGCCATCATTTTTCTTCCCTTTGAAAACTGACTTATGGTAGCCTTAAGGTGAACCTATCATGTTGGTTTTCTTGGCAAGATTTGTTACCTTTGCCTTTCTCTGGGACTGAGAGAATATGATTTGCCCGAGGTCACCCAGCTGGTCTCCATGACCAAGTGGGGATTGAGATCCTGGTCTCCAGAATTGTAGTTTGGGTGCACACACGCACACACCTGCCACTTTGTCCCTAGGATAGTTCACCATCACTTCTATTGCTGCTGAATTGAATTAACATATTTAATTCTTTTTAGATTACTTCTCCAGCTTGCTCACTTTATGTAGCATTAATTCCTTTTTAAAAACATTTTTACTAGACCTAGGTCCATCCCGTGATTTGCCAATTTACCATCATCTTCATTCTGTTCATACTATTCTTTCTGGTCATCATCACTGACATACTTTGGTTCACATCTTTGATTTGATGGGAATCTTTTGTTTTGAGTTGAAGATACTAACTATGAGAGAGTCATTGGCATTTTCGTGACCAATACAAGGAAGATTCTCCTTACACTGTGGTTTCATCACACAACTGATGTTACCATGAAGCAAAAAGGGAAGAGCCTCTCCATGCTCACCTTTCATTCTCACCGTATGTCATCATGCAGATCTGTCTCATCAACCTTGATTGCTCTGCCAATAATGCCTTAGAAGCCACTCCCTTGAGTAGCAGGGCATTAGTGTTGTCTTTATAGGACTACTTTCCAACACAAATCTCAAAAAAGCCATCAAATCTAGCCCCAATGATCTCTCCTCCTTCAGAACTGAGCCTTGTTGCTGTGCAAAAACAGCAGCAAGTGTACTCTGGACAGGTCTACCTTGGTGGTTGTGACTATATAAACATCTATATTCTTGGTGGTCTCCCAACCTAAAGCCTCACTGGACTTTCTCATACCACAACCAGAAGGAAATGATGAGGATTTAGTGAGTTCTTGTTAAGATGCAGGTTGGACAAAATTCTCCATCTTTCTTAGATCTGTTCAGACACACATGAAAATAGGGGGAATTTAGGTAAGCTGGTCCTAATCTGTGGAAGGCTCCACGCTACTCTGATTTCTAGGGGTGTGTGAAAGCTGTGCTTTTCTTTCTGAAGACTTTTCCCATTCCTTCCCCTGTGGTTTCTCATATATACTGAAGCCCTGCAGTATGTTTCAGATACTCTTACTTTCAGGAACCACAGATATAAACTGGTTACACATCAGACAAAATGCAAAAGCAAATGCTATCCTATTTCAGTTGAACCCCGATCCTCGGTAAACCTATGGCTGGTTTGCACAAGAGTTTGCAAATGTATTTTCACCTGACTGAAGATAAATCAGACAAAATCAGGGAAGTGGATACTTGAAGATCACTATCCACACCAATATCTTCATCTGAAACTGAAGCTGCCAGATTAATACAACAGTACTAAATAATACTATCTTTCTCCCTATTGGTTTGAGGAAAGCTGCTGATTTTATTGCTGTTAATGGAAGCTCAATTTGGACTTTGTTTTTATATCATTGGCAGGCAAAGCCTGGCTGAGGTGTAATTATTCATGCATTGTGCAAAACACCCACCCTAAATAGATGAATAAATGATTGCCCATAACAACTGTTGGCTTCAGTGCCAGGTAAAAAAGATCTTATTGTCAGTCCAGCTTATACTTTTCCCTTCAGGATGACTTAAGTTGGCTGATGGTTTTAAAGCCTGCAATTTAAAAAAAAATCTAAGGCCTATAAACAAACTGTGAAAGGTGACTCTCTGACTTCAGCACAGGCACAGCTTGCACTGTAATGAAATTTCAAAACAGAAACTAAATCAGTTTGTACAGCAGCCGCTGACTGTGGTTGGGATGTCACTCATGAGGCAATGGTTGACACTGGAATGAGTAGTTTTGAGGACTACCACTTAGACATAGTGGTCAAACCACCGTTCTGCATCCCACAAGACTGCAGCGGACCCGCCAAATTTGGAGGGTCCAGTCATGTTGAAGGATACTTCAGACCATTTATAGAATAGAGTGTTACCAAAATATAGAATCACAAAGTTGGAAGAGGCCCCAGGGGCCATCCATTCCAGCCCCCTGCCATGCAGGAAACACACATCAAAGCACTCCCAACAGATGGCCATCCAGCATCTGCTTAAAAGCCTCCAAAGAAGGAGACTCCACTGAGGCAGCATATTCCACTGCTAGACAGCTCTGACCATCAGGAAATCCTTCCTGAGGTTCAGGTGGAATCTCCTTTCCTGCAGATTGAATCCATTGCTCCTTGTTCTAGTCTCTGGAGTGGCAGAGAACAAGCCCGCTCCCTCCTCAACATGACATCCCTTCAAATATTTAAACATGGCTATCATGTCCCCTCTTAACCTTCTCTTCTGCAGACTAAACATACCCAGCTTCCTAATCCACTCCTTATAGGGCATGGCTTCCAGACCCTTCACCATTTTGATCATCCTCCTCTGAACACGCTCCAGCTTGTCAATATCCTTCTTGAATTGAGTTGCCCAGAACTGGACACAGTATTCCAAATGAGGTCTAACCAATGCAGAATAGAGTGGTACCATTACCTCCCTTGATCTAAACACCATACTCCTATTGATGCAACCAAGAATCACATTGGCTTTCTTGATTGCTGAATCACACTGCACAGAAACCAAGACCAGTCCAATAGTCATTAAATCTTTTGAGCACTACGGTCTCTGATACATGATGATGTCAAGAGGTCTCAGGCATTGTTGTGACATTCACCTCACCTAGTACCATTTCACAGATGAATGGAAGGTCATTCTTGTGAACTGGGGCCAAGAGGAGGATGGCGAAAAGTTTGGCAGCCCATTGCCATGACTGTAGTCAGCTAACACACAGTCTAAAGTCTGGATAGGAGAAACTAAGGCCTTTTCCGCATTTTGTTTTTAAAATGGGGCAGTGCGTCCTCCAGTGAGGACGTTTGCACTTGAGGGCGAACTGGGTCCGGACTACTTTCTGTATTTCTGGACTTCAGCCCACTCTGGAATGACCAGAACTGGTGGTTGGCCGTGTTATTGAAAGACCGCTTAAAACAGGTCTTTCAATAGCCCCGCGTGCCCCAGTCCATCTCTGCGCTCCTGTGTAGATCTGCAGGCTCGCACCAACGCGAGGCTGCAGATCTTCCGGGGGCGGGCTTCTGGCTGGCAAGCTTCTCTGGTTGGTGGACAGCCTCCACCAACCGGAAGCCTCCATTTTCGTCCCCAGAGCAGTGTGTAGCACTGGCACGCACTGCTCCGGATCAGCGTGGATCGTCAGAGGGAGCGCGCCAGTCCGGTGAGTAACAGACTGCCCTATTTTCTTCCCAAAGTGCAAAAAAGCCCTAAGAATGCACGCAGACAGATGGTCCCAAGTGACAAAGGTGTTATGGCACATCGTATACTTCATAGAAAGTGAAATATAGGGATGGGCCAACCAAATCCTCAAATCCTCGAATCCTTGAATTCTCATCAAGGATTCGAGATTTGTGGATCCAAATCCTCACCCCAAAATAGGCAAATTGAATCTTTCACATCCACACCTCCTCCTGTAGGAGGAGGTGGCAGGGAGTGTGATCTTGTTGCTCCCCACTCTTTTCCTGCCCACCTCTAGTGCGATCCTGCCCAGGGCAGGTGGGAGGAGGTGGCAGGGAGTGCAATCCCGCACTCCCCACTCTTTCCACACCCACTGCCAGCACAATACTGCCCGGGGTGGACGGGAGAAGCTTGCGGGGAGTGTGATCCCATGCTCCCCACTCTTTTCCCACCTGCCACAGGTGTGATCTGGCCTAGGGCGGGTGGCAGGAGATGGTGGGAAGCACAACCCATGCTCCATGCTCTTTTCCCCCCTGCTGCCAGCGCAATCCTGCCCAGGATCCTGAAAGTTTTCCTGAAAGTGAAAACTATTATTTAATTTGTTTTTCATTAAACAAAGAAGTCAAATTCTGCTTCAAAAACACTTTTCAATAGAGGTGCTTTCTTTCCCTTGCTTTTTAAACCTTTTTTTAAATTTGAGATTCCTGAGATTGGATTCCCAGAACCTTCTAGGGATTCAGATCCAAATTTGGAAAATTCTGGATTCGTCCCATCACTAGTGAAATATATACAATAAACATATATGCACTATGTTACATTCATCCCTTTTAGACTATTGTATATGTACACAGATAAATACTTTTCAAACAAACTGAAAACACTCCTTAAAAATAAGGTAAAACCAGACACTTAAAACAGCAAAAGAAATTTCGAGGACCAAAGTCCACCTTAGCTGCATGCCTGAATCTCAGAAGAGATTAAGACAGTCCAACTTCCTTTGGCAGGAAGTCTTTTGATTTTCAGCCAGTGTCTGACAGCACTAATGAACTCAATGAGTGGGCAACCTGTAGTCCAGGTAAGATAGGAGTATTTCTAGGCAGTCAAAAGGCAGATCAGAGAGCTCTGAGAACTTTGTCCAAGTTCTGAGAATTTGGGGGAGCCTCTTCTCTCAGACCCATCACCCTCACAGTCTTGTTTGGAAGCAACACAAGAAAGAGATTCCTTGGCAGCTGCTCCCAGGCTCTGAAACTCCAACTGGATTGCCTCCCTCTCTGCTTCTCTTGGCACATGAAGATTCATTAATTCCAACAGACTTTGGAGAACTGATTGTTTTGCAAGGAAAGACTTCACAGTATTTGTCTGATGTACTTTTTTTTTTTTTTACTTTTCATTGTAAATGATTACTAATCCTGTAGACAACTTTAACTGAATGTCCAAAAAACGTTTTTGCATGTTTTCATCCATATGCGTTTTTACTTGCATTTCTGTTATCTGAGCCTTAACTCCAAGAAGTTATAAACTAACAAATGCAACCATACCATGGGACACTATTCTTACAGAGTATGTGGCTCTGCATTTAAGAGACAAAATTTGGAACAAAAGTTATCTCATAGCAGAAAACAGTTTTTCAGTGCAGAGCAAACAAAGGTATACAGTTAGCAGAATGTGGAACTGTAGTAATTTTGTTACCTATTCATTAATTTCATTCAGAGTGAGGAGAGGACATAGAAATTGGAATTGGAGCAGACATTCAAGTATTTATTTATGGCGAGAGAGCCAGTGTGGTGTAGTGGTCTGAATGTTGGACTATGACTTTGGAGACCAGGGTTCGAATCGTTGTTCAGCCATGGAAACCCATGGGGTGACCTTAGGTAAGTCTCTTTCACTCTCAAAGGAAGGCAAAGACCAACCCCCTCTGAACAAATCTTGTCAAGAAAATCCCATGATAGGATTGCCTTAGGATCTCCATAAATCAGAAACAACTTGAAGTCACTACAACAACAACAACAACAACAGTTATGTTGGCAAAATATATGATTAATTTACTTTTGTTTACATGCACATACACATTTTGATCTTTCTCTTTCTATCGTCGTTTCATTTCAAGACAAACAAAATGTACACATAAATATTCTGCCAGTTATAAGGATAAAACCTTTTTTTATATTTAAGGATAACAATGGCAAATAATTTTTCACGTCACATGTCCAACATTCAACAATTTCTCTGTGCAGAAATGATGTGCAAATCCAAATCTCATGCAGAATCCCAAGAAGCCTCTAGCACATTATACATCTCCAGAGAAACCATATTAGATAGTGACCGGAAATTGACAAACCTTGGGCATAGATGTATGTATATGTGCAAGCATGCATCTATTTGCGCGATGTGGTATGCAGTATTCCTGGGGAAAAAACAACAATCTTGGTTCTACAATGCTTCAAAATCTCTCAGAGTTGCTAGGCATGAGGCTTGGGTTTCCTTCCTTCTTCAAAGTGCTCAGTCTGCTCCACTCTTCTAAATTCTGCCTCCTCCAGTACTGCTTGGTCTCCAGGATTTAGTTTCTCTGTAACTCTCAGTATGCAGATGAGGCTTGACCTGAAAGATTAGTTTTGACCTTACGATATAATACTTGACCTCTGAAAAGGCTAGCACAGTGGTCTTTTAAAACTCTTATGCGCTCTGTGACCTTAGCCCCAGTTTCATCATGGCTCATATGCTGGATCCTACACTGCATCGTCATAGAACTCTGCTGATATGGTTTAATTCCAACCTTTAAAATTCACCACTTCCTGTGAAAAGTCAAGCTCAGCGCCCAACCTGCATAGTTTTCTCACAGCCATCTGACTCTATCAGTCTGCAGAGCTCTCTTGCAGGGCAATATTTAAGCAATCTCACTCTGTGGAGGTTAAAGGAGTACAAAAAGAAAAGTTTCCTTAATCTTGCCATCTGTATACTGAGATCTTCTTATATATCTTCCATTCTGTGGAACCATGGAGTGCTTTTCTTCACAGGGAATTTTTAGCACCCACCTTTCAACCACAGCTCATTCCCCACACAGCCTGAAAAGCCCACACGGATACTATAGCCAGAACACACAGAGAACTATTCTTCAGCCCTATCCCTCAGCCAAGTCCTTGTAGAAGTGATTTCTATCACGTGAATGAGTGTGTGTGTGTGTGTGTGTTGTATTCCAGCCATTGGCTTTATTAAACTTCATTTATGAAATAAAAATATATAAGTGAGCAGATTATGAGTGTAATTGGAGAGGATCATCCATAACCAGGTAAGGTAATTCTGTGGTACAGAAAGAAGGGAGTACATATTTCTCTTTAATCATTTCCAAATATTGTATATCAATTTTACCCCCATGATTGTGAGTGCTATTCACGAAATGCTAGGAAAGGGTTTTTAAAAAAACTGCACAGAAATTATGACTCCATAGCCCAGAACAAAATAAATAAACCTTGGTTGGCCTTTTTTGCAGGTCCTGTGCACCTCCCAATGGAGTAGCACTAGAATCCATAGGAAGGGCAAATAGAGCATGATCAAATAGCTCGTAAAACATTTCAAAATTTGGGAATTACCAGGAATACCACAGCAGCAGCAAGTGCAGACTGAGACCCAGTGAGAGAGGTGGTCAAATTATTCAAAACCTGTGGACCCCCAAGGGTTTTTGGACTACGGCCATTTCCTCACTAGACTGTTATAGTGCTATGGAATCCTGGGGTTTTCAGTTTAGGGAGAGGCCTCAAAGGATCCCATAGGATGTTGAAAGTGGAATAGTAGCACTATAACAGTCTAGTGAGGAAATGGCCTACAGTTCCTGTCATCTCTAACTTGACTGAGAGTGATAAGAGTCCAATTCCCATAATCTTTAACTTTGTGCTCATACTGACTAAAGATGATGGGAGTTGAAGCAAAATCTGTAAGACCATAATTGCACTTAGATCCTTTCTACCACATCAGCTAGTTTGACTGGTGTATGTATATCCCCAAATTCCCTGTCAGTCCAAGAATAAGAATACCATGTGTTGTCAGGGGAAATTACCTCAATCGTCACATTGCTTTCAACCTAGCTTACCTCTCCAAATAACAGCTCACTTTGGAAGTCCCAAATGTTGAGCATAGTTCTTCAAGACAGTTTGTATTATTTACTTCAGTCAATATTATCCTCACAGAATCAAAAGGATAGCACTGTGTGTGTGCGTGCGCACGCACGCACACACGCACGCACATGCATGTGTGTGCACACACGTGTTTGTAAAATCTGAAAGGCAGTCCTGTAGATTGCTGCTAGGGTAGAAATGAAGCATGAAACTGCCTGCTTTGAGTAGAAACCCCTCTTCTCACAATTTCCTGTCTGTTTTCATCTTCTACTTGGGTAACTGGCCACGCACTTATTTATATTTTTAATGAATGGAAAATTAAACCTCCATTAGATGGGGAGGTTCCGTAATGAGTCACCAAAGCACTAGGCACTAGCACAAATATATCATTCCTCTGTCCTTTGCAAAAGCCATAAGATAAGAACACAGGATCAAACAAATACAAGCAACTTTGGGGTTTAGAGCTTTGAGAACAGAGAAAAATTGAACTCTGGTGGCTCCTAACAACTCCTTCCTTCATAAAAAATCCTGTACTACTTCCTCTTTTCTTCTCACTCCCCTCCTCCACACTGATGCACAACCAAGAATCAAACTAATAAAGATGCCATAAAAGATTAAGCACACCTCACAAACTGCTTCACTTCCAGTTCATCGATGTAGCAAGTTAATGGGAGGTCCTGAATTAATGTTTGAGACCTGAGAGAGACTAGATATAGGCTAACAAGCTGAAGATCAACCCAGACAAGAGATACACAATTCCTCTCAGGCCATTTCCGCATTAGACTGTTATAGTGCTATTATTCCACTTTCAATATCCTATGGAATCCTGGAGTTTGCAGTTTAGGGAGAGCCCTTTGGTCTCAGTAAACTACAAACCCCAAAATTTCACGGGTGGTTGAAAGTGGAATAATAGCACTATGACAGTGGAGGGTGGAATTGGCTCTAGACTGTATTGGCCAGGAGTGGTAAATTGTGGTTCCGTAGATATTGCTGGACTGCAGCATCCAGCATCTTTTATTGTTGGTTATATTGCCTAGAATTGATAGGAGGTGTGTTATCATGGTTATGATATGTCGGGTGAGAGCACTAGATATCCTTTTGATATCAAATAATTTGGCCTTGCTTGACCCCTACTTGCCATCTCACGCCATGTGTTTGCAGAGGTCTCCTGGACAAGCACGTACGGGTGCGGCCGTTAATAACTGTACATTCCAAAACCCCATTCAGGCTAGCAACTTAAGCCTCTCCGTCGCTTTAGGGAAAAACCTCCCTGCAAACCAGCTCTGCTCGGCTCAGAGTTACACAAAGCCTTGCAGCCAGGAGCCAAGCCATTCCTTTATGCTGGGACATCAACATACCGGCCACGCTATTGTCATCAAGAGCTAAACCAATCATGCTAAACTTGACCTTTTCCAACTCCTTTGTCAAACTCCAAATTTCCTTTGTTCTCACCGAGTATAACATAGCCTGTAGGTAAAATCCACCCTATAAAAGGTCCCCACTTTTGGGACGTCTTTGGACTACTTTGGACTTCCATCCCGCCTTGCTGCCGGTAGTCTGAAGGAACTCCCCTCAGTGAGTCCTGCTGAGCTTTCTTCCCCAGAACCCCGCTTCTCTCCATGACTAAGAGACCAGGTGTCGTATTGCTTTTCCCGAAAAGCTCTCCGTTTCTATTTCTCAGCTAGTTAGTTTATGTCTTGTCTTGCGTGTTTCTTGTCTTTAATAAAATATTGTTTATTACTTCAAAAACCTTGTCTAGCTGCTCTTTGACCTGCCGCTGTATACATAGGTTTAAAGATCCTTGCTAAAGTTACCCTGCCTCTCGTTTAGCCAAGAGAGTGCTCCAGCTAAATTCCCCCAATTTGTGTTTTTATTTGGTAATTTGGGTGCCCCTCCCGGGACCCCCAACATACAGGGTAACAGGTGCAGTCCAACAACAAATGAAGGGCCACACTCTTAATTCCTTAATTCCTTCCAAAAAGGGGCAATATCAGCACCTTAATTTTAATCTGGTCTCAAATTGAAAAGCAGTGGAGCTCTTAGCAAAATGGCACAATATGCTCTGTGGGGTCCATGTAAACTTGCACTTGATAACGTATACTACAGGCATGATTTGCTGAAGCTACCCAAACATTTAACTCCAGCTCCTTCAGTCGCATGATGCCCAAATTGAATTATTTGTGTAAAGGCATGGGGAGTCACTCCTTAGTTATAGATGAGGTTATTTCTGCAGGTAATAATATAAGCCATATGGAAGTGGCTTCTTTTTATCTGGTTGCGTGGGCAGCTCTGTTGACATTCATTGTCAGTTGGAAATCTCAGCAGAAACATTCTCAGAATTGTTCGCTCATTACCTCAGCTCTTCTCGCCTTGAGTCATGTTTACAAACAGAGAGAGAGAGAGAGAGAGTACTTGAGTCTTGGAAGAAGCATAAAACATACACCATGTTAACACAGCATAAACAATAGAGAAAAAGCTTTAATTTGTGTTCTGTCATTTCTTTCATCGCTATACCACTTTCATTTTCCTTGATCAACAACAGTCCTTTGGAAGTAGACTTGTCATCAGTGTGCAAGGAATTTTAGACCCAGCTTTGTTGGTTTGTTGTGTTTTATTTTCAGGAGGTGTTCCATTGTCAGGAGCTATTGCTATACTTAAGCTGTCCTGACCATTTGGCATTGTGGACATTTGTCCATTACACTTAATATAAATGGAGCAAAACATTGCAGCTGCCATCTTCTTCCTGTAATGGGTTGAGGAAACTCTTTCCCCCTGAGGATTGAAATCAGTGTCAGAGAAGTTCTGAGGAGCTGCACTCCAGTGGTGGGTGAGACCAAAAGCAAATCGGTAGAAGGAGCAACACATACTCAAAAAAATTATTTTAAAGTTCTTGCTGCCAGGACTCAGACCTTAGAAGACCTGTTTGAACCTTTTAGAATGGAGAAAAATGTGCAAAATAATGGAAATGACCAAACGATGCCATTAAGCAGAAGGTGTAGTTATTTATGGAAGTCCAGCAAATGAACTCAGATTCTAAGAGGGCCAAATTTGACTCTCCCCTTGAAGTTTTTCGTGCCTGTTGTACCTAATGGAGAAGTTGAGAAAATGAATTCCTCAATAACAGGGATCCAACCCACAACTCACCATGGCTGGCCCTACCACTAGGCAACATAAGAAATTGTCTCAAGTGGCAGATCCTGAAGGGAAAGAATGCTATCACTATCCCAATTAGGTCCTCCTAAGCTACTTGGATATTCTTGGCCCTGTTACTGTGGTCCATAGTCCGAACCCAGGGCTTACTAAATATAATTTGATATAAAAAGATTGGCCATTCCAAACTGTTCCCTTCCATGTGCTTGGGAGGCCCCCGGATAAGCATGCACACGGACACGGCTGAACGGCCGAAAAATCCCAGGCAGACCAGTAATTTTCCGGCATGCAGCTTCAGGAGACCTCCTGGCAAGTACACTTTGAAACTAAATTAAGTATGCATCAAGCATACAAAAGAATCTCTGCCCCGAACCATCAGCTTGACGAGATTAACGCTTCTGACTACCCAACTGTCAAGCAATCCCCATTTGCATACTGTCTGTGCTATAGACAATTCCATTAAAATCCCATCATCTTAAATGCTGACCTTTCGGAAGCTTTGTCTCCAACTCGAAACCCATTGTTCTCCCCGGGAACGGACTACCCTACAGGCACATTTCTCCCTATAAGAACTCCTGATTTTCAGCGCTTCCTCAGATCGCTCACGGTTGTCATCCCACCTTGCTGCTGCTTCGTTTGCTTCCACGGGCTGAGAATCTCCACTCCAGACTTACTTTCTTCTGGCTACCCGGGTTGCAGGATCAGGTATAGTATTTCCCCTGAAAACTCCTTCTTAAAATCCCCTATCAAATTTCCTCCTTTTATTTTCTTAGGTCTGTGTGAGTGAGTATGTAAGTGTGCAGTGACTGTCTTTTAAATAAAGAAAACAATTATAAATCAATTCTGCTTGGTTTTTGACTTGGCCTGACCACGTAAAAATTGGGTTTAAGATCTCGCTAGGTTGCCCTGCCTCTTGTAGTGCTACAGCTTGTGCTCTGGCTAATTCCCATTCCCCATTATTTGGAGCACATTGAGGTGTCCCCCAAGGGACCCCAGAAATCAGGGTAACAGCCCCTCTCTAAACTGCAAACTCCAGAATTCCACAGGATGTTGAAAGTGGAATAATAGCATTATAAAAGGCTAATACGGAAATGGTCCTTCTCTCTTGGAGGACATAGCTGTGGCCAATACAAATTCTACCCCACACCCTGAAATGATCTTTATTGTCCTTGGTAGAATTCAAGTACGGTAGGTTTCAGTTGTTAGTCTAGCTAGCTTCTGTGGAGAAGGCTATCATTTTGTCCTTTGCCCAAGGTGGTATTATCTCTTGGACCAGTCTTGTGCCCTTCCCCATAGATTTCACACATATTTTTGGTCTTTCTCCCAAAAAGAGAGGAACAGTTAGCAGCAGTACAGCAAATTTATAATAATGACTGATCTTCCTCTTTTGAACTGGAAGATGTTATTCTGGTCTCACACTACAATATAAACAGCATAATGCTTAATCCATGTTGTAGATGAGGTAAGTAATATATAACTTCCTATTAATTCAAAATGGCCTGATTTATTTCCCAAATATTCTAAGGGTAATCTAAATTCTGCATTAAATTCAGGTTAAACTAAAGGCCTTCTCAGTAGCTTCTAGAAGTGATCACTTCATATTGACTGGTCATGTAACCATGGGAAGAAAAAAGACTCCCAGACACCAGCCATTTATGCAACCTTAATGGCACAAATTAGATGTTCTTGGTTACTCCACTTTCCTACTAGTTATCAGAGGCGACAGAGATGACCAGAGAGATGCCCAACAAATGCTTTGAATGCTTCAGAATGATCTAAGATTCACAGTCCCTTATGTGCAACTGTGACATCAACTCCAGAACACAAAATCTACAATCCCCTAGGAAGACCTACCTTCAACCTAGGCCCTTTCCACACGAGGAAGTTAAAACGGGCCAAGGCGTCCTGGCACAGAGGTCATCCGCACCTTGGATTGGACTAGGTCTGGACTACTTACCTTAATTTCGCACCTTAGTCCAATTCAAAATGCCCCAAAGTGGTCCTCCAGTGTGCTAAGTGAAGACTGGAAAAATCCAGTCTTTCAATCTTCTGGAGCGCATCATTGTGTTCCTACTGACTAGTGTAGATGCGCAGGCTCACACCAATGCGAGCCTGCGGTCAGCGGAGGGTGGGCTGTGGGCGTGGCCAGCGTCAGTGATTGGTCCAGACCCATGAAGAAACAGGAAGCCGCCATTTTCAGCCAGAGCGGTGTGGATCTAAAGACCTCACACTGCTCTGATTCGCCCTGGACTAATGGAGGTGCCCTGCAGAAGGGCTTAAGGGAAAATACATGTTACTCAGACCCAGAAGATCCGGTAAGTAATGGCACGGAGCAATTCACTCACCTCGTGCAGAAAGGACACACTTTGAACTGGTCAAAGGCTCCATATTATCCTGAATTTGATCTGAAATGGGTGCTTTTTGCTAAGCCTTCAGAACAGGAGAGGAAATGTACTACAAACAGCATTTCCTCACTCCTGGCATTAACAATTGCTTTATAAATAATTCAGGCCCCAGTGCAGAACTCTCCTAAACCCAGCTGTTGTCCCTGACAACTGCCATCATACAGAAGCACAATCATCCAAAAACAGTTTATTAAATGGAGCTATTCCCAGTTTAGTCACAAACCAGAGGGGATGGGAGGACATGAAGCATATCTAAGGGTTTAGAGGAGACAGATTTAGGGGAAACACATATGATTGCAAATAAGGGGAAACAAAGCTGCTATCTGTGGTGTGCCCAATTGGCAGCCATACCTTGGAGAGACACATTTGCCTCTTTTGGCTCACAGAACTGAAACTATCCCTAAAGATGAGAGTGGAGACTAGATTCATGAAACCCTAGGGAATGGTAATACAGCTGCCTGATCCACTGCACAGATGTTTATAAATGTATTGGAGTCCTCCTCCTCCTCCACCACCACCACCATCTTCTTTCCAAAGGAAGAACTCAGCTGGTGTGGTGGCTTAGTACCAAAAGTGCCTGTTGTTCAAGAAGAAACAAAAGTAGACCTCTTAAAACAAGTGCACATACAGAGATGTGCAACAGAAACAGGAAAGTAATCTATGGTATGCCGACCAAGGCAGTTCAGTCTTTGGAAACACTGTGTCTTTTATCAACTCTAGTGAAGACTTTTCAAAAAGCATGCTATATGTGTGTGTGTACAAGAGGAGAGACTTGTCCCCTGTTAAAAGCTACAAGCAAAGCACAATAAAAATAACATAAGAACCCTGTCTTAAAATATGGTCACAGTTGTGTTCATTTGCCACTGTTGGGATAAATTGCCAAGCTTAGATGGAATGTCACTTGGCCAACTCAGATGACTCATTTGGTATTATACATTTATTCTACTCTATTCCACAATTCTGAGTGACTTACAACTGTTTTTCTAAAAGTGAATGGTAACCTACACCCATGCATACATATCCACACATTCTTCTGATGGTGTTATGCCTCCCTCCTTCTCCTCCGTAACTTAAAGTTGAAATGCAAATTGAGCAAGCCAAAAATGAGTAGCAGTTTTTTAAAATCCAGAGCACTTTTAATTAATCTCTTCCATCTCACCCCCTAACCAAATCTATTACCAATAACTTGTGTAACATTTTGGAATCCTTACATGGCTTTACATGCAGATCCTACACAGATAATCTTGATCCAGTAACCTCTGTGGATTGCTAGAAACAACTAACAATGTGCATGACCCTGGATAGGTGGCCCACCTAGCCTTAGATGCATATCTGTGATCATATACTGAGTTTATTTTACTTATACTGGGTATTCTAAAAAATTAATTTAAACTTTGTGCTTCTCTGGGTGATGCATACTAAAGACTGGCTTCTACGTCTATTAGATAAACAAATAAAATATATTGCCAACTATTTTTATTTATTCGTTTGCTTATTTATTATTTCCTGTCTTTCCTTCAATTTGGGACCCATGGCAGCTTACAATATGAGTTAGTTATATTTCATTACAATATAATTAAAACAATATATAATAACAAAAGACAGTCCAGTTGTAGTCACAATGGTAGCAGAGAAGTATCATTTCTTCACTGCTGTCATAACCATGCAGAACACCTTCCAATGGGCTCTAACCAGGGTTCAGTTAGTCCTGCTTTTAATCTGCATTACAAGAGCTACTCAGCCATTTCAAGAGGACTCTAATTAGCACTGCAATGCAAAGAGTGATATGCTTGCAAATTCAGACAACAGGTCATAGGCCTCTCCTTCTGGATCAGGATGGTTATTTAGAAGCAGGTTCTATTAACCTGTATATGCAACTTTGGACTAGTCTGCACAAAATCTTTCTTCTTCATTGTATCATTTCAACAGACAGGTGTGGGAATTATATGACTGAATGCTTCCTTGCATTTATTTATTTACTTACTTACTTGCTTACTGAAAGTGACTTAGAAAATTAGCTATTAGGTTCTCTAGGTTTTCCCCTTCATGCTGGTTTTTGGTGTGCACAAAAATCTTTCACTGGAGCACTCAAGCATTCACATTTTATTTTATTTATTTTTATTCTACTTATTTATATACCACTTTTGTTTTATATGGGATACAAAATGGCACACATCCTAAACTTAATTCTACTCTTAAGTGATACAGTTTGCTACATGATCTGATGTCTAGGCAGCACAAAGTCTTTGCCAGGTAAGCAGGAATGTGTCCAAAAATATTTCTAAACCTGTGTATCTATTAGGCAAATTCAGAATGATGGAAACAAGCTTCATTTCACATATTCCAACACTCTCAGAAATAAGCCAATATTTATACATTTTATATTTCATTTCTAATTCAGAAAAGATTTGCTTAGCTGGTAAGCAAGCAAGCAAGGCAGTCCTTTGCACTGTCTATGACAGCCTTCGCCAACCAAGTATCCTCCAGATATGTTGGACAGCAGGAGTTGTGAATCTAACACATCCGGAAGGCAGCAGCTTGGGGAAGATTGGACTACAAAAATCAGACTAATTTGACTCTGTTCTTCATTTAGAGAGCACAGTCCACAAAAGTGTAACAATGATCTTTGTAGCCTTATAAAGAAAAATAGAGAACCTGTTGACCTGTTCAATTTTTCTGTATAATCTTCTGCAACATGTCTTCTAATTATTTTCCAACAGTCTCCTTTTTCAAACCTGATGAAGTTCTAAATGAAAGCTGCTGCAGATATTAGTATCTCCCCACAAATACAAATGCCTCCTGTGGGAAGTAACGTGAAGCTTCACTAGAGAGCAACAAGGGTGCAAGCTACATCTACCCTGCATGTTTATTTTCAACAGCGCTTTCTGCATAATAAAACACCAAAGGCATACCTCTCAGCCTCTGCTCCTACAGAGTATGTGGCACACTCCTGTCTTGCTCTTTTTTTATTGTAACTTTACTGTAAGTCCATGGTTAGTGAGTTTTCCTTTCTCCCCCAGCCTTGGGGAAAAAGTTTAAATTCTAAGTCCTTAGTTCATGGTTGTCTGACACTATTTCATTTTAAAAATATGTGTTTTTTCAGCACAAGCAAACAGAATACAAAGAGCCAGATCAGTTGGAAGATCATTAGAATGTTGGGCTGTCACGGAAGGGATGGGGGGGGGTCTGAGTATCCAGAAGCCAGGAAGCTCAATGACTGACCCTGAACCAGTCGCTGTCAGCCTGACCTATCTCATAGGGCTGTTGTGGTGTATGCTGCCTGCAGCTCTCTGGAAGAAAGACTGGATGTAATAAATGCAGTTTAGGGTTTTAAAATCATCTTCCTATCACACACATATACATTTTTTTCCAGGAGGTGTACAAAATGGATGAAATTGGCACATTGAGAGGAGGAAGCCAGAAGGGAAAGCTTCCATATGTTACTAAGGCAACATGGGCCATTTCCGCTCTAGACTGTTAAGAGTGCTACTATTCCACTTTCAACATCCTATGGAATCCTGGAGTTTGCAGTTTAGGGCGGGCCCTGGTCAGGCCCCTCCCTTAACTGCAAACTCCAGGATTCCATAGGATGTTGAAAGTGGCATAATAACACTCTAACAGTCTAGTGCGGAAGTGGCCATGGAGACCTATCCTGTTATATTTTAGTACTGTGCCTTTTTGCAAGCAAAGCTCTGGAAAGTAAGACAGTATTGCCCAGTTACCGGTGCAACTGAATGACATTCTTTTAATCTCCTTTGCTGTGGGAACAAGTGGTATGGGGAAAGAGCAATTTACTCTGCTGTGGCTGTGAAGAACTCCTTTGTGAAAATAAAACTTAAGTTTTGGGAGGGGTTGAAGACATTTTGTGCCCCGCTGCTCTCCCACTTTGACTCCCCCTTAGAATACAGACGAAAGGCCTGCAGGCCTTGTTGCTGTGCCTCTTTACTGTTGTTCCTTGCACCACAGCTGTAAACTGAATTGCTTCAAACACATGACTGCCACAGCTTAGACAGACCTTCAAGACGCTGTCCGTCTGTTTGAGTGCTGAATGTTAATCTCTCCCTGACTACAGAAAGTCATATTAAATGCCACCGCCTTAGACAGTCATCTGTTCTGCTCCAGCTATTGCAATAGTCACACTGCCACCTGGAGGCCTGATTTTGAACTGTTATGATGGAAATATACAAGAGCTGCAGATTTCTTTCCAGCTGGTGCTATAGAGGAGGCATATGCAATCAATAGACTTGGCATTGTGTTTGCCTAATGAGGATTAGTTGATCCTCAGCACCTTTTAATCACCATTTATACTCTTGGGACAAGTTCAGCATAGTTACCACTTCCCTGCAGCTATATCCTATAATATCCCAGGGGTATTATTTTATTTATTTAAAATATTCATAGATTCATAGATATTTAAAATATTCCAAAACAACTCACAAAGATTACAAATACAATTGAACACAAAACCAGTATAAAACAGAGTAGCCAACTAAAGACACTTCAATTTTTCAAAAGGATCTTACACCAAGAGTCTGACATGCAAAAGGATATTGTAGCACCTTTGCGACTATCACAGAAAGAAGGTTGTAGCATAAGCTTCCATAGACTGAATCTACTAGCAGACTCAAGCCTATGAACCTTATGCTACAATCTTCTTTCTCACAGTCTCGAAGGTACTACAAAATCCCCTTGCATACTAATCCAGACTAACACGACTATGTCCTTGAGTTCTACCACCAAGAGACTGAGTAAATTATCCTCTTGTCATTGTAAATAAAATATTCCAAAAGACTAAGATCTTGTAGAAGCCCTGTTCCTAGTCATATAACAAAGAAAACAGAGAATAAGTACCTACCAGAAGAGACATGGGGTCTTAGATGCATTAAATGAGATGGGCTGAAAATATGGTAGCTTTCTTGCCAGTCTGACCCTTTCCTAGTCACGTTCCATGTGATTCCAGAGGTCTGGCATGTTCAGAGGTCAACTGCCCTCACTAAAAAAATTAGTATTTTTATGTTAAACAGCATAGGGAGGCCTTTGCTGTTGCTGCTGCTGCTGTGTATCTTCAACTTGTTTCTGACTTTTAACAAGCCTAAGGTGAATTTATCGTGAAGTTTTCTTGGCAAGATTAATCCAGAGTGGGGTTTGCATTGTTTTCCTCTGGCACTGAGGGAGTGCAACTTGCCCAAGGTCATCCAGTGGGTCTCCATGGCTGAATGGGGCTTCAAACTCTGGTCTCCAAAATTGTAGTCCAGTGCTCAAACCACTACACCACATTGGTTGTCTTACCATCTTTTAAAGGGTAAGTTGTTCACCTGGAGGTTTCCATGAGCAGCAATTCCTTCCCTGCTTTTGTCCAGAAAATATTTGGTGTAGGGATTCTGGAGTTGTTGTGGGCCACAGAAACATGCTGGGAGGTGCATGGAGCTCCATGGCACCATAGCTACACTTTGTCTATATCTGTTCTAACTCACGTTAGTCGTACATACAAATGAAGAGAGAGGTTACATCTTGCAAAGAATCCTAAGAATGAGAGACATGCAAGATTGGCCCGCTCTGTGGGACTCTATCAGCATGGACAAGGCCACACAGCATGGGATGTAAAGGACAAGCATTCATCTCCCTACCACAGAGTGTGTGAAACATTCTATTTTCCCCATGGGAAGCATTCCACATACTTGGAGAAAATTAAAGGTGTCAATTCAGGGATAAAATTAGAGTAAAAGTTAGATACATGCAGCTCTAACACTTGCTGATCTCAATCAGTGAAACTCAAACTTCCCTCTGTTTGTAGCCCAGCACCTTCCTTTTCGTTGCCCTCTTCTGGGATCAGTTCTGTGGCCATTCTGTCTTTCTTGTCTGTCTCCAAGAGCCCTGCTTCTTTTGCTACGGTCTCATCTCTGCACCCTATTGTGCCTGAAGCACATCATCCAACACAAGCCAAGAAGAAACAATCCAGCCAGCTATCAAATGGTCCAAGCCAGCGGTGTTGCTGACTAGCAAGAGGAATCCATTATGCCCCTCTGGAAAGAGTTTAATAGCAGACAATAGTCGCATCCCCATAGCTACAAAGTTCCTGATTCAAGACCCTGGTGTTGGCAGTGCATGCCTCCCCACAATAATAATTTCTTCTTTTCCCTGGGTTTCAAATTACAAGTGATTATCATTTGTCTGAAGCACATGTATCATTTGTTCATGTGCTTCTTTGAAGTATATTTAACCTACCTTTCATCTTAAGATGTCAGGGTGATACACAAGGGGCATAAAAATGTGTCACAGTGTAACAACATAATAAAAAAAAAAAAAACAGAGCAGGCCCAACCTAATTCAGCACAATATTAACTAATCCCAGTGTTTGTCACTTCACCAGGGGTGAGAATCTTGCTACCCCTCAGATTTGGTTAAATTATACATCCCAACAGCCCTAGCCAGCACAGCTAATGGCAAGGAATGCTGGAAGTCGCAGCTCAGCAACATCTGGAGGGCCACATTATTCCCACCTCTGCCCTCCCTGGGAAGTGAGCCCAGAGAAAGATCTTGAGACTCAGGGAGGCTGGTTTGATAAACGACATTCCTTCTGGTATTTGAGCTCCAAACCATTGAGGATGTTAAAAGTAAGCACCAGCACCATTAATTGGACTTGGAAGTGAACTGTTCATTTGAAGTAACAAAGGCATGCTTAAAATATACTACCATTTCATCCTGATTATATCCAAGAGCAGGTTCTTGAAGCTGGCTGTGAATCACCACCAAAACATGAAACAATATCCTTAAGCAGAGGGGAGAGATAAAGGGAGGTAAGCACCTATTTCAATTAGCAGCAGGGGAATCAAAAGTGTCAACATTGGCCCTTTTCTCACGGGGTGCAGAAATCGTGCCGCTACGATCCAGGCGGTTTTCCCTTAATCCCCACTAACACGGACTGAAATTTTAGGAGCATTCTCACGGCTCCATAGAGAAAAGACTAGGCAGCATCAATGCATTCACACAATATTACCCTGGCCACTCCCATAGGTGTCCTTTCCCCGTCCTGTCTGGCAGTGATTGGCTGTGCTCAATTTTTAAAAGAAACACTCTGAGCGACATCATGGACGTCAGTACGCACGAGTGTCCCCTTACATCCTCCAACAACCCCCCCCGTCCCGCACCTTTCTTTGGAGCCGCCGTGGAGACATCTTTCCCCCTCTGTCTTTCTGCTTGCTTTCTGCTGTTTTGTGTATGGAGCACGAGCTGCTGACGAACATTGCTGGGGTGCTAATTTCAGCCTTGATAGCAGCACTCGAAAGCACTGGGGGCAGTCTTGTCGCTTCTGCTGGCCACGCCTAAATCCCTCCCTCTCTTCATCCCCCGCATGAATCAGTACGCACCGCCGCTTTTTCACGAAAGGACGAGCGCGGATTGGAGGAAAAAAACCACATTTCTTCTGGTTTTTAAAAAGGGCGCGCAAATGCTGGATGGTGGCTCCCCCGCGCGGATTGAGGTGAGAATCAAAAAAATTAAATGCGACCTGGTTCTCTCTAAGGTAAAAAAGCCCCCGTTCGAAGTCGACCTGGGAAGATTTAATTACCCCGTGAGAAAAGGGCCATTCACAACAGGTAAAGCACCAGATCTCATCTGATCTTAGAAGCTAAACAGGGTCAGCTCTGGTTAGCTCCTCCCCTCTTCCTCGTTCTCCTCTTTTTCCTTCTTCTTATCTTTATTTGTACCCTGCTTTTTTTCTCAGGTTGGAACTCAAAAAACATAATTAAAAATTCATAAATACAAAAGTTAAAACATAATTAAACAATTGAAAGGATTAAAACAACAATGAAATACAGAATTAAAATTCAATTATTAATCAAAACATAATACCCAGCACATTTCTATTAGACAGGCCACATATAATCATATATCGAATACCTGTCTAAATAAAAACATCTTTATGTGATTTACAGAATGATAGGAGGGAGGATTCGAGTCTGACTTCTCTGGGAAGGGAGTTCCAGACTTTGGGGGCAGCCACTGAGAAGTCCCTCTCCTGTGTTCCCACCAGGTATACCTGGGAGGGTGGTGGGATGGAGAGAAGGGCCTCTCCAGCAGATCAAAAGGCCCAGGCTGGTGTGTAAGAAACCCCTATAACACATGTATCAAACACAAGGCCTGCAAGCTGAATCCAGCCTGCCAGGCCATTTCATGTAGCCCTTGTACCTCTCCTGCAGCTACGGCACTCTCCTTGCCTGGAGAGCCCGATGCTCACATTGTGGGCCCCCAGCTGCCAGTATTCTGAAGAAGGGCCCAGCAGCCAGCACTCATTATCTACTTTTACTTCTGAATGCTCCTCTGTCCAAGTCTTGCCATCAGAGCATTTTTGTGGGTTACAATGGCAAGACTCCATACGGCTTGCGAAAGTTGGACAGAGGAGCAGTCAGAAGTCGAAGTAAATGGCAAGTGCTGGCTGCTGGGCCCCTCTTTATAATATCAGCAGCTGGGTGACCTGCAATGTGGGGATTGGGCTCACCAGGTACAGAGAGGGGCAGGGGGGCAGGAAGAGCCACAGAAAGAGTCTGGGGAGCAGAAAGTGGCACAGATTATTACTAAAATCAGTAATAATCAAATGCAGAGGCAATTATTTAATATGCTAAAAGAGTAGATACATTTATATAGTCTTACAGATACAACCAGCCCTTTGAAGGCAACCATAATGATGATGTGGCCCAAGATGAAATTGAGTTTGACATCCCTGCCCTATAAAATTCATGGGTCTTCCATAAGTCAACAGGCGACTTGAAAATACATACACGCACAACTAATTAATGGTGTTTACTGCCACATGGGATGGTAATGGACACAGATTTGGTAGTTTCCCAAAGGGACTGGAGGAAATTCGTAAAGGGTAGACCTACCGGTAGTATTAGTCAAGAGAGCTAAACTTCCACAATATATGACTGAGTAATATAAGAGGCTTGGGTAAACAGGAGGGTGCCTGCCACTTATTTACTTTGTTTGGGAGACTGTGTGCACCTGGAAAGAGAATACTACACTCAATACACCTTTGGTGGGACCAAAGTGAAACCTTTCCTATGTTCTTCATATACTTGCTTTCTTGTATGAGGAGTGCTGGAAGTTTACTGAACTGAAGCAACTGCTGATTTCCAAGCTGAAATTTTCTTGCTAGAAACTGCTGGTGTTGGACCAGAAATGCTTCTTTTACTCTACGAAGCCAAGGTAAAATGTGTATCCTTAGCAGAAATGTGTAAGGCACATAGCTACTGGTTCATTAAGGAGGGAGAGAGAGAGAAGAGTTATTAGTGAAAGTAGTTCCAACATTAATGTTATGTTACATCATTTTCTGGGCTTAATTCAAGGGAAGGATTTTAAAATGTAAAACCACAAGTGGCAGGGCTTGACTACCCAGGAGCTGCCCATCCATTATGAGCCAACTTGGAGGAGAGGCCTTCTTGAGGATACTATTCCCTGCCAAGGACCACTTTACAGGCAGTTCGGAGGAGAGGTGGTTCTCTTTCAGTGTTCTCAAAGTGTAGGAGGCACTCTTTTTTGAATTATGACCAGTCCCCATTCTTCACGCCTTTAGGAAAGTTGTCAAGATGCACTTCTTTAATCTGAATTCTTGAATTGTTTTGTTTTTCAACGTTGTTTTCAGTCTTGTAATAACATCTGTTTGTTGTCAGATACTTTGAGTGATATTTTCTAGTGGAAATGTAACCTATAAATAAAATAAATAAATACTATTTTCAAGGAACACTTTCAATGCGTAACAGGTATGGAATTCCTGCTCCTTGCAGAGAAAAGACAGGCTAGGTCTCCTGGGCTTCGCAGTGCTGCTCCTTGCAAGATGAGAGTGAAGAATATGATCAACTGTCCCCTATGGTTTCTTCTCTTTGGAGGAGAAGACTGATCATAGATGATGGGCAAGCTATCATCCGGAGAAATTTGTCTGCTGTTGCAAATCTTCCCATCAAAAAAAACCCTCTTGATCAGCTTTCCAGAAAACACAATGAAATACCACACTGTACTTAAATTAAATAGCAGCTATAATGAAATACCATTGCGATTTACATTTTTTCCCTCTATGCCACAAATCACAGTGTTAGAATCATCACTTCTGCAAAGGAGCTTATCTAGCTGTAATAGAAAATGTCCTTCATTCAGCACCAAACAGAAGGTAACTGTCTTTTACTCCATCTAGTTATTTTCAGCAGATCACAACTGTTTACCCCAAATTGTCTGTGTTGATCAGCTGAACTGCCCTTTCTTCAAAGAACTTCACCCACATACAAGTTGTACGTGCATAAACTGTCTCCCTCTCTCTCTTCAGTATTTGCAGCATCTCAGATCTCTCAAAGTTTGTGCTTGTACAAATGGTAGCTGTATCAACCCTGTGCATAGAGAATCAGAAGTTTAAAAAGTTACTTTTGGAGTGCAACTCCAGAATCCAGCATGGATTCTGTGTGTTGTGGTCTCAACATTCCTGGTATAATACCAGCACTTTCTAGCAAGAAAATTCCAAGTTCTGTACATACAAACAAAAGTAAAGACTGGGATCAGCACAAATAGCTGCATTCTTCTTCCTTTCTCCCCACCCTCTTTGTGTTCAGTACACACAGACCATGGGAAAAGTACTCCAATCTTCTTAAATTGGATTCTACACCAAAGTACCACCAGGGATCATGCAGTAAAGAGGCCCTAGAAGCAGTTATTCCTGCAGTGAGGCAGTTGTAAAAAGCCTGCTTGAATGTTCCATTTTCATCAACCCTTAAATCAGTGCCAATCTATTGGTCTCTCCATAGGATGGATCATACTTGCAATGTATCACAAAAGTGCATAAGGGGTACATTATTCAAAACTTGTCCTTCCTTCACAGCATATTAATCATCAGGATAATGCCCATGGGGGTGGTGCAAATGGCACATTACAACCCAGGTCTCTGTGTGCTCCATGAGATTTATACTAGTGTACCCATCTTGTGTCAGACAACCATCATTTACAGATCCTGGCAAAATTTCACAGTCTGCTACACAGAAAGATATTTCCAGTCATTCTCTCTCAAAAGCACTAGGGACTAGAAAAGATGAAAAAGTATCAATTGGATAAGCACCCCCCACCACCATAGTGACTGTCATCCCTCATCCAAGAGTCTCTCTGCCATTGTCTACTGTATCCACAGTTTGGACAATCAAATACACGCCCTGTTAGTAGACTGGGGTTGGAACTGTACAGCTCATGGGCCACGTGAAGCCCTTTGTGGGCCAGACAAGCTCTTTGATCCACCACTAACCCCCACCTCCAATGCTGGCACTTCCTCCCCCCACAAAATCACATCTATCTATCTATCTATCTATCTATCTATCTATCTATCTATCTATCTATCTATCTATCTATCTAATCTATCTATCTATCTATCTATCTATCTATCTATCTATCTATCTATCTATTATTGAAGGATCATTATATGCCACCCTGAAACATTCAAGTTACACCCAAATGGCTGGAGACACTTCTGGAAGCCGCAACAATGCCCTGCAGTGCTGCAAAACAGTCAAAAATCAGGTGAGCAGCTCTCTGGGCACTGGAGCATTCTCACTTGTGTAATAGACAGAAATTGGCAATGGGGAATGTCCCTAATGTTTTGCAGATATCTACAAGAACTTCAGAGCGACCCAAGGGTTTCATCTGTATTATCTCAGTAATCCTCATAACAATGCTTCCAGATACATCTACAGGACGTTCCGGGCTGCACCTGGTACACACAGTGGGAAGATTTGAAATGGAAATGTCTCAGTTCACATGCTGAGTGGCTAGCCTATGTATTTTTCACATTGCCCTTTTCTGAACACTCCCCTCAGGAACCTTGTAGCCAAATGTGTAAATGTGTTTTTAGCAAACACATAGAGGTTTGTCATCATTGTACATCATAGATACCTCCCCAGGCATTTGGGAGCTGCCTTTCATTTCATTATTACCTCATCTTATTTTTCCTCTGCCATTTTCCTCCATCATTTTCTTGTCAGCTTCACCAAGACATGGTCTATCCCTGGAGCTTTGTTTCTTTTTCGTCAGTTCCACACTTTTCATGATTTCATCAAAGGTCAGTTCCTCAATTATGGGCTGGATGCTTTCAAATGTCGGGTTGTCTTCATGGGATGTCATTAGCATTACAATGACAATTCAGTAGTTCATTAGATATTTTTTCATTTGCATTTTTCTTCTACATTTTTCATCCAAATGTGTTTCTTCTTAGTAAGAAGGCTGCAGTTATCCTCTTGAAGCAAAACTTTTCTTATACTAATTGATTTCTGCTGCTTCCTTACAGACAACATCACTGCTCTCCATTCTGCTTTGGTATTAAAGTATCATTTCTTTTAATGTATCAGTGTTTCTAGAAAGGTCTCACACTCACTTGGCTACTGATCCTTGGCCATTTCCACACTAGCCTGTTATAGCGCGATGATTCCACTTTCAACATCATCTGGAATTCTGGGGTTTGCAGTTTCAGGAGGGGCGGGCTTGCTGGCCTCTCCTGAAACTGCAAACCCCAGGATTCCAAACGATGTTGAAAGTGGAATCATCGCGCTATAACAGGCTAGTGCGGAAATGGCCCTTGTTTGCATGATGGAGGAGCAGTTGCTTCACCCAAACAGACCCAGGACATTTTACTGACTGAGGCAAAGGATAAGATGGCACCCACTTGGACTGGTAACTAAATCTCATTTCAACACTGTTTATAGGATGGGAACTTCTACCACACCTGGTAGCAGAAAACTAGTTTAGGGGTGCAGGAAGACTTGGAAGATCATAAGGAATTTTTGATAGCCCCCCCCCCGCAAAGCAAGTATTTACTGTTTGTGGCAGTTTCTTCATTCTGTGCAATGGTAGCATTGACCTTATGCAGGACATACACACAGATACAGACCATTTCCACACTATGCTGTTATAGAGCTATTATTCCACTTTCAACATCCTATGGCATCCTGGGGTTTGCAGTTGAGGGAAGGGCCTTTAGAATTCTCAGCCAGAGAGCTCTTTGGCCCCAGTAAACTACAAACCTCAGAATTCCACAGGATGTTGAAAGTGGAATAATAGCACTATAACAGTATAGTGCAGAAATGGCCACAGACACAGACACAAAGACACACACAGAATATATATGGGCATACAACAATTTTCCTATTGCCATCTGCAAAAACCCTCAAAAAAAAGAGAGTAATTCTGTGCTCATTGAATCAAAGGGTATGCTAACCTTGTGTCATATGTTCCTTAAGTGTAAAATGCAAATAGTCAGGCAAGCAGGAAAGGAAAATGTGCAGGGGGAACTAATCTATACAGACCAAGAGTTAATGCCCCCCAGGCCTGAATATGGGCAAATGATAGTGGTCAGCAGATCAGCAAAGAAGTCTCTAAATGAAAATGTTAGAGGGGTCATAGTCCCTACAATCTAACCCGGAGCTTTGCAAACTTTTTATGTTGGTGACATACTTTTTTAGACATGCATTATTTTGTGACACAGTAATTCAGTTTTAATAGCAAACGGGAGCTTAAACTAACCCCTAATAAGAGATACAGACACACACATAAATTGTAATAACAACATGTATGGGGACACGACATATCTCATGAAAAGTTTTCATATATTTTTAAAAATATATGATTTATAAATAATAACATACATTTCCAAGATTATAGGCAACACACCTACACACTTCAGGTGACATACTAACATGTCACAGCACACCATTTGGAAAGCCCATTTATCTGCAGCTCAGACAACCCACGATGATTCTACTATGACCCCATTGTTAAGGGTAGTAGCACTCAGTCATTCCTAAATGTTCCTCCTGGATTACATCAGCAATCCTTACACAAACACTTGCACAGACCTTGTTTCAGTAATCCTTGCAATAGTTCTGCAAGAAAAGGTAGTGATTACTAGTCCCATATTAGAGAAGAGAATAAATAACTATGGCTCACCTGAGCTTACCTAGCGTATTCATGGTAGAAATGAAATCTAACCCAGACTGCCTCCACACACCCATCACTATGCTGTGCCATCTCTCACTATTTTTAGAGAACATACTTTCAGAGCTTTCCTGATATCTAGGCTATTCTTCTCTTTAATAATTAAGAGCCCTACCAGTAGCCAACCACAAGTTAGCAAGTCATATATTCAGCAGATCATATGGAGGTTCATACTTTCCCCTTTCATTATCTTAACCTCATTATCTATTTGCAACTCGTTATTTTAAGCATGTGTGAACCTGTTTAGTATGCAACCTTTCTCTCAGTTTGGGAGTCATGTTTTGCACAACACCCAGCATCCCATTATGAATCTCTTGTGAGGTTTCCTCTTTTGACTATCCAAAATGCCTGTCATTTAAGTCATTGACATACTCCAAAGGAAAATCAAGGCTAGTTCAAAGAGAAGGTTCAGAAAAAGCAGCTGCAAGATGTAGGTAAGCAAGAGAAAGTTTGAAGCAACAGAAGGATAAGGTTTGAGCCCCAGGCTTAAGGACAGAAGGAAAACCCAACAGTGAAATAATTGCAGGAAATTCAAGGGAAATGCTTCAGCTGTCATAATGAAAGTTTGTAAAGACTTGGGGTGCTAGTATGAAGATCTAGGGATGCTAGTATGAATTTCCTGTTTTTCTGAGATGAGAGATGGGATTCTCAGCAATAGTGTGTTTAATAAGGTTTCCCCCATGCACTTCTACTGGCCCACATGGCACAAAAATCAACAACTACCGGTAAGTTTCATGTGAAAGCAAGAGCAGTAATAATAGCCCCCAACTAAACATTTTCATCACCTGACACCTAGAACCCCCTTGAGACCATTAAGCTTCAGTCTGACTATCTTTCCCTTGGTCAAGATTTCCTGTTTGTTTCCTGTTTGTGACATCACATCTAACATCAGAAAACAGTGTTTGCTTTCAACTGAGGCTGCCTCCATACCAAGAGCAGTGGCCAATGAACTTCTGTATTTGGTCACGATTGGATTGATTCTCCAACAACACTAATGTTTGACATATTGTGTTGTTATTGCTGTTGTTTGCCTTCAAGATGTTGCCAACTTCTCCCTAAGGAGAACCTATTAAGGGTTTTCTAGGCAAGATTTGTTCAGATAGGGTTTGCCTTTGCCTTCCGTGTTGTTCATAGAATCATAGAGTTGGAAGAGACCACAGGGGCCATCTAGTCCAACCCCCTGCCATGCAGGAACACACATCAAAGCACTCCCGACAGATGGTCATCCAGCCTCTGCTTTAAAACCTCCAAAGAAGGAGACTCCACCACACTTCCAGGCAGCATATTCCACTGTCTGGCAGCTCTGACCGTCAGGAAGTTCTTCCTGAGGTTCAGATGGCATCTCCTTTCCCGCAGGTTGAATCCATTGCTCTTTGTCCTAGTCTCTGGAGCGGCAGAGAACAAGCCTGCTCCCTCCTCAACATGACATCCCTTCAAATATTTAAACATGGCTATCATGTCCCCTCTTAACCTTCTCTTCTGCAGACTAAACATACTCAGCTCCCTAAGCAGCTCCACATAGGGCATAGCTTCCAGACCCTTCACCATTTTGGTCACCCTCCTCTGGACACATTCTAGCTTGTTGACATCCTTTTTGAATTGAGTTGCCCAGAACTGGACACAGTATTCCAGATGAGGTCTAACCAAAGCAGAATAGAGTAGTTCCATTACCTCCCTTGATCTAGACACCATACTCCTATTTGATGCAACCAAGAATCACGCTGGCTTTCTTGGCTGCCACATCATACTGCTGATTCATGTTCAGCTTGTGGTCCACCAAGATTCCTAGATCCCTTTCACACGTACTGTTATCCAGCCACGTGTCCCTCATCCTATATTTGTGCATTCCATTTTTTTTTCTGCCTAAGTTTAGGACCTAATCTAATGTTAATCTAAGACTGAAATCTTGCTTGTGTCCAGCAACTTTCTCTGATTCTGATGTCACAATCTGACTCTTCTAAGGGAACGATTTAGATTTCCTGGGACTTAGAACCATTGTGGGGGTGAGAAACAAAATTATTCTTTGCCTCTATCTCACATTGGGAGAAAGCAATTGAGATCCATCATAGATGCGAAGGGGGTTGAGGGATATAGGGCTCTGGCAGGAGCTGGTACAAAGCTGCTGCTGGCTAGATTTGGGACTGGGAATGCCGTTGCTGAATTCTGACATAAGGCAAGTGTCTCTTTCTTCTAAATGAGAGAGTGGACTGTGGGAATCTCCTAGGATTTTCCATCAACTGAGTGAACTGAAGCTTTCTGTTTAAAGGGTTTGTGTTTTGTTTTGTTTACTGCCACAAAAAAGCACACCATGCAGAAAGGACAAAGAGTGATGGTTCCACTGTCCTTGGCTGAAAAATGTCCTTGAGGCACTCACAAGAACTCAGCTCGAAGGCACAGGAAAGGAGCCAGTGGCTACAAATTACTAATCAATGCTAGGTAACAACAATAAAAACCTAATAATGAAGAGCCCATCAGGTCTTTCTAGCAGTAATTGGCTTTGACAAAAGGGCTGCTGAAGAAGTGTCAGGGCTCAGGTTAAGGGCTTGAAGGCACTAACAATGTACAAAAACAAAAGAATCTTTGTGTGCTTTTGAAAGGGAAAAGGGAAAAGCCACAATTAACTAACAATGTACTCCTAATTGCAGTTTGCATGCCACACTGCTCTGCTTGGGAATCAACTTTGGACATTTGGACACTAGACTGTTATAGTGCTATTATTCCACTTCCAACATCCTATGGAATCCTGGGATTTGCAATTTGGGAAGGGGCCTCAAAACCCCAGGATTCCATAGGATATTGAAAGTAGAATAATAGCACTATAACAGTCTAGTGCAGAAACAGCCTTTGACAAATTAACAACTCCTTCAATCCCTATGAGCTATCCTGGGATGCCCCAAGCCAGGTGTGGGGAAAGTGCACCCTGAGGACAGCAAGCAGATCTCCTCGCTGCTGTTTGCATGGCCTCAAATCCCTCCACCTGCCCCAATTTTTTATAAAATGTCAAAAAAACCAAATTGACTTCTGGTTGACTTATGAAAGCCTCTCCTGAAACTAGAATGCCTGGGGCAGGGAGGCATGACAATCTGTTTGTTAGGTTTGTTTATTGAATTTATATCCCACATTTCTCCCAAATGGGATCCAAGGCAGCTACACTAATCTAAAACAATGCTACTAAAGCGTTGCAGTGGGCCCTTGGTATGTGCTGGGTTTGGTTCCAGGGCCTCCATGGATACCAAAATTCATGGATGCTCAAGTTCCATTGTGTACAATGTTGAAGTAAAATGGCATCCCTTATATAAAATGGCACAATTACAGTTCACTTTTTGGAAATGTTTGTTTTGTTTTGTTTGGAATATATTCAGGCCATAGTTGGTTGAATCTGTGGATACAGAATACAAATATATGGAAGATTGATACCTTTTCCGCACCGGGCTATTAAAACGGTGCAGAGCGACCTCCAACGGAGGTCTTCTGCATTGTAGAGTGGACTGGGGCGAACTACTTCTTGTAGTTCCATACCTCAGTCCATTCCGGAGCGACCAGAACTGGTCGCGCAGCGTGCTTTTTAAAAGACTCTTTTTAGAGGTTTTTAAAAAGCACGGAGCGTGCGACTCCATGTCACTCCGTCGCCGCACTCCAGTGCAGATTTGCAGGCTCGCGCAAGTGCGTGCCTGCAGATCTGCCAGGGGCGGGCTTTAGGCTGGCGAGCTTCTCCGGTTGGCTCCCCCAACTGGAAGCCACCATTTTGGATGCTGGAGCAGTGCGGAGCGACGAGCTCGCACTGCTCCTCGTCCCGACGGACTCACCCGGACCCACCAAAAAACCGGTGAGTAACAGCGGGGAGTGTTTCCCTCGCCGTGTGCAGAAAGGGCCTGACTGTAATTTGCAAATGTTAAAAAGAAATTCTCCATTCTCATGACTGCAAAAATGTAATCAGAAGTATAGCAGGGGTGCTATCCCCACAACTCCTGACACTTAACCACCTCTGCCTTAAGCCTTCATCTTATTAGAGGCATAAACCTGAACCTCATTTGTAGAACTTAAGAATGCAGGTGACTGAAGGTTCATCAACGCAAAACATAGACAGACAGATAGACAGACAGATAGACAGACAGACAGACAAAAAAGAAGTTCTCTACATATGCTAGGCTGGAACTCTAGTTTTATATATGCATGGATTTTTTTTAATCCTACAAGTCTGCACTCACAGACTGAAATGACAGAGCCCAGACACAGCCTCAATGAGAACCAAAACCTCTTCTGAGTAGATCTGTTTTATGTCTCCTGTGCCATGCTAGTCACCACTGAATGCCTTCTCTTCTACAGCCTAACTTTACCCAAACTTTTCCTGGAAATCAGCTTGCTCTAGAGCTAAATACACTAAGAGCATCCCTACTCTGCCCCTCTTGTGTACCTGCCTCTAGATGTGAGGCACTGAGATTTCAATAATAAGCAAAAAAGATCCCATGTATTTCTAGTGAACAAAGTAAATCTTGAAAACTGAAAGTTTGCCCAGCTTCTTGCCCATTTTATCCTCAAAATAACTCTGAGATAGCTAGGGGTGGGATGGCCATTAAGTGAGTTTCATAACGACTGGAAGATTTAAATTTCAGTCTTGTGGTTCAAGTCCATGATCTGGACAGATCTTTCTGATACAATTTCTTCTAATGAGGGTAAAACGACATTGTTATACATAGTAACTTCAGCAAGACTGACTTATGCTCAACACTGGAAAGAAAGAAAATATATTGATATAAGAGAATGGAAATTCAAAGTTCTGGATGTGGAAGCGACAGAAAAGCTAACTTTTTCACTTAAAAATAAGCCAATCCAGGGCTTTGAAAGAGAATGGTGAGAGGTATTGAATTGGATAAAAGAATAAGATAGGGGAAAAGAAAGAAAGACTGTGAGAAAGGTGAAAGACAAAATGAGGTGGTAAAAGATAAAATGTAAATAGTTAAATATAAGTTAAAAGTAATAGTTTACGATTGTTGTGGAATGTTTATATGGAATGGAATATTAAACTGAGATTCAACTGGGAAAATTGATGTCTGGAAGCGGGAAGGGTTTTTTTTATTCTTTTTCATTTAAATTTTTAATAAAAATTATTTAATGAGGGTAAAACACTTTTACTGTTGCTCATAGCTCTCCTTTCCATGACTCTTCATGTGCTTGTCATAATCATAATGTTTTGTTTCAAAGTTTGGTTTTGTCTTTTGAGAGATGGATGGATGTGGATGGATAGATGTTGGTTTGTAGGCTTCTTTGCTTACAGAGCTCAGAGCAGCCTCTGTTTGTGCAGTTCCTAGATAGTCTTCCATCCAAGAAGCTGAATGGGAAGCATGGTTAGTGAAGGGCCCCTTAGCTCAGTGATAGAGCATGTGACTTATGTGCAAAAGGTCCAGGCTCAGTCTCTGTGGTCTACAGTCAAGAGTGGGAAATACTCCTTTCTGAAATCCTAAAGAACCATTGCTTCCAGCCGTTCAAAGCAGACAAGGCTGCACTAGAAAGACCAATGGCTGGACTCAGCACAAGGCAACTCCTTGCACTCCATATTTACAAGACACAGCAGCTCAGTCTCAGCAAGAACAGTGCACTGTGTGCCTTATTTGGCTCTGAATAAGAAATCTCTCAACATCTTTGAAATTGACACAGCAAAGAATGACCTGAATCAATCAATCAATCAATCAATCAATCAATCAATCAATAAATAAAATAGAGGGAGGGATGATTACCAAAGGGAGCCTGAGCTGAGAAATACTCTAAGGTCATGGCTTAGTTGAGTTCTGAACAGTAGTTTCTCTCATTTCTTCACCCTACACCCAGCCCTCGAGCTGCAGAACATAGGCTGCTGGCTCCAGTCCCAACCCATGTAATACAAGGTATTGCCCAAAAGGGATTTACAGGCTCTTGCTGTGATTTTAGATATCCGTACAAGCTCTTTTTATTTAACAAGTTATGCATTTTAATTTGGAGAAATGTCTCTTTTCCAAATTCAGAGAAGTGCCTTAAATCAACTTGAGACATCATACCAGAAGTATTCAAGTGACTTTTCCTGTGCCTGCAAAGACATTGAGAAAGATAAGACAGAAGGAACACCCTCAGCTTTCTTGATAGCCACAGCCACAGTCATGGCTCCAGAGGTTTGGGCACAACAGAGGAAGACAATGGCAAATCCCCCTCTAAATTAATCTTGCCAAAAAAAACCTCCATGATTAGCTCATCTTAGGCCACTATAAGTTGGCAATGGCTTGAAAAACAGCTGCTGCTGCTGCTGCTGCTGCTGCTTGGCTGACAAACACACAGTTCTCAGGTCAAATAATACTTAAGGATGGAAACACAAATATATTCAATGGTAGAGGACTCGAGGCTCTCAGTGGCAGGGCTTCTAGATAAGCAGGGAAAAGGTATCATTTGCCCCTCTCTTCCCTCTGAGCCTGACTGCAGACAACACAGTAGCTGCAATAGGATTGTTCCCTGCAACAATGTGAACTATGCCTCTTGTAATCTAAAGTACTGGCGAGAACCTTGGGCCCTTTTCACATGGCATTTCCTATGCGAAAGGGCACCTGGAGCGTCATGCGATTGTGAGGAGCGATCTGCATGACACACTCACAATCGCATGACACTCCAGGGTAGGGCAGGCACCGTTCACGCACTTTTTCATTTTTGGCTTTCAGCCAAAAATGGTGCACGATTGCACATTGCTCCAGGGCCCCATGCGCATTTGCTGTGCATGTGGAGCCTCTGGAACTGTGGTGGTCATGCTTCCTGCCCCAGCGCAGCCTGGGAAACTCCCAGGCTGTCCCTGTGGAAGGAAGAGGTGGGGTTCTCACACTGCCTGCTCCGGAGCAGGCAGCTCATGCGGAGCTGAAGCAGTGGGGATGCAAGAGCTTCACACTAGAGGCTGCTCGCACGATTCCCACACCACAGAACCAACAAAAGGAAAGCTGCGGAAAGGACCTTGGTCTTGAATCAGCACTTAAGGCCCACCAGCTTTACAAAAGGCCTACCCTAATGGAAAGAAACTGGTAGGATTGGCTTGTTGATACAGATCAACACAGCAGCCTGCATTTGGGACTCTCCTTGCAGTGCTATGGCCATAGGGAGCATCTTAAGGAGCACCTGCATTTCAACACTTAACCCCATACCACTGAATGCAATATAGGTATTTGCCATGATAGCTAAATGAAATCTCATGATCCAAACAACATGCCTCTGTTGTTGTTATGTGCCTTCGAGTCATTTCTGACTTACGATGACCCTAAGGTGAACCTTAGGGGTTATTGTGGCAAGATTTGTTCAGGGGCTTGCCTTTACTTTCCTCTGAGGCTGAGAAAGTATGACTTGCCCAAGGTCACCGAGAGAGTTTACATGGCCAAGCAGGGATTCAAACACTGGTCTCCCAGAATCCTAGTCCAACATTGAAGTCACCACACCACGTGGCTTTTCAACATACTTCTAAGTCAGAGATATGCCTCAAAAGAAGGATGTTACTTTCATGTCTGGCTGTCAGAGGTCTTTCCACTGGTGGAAACTGAATGCTAAATGAGAAAGACTTCCATCCTGATCCAGCACAGCTTTTCTTCTTGTCCTGAACTGAGGGTTCTGTTCACTAATGTAGACACAGCCCTCACCCCAGCCTAAGTAGCACCCACAGCCCTCACCAAAGCCTGAGTCCAAGTTTTGTCCAGATACATGAGCCCATCTCCTGCTTCATATACACTTCACAATGAGAATTAGACTTGAGCCAATGTGATGTAATAGACAAAAAAAATTGCACTCAGACTAGGTAGACCTGAGGTCACAATCCTATCAGGTTGGAACTAGATAATATGAAAATTATATGTTTCCTACTGAAAACAACCTCGCCAGATTTCATTTTTCTACCATGGATGCTTCTTCATCAAATAGCATCAGGTAATCTGAAATCCATGAGGTAGGGTAGCTGCTCCCCATGTTTCTCTACCAATTCTGTAGATTCCTAATGGGTAAAGTGGAGTACATATTTGTGATTATTAGAAGTTACAGTGGAGAGTGGAGGAAGAGAGGCAGGGCTGCTCATTTCAGTGGGAACCATGCAACTTCCATAACACCCCATTCTAGTTTCAAGCAGGAAACAGATTTGGGAACCATGGCCATTTCCTCACTAGACTGTTACAGTGCTGTTATTCCACTTTCAACATCCTATGGAGTCCTTTGAGGCACCTCCCTAAACTGCAAACCCCAGGATTCCATAGGATGTTGAAAGTGGAATAATAACACTATAATAGTCTAGTACGGAAATGGCCCATGAGTCTGTCACTTTCACTCAGTTCCCTGGCTCATTAGGTTTTCATGAAGATAACATGTGAAAAGATCATGAAATCTATCCTGAGCAATCTGGCAGGGTGACAAGACACACAATTCCACAAAGATTGGCAGAAACGTCACTGGCCCAAGGGCCATGGAGCAGATTCCCTGGTCACATCTATTGATTGATTGCATTTTTATCCTATCCTAGCTGAGTCTGCAACTCGTTTTGAAACATTTGTTATACAGACAAAAATCCTATTACCCAACAGAGTCAAGGGATCACAGTCTAGCCTTTAGGCAAACACAAACCTATTACAAGACAGATCTTGATTCTGGCCTTTATTTACAGAAATCATTATTGTAAGGAATCCTCAGGGAAATCATGACACCAAATGTTGCCAGCTGAATTCCTCCATGTACTAGGGAAGAGTCCAAGCCACAGTCTCATTCAGACTTCATAATGCAAACAACTACTGAGCTCTCTGTTGTGTGAAAGTCAGAGAGAGGAAAGCTATACTGTTGGCAAGAAAAATGTAACCAGCAAAACTATCTTACAGAATGTAGGGGAATTTCAGTTACCTGTTTAATCAAATTCAGTCTATTGTCACCAAGTTACTTTCCCCTGAATGCTGGTAGAAAAATCTTATCTTTCTATTCCATCTCTTTTTAAAAAATTCTAGTTCATGGTTTGATCACCTCCTACCTCATTACAATCATTCTAGCAGTTTCTTCTCTAGCATTCCATGGATGGAGTTTTCTTCTCTGTCCAGATTTCTGCTATTAACCTCACTTGTAATTCAGACCCCTGTGAAGCCCTCCCTGAAGCTTCCCACTGCCTTCTCTTCTATTCCTATATCTAACAAGGACTGTAGGTCTTTCTTTGACTTGCTCTCCATCATGACTTTCATTTCTTGACCTATCTAGCTCACTGTGATGCAAATACTTCCATTTGTATCATCAAGAGCCACCTGAATGTTAACTGCTTCCTTAAATTTTATTTATGCACTGGATTTATATCCCACCTTTCTTCCAAAAGTGGACTCAAGGTGGCTAAATCACTGTGCACCTTCTTTCCCTTTCCGCCCTTGCACTTGGAACGTTCACTAGGACACTTAACAATAATTATCTTCCTCGGTTCCTTAAAATCCCAAAAGAGCAACCATCTTATATTGCAATTAAATCTAATGCATAAGGAGCAAATATGTGGAACAACTTATCAACTTGCCAGCCTTGCTCCTTTAGCGAATAAAATTAAAAGTAACAAATTCATTATTAACCAGCAGCCATCACCTCAGATGTGTCCCTACTCTCAATGCTCACCTGGCAGGAGCTATTCCACCAGCTGCAGTACAGGGAGAGGTAAGAAGGTCATTCTAACTCCATCCCACCTCTCTTCTCCCTCAATTGTTTCTACTCCACTTGATCATTATCACTAATATTTAATTTTAAAAAATGGTGTCTGAGCTTGCTTCCCCCCACTTTCTTCCTCTTTCCTTTTTTTCTTTTTATGTTGTCTTTTGTGTTGCAGATAAAGACTGTTTATTTATTGCATTTATATAAGTTACTTCAGGAGCTATTTTTGGCTGAGTAGGAGGGGAAATGTGCTTGAAATAAATGCCTTCTTCTTGTTATCATTATTGTTATTTTTCACAAAGAGAGAGAGAGAGAGAGATGACTAAGTCATTGCTTAGATGTGGACAGTCTTCTCAGTCAGGAACCCCCATGACCTAGTAAATACTACAAAAGATCACTAATTCAGCCAAAAAGTCTGGTCAGTAGAACAGAAGTTAAGAAACAGGAGCAGTCTTGTTCAGCTGATATTACCATACAGTGAGCAATTATTGGCAGTTAGTAAACAAGTTGCTAATGTAAAAATTGATCCTAACTTGTGTTGGTGAAAGCAGAATTATTATTGCAATAATTTGTAAAACACTGATGGTTAATATCTTGTATGAAGTATGCTTAAGTATTCTCAGGATTCGTGGTTAGCCAGTGAATGAAAATATGTAACCAACCTTAACCTGTGCGAAGAATACATTGCTGCAGTATCTGATTCTGCATAATGAGAAGGTATGCACACTGATCCCTACGCTACACCTCCAAATCAGACCCAAAAAAAAGGAACAGCATTTCTCACTGGTGACTGGTTTTGCAAGACATCCCACAATTAAGTTGATCACAGAAAATGGGAAGGAATGCACAGCAGTAAGCAGCCAGCTAACAGGGAAATATTCTGAGGACTAGTTAGGCTCAGTTGCACAGCTGAGCCAGGTCTTTGTTCCTTTCAATGGGAATAAAGTGCAATAATGGAAGGATCTGAGAGAACATGCAAAATAATTATTAAAAAACCTTGTCCGTGCATGTTTAAATATAACTGACCTAAGTATGCAGTGTAACTTTTTGTTGAGAAAAAAAAAATGGAAGAGTTCACACATCTCTAGCATGTCTCTTAGTCCAATTTACAAAATGTACCTGTGGAGGTAAGTTCACAGAGGTAGGAAAGCTGGTTTATGACAAGAAATCTCTTACCCAACATCATGTCATCAGAAGTGGAAATCGTCCCAAACTGGGTCAGATCAGTGGTACATCTAGAGTATTAGAGTATTGTCTGCTCTAAATTTTCCCAGGTTGATACCTACCACACATTTTGGACTACAATTCTTATCAGCCCCAATAAAGTATAGTCAAGGATGATGGAGTTGTAGACCGTCACTGCCCAAGTGGCCACTATTCTTTGGGTTCTCTGACACAGGCTTCTCTCCCCACAGTATTTGCAATGCTTTTAACTGGAGAAGCTGTGGAGCTGAACCTAGAAGTTTAAATGTAGAAACCATGCATTCTTCTATTATTCCATATTCCCTTCCCATGAATGCAATGAGGATCTATGAATGTTTAGCAAGTGATGTCTTTCAAGTGTACCAGGAAATATTTTCAAAGTTTGCAAAATATATTTGCTCTGTTTCTATGGAAAGCTATAGCTTTATAACAGCTGTGTAGAGGTAAACCCCTGTAGTAGGTACAGAAACTCCAAGTAATATAATAATGCCTCTTTCTTAAGCATTCCAGGACCAGAGGAAATCCTTAAGATGCAGGCCCACAGACTCTTGCCCTTTGTAGAATGCTAGAAGATGATTGCTTGTAATAAGCATTACACATATTCTAGGCTTTGTTGCTGTATTTAGTATGTTGGTACCTAGTGTTGTTTGTATAGTACACATGTGTTTGTCTTTGTGCAAGGATATGTGTGTGTGCTCCTACATGTTACTCATCAGTGTTTTATACATGCATATGTAAACAGAGGCAAAAACTCACCACACAGAAAAACTCAGATCAATACACAGGAAGACCTCACACTTCACACACATACATACGCACATGCACAAATTTTGTAATATGTACAGTAACAAGCACAACATGGCCTGGGATATACCTGTTCTCCATACAACTATTTCAACCAAGCTATGTAATCGCAAGGGCAGAAATAAAAGTGGTTATCAGAAACAGACTGCCAACAAAGTTTATGTTGTCCCCAACCACTTCCTGCTAAATCCCATGTGAACCCATTGGATAAACACAGAGTATAGAACATGCATTTTATTGTAATAGCTCTAATAGTGTATTTTTGATAGCATGTATTTGCAACACATTCATGAAACCTCCTAGAATTACCACCACTGAGCATGGGAATGCAATGCAGGAAACACCTAGAAAGCAGGGTATTTCCTCCAAGGCGGGAAGCAGGGAAGAAGAGAGGGGGAGGGAGATATGAAAGGGAAGAAAGAAAGGAAAAAAGTCAGATCACAGGTGTGACTTTTGAGGTTCAAGAGAGAGCAGTGGGAGTGATTGTCCACTGCTCTCTTCCCAACTTGGGGCTTGACAAAATCCAATCTGACTCACATGTACTTGTATGGAAATAAATTACAAGCTTCTTATGAATGGAACAGTAACACAAGAGTAGTCCAAGAGCATAGCATGACACAGAAAGAAGAAGAAATATGAAAAGAGTAAGCATTGTAGGGGGAGATGTGGCCAATAGCTCCAATTGCCTGAAGGAGAAGGTGTTCAGAGGATCATGAATGAGGGAATGATCACTTTTAATTCAAATGGAGAAAATAAATATGCATTATTTCTCAGTGGCTTCTTATGACCTGACACAGTACCTATAATATGTCTCACTTCCATTTCACTACTACCATATTCTTCATCCTATCCATGGTTTTGATAGCTTAAAGATTAAACAGATTATAAGTCTGCTCAAGATTAAGTTACATAAATACATATTTCTTTATGTTTAAACATTTAATATACACCAACAACAACATGACTAATTCCCCAACCCATTCAGCTCTCAGACAACACTCTGAGATCCAGATAGTCAGTTCATCAGTTCATACTCTGAGCTTATAATGCCCTAGATCTTCACAGATCATTAACCACTCCCGAAATTCCTTCTTCTGGTTCAGCAACCACTTCCTTAGATCTCAGGATTAGTTGAACAGAAGCTGCTCCTCAAGGCTACTACTTTTCCCACAGTTCTTCCACAGCTTGGCCTTGGGGATCCCAGCATCTTATGATGATGACCTTGATGATGATGCTTCACCTGTTTCTCAAGCTTCTTTTCCCAAGCATCCAATAAAGAACATATTTTTCCTCTGGCTGGTTAACCGTTTTCACAAAACAGAAATATTACACAGAAGCATTTTAAACATTTTTACTGATAAGTGGGCTGATTCTTTACAGCTATCCTAACATTACATTGTTGTTAGTGTTTGCTGATGTACTAAGAACATAGGATTACACTATAACAATATCAACAGAAACAATATTCAATAAAAATAATTACTCATGTTGTATTTCCACTCCAGGAGGGCTGGATTATTGATGTTCACAAAAATTCTTATTTTATTCCAGAAAGCCTCATTTGGAATAAACACCTTCTGTGAAAAGATATGCAAAAATTGCACCCACAAAGGATAATGACAAAGGTGCATATTAATAACACTATCATCTTGATTCTTGGTTGCCTTCTTGTCACTCATGCTAGCTAGTTTGGGTTGCATGTGAGCCGCTTTGCCTTCTGTGTTGCTGACTGACCTTACAAAGCTGCCAGGGGTCCACTGATGCACGTTCAGTGGCTTGAGGAGAGCCATGTAAGATGAATAATAAGTCAGAGTGGTTATGAAATAAACAATGAGTTAGTGTGTGTCTGTACACAGAGATAATGTTATCTCCAAAATAGCTACCTGTTAAAATCCTAGTATGAAAAAGCTTACAGATCAAAGCAAAATGGTTAACCATCGAAAAGGAAATAGCAGCTGAAATAAAACATCAGTGCTAGAAAGGGGAATTAAGAGGTGCCCTACCAAACAATGATTCCACTAAAATCATTTACATAAATACATTAAGGCCGTTTCTGCACTAGACTGTTACAGTGCTATCATTCCACTTTCAACATCCTGTGGAATTCTGGGGTTTGCAGTTTAGGAGGGGCCAGATGCTGAGGTGATGGCTGCAACATCAGCTGTCCAAGTGCTGAACCTATTTTGAGCATATGGTTCAGCACATTGGATAGCTTCTTTAAAGTCTAGACTGAAATCCAGACTGGATTCACTGTCTGACTGACATTGAAGCTTCCAGCCACCAAAGTTTTTCTAAGAACTAAAACTTCTATGCTAGCTAAGTCATTTTTTTCCTTCAGGCCACTCTAGACTTCACCAACTTATTTGCTTTTCCTCCAGATTTTTACACAATACACAGCATCCTTTAAAAGCTTGGTATTATTTGTTCTTAAGAGAAAATTTCACGTGGAATGAAATGTTTGAATACAATGGTACCCCACAAAAATTTTGCAGAGAGCTGTGCACTGTCTAAGAGTTTCAACAGTGTTCTGATGCTTGTAGCACTGAGACTAGTAGCAGATTAGACTATGAAGTTGATGTTCTTTGGCCCTGGATACCTCAGATGGCAGAAACTGCCAAATTTTGATGGCAGCAATGCCCTTTGTAGAGAGATGCTCTTGAAGCATGTTCAGAAACTCCAGCAAGTACAAAAGCAGTGACCCAGCTCCTGACAGGGTTGCATCACCAAAGGCATAGTACACCAATGCTCTAGCATGTCAATCTTTTTGTTATTGGTTTAATGTTTTGTCTTAAAGTTCTGGTTTTAATGAATACACACTCCTAAAGTGCTTGGGCTTTTTGCAATATCATGGTCTTCTCATCCTTATTGCTGTGTGGAAACTTCTAATTAGCACTTTTTATATTTAATTTTGCACTTCCAATTGCAAAATAAGTGAGGAAGAGGAGGACTCAAATGCAAAAAATATCTGTAATTTCCTTTACAACAATGGCTCATCAGATGCTGTTGAATGCCGTGCCCAACTGCTCTCAATACAACTATACTGGCTGGGCCAGATGGGAGTTGGAGTACACTGACATATAGAGCACCACAGGTTTCCTAGCACTGTTAGGCAAGATATTTACATTGGATCAATAATATTTTTGGGGATGGGGGGAGTTATTCCAAACATTTTTCTGTATGATATAAGATAATATAGATCTCAACCAGTCATTTTCATTACTTTTAACCAAGTTCCACCTTGACAGCATTATGCTTCAGTCTGACTTTGATCACTTTTCTTTATTGGTCAAGACTTGGAGGTTTATCCTGTTTGTGACATCACACCTGACATCAGGATGTTATTCTGGCATTCAGCTGAGGCAGCCTCAGCTGCCAATTCACTGCCAATCCAGTGGCAGATACATCTTTTCAACAAGGTTACCCTCACTCTGATATTCCACAAATAGTGCTATTTGATCTTGTTACCCTGTTTACTGGGGGTACCGGGAGGGACACCTAAATAACCTCACAATTATAAAAGATGGGGAAATTAGTCAAGAGCACTGGTTGGCACTACGAGAGGCAGGGTAATGCAGCAGGATCTTGTAACCCAGTGTTTACGGGATCAGGCCAAGTCAAGAAGCAAACCATGTTGGAAATTAATGGATGATCTTTATTAAATACAGGCACACAATGTAAGCAACACACGCACACAGATAACTAAGGAAAATAAAGGTTTGAGTTGGATAGTGGGATTTTTGAGAGAGATAGTTGATTCGGGTGATACGGAACCTGTTCCTGGAGTCTGGAAAGAAGATAGAGAGCGATGCTGGGATGCGATGTAGCTCAGCATGTGGGCCTGAAGGGAAGCTTGCCAGGCAAAGCAGCAGCAAGACAGTCTGGAACTCGGGAGTGATCCGAGGAAGGTCTCGGAATCAGGGGTTTTTATAGGGAGAAATGTGACTGCAGGCTATGCCATACTTGGGGAAAACAATGTGTTTTAGGAGCGGGACAAAGCTTTGGAAAGGTCAGAATTTAGCATGATTGAGTTAAGTCCGAATTGACAAAGGGTTAGCCAGTATGGAAATACAGAGTGCTTGGCAGTTGAGTATTTAGCTTGCCAGGTTGCCTGCTTGGGGCAGGGAGTCCTTTGTAAACAGCGTGCATACATAATGAAGGTGTTTGCAGAGAGGTCACCTAAAGCAAGGATCTGGCTATTTCTGGCCTGCCTGAGTGGAGAATGGAATGTCCAGCAATTACTGGCTGAACCTAGTCTGTGCTTGTTTGGGGGCCTCACAAACACGTGGAGAGGGGTGGTCGAAGAGAGCCAAATTATTGATATCAAAATGATATCTAGGGGTATCTCCAAGTAGGTCTAACCTGCAGTAACAATCTCATACCCTAAAAGACTAAAGGAGAATTTACTGTCATTTGAAAGCCTACTTCCAGTACTGAAAAGGAACACAAAATGCCAGGCAATCCTGTGAAATGTGCTAACTCTCTTTTAGGGAAGAACTTTCTACAGATTCTTGTCATTGATAGATCACTCTCTGGTAGGATTTAGGTCTTCTCAGGGCCTTTCCACACTATACTGTTATAGTGCTATTAGTCTACTTTCAATATCCTGTGGAATTCTGAAGTTTGCAGTTTACCAAGGCCAAAGAGCTCTCTGGCAGAGAATTCTAAAGTCCTCTCCCTGAACTACAAACCCCAGAATTCCATAGGATGTTGAAAGTGGAATAATAGCACTATAACAGTGCAGTGTAGAAATGCCCTCAGACTCAGAGCCTCTGCAGGGGTAAAGAACTGATTAAAAGATTATCTGTCCCAGGAGGCTGAGGGATCTGAATAGTTTTCTGATGGCTCTTTGGGATTTTGCTATCTTCCTGGCAAGTAATTCCTTCAAAAGTCCTGGTTCACCTCCAGAATGGGAAATGGCATTGATGGCTGATACATTTATTTCTGAGAATCTTCTTCTGTACAGCAGAATCCAGTGAAGTCTTGGATTTTTCAACAGGGCTGGAGGCAATGTAACAAGCAAAGGGATGTTCTCAGAAAACTTGGAGAGAATGCAACCAAAGATAGGCTACAACCCATTTGAAAGTAAAGAAATCCTTCTTCACTACTGTAGCATGAGGATGGAATGAATAGTCAAAGACTCACTTGGAGAGAAAATAAAAATTGAGTTTCTCAAGTGTTGGGAAACCCTGATGTGGCAAATCTTGGTCAATCCTCTTTCACACAGAATTGTTTCACACACATCTGAGACTCACCATTTTCTTGCTCCTTCCCCTTAATACAGCCATGTAGTGGCTATGGGGGGGTGTTACCCTGATTTCTAGGGTCCCATGAGGGACACCTCAATGTGCTCCAATATTGAGGAATGGGAATTAGCAAGAGCACAATCTATAGCAATGCACGAGGCAGGGCAACCTAGCGAGATCTGTTTACAGGGTCAGGCTGAGTCAATAATCAAGCAGAAGTAAATAATAATTGTTTTCTTTATTTTGAGATACAGTCAATAGGTACGTATGCAATCATTCACATAGACCTAGTGAAAGAAAGGTAGGAGTTTGATAGGGCATTTTAAGAGGGATTTTTCAGGGGAAATACTACACCTGATCCTGTAGCCCATGTAGACAGAAGAAAGTCAGTTGGAGATTTCTCAGCACGTGGAGGCTGAGGGGAAGGCTCGGTGAACGGAGTGGCAGCAAGGCAGGATGGAAGCCAGGAGCGATCCAAAGAAGTGCTCAAAATTAGGGGGTCTTATAGGGGGAAATGTGCTTGTAGGCTAGTCCATTCCTGGGGGAAACAATGGGTTTCGGGCTGGAGACAAAGCCTCCGAAAGGACAGTATTTAGAATGATTGAATTATGACAGAGTTGTCAATAGCGCAGAGAGTATGCAAACGAGAAGTGCTTAAAAGTTGGATATTCAGCTCGTCAAGCTGCCTGCTCGGGGCAGGGAGTCTTTCGTATGCTACATAATGTGATCTTAAAGCGTACTTGCCTGGAGGTCTCCTGAAGCAGCATTCCGGCAATTACTGGCCTGCCTGGATTTATTTTGTATTGTTCAGCTATTTTTGGCCGTGCTCGTGTGCGTGCTTGTCCGGGGGCCTTGCAAGCACGTGGAGAGGAACGGTTTGGGATGGCCAAATTCTTGATATCAAATGATATCTGATATACCACAGGCCCGGACTAGAAACTACAGTAACAGTGGTCAGCTGGAGAAAATCCAACTGTGTTCTGATAGTTGGCACATGATGATGATGTCATCCCCCAGGGCATCAGAAGGACATTCCCCCATGGTCTTGGAGGCCTATGTTGTACAGCAGCGATCAGAACATAGCTGAACAATCCTTTGCTACCCTCTGCTTTCCTTTGGCCCCTACGTGGTGTGGCAGAAAAGATGAGTTAATAGAGAAGGAGATTTTCTCCCTCAAACCACACAATTTTCTAAGACATTTTTGCAGTAGGAAGAAAACTGATTAAATTATTCATTCTGCCCTGTAAGAACAAACTATAAGAAGAATCACATCCCTACTACTGGATCTGTACAGCATCATCCAAGAGCACTTCTGGTACTCAAAAGCTTATTAAATTCTGGTCCATGGAAAGAAAATGCAGAGGCAAGGATAGGCATTAGGGAATGGTATTGAACTACAGGATGTAATTTAAGGGCTTGTCTTTGACATTAGCGAGGCTGCTCTTCTCAAAAGTGGTCCACCAGAAGCCAAGGGAGAATTCAGTGATGGGTACATGAAACAGCAAAGGCAATGGAAACCTTAAGAATGGGTTTGTCAGGTGACTATCTAGCTCCGTGTGTGTGTGTGTGTGTGTGTGTGTGTGTGTGGGTAATCATCAGCAAAGAACTGTATTTCTGAATGCTGCTCTAAACCAAAGGAATGTTCTCCTGAAATTCTAGAGGGTTCTTATTGATTTGGCATTTACCTGACATTTCCCTGTAAATGTCAGATATAATATATATGACGGATATCTTCTAACACAGTGCTTCCTTATTATCTTTCTAACCTGAGGCCCCCTTAAGTATGCAGAATTTCACTTTGGAATTTTATAGTACTTAACCATATTTATTTGCAGTGATATAATACAAGAAAGTATCTCTGGACATATACAGATTGCCTATCCACCACTGAGTTCAACATTTTCACATACTTTCAGCCCCAGAAAACCCGTGATAGGTTCTCCTTAGGGTCACTATAACTCGGAAACAACATGAAGGCAAAAAAACAACAAGCATGACATTCACATGTATCTGAATTGTTGTTGTTGTTGCTGTTGTGTACTTTGAGTTTTTCTTGGCAATATTTGTTCAGAGGCAGTTTTGCCTTTGCCTTCCTCTGAGGCTAAGAAAATGATTTGCACAAGGTCACCCTACTGGTTTCCATGGTCAACCTGGAATTCGAACCTAGAGTCCTAATCGAACACTTAAACTACAATAACATGCTGGCTTCCATTTATTTCTAATTTTTAAGCACATACAGGCCACACCTCCCTGGCCAGCATCTGTTCTCCCATCTCTTACTATATGCAACGTATATGTCAGGAGTGTGTTAAGTGCAGCCCTTGGAACCCCAAAGTGCAGCCCCTGAAACCTCTCCTGAAAGCTCTCAGATCCTGTGGGAAAAAATTAAAACTGCAGCTGTTTTCTCATCCTCACCCCCATCCGAAGTGGTTCAAACCCACTGCAAAATGGGCACAAATCAGTACTAGAATTCAGCATAGTTCATTTCCTTTTTCAATTTTGGTCCTTTTGGGGGCAATCTGGGAGAGGGATTGGCTCATTTCTAAGGTATGTTTTGCAGCATGCTTGAACCACAGATGGGGTTGGGACAAAAAAATCACTGAAGAAAATTTTTAATAAGAAATTTTACAGGGTCTGTGGGCTTTGGTGTGCAAGTGTGGTCTCTGGAGGGGGCAAGATGAAATCATACAACTGCTAGGATAAAGGGGAAAAACTTGCTGATTAGAAGTCAGTTGGAGAGTTGGCTCATATGAGAAGACAAGCTCCTTAAGATACAAAGCTTCCAGAACTAGCAGAAATTATGGACTTTCAGCTGTTCAACACACTAGGTCTCCCTATTCAGCCCAAGAAGTCTGAGAGGAGGTTCCCTCCCCCAAACCTCCTTTACAGTAAAGAAAGAGGTACAAGAATGGCTCCCACTCCTCAAAGCCATGGGCTAAGCCAGCTTTATTCCTCTTTTTTGTTCCGTGAGAAAGGAAAGAGGGAGTGAAGCTGGCTCAGGACTTAGCTAGATCTTGAAGAGCTGGTTCTCAAGGAGCTAGGTGAATCCACTGCTCCCCCACTCCCTGTCTCCAATAAGGTTTGACAAGTGGTAGGCAAAGTCACTCCACTTTTGCTGGAGATGTGTTTCTCTTTCGGTATTACCTTGGCAGGGAGAAGGATAAGCCTGGCACTGGCATCAGCAGAATGGATTTGTCCTAAATTTCAGTATGTTGTTTTTATCTACATTGTCATCAACTGTGTTTCCATGCTGCTTTTCCAAAATATGCTCAAAGCAGCTTGCAGGACCTGTAAACAAATCAGTATATGTTGTTGTTGTTGCTGTTGTTGTTGTTGTTGTTGTTGTTTTATGGCAATCCTAAAGGTTTTCTTGACAAAATTTCTTCACAGCAGAGCAGAGCAGATGCCTTCTTTGAAGGGTGTGACTTGCCCAAGATCACCCAATGGATTCCCATGGCCCAGTAGGGATTCAAATCCTGGTCTCCCAGAGTCCTAGCCCAACACTCAAGCCACTATATTATGCTGGCCCTCTTGCACTGAAAACCAGTATATAGGGACACCAAAACTATACTTGTAATATAAAACATGAGTTAATATTATATTTAACATGTAGTACATAATAGATCACATTACAATATGCATTACATTATTTATTATATGTAAAATATGTTTTATATTATGTATTATACATTATGTGCATGTGTATATTTGTAATATATATATATATATTTACATACATACACACACACAAATATATGCAGTATACATTATGCAGAATATTATGTAATATAATATCTAAATTGGAAGCCGCAGCTCTGAGTCTGCAAGACCTGAATAAGCCTATTAATAACAGGATCTTCTGCAAGTTTTGGATTTATAGGGTTACCATAAGTCAAAGGTGACTTGACAGCAGAGAATAAGAAAAGCATGCTATCTAAATCTCCAGTTAGTACCCACCTATAGAAAAAAAAATCACTTTATTGGTTAGAGATTTCATTGAGATATACTTTAAAGTTAGCTGAAAAGTCAAAAGATTTATATGATCTGAAGGGTAAAACTAAAGCTAGAATTATATTTGCTGAACATGCTAGGCAATCACCCTACATTGAAAGAACACTCAAAGCTAATCTTATATATGGTCACGTCAGCCAGAATTATTTATGCACAGAAATGGAAACTAGATGAAAAACCTTTGATAGACCATTGGCTATTAAAAAGACTGGATATGATGGAAATGGAGAAACTGACGTTACTGAAAGAAATGTCTATTCAAAAATTTGAGAAAGAAGGGGAATTGATTTCAGAACATATTAAAAAATAAGAAGGAAAGAAGCTACTAATAAAAATAATTGTAATGATACTTAAAGTATCAAATGTAACAGAGTATAATAGATTCTATATTATGCATTTGAAATTTGGTGTCATTGATAGTAAAAGATTAATCTAGAGGAACAAATATCCATTACAGTAATAATTCCATGTGAAAAGTGGAGAGACAGAAGATAGAAGAGGGATGTAAGAGAGTGGGGTAGAACGAAGAGAGGAAGAGGAAATTTGATATATTGTAATAAGAAAATATTTGTTAAAAAGATGAAAGAAAAGAGCATATGGTGATGCACATTTAGATGTATTTATTTTATTCTTTAATACAAATATGTATAAAGTTCGCTGAAAAGTATAATTGTGGCACAAGATTCAATCTACAGCTCCTCAGATTTTCACCATCTTGTCTGTCTTGTTTTGATGGCTCTGTTATCACTGGCAAACCCCAATATTCAATCAGAGCCTTCTGTTTAAGAAGATGGACCAAGATGAGAATCTTTATTTCTTCAGTTACTGTTACTGAGCTGGATTCTCCAGGTGTCTCTCCTGCCTTTCTTGAATCATTTCCTGCTAGATCTGATTGAAAGGAAAGGCCAAAGACTTCCCCTTAAATCTGAGGAATGATGAAGGTGAATTTGAGATTATCAGACAAAGAATCAGACATGCCAGAGAAAGAGACAGAAACAGAGAGATTAACCTTCTACCAATACTTGCACACAACTGGGCATGCCATGAACTTCCACTCCCTCAAGCATCCTCTCTCCCATCTCAGGGACTGAAAGGACTTGGCAAAGCTTGGAAAGTTACTTTTTAGAAGGAAATTATAGATAGAGAGATAGAGAGAGAGAGAGAGAGAGAGAGACAGACAGACAGACAGACAAATAGATATGCTGAACCCATCCATCAGTGAGGAATGGTGGGATGGCGCATTAAACATTAAACATTAAAATTATTTAAAACTACACTTAAAAAGACAAGATCCAATTAAAAGATGAAAAGTTCTTGGCATCGTCAGTTAAAAGAATTAGGATCAAGTGATGAGGACGATTCATCTCTGTCTCAGACAGAGCAGGGCAGCTTCCAATCAGAAATGACAATTCTGGGCTGGATGAGCAGCTTTCTGGATTCTTAGCTTGGAAGAATTTAGCTTCCAAATAAATGAGATTATGAGAGACGTAGCGTAAAAAGTCTTATCATAGGCTTTTCAAGGTAAAAATCATTCAGGAGTAATTTATCACTAGAAGTCAAGATGACTAAACTGTTGTAACATGGACATATCATGAGACAAAATTTCTCAATGGAAAAGATGGCAACATTTCATAAAGTGGAAGTCTGTAAGAAAAGAAGAAGGCCATATTACAGGTGGATTAATTCAATCAAGGAAACCACAGCCCTGAGTCTGCAAAACCTGAGCAGAACCACTGATAACAGAGCTACCTGGAAGTCTCTCATTCATAGGATTGTCAAAAGTCAAAGGGGACTTAATGGCAAATAACAAGTATAAAAAGGTACATTTTCCAAGCTCTGAATATATACAGAATTGTCTTAGCCATGCTAGTAAGAGATCTTATTTAATATCCCCGCATATATGAGAAAGGCTCAAAAAGCAGTCTGTCTAATCTCTGAGCAGACATAATTTTATATTACAGAAGTCATGTTGGTACATGACCCAAGATTTTGAATTATGCACCTAGACAGTAATGTAGCAGAGTCAGAGCTCACCATGAAACAGTTATGGTTCCCCACCTCTGAGGGTTCTTTACTGTTTGTTAGCTAATCTTTATCTGTTTGGATAACAGACACCTTCTGGTTGTCTGGTCTCCCAACTCTTGATCAACAGCAACAGATTTAGCATCAACACGCCACTTAAGCACTCTTAAGTCTTGGAATCTCAGGACTTTTAATTTGAGACGCTATTATTCCTTTAGGCTATTCTGTTAGACTATTATGTTAAAATGGACAAAGTTATATATACAGTAGTGTATATACCCGGCATTGCCTGAGATTTTATTTCCTCATAGGTAATACCTGTTAGAAATACCTTAGGAATTACCTACCTTGCCTTAGGAGTTAGATGCAGTTGAAATACACAGATTTGATATCCTGTGTCTCTAATTCCCCAAACTGCCTTGTCCTTTTGTAACTTTTCCTCATAGTTCCCAATCCAATCTATATTCAGAGTTATTAACATACAGAGTTTGGTTTCCTGGGGGAATACACTGCCCTCCTTCTTGCTAGTAGGCCTCCTCTCTATAGCAACCAGCCTGAGCTCTCTGGCTGAGAATTCTAAAGGTCCCTCCCTGAACTACCAACCCCAGGATTCCACAGAATCTTCACAGTCAGCAAATCATATGAGGTCTTCTCGCCTCACACAACCTCACATATGAGGTCTTTGCCTGCTTGACACAGACAAACTTTGACTTTTATGTAGTAGATTGTTGTTGTATCCCTTCAAGTTGTTTCTGGCTTATGGTTACCATAAGATGAACCTATCACAGGATTCATTTGGCAAAATTTGTTGAGGGGAGTTTGTTTTTTCTTTCTTCTGAGGCTGAGAGTGTTGGGTAGTATTTTCATTAGCAGGGGGCATGACAGAGAGAGTGTGACTTTCCCAAGGTCACACAGTGGGTTTCCATGGTCAAGCTTGGATTTGAACCCTGGCCTCCAGAGTTGTAGTTCACCAATCAAACATCTATTACCCTGATTTCTGGGGTCCCTTGGGGGACACCTCAATGTGCTACACGTGATGGGGAATGGAAACTAGCCAGAGCACCAGCAATAGCAATGCGAGAGGCAGGGTAACCTAACAGAGTCTTTTTACCCAGTTTTTGCGGAGTCAGGCCAAGCCAAAAACCAAACGAAAATGTCTAATAAATGATTTTATTGAATGAAAGTCTTACTCACCAACACAATCACTCACACACTCACTCAAGACCTATTAAGAAGCAAAAGAGATGAAACTGGATAGGGGAATATTGAAGGGGTTACACTGCACCTTGTCCTGAAGTCCTGGGTCCAGGGAAAACAGCGGAGAAATGGAGCTCGGCACGGAAAGGGCCGAGGGGATTACTCAATGGACAGAAAAATGGTCTGCTGGGATGACCGGGAGTGATCCAAAGAAACGCTTCAAAACTGGGACTATTTGTAGGGGAACAAGCACCTGGAGGGCTAATCCTTTCCCGGGGAGAACAATGGGTGTTGCAACGAGAAAGAAGCTCCACAATGGTAACTTCCTTTGTGTGATGAGATTACAAGGTGTTGCCAAAATCTCAGGAACTTCAGCTGCAGTGGGTTGTAAATGGTCCTCATCTGATAGGATTTTGCTCAACTTGGGGCAAACAGGCTAATCCTCTCAAATCGGCTTCTCAGGGGCTGAAGACCCTTTGTTTACTGTGGGTTTGCACAGCTTGAGGTCTCCTGGGGCTACATGACTGGGGATTTTATTGGCCTGACCTGGTTTTCGATCGTTCGACCATTGCTGCCTACGTGCTCATCCAGGCGACCTCTCAGGTACATGGACTCATATTTTAATATCAAAATTGTAGACCCCAGGACAGGGTTTTCCAGTGGGGTAACACTGCTACACCATGCTGGCTGTCTTATATATACACTCCCCTTAAGGAAGAATATAGAAGTTAATTTAGGTACCTAAAATATCATTAAAATTGCTTATAAGGCATCACATATCCTATACCTTTGTCATCTATACAGGGAGTCGTATAGGCTTTCATTTATAAGGAATTACTGCCTTATTTAAGACCATGCATGATCTGTATGGACTCGAATTTATCAGAAATGCTTTGTTTCATTTGCTTTGTCTCTAATAGGCATCTCTATAATTAATTCATAGAGGAACTTAAACAGGTGTGGATGAAATACATAGGCACTGTAACAATTGGAGCATCTATTATATCAGGCATTTATCTATTCTGGATAAGAAATTATATCATTATTATAGCTCATTTTATTGATAACTAGTTAGGAAGTTCTTTTATACTCCTTACCAGCATTCTATGAGTATCTCTCAGCCAAGAACAGAATTATCAGTGTCAGAGCTGTATATGAGAACTACGTCCATCTTTGGAAGTTATTTACAACAGCCTGACTTATCTCTCAAAAGCTGGCTTCAGCCTTTATCTGTCCAATTAAAGACAGAGTTCATTAGTCCTCAGCAATCGAAACAAAAAGTCCCCTATCTGGTCAGAGATGAGCTATAACTGATCCTTTCTCTGAGGACACTCAGTGACCTATCACTTTTGTCACTATCCACTGTGCCCAATTGCCTGCCATCAGATTTCATCAGCCATTAGATATAAGTAAACTTTTTGTTACACTGCAGTACAGGTTTTTTTGTTTGTTCCATTATATTCTGGTGATTTGTTTACACTCTCTCTCAGACTATTTTCTCCTTATCACTTTTTTTTAAATTCAACGGCTTCATGCCCAGAACTAGTTGGTCCAATATATAAAGGTCAAAGTTTGTTTGTCTATGTCAGGCAAAGACCTCATGTGATTGCCTGTCTCCGGCAAATGATATGATTGGCTCTATGAAGTGAAGACCTCATATGATTGGCTGCCTGTGAAGATTCTATGGAATCCTGGGGTTTGCAGTTTATGGAGGGGCCTTTAGAATTCTCAGCCAGAGAGCTCTTAGGCCTGGCCAGTTGCTATGGAGATGAGCCCTAGCAGCAAGGAGGAAGGCAGTGTATTCCCTCAGGAACTCAACCTCTGTATATTAATAATTCTGAATACAGATTGGATTGGGGAATATGGGGAAAAGTTGCAGGTACTTGTTACTGCAGTTTAAGCCTACTTGGAGATACCCTAAAGATATCATTTTGATATCAATAATTTGGCTCTCTTCTACCACCCCTCTCCACGTGTTTGTGAGGCCCCTGGACAAGCACAGAACTAGGCTCAGCCACTAATTGCTGAACATTCCTTTCTCCACTCAGGCAGGCCAGAAATAGCCAGATCCTTGCTTTAGGAGACCTCTCTGCAAACACCCTCATTATGTATACAAAGGACTCCCTGCCCCAAGCAGGCACCCTGGCAAGCTGAATACTCACCTGCCAAGCACTGAGTATTTGCATACCGGCTAACTCTTTGTTAATTCGGACTTAATTCAATCATGTTAAATTCTGACCTTTCCAAAGCTTTGTCCCGCTCCTAAAATGCATTGTTTTCCCCAAGTATGGCATAGGCTGCAGTCACATTTCTCCCTATAAAAACCCCTGATGCCAAGACCATCCTCAGATCGCTCCCGAGTTCCTGACCGCCTTGCTGCCGCTTTGCTTGGCAAGCTTCCCCTCAGCTCCACGTGCTGAGATACATCGCACCCCAGCTTCGCTCTATATCTTTTTTCCGGGCTCCAGGAACAGGTTCCGTATCACCCGAATTAACTATCCCTCTGAAAATCCCACTGTCATACTCAAACCTTTATTTTCCTTAGTTATCTGTGTGTGTGTGTTGCTTACATTGTGTGCCTGTGTTTAATAAAGATCATCCATTAATTTCCAACATGGTTTGCTTCTTGACTTGGCTTGACCCTGTAAACATTGGGTTACAAGATCCTGCTGCATTACCCTGCCTCTCGTAGTGCCAACCAGTGCTCTTGACTAATTTCCCCATCTTTTGTAATTGTAAGGTTATTTAGGTGTCCCTCCCGGGACCCCCAGTAAACAGGGTAACATACAGGACAAGACAGTTTGGAGAATTAGAGACACAGGATCTCAGATCTTCCTAACAAGTATTACCTATGAGAAAATAAAATCCCTGGCAATGCTGGGTATATACGCTAATATTTTATAATACTACACTGTCTGACACACAAACAATCTACTTTATGGTTCAGACTGAGACACCTATTTCTGTAATATTCAGGCTTCAGGGGCTTCAATTTGGCAAAATATATACCAAATTGGCACTCAGCGTCTCACAACTGAGACAAAGACCTGGAGTATTTTCATTAGCAGGGGGCATGATCATCTGCTATCCCGACCAGATTACCCTATTGCTTCTGAGTTCAGCTGCAATCCCACAGTAATTGGAGAGGAAATGGATTTGTAATCCAAATTATTGTTGAGGCTTTGCAGACCTGTTCCTGGTAGAGATGAAAAAAGCTAGGGAAAAAAGCTAGAAATCTGCAAGCACTTTTAGATTAAGTGTTGCTCTAGAGACTGTCCTGGTAAAGTTCTACAATTCAAAATATTTTATTTATTTTAAACAGTTAGTATACAGACTTTTTTCAAAAATATATGTATTTCAGAATTGAAAAGTTCATGTAACACAATCCACCTTGCCCTGCCAGAATGCCCTTCTTCTAAGACTGCATGAGAAAACAATTGTCTACTCTGTCATTAGTATTCACAAGGCCATCCAGAAAGGCAAAAGCTTAAGGGATGAGGGTGACGCAAATAAGACCTGAATGGTCAATCAAGCCAGTTTTTCATCTAGTGCTCCTAGAGCAGGCAGTTAAATCAATAGTCTGGCCACCATCGGTATGGAAAAGAGTCCTCATTCCAATTTTGTCCTCAATGTCCACCTTAACTGAGTATTAACAGTTGCAACACATGTGTAGTGTACTATCAGAGGTGATGGTAGGCATATTTGGCAAAGGTGTGAAAGAAATCTTACACAGTTGCATCAGCTTAGTGAAGAGCTTTCCAGCAGCTAGAAGACTCTCCTGCATATAAAGTAGGCAGCTAACATCTTCAAATAATTCTAACATTCACAGTGAAAAGGAAAACACAGCTTAGGTCAGCCCAAAAAGAAGCTTTGAGCATAGTGGTCTATAACTTGTAACTTGCATCTGGATTAAGATTGGAAAGGTACCAAAGTCTTTGAAATGGTCCAGCAACATCATGGCTTTGTTAAATAGGAAGCCCAAGGATCAATGCCATATGCCCAGCCTTGTGCAGTTAAGCCACTGAAGTGGACTAGACTAGACTGGACTAGAATGTCAACAGGAGTAACAAAGGAATCAAATCTCCTTTAAGTGACTTTAGTTCATATTAAGTGCAAAGGATTAAAATGTGGAACCTGTCTGTGATAAGCCAACGAATTGCCTATAATCATATTAAGAATCATGTTTCAATAGATACATAAATATAGAGGCATTTACAACCAACAACAGGTTACAAGAGGGAGACACAGATGTGCAGATATATGAAGAGATTGATTGAGATCAGTTGATTGATAATCTTCCATTTGATAATTAATTGTAAATAATTCCACACATCAACAAATCCTCAGTGTAGGTGCCCTCTTGAGATACTAAAATAAATGCATGGCAATTCGCAATTTCATAAACAAGTACTGTAACTCCATCCTACTAGTAGCAGGCTCACCCTCCAGTTAGGCAGAATGAAGCAGGTTCCTTGGGGAATAGATGCTGTGAGCACTGGAACGGACACAGCTGTATTTTCCATGGCCATTTCCACACTAGTCTGTTTTAGTGCTATGATTCCACTTTCAACATCCTATGGAATCCTGGGGTTTGCATTTCTGAGACGAGTATTTAAATTCTCAGCCAGAGAGTTCTTTGGCCTCAGTAAACTACAAACCCCAGAAATCCACAGGATGTTGAAAGTGGAATAATAGTACTATAACAGGCAAGTGCAGAAATAGCCCATATCTCCAGAGTCCCTGTGCTATCTTGTTGCTCTCACATGCTGTGAAGGATTCTGTCATGCCTAGGGTGGGAGATAATGTTTGAAAATATTTGAAAAATGATTTTAAAAAACTCTGATGATTAGAACACTGGACTGACAAGAATCTTTGTAGTTCAGGATTTACTCAGCATAAAAAAAAATTGTAGATTTTTTTGCACATAAAATGATAATATAATATTTCTGTAGTGAAACATTATTTTCTGTGCAGAAAACGTGGTTTCCTGCTGTTTTCTGCACAAAATATCACGAACAAATTTGTGCAGAATAAGTCAACAGCTACAATAGGGGTTTTTTGCACAGAAAATGTTTTTCCTGCACAAAAATGCTACTTTCTCTGCAAAAAATGAAAGGAAGAAAGTTTTTATACAGAATCAGTCCTAAAATGTGAATACTCTCCAAAAAAAAAAAGCACAGAAGTGCTAAGATTATTCATTGCTTCCTTCAAGAATGAAATTAGCAAAGAATTACATCTCTAGTGCTGCCATCAGTGTTAAACTGAGTTTTAACTACTAACCTGGTTAGGTTTCATATACAAAATTGGGCAGTGGGAGAAAGGTGTCATTTTATTCTAGATCTCAGGCAGCAAGATGTTTGGGACTGATCCTGACCATCAGATGGAAGTACAATCTTTAATATTTCTTCAGTCTATTTCAGTAACACTAAACATAGGCCAATTCCACACTACACTGTTATAGTGCTATGATTCCACTTTCAACATCCTGTGGAATTCTGGGTTTTGTAGTTTCTTGAAGCCAAAGAGCTCTCTGGCTGAGAATTCTAAATGACCCTCCCTAAACTGCAAATCCCAGGATTCCATAGGGTTTTGAAAGTGGAATAAGAGCACTATAACAGTATACGGCAGAAATGGCCATAGTCTCTCCCAGAGCTTTCCAAACTTTTCATGTTAGTGACACGCTTTTTAGACAGACATCATTTTGTGGCGCAGCAATTCAATATGTGAAGGCAGCCTCTCCACCTGAGCCTGGCCTGCCACCCTCACCCTCACCAGAGTCTTCCTTGGCCTGGGGTGGTGGTGGCAGGAGAAGCAGCCCCTTCACCCAAGCCTGGACCCCCACCACCACCACCACTGCCCTCACCAGGGTCTTCCTCAGCCTGGGGTAGCAGCGGGAGAGGCAGCCCTTTCACCCAGACCTGGCCTGCCACAGCGGAGAGAGAGGCAGCCCCTCCACCCGTTATGTTCATGCAACACATCTCCACACTATAGGCGACACACTGTAGGCGACACAAAACACAGTTTGGAAAGTTCTGGTCTATACCAAACAGATACCCCTTTATCTTTCTGTTCTAGTCTTTGCTGCTGGGCAATCACCTATCCCAAGAATAACACTTGCTGTCTTTCAAAAAAAAATACTATAAAGATCGTGTTTGCTGTCGCTCAGTTCCTACCTATATTTTACTTCTTCTACTATGACTAGAGATGTTGTGTTAAAAAAAAGAACTGACCCTTCTCCATTGCACACCATTTACAGTTCAACTGTTTCACTTGGCATAACACATTAGAAATGCTATGTGCAGAAAGAAGATTTCATTTATCTTTCAAGGAGACATCAAAAATTAATGGCAGAAATAGAGCAAATGTCCGATACAGAACATTAGCGCAGGTGAGAGAATATAAAGTGAGTAGGAAAAGACGTTAGAAGTTCATTACATGTTAATGTTGAATTTGAAGTATAGTTCAGTTTCTGAGCCCATTTATACAATGAACCATCTGCATTCTGCTTTTCTGGCATGTGTTACATATGCTAGAGATGCTGATGTCAAGAAAATGTGTGTAGCGCATCCATATTTTATTCTGAAATCTGAAGACACTACTTAGAGTTTAGAATTACTTAGAAGTAAGGTAGGTTTTCTTGAAACATATGGACCAAGTGGCCCGTGGGCTCCCTTACAGCTCTATAATTCTATAATATACACCCCCAAACAGATCTCACACATGGTGTAAGAGTAATTGACATTCCCTGAATGGAGCAATATAGAGGACGGTTCTGTGTCATCAACACAACCAGGCCTTAGAAAGGCTTGATTTTGCCTACAGTATTTTACTTTATTTTATTACTTATGCTTGTAGGCCACTTTTCAAAACATATTTTTCCCATAGCCACTTTTATTTTTATTTTTGTTTCTGGCTTGTTTGCTGAGCATTTTAGGTTTTTTCCCTACTTCCACCTATAGGTTAATACGAGAACCAGTTTCCAGTGCAAAATCTATATGTCCTTTGAAATTTTGCAAACAGTGTCCTAGTATGGAAATTTAATTTAAATGTGTCAGTCTCATGTTTGAATTTAGAATTTTAGATTTACCAAATTTTCCTAGTAGAACTTGAAGTCAATTAGATGAAATGTGAATTTGAAATTCTCCTAAATTAAAAAAAAAAAACACTAGAACTTTACTCACAGTTTAGAATCTTATTCATGACACATGATGGACATTTTACATTTCAGAACCAGGAAGGTGGATTATCTGACAGGTTGTTATAACATCCATTATGTTACCTAGATCAGTGCCACTGACACCAAAACTAAGCATAATAGAACATAGTTGAAAGAGGCATCCACTGGTGAGCATTGTTTCTAGTTTTAGCTTTGATGGAATTTAGCTTTAGCTTTGATGCCGCAATAATCCAACAGGTCTGACATGAATGTTCTTGTTCTGCTAGTCCTCGTGATTATCCTGAGATTTCCTTATGCTGAGTTTAGAGGTATAAAAGTGTTCTGTAACATATTGGAATGGGACTTAACTTGTTACTGAGTAAATGCCAACATCATAATTGTTTCCAAATGGTGTTACTTGTTTGTTTCTCTTTTAGGAGTCAGAACAGATCATACCAAGATTATGGGGAATAGGAAAAAGAATAGCTATTGTTGAAAGTGTTTATTACCCAGGTTCTGCCATTAAAAAAAAAATTTTTTTTTTGAAAACTCTCAAGATGGCTTGGGAAACTTTTTAGACCAAGGTGTGACGCTGATCCAAACAACCGTACCTAGGACTGCATGCAGCAGTTGGGGTCAGGTTTCCCCCTGCTGGTATTCCCCCCACCTTGTTTTTCTGTATCCAGCATACACATATATACCATGAATACACAGAAACATACAATTTAAATACATGCAGTGACTAGAATTATTTACCCCATCCATGACTTTTCCATATTTTGTCATGTTATAACCTCTGGTTGAAAAGGATTTGATTGTGCTACTGCACCATGAACACTCTCACCATTGGCACGGTTTAATATTAATATTATTTAATTGACAGTATTAATTGGTGGTGATATAAATAATACCTGTGGTGACTGGGGGGGTCACGCTGGAAGAGGCAGATTACTGACTGTTCACATGAGATAGCAAGGCAGGTCAACCACACCCACCTTTTAGGCAGAAACCAAGTCATTTTCAGGCTAATAGTGTGGACCCTTTCAAGACAATAGGCTTAAAGATAACAAGCCAGACATCTCAGAGCTGAAAGAGGAAAATCCCCACCACATTATGATTGTCTTAACTCTGGCCTTTTCCACACGGGGTGAGTGAATCGCTCCATGCTGTTACTCACTGGTTCTTCTTGGGTCGAAGCAACGCGGACTCTCCCTTAAGCCCTTCTGCAGGGCTCCTCCATTTGGTCCAGGGTGAATCAGAGCAGTGCAAGGTCTGTAGATCCGCACTGCTCAGACTTACAAAATGGCTGCTTCCTGTTCTCTGTGGGTCCAGACCAATCGCTGACGCTGGCCACACCCACAGCCCACCCTCCACTGATCACGAGCCTGCATATCTGCACAAGTGAGGAGGAACGCAATGGCACGCTCCAGAAGATTGAAAGACCGGATTTTTCTAGTCTTCACTGAGCACGCTAGAGGACCATTGGGGGCATCTTGGATTAGACTAAGGTGCGGAACTAAGGTAAATAGTCCAAATCTAGTCTGATCCAAGATGCGGACTACCTCCGTGACAGGACGCCTTGGCCGGTTTTAACTTTCAGGTGCGGAAAGGGCCTCTGACCCTGGACACGGATGATTCCCAATTGTTTCCCCACCTGTCCACAGTACTGAACTATTAGAACAGCCATTATCCTATGTCACCTAAACATTAAAACCATTAGCTCCATCAGGATTTCATTGTTTGTGTTGCAACTCCCATTGTGGCTGGGAGAGCAATTCACAGTCATACCCGCAAGATATTTTTGGGGTATAAGAACCCCTGATTTCAGGATGTCCAATGCAGTCTCTCACCTTTCTGAACGCCACACTGTCCATTTGATTCCTGAATGAGAACTGTCCTTAGGTGCCCAGCTAAGCCATGTCACTGCTTTCCTCACTGCTTTCTGGACTGCTAATTATAGCCTCATCTCTGAAAGTCCTCTATCACACTTTCCTCCCTTTACCTTCTACTAGTCCTTGTATGCTTATGTGAATGCTTGGATCTTTGCATGCTTCTGTGAATTCCTCTCAATAAAACATATTTTTAGTTTACAATTTATACTCTCTGGCTGGTTCTTTCCTGTAGGGACCTTGTAAACACAGGTGGTAGATCTTTTTAAGTTATGCCCCCTCACAGGCCTCCTGACTTTGAACTAATTATTCCCCACCTTTGAACAGAGGTACTGGCATCGCCGGTGGGCCCTGGGGTAGCAATTGGAATTGTTACCTCTTGATGTACACAAGATCCTCAACACTCTGAAGCTGCTAAATATTTTTGTTGTTGACAAAAGGTAGGTAAGCAAAAGCAAACTGGCACTTGTTGGTTGCATAAGCAATCACCCACTTTGTTTTGACATCCCTAAATACCATAAGCTGTGGTTCAGTCCACTGCCTCCAGAAGTCACATAAGCAGTTGAAGGAAGTCTGCATGGATGCATTTCCAGTGCCACGTGATCAGTGATTAAATACATCTATTTATAATAACCCAGTTCAGAGTTGGGTAATTTTTTTAGAAAAATCCCAAACTATGAACATTCTGCAGAATTCACTTAAACTCTTTATTACAAAACAGAAACAATACAGCTGAACTGTGCCTCAGCCTATAGTAGGCTGTCCACCAAAGCTCAATGACCAGGGAAGGAGGGTATCAGTCAGAAAAGCAAACAAAAGGCCAACAGGAAATCTAAAGGAGTTGGAGAGATTTTCAGCTAAGCCAGGAGAAACTGTCCATTGGACAACTATCATGGGATGCTCCCATGCTGGGATTTACAGAAGTCGTTGCTGAAACAAACCTCTATTAAAGCCTGCTTGAAGTTTGCAGAAACTCACAGATATACACAGACCCCGTTCACACAGATGTATGCACACACATTCACACATACTTAGTCACATAAATACACAATTCATTCACCAACATGCACTTACCATTCACTCACATATACACACCATAGCGGCACATACACACATCCCATTCACTCACAGAGAGAGAAAGAGAGAGAGAGACAGAGAGAGAGAGAGAAACCATACTCAGATGTATTGTACACACCATTTACTTAGTGGCACATGCATGTCCACAAAAAGAGGGATTGGCCACATACACATGCACATAGATGCATCTCAAGCACTCACATGCACTAAGGCCATTTCCGCACTCCACTGTTACACTGCTATTATTCCACTTTCAACATCCTATGGTATCCTGGAGTTTGCAGTTTAGTGAGGGGCCTTTAGAATTCTTAGCCAGAGAGCTCTTTGACCTCAGTAAACTACAAACCCCAGAATTCCACAGGATGTTGCAAGTGGAATAGCAGCAATAGTGCAGAAAGGCCCATAGTCCCTGCAGCTTTATCGTGCTTGTTCTCATGTTTTTTTATATTGACTGATGTCCTGGATTGTGGATTTGGGGTGTATGTGTGTGTGTATGTAGGATATGTCAGGAGCCCATCACATGGCAAATTCATGCGAACATTTGGCTTCTATGCTGAATCCTGAGGAAGAAAGCCCTCTCCCCTCTGTATAGCACAGACTTAATTTTGGTTAAGCATCACAAGACTGCTGGTTAAACAAACTGGTGCTGTTTGTCTTATGTACCCTAAGGAAAGTTCTCAACCTTGCCCAAGATAAAAGCAAATGCTACAATAGATAGATAGAATCTATGAAGTACACTTACCTTGACATCTTTATTGTGAGGAGTTTTCAGACAAAAAGGACTTCAAAAATCTCACCATAAACCAAAGAGATTGAGGAAACCTGGGTTAGAAGTATGTTTTAGCTAGTAAAATTTATAATACCTTCCATTTATATTTTAGGCTAGGTTAAGGAGCTTCACCAGGACTTTATTAGACAATTTTAGGGATGTACTTTGCGTAGCTTGAGATCCGATGTGGCGTAGTAGTTTGGACCTTGGACTACAACCCTGGAGACAGAGTTCAATTCCCTGCTGAGCCATGGAAACCCACTGGGTGATTTTGGGTGCCTCATACACTCTCTCAGGCCCAGAAAACCCCACAATAGGCTCCCATTAAGGTCACTATAAGTCATAAACAACTTGAAGGGACACAACAACAATAACAACAGCAAGAACATTACACAGTTTCTTTCTCTCACCATTTGGCAGCATCACTGGGCTTGCCCACTAGATTTTACAGCAGGTTTCCTCAACCAGGCAACCGCTAAACTACAATTCCCATTGTACCCTACCAGGAAAAAAAGTGGCTATACTTGAGGGGGATTCCAGGAGTTGTGGTCTGATACAACCAGAGAATAGTAGGTTGAGAAAGGCTGTTTTGCAGCCTTAAAAAGTCCATGACAGCTTCTAAAAAAAACTTTGTTAGTACATGGATTATGGATTAAAAATTAAGTATATTTTTACAGCTATTGGAGGGACTTTTTTATTACAACTTCCAGAATACCCTAACTGGAATGGTCATGACGTTGTAGTCCAAAACAATACTCCTAACTTTTCCAAGATTTACATTAGAATTAGAGTGTGTCTTAATGTGTTTTTAATTCTATATACACTCTGGACATGAAGAAAGCAGGTTTCAGTAGGCTTAGGGAAATAGTGAGATCTTGGGGTCAAAAATGCTGAAAAAGAATGTAGTTCATGATATATGGGAGTCTCTTAAAAGTAAGATACTGAAGGCACAGATACAAACAATTCCAGTGAGGAGGAAAAATGGGAAGTGCAGTGGCGTATCTAGGCTCGACAGCACCTAGGGCAAGCATGGAAGTTGTGCCCCTAGGTGCTGCTTCCACTGCCTCCCCCACACACACCAGGCCAGGAAGGACCCCGGCGGGGGCAAATAGGGTAGCAGTGGGAAGCAGCAGCGGGCAGCGGTGGGCAGGGGGGCAGCAACAGGTGGGAAGACTGCTGCTGCTGCTGCCCCCTCCCCACGAGGCTGGGAAGGACACCAGCAGAGCAGACAGGGGTGGTGGCAGGCAGGGGGCGGCAGCGGGTGGGGGACGGTATTGGGCAGGCTGCTGCCACTGCTGCCTCACCAAGCTAGAAAGGACCCTGGCAGGGGCAGGCAGGGACGGGTGGCAATGGAGGGGCAGCAGACAGGGGACAGCAAGCAGGGGGGCTGCTGTTGTCACCACCACCCCCTCCTCTGAGGAAGTGTCTAAAGAAACCAGGGTGGATATAAAAAGAACTTTCAAGTGAGCTGAGATTTAAAAGAGACACCTATAAGAAATAAAGGAAAGGGGAAATCACCAAAAAGGAATACAGATGAATAGCCAGTATTTGTAGGGGAAAGGCTAAAACTCAAGATGATCTCAGGCTAACTAAAGAGGTGAAAAACTGTTTTAAAAAGTAGTCTTGGGCAATGTTTGAAAGAAGAGAGTGAACACAGAACAGTAAGCCCACTGTCAAATCTTTGAAAATTTTTGGAGAACAGGAGAGGTCCCAGCAAACTGGAGGTTGGTGAATGTTGTCCTCATCTTAAAAAGTGGGAGAGTGGGAGGAACTGAGGAACTACTGACCAGTCAGCTTAACGTCAAAATAAGGAAAGGTTCTAGAACAGATCATTAAATAGTCAGTATAAGAATGCTGTGATCACTAAGAGCCATCATGAGTTCCAAAAAAACAAGCCATGTCAGATTAATCTTACCTCTTTTTCTGATAACAAGTTTGAAAAACCAGGGAGATGTTGTGGATGTGGTATATCTTTGTTTCATTATGGCTTTTGACAACGTTTCACTGATATTCTTGCAGACAAGCTGATAAAATATGGGCTAGGCAATGCTGCTCTTATGTCAATTTCTAACTGGTTGATAAAGTGAATCTAAAGTATGTATATCAATGGTTTCTCTTCATCCTGGATTGAAATGACTAGTGGGGTGTCTCAGAGTTCTGTCTTAGAATCACAGAATCATAGAGCTGGAAGAGACCACAGGGGCCATCCAGTCCAACCCCCATCTATGCAGGAACACAAGTCTGATGTTGTTCAACATCTTTTTATATTATTTGGATGATGAAACAGAGGGCGTGCTTATCAAATCTGCACATAATGCCAAAATTATAAGGCATAACTAATATCCCCACAATAAAGTGTCCTGTTTTGGATAGAACACAAACCAATGGATTCAGATTTCAAGAAAAAGATTCCACCTAAGTATTAAGAAGAACTGCTTTACTTTAAGAGCTGCTCAACAGTGGAATAGATTGCCTTGGAAGGTGTGGATTCTCCTTCTTTAGAGGTCTTTAAACAGAGGTTGAATGTCCATCTCTCAGAAGTGTTTTAGTTGTGCATTCCTGCATGGCTGAGGGCCCTGTAGTTTCGTGCAACTCTGTGATTCTATTGGTCTAATTGTTGATTAAATGGAGGGACTTTCTGTTCATTTGTCTTCATTCATTAAAGGGGCAGTAGAATCTCTGAAGATAAGCCAACTCATTGGAAAACAGAGAAGTTACAGACATCAGAGAAATAGTACATTCTCCCAATAAAAGCAATAGAGAGGGGAAAAGAACAAAATGATGAATGAATAACATAATAAGTGTGGTTTTAAGAACAAAAACAAATGGAATAGCAAACCTTACGGTGAGCAATCATGCATATTCTTGATCTAGATTTAATTGCTGAAAAGATGGAAACAGAAATGCACATCCATGCACTCAGTAACAGGAGCAGAAAAAATTTCATCCTTCAAACAATTTGGACTACAATTCTGACAATTTCTTATCATTGGCATCATTGGCTAGCACTTCCAGAGTGAAGGGCCAACATCCAAAGAGCCAGAGCTTCCTCATCTCAACTCAATAAGATGTGTGTTCTGCTAAGAATTCAAATGTGCATTAGCATCCACAGTCAATCCAACAACTCAGCATATGCACATGTAGACCTAATACCCCATCCACTTATACAAGTGCTTTTGGAGATGTAGCGGGGGGACATTCCATGTACAGATACACAAGTATTGTTTGGGAAAACAAGGCTGTCCAAGGCATTATAAGAACTTCCCATTGATGTCTGAGAATGTGAAGAAAAGTGGAGAACTCTATGGAAACAATGGACCAGGTTTTAGACTACTGTCATTCCACTACTAATCTCTAGCTTTTGGCAGCAAGCTATTTAACACATTGCTTCTTGTGAACTTTATACCAAACAAGGAATGTGGATCTGGTGTTTGTCCATTAGACACCAAGATAGCAGAAGGGTGTGTGTATGTCACAATATCCTTAGAAAAGAGAAATGTCCCTCTCCAGTTGAGAAATAATCTTGGAGATGGGCAGTGCCTCACAGTGTGGCCCTGGACCAATGGATCTTCCTAGTTAGAGATGTTATGTAGGTGACAGCTTTCAAAGATACACGGTTGCACTTCCAACAAGGCTGGCTTACGGTGGTTGGAATCCTGGAACAATGCGGAGAACAAGATTCCTTTCTGCATACAAGTCAGCTCCCCTTTCAGAGCCAAGGGATGGGGTGGCCTCAGGCACCCTGCTGGTATGTCTGACGCTGGAGTCTCACAGGGAGTGATGTTAACACATATATCATCACCTGCTCCACAGCTGGAAGACAGGATCAAAATAGGTTTAAAAAAAGTACAGTGGAGCCTTGAAGAGGGTAACAGGAGAGAGATGTGCACCTTCCCAGGAACATTTCTCTCTTAAGAAGAAGAACACCTGCAGAAACATGGAGTCCCTAGTCATTGAAAGCCCTAGAGAATTTACGCCAGTTGCACAACTGATAACACATCCTTGAGGATGACCCAACCTTCAGCGTGCAAAGCATCTCTAGAGCTTAATTTTTATCACATGACCCATCACAGAATATCTGAGTGAATGCATCACTTCACTTAGTGGCAAAAACAGATGTAAACAGCTGGAGGTTGGCTAATTACCCTTTCTACATGCTCAGCCTTTTTCCAGTAATTGTTTTCCTTTCATTGCTGCAAATCTGCAACTCTGTTCCCCTTCTAGCTGCAAAATGTATCACCTTTTTCTCAAGTCTTCACTTGCACATATTTGAAAATGCTTTACCTGTTTATATGCATGCTAATTATACCTTGAGATAATACTTAGCATTTAAATAATGTTTAATAAATGTCCGAAGCAGTTCATACATCTTGTTTCAGCAGTCTTTACAGTATTCCTGTATATTAGGCCAGAATTATTATTCTCAAATTCAAGGACTGAGGTTGAGAAACAGTTATTTAATGAGTTCATAGAGGAGGTAAAGTTTGAAACCAAGTTCTTAGCTACCACATTATACTAACAAGTTGTCATTATTGCGGTGACAAAGGGGAAGTATCAAAGTATACACACAGGACTGAATAATTTGTTATCATGAAGCCCACAAGCTGCTAATAAATAAACGAATAATACAATGCTTTACATATAATATATAAATTAAACAAAGTTTTGCAAGTTAATAGAGCAACATCAACACTAAAAAGCAAGTCACAGCCCCAAGGAATCTACAAACCACTGTTCTGAATAATAGGAGGTAAATTTGCAAATGTTGCTGGGGAAAAAGACAGAATATTTGCTACCATAGATCAATTGTGTCCCCTCAAATAAACAGCAAGCTAATCACAATCCATGTGCACATCAGATGGCTGCAATATATCAGAAGAAGTTGTTAGCTACTAAAAGGAGTGTTGCTTTGGGTCATTCATGAGTGACGGGTGATTTTTTCTTTTCTTCTCAGAGTATGAGCTGAATGTGTCCTCAGTCAACACAACATGACACCAACTTAAATAGGAATGAATGTTGAGGCTAAGAAAAGGAGTCTTTAAAGAAGGGTTTGAACACATTTCAGACTTGCACTGAAAATTACAAAGCTATGGGTTTTATTGGCAAACAGATGACATGAAAAGCCAAGGAAGTCCAGAATCCTTGGCTTGTCATTCATGAGATGTTGACAGGGGAAGCAGTCAAAACAAGCTACTTGCTTCTTCTGTCAGCATGTGTGTCCCGTTAGAGTAGTCAGGATTCTCTTGGTGATTTATGCAATTCCCTTTCTCAATGTTGCTCATCAAGGTATCCAGTACCATCTTGTGTAGTGGTTTTTCCCAGACTATGCAATGACTGCTGCATGGCACCCAGGCACAGCTCTGCTCTCCCTGTCCTGCAGCCAGACAGCCAACAATTGCTGGGAGGGAGCACCAGGAGAGATCCCTCACACTGTTGCCTGGCTGCCAGCCCTCACCCTCCCAAACCTCCTCTTTAAATACACTGGCAGAACTTTACCCTCTGCCAGTGTCAAATAGGATCTCAACCTTTCTCTGAATCACTGGTGTATTTATAACAAGAGCTTCCAACTCTCTTTCAAGGGCTCTCAAAATGATGTACCATTACAGACACACTCAAAGAGTGTTAAAACATTTGAAAAATAGTTCCATTACGAAGACCAGAAGATTAAAATATAAGGGAGTTCAATAAAAGGTGACTAACATCACAGAAAACAAAACAAAAAAAACTGGTTTGCTGGCAATAGGAAAGGAACCATTTAGGGTTCCTCCAACAGGGCATTTCAAAGATAAGTTACCACAATGGAAAAGGCGCTGCTCAATTCCCATACATCACCACTGTGAAAGAGCTTCATCTGCTAAACTTAGGGCATGATGGGATACATAAAGGAAAACATGCTTCCTATATGTGAAGGAACTCTTCTCCAGCACCACAATTCAAATGAATTGATTTTCTTCTTATCAGCTTTCTTCACTCTTCACCTTTCACAACCATACATAGAAATGGGAAATACCATGGCATGGACAATCGTAACCATAGTATTCAATTCAGTTATATATCTTTACACTTTGGGATCCTGTCTAGTTCTTTCATGCTTGCCCTTCCCAGTCCACCATTTCCACACTAGACTGTTATAGTGCTATTATTCCACTAATAAACTGCAAACGCCAGGATTCCAGAGGATGTTGAAAGTGGAATAATAGCACTGTAACAGTCCAGTGCGAAATGGACTTCTTCTGAATTCTTGACCACAGTCTCCATTCTGATTTGCGACTGAGCCAAAGTATGGAAAAATCTTTACTATGTTACTACTTTACTGTCTTCATCATCTCCTTTAAAGTTATGCAAAATCACCTGTGGTCATTTAATACTGGGACCCCACATCTGCTGCCTGATGTGGGTGCATCACTTTGCCTAACAGTAGGGTTGGGCCAACTCCTGCTAACTTATTACTCATCTGATATTTTTTTAAAAACAACCGCCTGGCTAACTTCAGCTCCTCTGTTACTGTGGTCCATAGTCCGAGCCCAGGGCTTATAATTTGATATAAAAAGATTGGCCATTCCAAACTGTTCCCCTCCACGTGCTTGAGAGGCCCCCGGATAAGCACGCACAAGAACACGGCTGAACGGCTGAAAAATCCCAGGCAGGCCAGAAATTTTCCAGCACGCAGCTTCGGGAGACCTCCCGGCAAGTACACTTTGACACTAAATTAAGTATGCACCAAGCATACAAAATATTCTCTGCCCTGAACCGTCAGCTTGACGAGATTAGCACTTCTGACTACTCAACTATCAAGCACTCCCTATTTGCATACTGTCTGCTCTATAGACAACTCCGTCAAAATCCTATCATCTTAAGTGCTGACCTTTCAGAGGCTTTGTCTCCAACCCGAAACCCATTGTTCTCACCAGGAGCGGACTACCCTACAGGCACATTTCTCCCTATAAGAACTCCTGATTTTGAGCGCTTCCTTGGATTGCTCATGGTTGTCATCCTGCCTTGCTGCCGCTTCATTCACTGAGCCTTCCCCTCAGCTTCCACGTGCTGAGAATCTCCACTCCAGGCTTACTGATTTTCTTCTGGCTACCTGGGCTGCAGGATCAGGTGTAGTATTTCCCCTGAAAACTCTTTCTTAAAATCCCCTATCAAATTTCCTCCCTTTACTTTCTTAGGTCTGTGTGACTGAGTACGTAAGTGTGCAGTGACTGTCTTTTAAATAAAGAAAACAGTTATAAATCAGTTCTGCTTGGTTTTTGGTTTAGCATGACCCCTAAGATCTCGCTAGGTTGCCCTGCCTCTTGTAGTGCTACAGCTTGTGCTCTGGCTAATTCCCATTCCCCATTATTTGGAGCACATTGAGGTGTCCCCCAAGGGACCCCAGAAATCAGGGTAATGCCTCCTCTTTGCTTTTGACTTTCTTCATAATTTCCTTGACCATTTGCTCCACAGCAGCTTAGAGCAAATTCAGAGCTTATCACCCTGGGGTAATAGTAGCTGAGTAAATGAGGGCAAGAACCAAATTTAGCTATTAATTGCTAGAATGTATATTTCCAGAAAGAGAAGTCAACCTGGTGAACTCAGTGGGACTACCTTCCCAGTAAACAAGTTGCACAGGGTCAAGGTCCCCAGCTGTTGATCACAGCACTCACTGGCATCAGTGTCTCTGTTTTATCAGAAGAGAGCCCAGCAGACAAAATCTGGACCAGAACCAAGTTTATTTCAACAAGAGCTGAATGTGATATCTGTCTCAAGCCTGTGTGCACTGCCAAAGAACTGGAAAAGAGTCTCCATGGGGGAATCTTGTGTGTTGCTAAGAATCAGCATTATAAGTGGGGAAAAATTCTACAAGCACCACTTTGCAACTCGGAAGGGTCTAGCTGCATCTTCAAAAACAAGTATGCATACACACACATGACCAGATCACACACCACATATCTTTTCTTCTTTTTCTTTTTTTCCAAGCAATTTTCTACATTTTGCCCTTATTGTGCCTGAGTGGGTGACAACTGCTTGGTGAGGAATTGGAGGCCAGTGGGGGATCTACAGCTTAGCTGCTAAGAAGCACAGATGTTGTAGGCTGTGTGGCGACAAGGTGCTAAAGGCTGCAGAAAAATGTTAGGGAGCATTAATTATCTTCCTACAGCTGTTCCTTAAACCACTGTGACTTGCTTTTTCAGTTACTGCCATGATAACAGTTGAGAAATGGGATTCAAGCAGGAGGCCTGACAGCTAGGAAGAGACAAACTAAAGGTTAAAATGAGAAGAAAAGCACCGTCGAAACAAGCTGCTTTTTCTGAAGCACTTGTTGGCAGCTCCATTTTAAATTCAAGCCTCAGGGGTATGAGTGGCTATTCATCCAAGTGCTAGGGAATGATGAGCCCTAAAACACGGGTGCAGTTTTTGCAAGATAGAGCCACGCAGAATACCTTCATGACTAAATGGCAGGATGATGTTTCTTGAACATTTTTTGATAGCTGAGGCACATCCTTGTCCCAGCTGAGTTGGAATCATAGCTATTCTTTGATTTTAAACCCTAAACACTTCTCCCTTACATCCAAAAATTTCAACCTTGTTAATTTGTTTATGCAAACATTAATACCTTCCATTTAGGCCCCCAAAAGGATAAGTACAAACCCATAGAACTTCCTACCTACCACACAAAGAGAAATGCAGGTTTCTCCCACTAATCTGTCGTGTTAGGGACCAGAGCACAGTCAGAAAACAAAATTGATTGAAAAGTGGAACCCAGGTACTGTACTGTAGAGAGTATGAAGGACTTACGGAGGCTCGCTTGGGACCAAAAGCGCTTGCAAAGTCTCAGCTGGCTTAGCGCCATTACCCCCTCTACACATAAACACACGCAATGCAATATATTTAGTTTTTTTAAAGAGCCATAAAAGCAAAATCAATCAGCAAATAACATCTGTGGGGGAAAAAACTGTAGGTCACTAAAAGACTGGAAGAGAGTGATTAGCTAAATCTTCTCGGGAAGTGGGCTCCATAATGCAAACTGGGGTGCTGTGACAGTGCAGGCCCCATCCAGTGCCCCAGCCAACCATACCTCCTATGGTAATAGGACGTAGACCAAAGCTTCAAGCACTGAACAGAGTAAGTCATTTTATAGTAAAAACAGGAGCTGATCTGCTCTCAGAACACATATAACTTCTGGATTATTATTTTTCCACAAGCCTTTTCTGGACTAGACTGTTATAGTGCTATTATTCCACTTTCAACATCCTATGGAATCCTGAGTTTACAGTTTAGGGAGGGGCCTACATCTTATGCGGTAGATTGTTGCCGGAGTAGTTTTGCCAATTGTTAAATAAAATACAAAATAATTTTATTTTTGCCAACCAGAAGGCACCAAAAAAATGCACTAGTGTTCGAAGTTCACTGGTTGAAGAAGAAGCCAGTGAGCATCAAAAGCTGCTAGTTTTTTGTGTTTTCTCGTTGAACTAATAAAGGAATCACTAATGTGCATTTTGGATTTTGTATGCTTGATGTTAACTGTTCCTTAAGTGCTAAGTACTATCCTCTTGTCATCCAATGTTCCATAGAAACATTATAGTGTTTTTTTCCATTGGAGATATACAGCCCCACATAAGAAAACAATCTGTTCCTTGTGGTTTAAGATTTTGTTTTGATTAGTAAAGACTGCGAGGAGGCTTGTTCCTGGAGTGAGGTTTACTGTTTGCTTTGTGATTTTTGTAATCACTGAGAATATTTTATTCCAATATTTTGCTGCTTGTGAGCAGTCTAGATGCATAAATAAAGTGGAACAGATATTCCCATAGTTCCTCCAATGCTTATTATGTAGGATTTTGTTCACATAGCTGAGTATGAGATGTTAGATAGCGTACGTATGTAGTTTTTAAAATGTTTTCTCTCATGTGTGGTTCTGGTGGTGTTTGTTTCCCCTATAGAATTTCATGTTAAGGCATCTAATTCTGTTTTGAGGTCCGTGGACCAAGTTTGCTTCATGCCCTCTAAGGGTGAGAACATTAGCCCTAATGTCAATGCATAGATTTTTAATATTGTTCCCTTGCTGTTTTCTGTTGAATTAACTATTATAGTTTCAAATTAGATGAGAGCTCTTGTACCTTATTTTTTTAAATATTAGGGTGGAATATGAAATCCATGATCTGAAGTATCAGGATCCATGCTAAATTAATATCTTCAAGCTGTGTCCCAATTTGGTCTTCTTTTTTGGTATGAACTATTTTTAAAAATCTGTTACTCTGTATAGACTTGTTTGCTTCCATTCTTTAGATGCCCAACTCTCTAATTGCTTTAAAACTTTAAAAAAAATTCTGCTCTACTTTGATGTGACAATAGTGCATAAGTTTGATTCATCTGCAAAAGAATTCATTTGCATTCAAGACTGTGCAAGATAGAAATAGCACCATCACCACCCAATATACACACACAAAACTTTTGGAGCAAGTAACAGAAAGAAGCAGGGCAAAGAGTCAACAATCCAGAGAACCACAAATTGAATTTTTTCAGCTGAAAGAAAGTACAGTTTTCGCTTGTACAGTCCATTTCCTTCCTGAGGCCATTTCTGCACTGCATATCAAGAGCAGTGTTTTATACTCCAATTCAGAAACTGTGCTGTCTGCACCCCCTCTGATTTATACCACATTAAAGTGGAGAACAGCGGTTGCTGCATCCGCAACAGCAAGTCCCTGGCTACTCCCATTCCCCTCCCTCACCCCACTGCGCCATCACTGATTGGTCTGTTTTTTAAAAAAAAACATTTTAAACACATTTCTGCATTGCTACGTTTGAGTGTAGGTGAGTATGTTCGTTGATACGGGGAAAAAACACATCTTAATGGTCCATTACCAGATCCCCTCTCTTCCCACTGTTCCTTTAACACATAAAGACAATAATGACGGCAGCCTGTCCTTTGATGAGTGGAGAGAGATAGGGATGGAAATGACGGAAGGGACAGCCTGAGAATGCTCATAGCCGGCCACTTCTGTGCTGTGAATCGATGATATGCTTCTGCATGTAGGCAAAAAACAAAGCAGAATTGGTTTGCGAGATTTACATTAGAGTTGTTCCAGTTTTGTTTCTCATCACAGTCAACTGTGCTAGGTGCCAAAAATGTGCAGAACCAGGAGGAAAACTACAATGCTAAAATGCTACAATGTGCAGAGAGGAGGGTAAGAATTTGATGCTACTATGATGTATGCAGAAATGGTCTGAATCATCCCTATTCTTTTTCACTCAGAAGTATGCAAAAACTTTTACCTGACTTCACCAGCCTACTACAGCCTTAATTTTATCCACTTGTTCCACAGTGGGGAGCTATAGGTACAGGAAGGAGGCAAATGATCTGTCTCCCTTTCAGTATAAAAGGGGAAAAACTTACTCCACTCTACACAAAGAGAGAGAGAGAGAGTTCCATTGTCTTGCTAGGACTGTTGTCATTGTTGTGTGCCTTCAAGTCATTTCTGACTTATGGCGACCCTACAGTGAACCGATCATGGGATTTTCTGGGGCTGAGAATATGTGATGCACCCAAACTCAGTCAGTGGGTTTCCATGGCTGAGTGCAGAATCAAACCCTGGTCTACAGGGTTGTAGTTCAACATTGAAACCATTTACACCATACTGGCTCTATATCACTTATTCATTCCTCTCAACCTCCTCTTTCTACAACTCATTAATGGGTTGCTCTATCTCCTGGCTGCAAATGCTGCAGCCATAGGCCCTTTCCGCAACTTACCTTTTTGTGGAGCTGGGGTGTGGAGATCGCACAAGCAGCCTTTTCTGAGAGGCTCTCACGTCCCTGTTGCTTCAGCTCCACAGCTGCTGCCTGCTAGCAAGTAGGTAGCATGAGAGCCCCTCCTCTTCCTTCCACAGTGCACCCTGAGATTTTCCCAGGCTGCGCTGGGGCAGGAAGCACCAGCACCACAGCTCCAGAGCTACGCACGCACAGTAAATGCACACAGGGCCCCAGAGCAATGCGCAAGTGTGCACCATTTTTGGCTCAAAGCCAAAAATGAAATAGTGTGCAATTGGTGCCTGCCAGCCCCTGGAGTGTCATGCGATTGCGTGTGCATCGTGTGGACCACTCCTCACAATCACACAATGCTCCAGGGGCTCTTTTGCATGGCAAAAAAAGAAATCAAACATGATGGTTTAGATACTGTAGGACAAGGGAAGGGAGAATGTGAACCTTTCAGGCTGGACTTCTCCCTTCTCCTGCCATTCTATTTGCTTTCAAAAGCAGTTTTAAGGAGCAACAAAGAAGAAAAAAAGTTTTTTCAGTTCTTTCTCCTAGAAGGAAGAAAAGAAACTAACAATAGTTGCATGACTATATTATATCAATACTGTGAGAGCTACGTCTTAGCAGTACTGTGTAACATTAGCTAGCTAATAATCAAGAACAAACTTGCAGCAGCAGGGAAGAGTTAAGCCATTTCCACACTACACTCTTAAAGTGCTATTATTCCACTTTCAATATCCTGTGGGATTTTGGGGTTTATGGTTTACTGAGGCCAAAGAGCTCTCCAGCTGAGAATTCTAAATGCCCCTCTCTAAACTTCAAACCCCAGGATTCCATAGATTGTTGAAAGCGGAATAATAGCACTATAACAGGCTAGTGCAGAAATGGCCTAAGTGTTCTAAGTCTTGTTGAGCTCTGCTTCAGGGTGGGAAGTGGAGGAGAGGAACAAGACCCACACCAGATGGTCTCCAATAGCCAACCATCCAGGATTTGCAGTAGTTGGCTTGCTGGCAGTAATACATTGAATTAAAAGGCTTGGGGTTTTCACCCTCTTTTGTTTAAGGAGGATACATATTGCCTGGACAGAGATTCCTGACCTTTCCTTAGACCCAAAGGGCTCAATTTCCATAGACCCTGGAACAGTACTGGCAACCTGATTCCCTTACCTTGTGTTTATTTTCTCCATGCCAAAAAGTTTCCTCAGCTTTTTGGAGAGGTGGGGTAGGGTATCACTCTTCTCAAACACCTTTGAGTTGTTGTAGTGCTGTTCTTTGCCTTTATGCCCCTTAGTTTCCTTAGCCCACACATTTCCTTTTACTGTTAATGGCTCAGCTTACCCATGTGGTGTTGTCAGTGGCATCACAACACTGTGACTAAACCATTTTTTTTTTTTTGCTACTATGCAAATCTTAAATCTGGAGCATCCTTGGCACAGCTTAATTTAAACCTTAAGTATGAAAATAGTCTGGATTAATTTTCTGTCAGTAGACTGTGCCCCACCAACACTGTCTCCTGTCCCAATATGTGGAATTGGTAGCCCCACAGCTACCCATTTCATTCTGTCTTCTGAGTAAGTATAATCCCATGTTTATTTCATTCCATTTTTTCACACTAGAGATGCAAGATGCTTTGCTTCAGAACATCCCTATTTGCCTGCATATAATATTTCATTAATCACTTTCATTATGACAAACATGGAAATGGAATGGAGAATTATAACACATTTTTCTTAATGATGCTCATCTTTCCATCATAACTCCCTCCCACTCCCGTCATCAAATGGCTTTTAGATATGCCTGAGATCCACATGCCCATACATACAGTATTTTTAAAATGATTTACCTGTTCCTCTCTATTTTTCCACTGACTTCCTTTAATGAGACATTGCATTGTAAATGCTCCCGCCAGGGCAAGAACATAACTATGCTCTTGCATAACTGCTATTCATTTCAATGTAGTATGCACTAAAGAAATTCGTACTAGGTTGCTCCCAAGTATTTAGGATCAAGCTTTGTACAGTTTTCATTTCATTTCACCTGCTGCACAGATGATAACTTCTCAATAGACCTGCAGTAAAGCACCTATCCCCACTATCCCATTGTTGGATGGTGATTCCAATCAGCCCTAGCCAGTAAAGCCGATGGTAAGGGGTCATGGGAGATACAGTCCAACAACATCTTGAGGGCCATCCATCCCCTCTCCCCATTCCTGCAACAAAATGTGAGAAAGAGATCTTTCACACTAAACAAATACAGCTCTATGATTCCACCTTAACTGCCATGGCTGAATTTTGTGGTGAGGCACTAAAAGAAGTCCCTGGTGAAGAATTCTAAATTCTCCTCCCTTAACTGCAAAAGCCAGGAATCCATAGGATGGAACCATGGCGTTAAAGTGGAATCATAGTGCTATATTCATATAGTGTGAACAGGGGTGTCATTCAGCTGGTTCACACTGTTTCACCTAAACTGGTTGTTAAAATTTGCCATATTTGCTGTCTCCCTCTGATTGGCACACTCTTTGAATCATTCGCCTTTTTGGCAAAAGCAGCAGCAGCAGCAACAAGCCAAAAGTTTTCTAGCCCACCTTTGCTCTGCCACGGAGGCATATACTGCAAGTGCATGGGCCTGAGGGAAAGGAGAAAAGGGAATCAATCACCACTTTGCAGGCAGCCTCCATGGGTGAAGAGAAGTCAGGCTGGAAAAAAGAAAGGAGGGAGGGAGGGAGGATCATCCAAAGAGCACCTGGCCCCAATCTCTCTGCTATAGGCAAGTGCTCACCCACGCACAATTCTCCTATGATAAATCATACAAGAAATGATTTTTTTTTTGTTAACATGTACTCATTTTGGCAAAAAAAAAAAAAAAAAAGGTAGATTCACTTGTTAATTATTTTGAATAACATCACTGGATGTTAAAGGTTCCAAGATTGAGGACTAAGCCCTGCACAGTTCCCATTTATTTCAATGTAGCCTATGCTGGAAAAAGAGACCCTTGGATCAGGGACTAGTGGAAATGTTCAGATTGGGGAAAGAATCAACATCATTTCTGCATTTTTTTCAGTGTTCTCAGGAGGTAGATTTCTGGGCAGAATCAACACAGAACCTGATCACCTGAAAGAATGTCTGGACACGAAGAATCCTAGTTACTCTGCTGAGTGCAAGTGCAGTGTACATTGTTGGACTGAGACCTGGGAGATCCAAGTTCAGTTCTTATTGAGTCCAGAAAAATCACTGGGTGACACCGGGCCAGTCTCTCTTGTTCAGCCTAACTTACTTCACCAAGTGGTTGTGAGAATGAAGTGGGAAGCAGAACAGTCATAATTCCATCCTGAGTTTATTGGGGGAAAGTGGGATAAAAATGCAGCCAATACATAGATAAAATGTTTGCCTCAAACACACTCCAGTAGCATGGATGATCACCAAGATCTGGGGCCTTAGGGCAAAACACCTCCTGACATCTTAAATGATTTCTTCTGGCTGCCTCTGACTTTCTTGTTAGGTGGTTTATGTAAAGTGAAAACAGTAGCACTCAATGGGTGCTTTTGCCAGACTTAGGAACCTGGCAGACAGCCAACCTCAGTATCACCTTCTGGCCCTAAATTTCATGTGGCAGGATACTCTAAGGATTAAGAGAGAAGATTTATAGATAGTTTATCTTTGCTGAAACTGTCAAGCATCCATGTAGATACATTTCTCTGTACTAAGACCTAATTTTCCACCATTTGCCTTGATTTGCTGTTCCATCTTTCCCATTTTCTTGATTTAATGTCCAATTATTTCTTGTCCCGTTGCCAGCAAAAAAGTATATTTCACAAATTCCCCTGTGCTTTTTTTTGGACCCTGTTTTAAAAGCATGACTAATGCCTTGTGGATTGCAAAATTTGGAGGATTTTAGTGGTTGTCTAACAATGAATTTAGCATTTTTCATATCATTATGACTGGAATTTGGCCTTTAGTAGTAGTATATTAATGTTTTAAGTGTGCCTGTGGCTTCCAGCACTTAGGCAACTATGGGCAGGAAACAGAGCAGTTAGAGACAAAGCAAGAAAAGGTTATGGTAATTTTCAATTTTATAGAAAGAAGAATTTCATATATCCCAGTTGTCTGTATCCTATATGTTCTAAACCGCACCGTCGCCATCCATACTGCATCTGCTGAGCAAAGACTGTAGATGTCCCTTATGATAGTGCTACTTTGAGTGCTACTGTCCAATGTCCAATGTCTATGTGTGGCTGTGAAAGCTAACAGGCAGAAAATCAACTCCTTTGAAATTTGGTGCTTGGGGAAATTCTACGGATACCACAGACTGCCAAAAAGACCAATAAGTGAGTCGGAACACAAACCAAGCCTGAACGAGATCTCCCTGGAAGCCAAAATGACCAAACTGAGGCTATCGTACTTTGGAAATAGCATGAGATGACATGATTCATTAGAAAAAATGTTTGGTAAAGTGGGAGGCAGGAGGAAAAGAAGACTTCATTATAGGCGGATAGACTCAATCAAGTGTGCAGGACCTGAGCAAGGCTGTTGATGGCACAGCGTTTTGTAGGTATGGCATTCGTTAGAGTTGTCAGGAACTGAAGCCAAATTAGTAGGAGTTAACAAGAAAAACAATTCAAAGTTGCGATCCACAGATCAGTACTAGACCACTATTGAATCTACACAGAGAAAACAATGCAGTCTCATCTCAGTCTCTATCTTGGCATGTCACATGATATTCTTCCCAATGCTGATTGAAATCAGATCCTTTACATGCCTGAAAGCTTTGACAGAATTTTTTAAATCTCCCCGTTTTAATCCATGTTTTTTGAAAGAACCCGTGTACCCTTTATTTAACTGCACATCTTGCAGCCACAATTGAGATAGGAGCAAAACAGGAGTGGGAGGGAAAGAGAAGCATGTCAAGAGATCATCTGTATCTATAGCAGCTGGGAAGGCTCAGCACTATTTTTAATTTGCACTCCAGATATATGCAAAGCTTTGAATATTTGTTGTCATTAGATGTTCTTCTGAGTGGGAGGAGATCTCATGGAGCAAATACTATAAACCACTATCCTGGCACTATTGAACTCAGGAGGACTTACTTCTGAGAAGACCTGTATAATGCACCATATGCCGTCAATCCTACAACCACTTTCCTGGGAGTAAGCCCCACAGAACTCAGAGTTTTATTTAAGAATACTCATGCATAGGATTGTGTTCTTAAGGCTGCAGTTCTAGACATGCTGGGGGAAGGGGTGATGCCAGCGATGCCAGTTGGGAGCGGGTAGTGGCATAGCCAACAGGGAGTCTGTGTGTGTGTTAGACCTGTGGATATGCAAATATGTGCATACGTGTTTGGGAACTTGTGATGGGGGACTTGTGTGGCTTGTCTTCCCACTTCCAAGCTGGATTACAAGGAATACATGTGGCTTGGGAGGAGCCAAACTGGAACAGCAGTAATCCATTCCGGAGCTGCGACAAAGCCCTGGTGTAGATTTACCCCATGAGTCATTGACTGCTGGTCCCTGAAAAGTTTTCAGAAATGAAAGAAACATTTTAGCCAATGGACACAAATATGGTACCAGTCCTTGGAATATGGCAGGGGGAGATTTCTGGTCCCCCATATCAGATTTCTCAGGAAGTACCGCTTTTAAGAAGTAGCTCTCCAGTGTATGTCTGCTGACATAACTATTCATGGGGTTTCAGCCTGCTTCTTAGGTGCCAAGGAGCTAAGGGCAATTCGAAACATTTGGAGGGCCAAAGCTTTCCTATTCCTGATTTAGATTTTTTTTTCACCCCGAGAAGCTTACACTCAAGTAATTTTACTCAGCATAAAGGTTATCAATGACTGCATCTCAGCTTAAGGGCACTGGAGAGTTCATCAATGGGCTTCCATGCGCTATATAGCCAATATCCCACACACTGATAGTAGTAATAAACTAGAACAAGACATACATGCACACTGCAAAAAGCAAGGTTTATCTGGAATTGTTTTTTTCCCTGGCTTTCCATCCTCCAGTCCTGATAATTGGTCAAATGGGTTAAAGTTGGCTATATTCTGCCCAATAGAGTAGTTATATTCCTGCCTGGCTAGGCTGTAGAGCTTTGATATAGTATGTGCACTGTACACTGTTATAAAATGTCTTCCACTGTTTCTAGACTTTCTTAAATTGTTTTATGTTGTTTAAATTGCTTTTATTGTTCTGCAGCCTATACCCTGCCCTTAGGTAATGTTAAAGCAGACATGGGTAAAATGTGACCCTTTAGATTTTGTTGGTTTCCCATCAGTGCTTGTCAGCATAGTCTATGAGGGGATAATGGGAGCTACAGTTCAAGAAAATTGGAAAGATCACACATTATACTTTACTATGGCATAGTCTGGGCACATTTGAAAAACAAAGATAAACAGCGAGCCATTTCATTCACAAGAATATATCATTCCCATGAAAACACATTCATTGCTATGAATACAAAAATTTGCAAAAGCAACCATGTCTTTAATACTCTAATAAATTAGACTAACAAGCCAATATTTAAATGTTAACTTCAAGTAAATTTACTAGGTATGTACGTGCCTTATTAAGATATTCATATAGCCTGAAAACTTACAAAATCTACACTGAGGTGGAGATTTTGCAAAATTGACAGTAGGTAAAAAGCCACTTGGGCTACCAAACAAGTGGGCTGAAATAGGGTTTTTTTTAATTGTTAATCAGTCAGTACCTTTATTTATATCTCACCTTTCCCCAAAAGTGGGGTTCAGAGTGAGTAGGGCATGCCCTGCAACTTGTTTAAAAGGCAAATCACCACTCCTGGAGGCTTCTAGAAGAAGCAGTACAACCACTTTTTGCCAGAAAGTAGGGAGTGGGTCCAAGAGAGTCTGGCAAAGAGCAACAAATTAGTCTTGGTGGCCACGTGTGGCCAAAAGGCTGCACATTGCCTACCTTTACCACACCAAGAGAAGCTGATCCTATGACAGAGACCACTTTGCATCTTTTGTGTTCCTGATAAGTCACTAGCAAAGCATTCCCACTGAAATCTGAGCCTTCCAGGAAGCTCCTCCCTTTTCCCCAAAAGTTATTTCACCTGCTTTCCTGAAGACAAGAACAGTAGCTAATATGGACAAGCCCGTACTTCTCCATCGACCAGCTTGTCATAACCGGAAACTGTGAAATACACTTTCTGGCTTATGTGCTGAATGGCACCGTAATTTTGTTCCCCCTTTCCAGACAGACTGCAGAATAAAGCAGAAGAGGAATGAGATGATGAAGAAAGGAAGGGAAAAAACAAAAGACTGAGAGCCAACAGTTGCTGCACAGGATTTCTAGGTTTTCAATACAGTCATCCCTCACATTTGCTAAGATTAGGGGTACAGGATCCCCATGAAATTGAAAAAAACTGTGAATAATTCTAGGCCTTCCCAAACCGTATTAACACACAAAAAAGTACGATCACCCTATTCAACCCACCATAGATTCCTTTGAGGCATCGGGGTTCCTTCACAAGGCAGAAGTGGGGGGCTAGTGGGGCTTACTGCCACCCCCAATGCTGCCCCACACCATTTTCAATAGAAACTTACAAGTCTCGTTCACAGTTTCTCAGTCTCATGTGGCTTGCAGTCCCTATTAAAAATGGCACAGGGAGGCAGCAGAGGTGACAGCAAATAATCCGTAAATAATCAAATCTGCAAAAGTGAAACCTGCAAATGGGGAGGGCTGACTATAGTTTGTTTTCAAGGAATTTGGAACCTTCTCAAAGGTCCTTCTCTGATGACATCAGCCTATGCTTAAGTGCCAGCTCAGCCACATTGCTTCATTTGGAAATGATGAAGTGAAACAAATCTGGTTTGCATCCATTGCAGGCACCAATCATTTGCTGGCTAGTCGAGACCATGCTCTCCAGCAAGGATGGGCAATTTGGGAACCTTCAAATGGCTAACAACTTCTCAGCAGGTAGACTGATGACAGCTGCAGTCCAAATAACATCTGGAAGGCCACAAACCCTCTAGTTGTCCCTTCATTAGACAAGTTTATGTGAAAGAGTTCCTCAAAGATCCAAATTTGGAAAACCACTACTCTTGATAATGACATATCTGGCTATCGTAGGTCAACCTGGTTGAACAGCTGCCTGGAAGCCAGAAATTCCACAGATAAAGCCATTTCATCCCTATGCCTCTCTTCTAGGAAAATTTACAGCTGTTTGATTCTAACACATTATACAGATGATAAATACACAGGGCCTCCGCTTCTCATTATTTTATATGTTTTTAATTGGTGGGTAATAATCTTCTCAAAATATTGCATCCAAAAAAAGAATAATGGCATTGTGGTACTTCAAAGCATGTTTCTGTTCTGGTTTACATCCTAGCCAAAAACGTTCATGGTCTGGATGTTCATATCAGTTATCACAATACAGTGTTACCACAGTTTCTAGCCCGGACTTGTGGGATGTCAGATATCACTTTGATATCAATAATTTGGCTCTCTTCTACATCCCTCTCCACGTGTTTGTGAGGACCCCGGACATGCACGAAACTAGGCACGGCCACTAATCGCTGGACATTCCATTACCCACCCAGGCAGGCCAGAAATAGCCAGATCACCGCTTCAGGAGACCTCCCGGCAAGCACGCTATTATGTATGTACGCTACTTACAAAGAACTCCCTGCCCCGAGCAGGAGGCTGGATTAGGAGAATCCTTATCTGTCAAGCACTCTGCATTTGCATACTGTCTACTCCTTTGTCAATTCGGAACTAACTCAATCATGCTAAATTCTGACCTTTCGGAGGTTTTGTCTCCAGCCCGAAACTCATTGTTTTCCCCCAAGTACGGACTAGCCTACGGCTACATTTTCCTTATAAGAACCCCTGATTCCGAGACTTTCCTCGGATCACTCCCAATTTCCATCCAGCCTTGCTGCCGCTGTCCTTGGCGAGCCTTCCCCTCAGTCCCACGTACTGAGACTACGCACCTCCAAATTTCCACAGTGAACTACCCGGGCTTCAGGACAGGTGTAGTATAACCCAAACCAACCATCCCTCTTAAAAATCCCTCTGTCTCACTCCAACCTTTATTTTCTATAGTTATCTGTGTGAGTGTGCTGCATACACCATTTGACTGTATTTTAATAAAGATCACCATTGTTAGTTCAATCTCTGTCTGCTCCTTGACTCGACCTGACCCCGTAGACATTGGGTTCAAGATCTCGCTGCGTTGCCCTGCCTCTCGCATTGTTAGCTGTGCTCTGTGCTAATTTCCCCACCTTTTGATATTTTGAGAGCGCACTTTGGTGTCCCTCACGGGACCCCCAGTAAACAGGGTAACAATAGCTACTTCCAAAGATTTGCTGGTTCTTTCCTTTTCTTGGTTTTCAGCAGCACTTCTGTGTCACTAACAAATTCATACCTCTGCCCAACTCATTCCCAGTCAGTTCTGAGATAACCAGGCCATATTAAGTTCTATTTTCAAATATGCCCTCATAAGAAGTAACTAGTATCATCAGAGGCAGAGGTGAGAACTGGGCAGGCTACAGTGGCCCCAAGTCTGTTTTTGTGATCCTTGGAGTCCTTCAAAATAACAACAAATCACAGCAAAAAAAGCGGGGGGATATTACACGTCCAGGGATGTATGATTCTCTGCTAAAACAAGTTGTGTTTGCTATAGCAAAATCCATCTTTTAAAAATTAAATTTAGAGGGGAAAAAAGGTAGAAGTGCACTTTTGGTCACTTCCAGTTTCATTTGGAGTATGTAAGGCCCCGCTTTTGGGGTCCCCAATATCAGTATGGTTTGGATGGGCACCATATCTAATTGGCATCATATGTAATTGGCAACACATTTTATTGGCTCTGATATCAAATTCAAGCTTGAAAGGTGACAGAGAGGTCAAACCGAGTGAGGGAAAGAATTTGACTTTAAATGTGAGAAGAATAGGTCAACTCCAAAATTCCTCCAGATAAGACTTGAGTCATTTGTAAGGCAAATACACACCATCCCTGTGGATAATAGGCTTAAATAGAAGCTGGAATTTTCCAGGGAATCCAACTGTGAGGAGCCCACCAGGACACTGATTGACCTGGACTCTTTCCTCTGTCCTCACAGCACCCACAATAGACAGCTATTACAATACCCATCACGTCTTTGTCAATCAAAGCACTAAGCCCATCAACAGGCAAAAGACCCATTGTCCACAACAGGTTCCCTTTGTCTTGCATCTGGAACATTCACAGCCACAAGCCATTTCAGGGTACAAATACCCCTGATCTGAGGATGCCCAGTGCAGTCTCTTGAAGGTCTACCTGTCACTCTGTCTTTCTGACTTCTGAATGAGAACTGTCCTTAGGTCCTACCTAAGCCAAAATATATTTCTGCCCTTCACTACTCTTCTGGATTGGTAATTATAAATCCCCCCAAATCCCTGAGCCTCTCTATAATTTCCCCCTCTTTCTCTTTCAGCTAGTTCTTGTGTGAACGTGTGATTGTGTGTATCTTGTGTGCATGCATGACTGAATTCCCCTCAATAAAATCATTTATTAGACAATTCTGCTTGGTTTTTGGCTTGGCCTGACCCCATAAAAATTGGGTTGAAAGATCTTGCTAGGTTACCCTGCCTCTCGTAGTGCTATAGCTTGTGCTCTGGCTAATTCCCATTCCCCATTATTTGGAGCACATTGAAGTGTCCCCCACGGGACCCCAGAAATCAGGGTAACAAGTGACTGATACGGCCTGTGGGGCTCCATCTTCTTAAAGACCACAGGTGAAAACAGAAGAACTAGTGAAAGTTTTAGTGGACTAGTAACTTTTTATGACATTCTCAAGGTTGTTCTAAGCCTACTTTTACCTTCTCCACAAGTAGTTACAAAAGCACCTTAAATGGGCTTTTTATACTCAAGGAAAGATAATTTGCTTCAGTCAATTGAAATTTAGAAATCAAGAAATGGAAAAATGTCCCAAATACAAAGACAGATGAGTGGAACTAAGAAGGAAGACACATTATTCCTTTTGCCACATCATTACAAAAGAACCAGACAGAAGACGAGAGAGAGATAGTCGAGTTTATTGGATTCCCCAAATGGGGATCTAGTGTTGAGAACTAAAGACGAGTTGATTAAAATCCAATTTCAAAGGTTATTAACTTTTGAATTAGAAATGTTGCCATGGCATGCTGGCTACGGCAAGTTATTTTTGGCCCGAGGCAAACATCTTGGGTGGCTAGGGACTGGGGTTTTGAAGGCATCTGATCAAAATAGAGAAATAGCCTCTAGGTCCAAACTCATTCTTACACTTTCCTTCCTTCCTTCAGATCTCCTGAGGGACAGTCTGATGAAGGGAAGTTTCCTTTTAGTGTAGCTATTGTGAAGGAAATTGACCAGTGCTTGCTTTCTACTTTATATTGGCAATATTGCAAAAGATAGAATCTATAGTGGATGGAAAGAATTGCTTTTGACTTCCTGATAGTTGTCTTTTTTTCTTTTTCTTTTTTATGTATGCCATTTTAACTTTAGCCAACATCTCTCTCAGTGTTGTCAGCAGAGGCTGGTCTAGAAGAGTAAATGGGACACTGCTCACCCAAGGGACCCACACTACTGAAAACCATCCTGCTGCCTGCCTCCTTATTCAAAACTAGTTGATTGGTATGACATTAGCTCTTGATGTCCTCCCTTGTCAATCTCTCAGTCTTGTCTTTGCAGATATCAGTAAGCAAGTCCTTCCCTATGATGACTCATGAGCATCTGAATCCACTCTTAAATGTATTAGATCATCTGCAGTGACAAAGGACACAATGCAGAGGGAGGACCAACGAGGGCAAGAAAAAAAGATTGACAGGCTCAGTCAATGGATTGTTAGTGTTGGCTTGATTTCTGGGGTCCCGAGGGGGACACCAATGTGCTCCAAATAACGGGGAATGGGAATTAGCTAGAGCACAAGCTGTAGCATTACGAGAGGCAGGGTAACCTAGCAAGATCTTTCAACCCAATTTTTATGGGGTCAAGCCAAGCCAAAAACCAAGCAGAATTGTCTAATAAATGATTTTATTGAGGGGAATTCAGTCATGCATGCACACAAGATACACACAATCACACGTTCACACAAGAACTAGCTGAAAGAGAAAGAGGGGGAAATTATAGAGAGGCTCAGGGATTTGGGGGGATTTATAATTACCAATCCAGAAGAGTAGTGAAGGGCAGAAATATATTTTGGCTTAGGTAGGACCTAAGGACAGTTCTCATTCAGAAGCCAGACAGACAAGAGTGACAGGTAGACCTTCAAGAGACTGCACTGGGCATCCTCAGATCAGGGGTATTTGTACCCTGAAAATGGCTTGTGGCTGTGAATGTTCCAGATGCAAGACAAAGGGAACCTGTTGTGGACAATGGGTCTTTTGCCTGTTGATGGGCTTAGTGCTTTGATTGACAAAGACGTGATGGGTATTGTAATAGCTGTCTATTGTGGGTGCTGTGAGGACAGAGGAAAGAGTCCAGGTCAATCAGTGTCCTGGTGGGCTCCTCACAGTTGGATTCCCTGGAAAATTCCAGCTTCTATTTAAGCCTATTATCCACAGGAATGGTGTGTATTTGCCTTACAAATGACTCAAGTCTTATCTGGAGGAATTTTGGAGTTGACCTATTCTTCTCACATTTAAAGTCAAATTCTTTCCCTCACTCGGTTTGACCTCTCTGTCACCTTTCAAGCTTGAATTTGATATCAGAGCCAATAAAATGTGTTGCCAATTACATATGATGCCAATTAGGTATGGTGCCCATCCAAACCATACTGGTATTGGGGACCCCCAAAGCGGGGCCTTACAGAAGGGAATAACTGACCAATCAGAGTAGTAGCAGTGGCCTCTGTCCCAGGGCAATGAGCTAGTGTACTTGCAGCTGAGCTGGAGGCATTGCTAGATTGCTGCTGCTCTGCCTTTTATTTTGCCCTGATGCTGGCAAGAGGTCTTAAAGAACTCTTGCCTTAATAATATAGGTCTGTTTCATTAAACTGCAGCACCTCACAGTAGATCCAGCTCAGGCTCAGTACACACAGCACACTAGCTCATTGAACTGGGATGAACCCCCTGACTGATCAGTGCCTTCCATAAGAATCCAGTGACTGGACCAGTCAGGCTTCATTTGTGATCTCTGTTGCCCCTCACTCTCCAAGTGTGGAAAAAATATAGCTATTCACATGTAATATTTACATAGATAGAACCATAGTACCCTGAACACAGCCAGTCTTCTCTGATTTTGAAAGCTAAGGAGGCTTGGGTCTGTTTAGTACTTGGATAGAAGACCACAAAGAAATACCAGGGATCTCCAGGTACAAGTAGGAAAGGATCCTTCTTGAAATCCTGAAGAGCTGCCAATACTAGATCCACTATATGACAGTGTCCTGTATCCTTAGGCCATTTCTGCACTATACTGCTACAGTGCTATTATTCTACCTTCAACATCCTGTGGAATTCTGGGGTTTGTAGTTTATTGAGGCGAAAGAGCTCCCTACTAAAGGCCCCTCTCTAAACTGCAAACCCCCCGGATTCCATAGTATGTTGAAAGTGGAATAATAGCACTATAACAGTGTAGTTTGGAAATGGCCTTAACATCAAGTCATCATATATAAACAATTAATTAAAATTCAATTGAAATTTATCTAAAACTGTACAAGAACAGCACAGTCCTCAAGGATTGCAGAGGATTCCTGGGAGGCCCCAAAGGATGCCTTTGCTATTCTGTATCTAGCTATGGAGCCGAGAGCTTCTCCAAGTAAAAGGTTGTGGGGGCACAGGAGGAAGGTGAATCCTGCAGGGGTTTAGGTCATTGCATGAAGAAGGTAGTGAATTTCTCCTTCAGCAACAACCAAAAAATCAGTATGCTAGCATATCGCTAACAGGGTGTCAGCCAACTGTACAAACAGAGTGTGGAATGTTACATTTCAAAAGAAACTATTTGCATTGCTCATTACTCATTAGTAGGAATCTAGCAGTATCTTTAATGGATCTATTTCAGCATGAGTTTTGGGGATTTCAATCCCCTTCTTCAAGCACACTGATGGAGTAACATCAATGGAGTCTTTAAGCACAATTGTAGAGGTGGGATACGCTGTAATGGGATGAAAAAAGAAAGTCACCCCATGTGCTTGCTGTTCCTGATCCATTAAAGGGGCCAGAAGAGGAAGGGCCATATCCATGAAGGAAGTAGTTGATGCCTCCTTACAACAAGGCAGGGTTCCAGCATGGATCAAGGCCTCTGTTGTAAGGTCTGTGTTGAAAAGGTCTTCCACGAATCCTTCTATAACGGATAAATATCACCCAGCATCCAACATTCCATTTTGGGGCAAGATACCACACACTCTGAGCCCCAGAAAACCCATCATAGGTTCGCCTTAGGGTCACTTTAAGTCAGAAACTACTTGAAGGCAGTCAACAGCAACAACAACAACAACAATTAGAACATCTGACTGCCAATCAGTTACAGGGATTCCTGGATAAAACAGATGATCTTGATGCATTTCAGGTTTGGCTATCAGACAGAAACAGGTCACCTTGGTGGATGACCTTCTCAGGAAATTGGTCATTGGGGCTGGCATACTGTGGAGCCATATGCAGGCATAGGCTAACCTTACGCCTAGGTATGCATCTTTTTGGTGGATGTGGAGGTCAGTGCCTCCCCCTCTTTGCACAGAGCAAATCCCACCTCCCCAACTTACTGCAGTGCTGCTGCAGCCCTCACCCATGGGAATTCCATGCTTGGTGGAGGGCAAAGGGGGACCAGAGAAGCATCCATCTATGTCCCTGCAGCTCTATGCAAAACAAGTCACATAACTTACAGTGGGAGGGTAGCAGCTGTAAGTCTGAGATGCGGTGAACAGCCAGCTGCAGTATAGGCCCTTTCCATATGATGCACCCCACCTGCTAGGAGGATGAGAGAAGGACAGGGCCAGGAGAATGCTTATACACAACATCATCCTTCTCTTGTTCCTAGGCAGCATGATCATGCCGCAAATCATTGACAGGTTTTCCCCATCAATGACCAGTGACTGAGCTGCCCTCCTTCCATGCACTTGCACTTACCCTCATTGTGGAAGTCCTGGAAGCATAGTGGCTGTGCTTCCTGCCCCAGGGCAGCCTGGGACAGTACCTGACTGTGCTATGGAAGGAAGAGGCATGGTCATTGCACTTCCTGTTTCCCACAGGCAGCCAGTACAGAAGGGAGTGCTCCATCATGCTCCTCTCTTGGGAGACCTGCTTCCGCCATCATCACTGGACGCCGCCAGGACAGAGGAAGCTGCAGTAAGGGCCCTAGTTTCACATGCAAAATTACTATGTTACACTGAGCCATACAGGATGCTGGCCTTTGAATCCCAGTTTTCTAAAAGGATGAATACAATATTGTTTCTATTGTTATTATTGTTAGAGGGCTACCTACCCTGACAGGGATCACATTTTTTTTAGGAATCAAACATCACTAAATAAAAAGTCCCCCATGTCCCTTAACAGCCAAGGTGGCAACTTTGCTACACTTTGTGTTCTCCACAGGTTGTTTTCGGTACAGGAAGAGGCCTTTTTCTCAACTAAGAAGTAAATAGGAAGCCAATTTCTTTAGTTGTCTAATTTGCCATACCAGAAATGAAGTCCTGTTGCTGTTGTTGTTGTTCGCCTTCAAGTCATTTTCAACTTATGGTGACCCTAAGTCACCCAGTGAGTTTCCATGGCCAAGCAGGGGTTTGGACTCTGGTCTCCAAAGCCATAGTCCAACACTATGCCATACTGGCTCTCATATCAAAATTGTACTGCACAGTATTCCAGGTGTGGCACAGATTTGCATAGGAGCATTATAACTTTGGAAATTTTGTTTTCGGTTATATCTTCATTATTAAAAGTGAGACGGCTCACTTTGCTTAATTTTATCTCCATACCTACATCCTCTAACATGCTGCAGATAACTAAATTTTTGGAAGGGTGCAGATGGCAATTTTTAAATGGCAACAGAGGTTAAAAGTAAGAGAAACACATGGGCTGAGATATATGTTGAATTGGGCCAAGTCCTTAAGCTATTCAAGTCATTATTATGCAGGAACTGTGAAAATGGCCACTGTCCATCTGCTAATGAGCAGGTGTCCATATAACACATCAAAATATCTCCTTCACTTGAAGCTCCAGAGAGAAATTACCTCTTTTTCTCAGCAACAGGCTCTTAGTTATTCTCTAGTGGCTGCCACATAAGTTAAATATGTTTGTGACTATGGGAGTCTAATACCAGGACTTCTTGAAAACAAAATCCATTTGCTTAGCCAATGACTAACTCAGCTTGCCAAAAACAAAAGTTGCTGGCCCATGCTCTGCTACACCTGGAGACAACTGGAGCCAAAGAGCAGTACAACTAGGGAAGAATAAAACCTTCATTTCCACAGGTCAAGTCTAGGACATTGAAAAACAAGAACCCTCAGAGGCTTCCCTAAGGAACGCCTGCAGTGAAAGAAAAATTGAGTAACACCAGTACACACAGTTATGAGCCTGTTTCCAAGAAACCACAAAGGACAAATGAGGAAAGAGCAACAAAACAAATGGTGGCAGCCAATGCCAGGCACCAGTGGGAGGTGACACACGGCATTTGGGTTGCTCTCCTGCAGTTACACTGGAGGAACGGATCAATCTTTCATTTCTAAATTATTAGGACTTCCACAGACAGTCCTGGACAATCATAGTAAGACCTAAGAGTTAGAAGAACTTTGGAAGTGAAACAGTGGTTTTCAAACTGTTTTCCAGGGAACCCTGTCGCTTCTCTTAGATGAATCTTATCAGGGATTCCTATAGGAAATGATCAGCAACGAAGGACAAGATTGCCTGATGCTGTGTTCTCTATTACCACTCTCATGAGCCGCTACAGAACATATGCTAGATGTGTTCTAAGGCACACTAGCAAAAGTTGAAATATATGAAATAAAAAGAATACAAGAGAACAAGTTGCACAAATACATAGAAATCCATGAAATGCTGCTTACAGTGACAACAGTTAAAAGCCAGCCTCACAAGCCTCTTCCATGATGCTGCAAAGAAGTCACTAAATAGTGCTACTCTGGAGTTAGATCAAGGAAACTTGGAAATTTTTAAGAAAAGAAAAGAAAAGAAGGGGGAAGAGAATGCTGCTTCTTCCTCCCTTCTGCTTTAATCTTTGGGTCAAGAGGTTTCACCCCCATCATTACCTGCTGGTAATATTGCTCTGCCATGCTGTTATCTTAGACAACTTCATGGACGAATAAGCTCCACTGAGTTCAGTGGGGCCTACTTCTGAGTCAACACATATAGAATTCCACGGGTTAGAGACAGATGAAAATAAATGGCACAAAAACAACCATGGTAAGCTATTTTTTAAAAGTTAATAACTTAACTGAGAAGTGGTCCAAATCAAATTTATCATGTTTGAATATGTGGCATCAATAAAAATGACAGTATTGCTGCAACTAAATATTTGATTTCAAACATTACCCTTGAAGACACTAGACTAAACATTTGACAAAAATGATTTCTTGCTTTAGATAGAACAAAAAAATTAAAATACATAATATTTCATGTTGATAAAATAAGAAATGGTTCAAAGTTACCTAATAGCAGACTTTTTTCTCACATAAATTGTTTAAGCTAGCGGGTGGAACAGAGAATAAATTCTAATAAAATAAGTATCCAAGCAGAACAATCTTTCTGATTGATTGAACTACAAGTATTACTGTCATTAAACTGGAGGGCTAAGTCTAACAGAAGCCTTATTTATTTATTTACTTATTCATTCATTCATTTAATATCCCATCGTTTTCCCATTACAGGGCTTGAGACAGTTTGCAAAACAATTTTGAAAAAAATTCAAATAAAACCAATCAGCTGCAAAGTTAGAAGACAATTAAAAACCAATTAAACCATCATATTATAACCAAACTCTGAATTCAAAGCAGTTTTAAAACATTTAAAAACACCACAAAAGGAAAAGAAGAACACATCACTACTTATTAAAAGGCCAGAAGCCCATCTTTGCTTGATGGCATAAAGAAAACAGAGAGGGAACCAGCTTAGTCCCTGTGGAAAGGGGTTCCATAGCTTGGGAGCAGCCACCGAAAGGGTCATCTCAGGTATCCTTATCAAATATACCTTTGATGATGTTACGACTGAGAGAAAGCCCCTGAAGATCTCAAGACTTGGCTAGGCTCATACAGGGATATATGGTGTTTCAGATAACCTACACCCAAGCCATATATTATTAATAACCTATTAAGAGTTTGAGATATAGATACAGACAGATAAATAGATATTTTACTGGAACAGTCTTGTCACTGGCAAAGGCAAAGATATTCATTCAGTTGACATTTTCTTGCAGAGTTATATAGTTTCAAAACAAGTGATGAACTAAAACTGACTTCTCCAAATTTTGCAGTCAAAATGTACAAACCAAAAGGAGTGTGCTATGGAAAGGGGTACCTGAACATGTGCATATTATTGAAAGGAACAATCAAAGGCATTGTATCATGAAATGTACATATATCTGGCAACATTAAGTACATAGATGAAAGTATATGGGAAAATGTGCACAAAAATGTATAGAAATTTCCCTGAAAGCCTTTGAAAGAAACCCCAGGTAAACTAAACAAATCAAACTTGTATTTGGAAAAGAAAGAAAGAAAGAAAGAAAGAAAGAAAGAAAGAAAGAAAGAAAGAAAGAAAGCAAGCAAGCTCAAAGTTCATCCTTTGCACTCCATTACTGAAGCCTGACTAGTGCCAACACTCTTGTTTTTATTGTGATGTCACTTTATGGCTATATTTTATTATACTGTAGTTGTTGTACTATATTATCTCACACTCTGGAATATATGCCTCTTACTTACAGATCTCATACCATAGGATAAAGGGGAGATTCAAAAATATTTTTAATAATTAAACAATGAAATTAGTCTATCAGTGCAATCATATGTATATCAACTCCAAAGTAAATCTTATTGAGATCAATGGGATTTACTCTCAGCTAAGTTTGTACAGGATTGCAGCATAAGTCCACCCAAATCCCATGATTTTGATTAGAATTATGAAGCTTATAGGAGACCCAAAATATATTGGTTTCAATGTTGGAAGCTTTATGTTAAAAAAAAAAACCTTCAAAGCAAATATTTAAGGAAGGGGGAACTGAAAAATGTGGACATATAACAATGCCTTATGCTAAACATTGAGTATCAAAACATAAATTCTGCTGACCTTCCACTGTGAGATGGAACAAGTTCAAAAAAATATATGAGACAACAGTCCCAAGGACTGAACATTAATTTTAGACAGAACATTAATTTTGAAGTTGGGGCTAGAGAGAAATGCAGAACTCATTCTTCCCTTTGTTCTTATCTGTGAGAGGACTCACAGGATGGTGGAAACAGTAGCCCTGCAAATATTGATGAACTTCTTCACATCATTCCTCGCTACTGGCCAAGCGGGCAGCAGTTCAAGGGAACAACAGTCTAAGGACATCTGGAAAGCCATTGGTACCCAGCCCAAGTCAAAACAGTACAGAACAGTGCTGTCCAGAGTGGTGGCACAAGCTTTGGCTGCTGGTCAGCAGCAAGTTTCTAACTATGTGGATATGATGATCATAATATGGTACCATCATAGTACCGCCCCCTAGGAACATTGAGGAGAAATAAGTGGAGGCCCATTTACACATTTCAGATAACCTGGGAAGAATTCATACAGAAAGCTGTATAGGGTTTTGTTGTTGCTAAGATAACTGGTAGTTTTAATACACTTAGTCAGAAGTGCAAACAAGAGACAAGCACTTCTAATCATACTCAGGGTTATGTCAAGCAGAACAGACATTTAATTTTAACACCAGAATGACGATTGATAAAATAATTTCATTAAATAGTTAAAAGTTTAAAATAATTTAGTATAAATGAATAAATTCATTAAATAAAAACAGAAAATAAAATGTATTTTCCATTTTATTTTTATTGACTAACATTCAGCCAGGAGTTTATTGAGAAGTGGTCATCCTCTTAAATTACCAGCATGAAGATCTGATATGCTAAACAGTGAAGGTTAGGCTATTTGTCTGGCATTAATTAATGTGAAAATAAATTACATAAATATGCAGTTCTTGCTAAATTGGCACATTTTATAGAGACCAGGAAAAAGGAATTTAGAAATATCTTCATAAACAAATTGCAACCATTTATTAATTTCTAAAAGAGTAAAAACATCCATCTGTATAAACAACCATGTGTTTAACCTGCTGCAATATGTCTTTTCATCATCTTTGCGCATTGTCTTTCCTGTCTTGATTTTTCTTTTTACTAAACTTAATTTTTAAAAAGTAGAGGATGTTCATAACTTAACACCAACCTTAAGCATGTCTAAAATTGCTCTTTCACGGGGACAGAAACTTGCTAGATTTGCTCTCTAACTTAGGACTGATCCAAGAGATTTGGGCACTACTGTTTACCAGTCAAGGACCATAGTACCAAAATCCAGCCAAATTATTATGGTACCGTGAGGGGGAAAAAATCACTCCCAATCCCCAGAAAGGGAAAACAGCAATCATAACAAAGTAAGCAAATAACAGTTTGCTGTCATGACTGTCAACTCTCAGTCACCAGTGGAGCAGATTTACTGAATTGATTAGACATACATGTTTGCTTAGCAAGTTTACTTAGCAAGTTCTATTGATTCAACCAAACACTGTTTTTTTTATATCCCACTTTCTCCCCAAGACTGGAACCCTTTGATTCAGCAAGCCTGATCTAGTTAGGATTAACAAATAGCAGCCCACTTAACACACCTAGGAGGAAAAGGAGGAGACTGGAGAAACAGTAACAATCTTAAGGCACCTTTCCCAGAGTGGAGAAGACTGGGTACTTTCAAACTGCAAATTACAGGAATCATTAAAAACGTTTTGTTCTTTTCTTCAAATGTAGCCCTTGTCACAGCTTTGCAAAAGAGCCCACTGTTATTCATTCCATCCCACATTGCAGGTGGAAGGTCGAGATACCAGACACTTGCCTAAGGCAACAATATGAAGGGACCTTTAAACAGGAACCCACATGCTCAAATAAAGCAGGACATCTGCCGTTCTTGCAACTCACTGGGAAATGATGTAGTAATATCCAGCATAGATATATGCTGACATGAATACACAAAGAAATCAAATGAGAAATAGCTTTCTGCAATTCATTCGCCATCTACTCTGTCAACCTTGCTTTCTTTCCAGTGATAAGCATGATCCTCCCACACAAGTACAGATAGGACAAGCATCACACAGAACGAACATGAGCTGACTGCAACTGGCAGGGCCAGAGCATTTTCACATTTCAGGGACGTGTCACAGTTTGAGAGCACAAAGCACGTAAGATCAGAGGCAGATTGGGGGAAACTTTGTAGCCGCCAAATCCAACGGTCCCTTGTTCCTCAGATGTGACTGCAGAATGCAGGGGGGAAATGGATGCAGCCCCTGAGCCTAGGAATTTTATCTTTACTCTCATGTATTTCTTTCCCCAATGGGAGTAGAGTGGGGCAATAAAAAGCCAAATGCAGACATGCAGCCATATACACACGTATAACCATTGCTGACATGAATCTGGTATGCTAAGGCAGTTCTTATGCCATAAATTCTCCTTTCCCAGCACTCCCAGGATTGCTCTGCTCAAGCAACCTTTGAGTTATTTATATCCCACTTTACCATGCATTCAGCATCCGAAGTATTTATATTTCTATTACACTCTTCCACTTTTTAGGCATATATGGTGGCTTATAATCAAGAAAATGACAAGAAAATCAAAACACACTCTTAAAAAGAGAGGGAATTTTAAAATGCGGGGGGGGAGCAGCAGCAATTTTTAAAAATCACTGATTAAATGGTCAGAAATAAAATAAAAATGGAGTTGGAAAGTTACTTTTTAAAGCAATTCATTCTCTTTATAGTGCTTGTAAAGTGGCCAATTGCCCTTGCAATGTTGGCAAATTAGTTTCTCATGTTGCTTGGTGCAGTGCAGGTAGCTTTTTTATTATTTTCTGTGTGTCGGGGAAAATTTTAGGAGGAAAAAACTCTGCCAAAATGACTTTAAAATGCCCCTAAAAGTTCAAGTTTGGAAAGCAACTAGAAACTGTTTGTGGGGTTTTTTGCACCAATAAAGTAGCTTTACTCTTGCTATTTTACACTACTTTTGAAATATAAATTCATTACATGCTTGTTGGCCAGATTACAGGTAACTCTATGGCTTGTAACTTGTTGCTTCCAAGTTTTGGATACGCACCTAAAGGAATATCAGATCCGATGCCGAGGAAATGTTTCTGAGGATGGTGTTCCATAAAGAGACTCCTGTTTACTAACAGCACATCAAAAAAGATTCTAATGTCTGGTTTCAGAAAAAAGGTCTCTAAAGAACACCTTAAAGAGATGAGAGGTTCATAAAGAGCAAATGGCCTTACAGGACAAAGAATTGGGAGCTATACTAGGAATGTAATTCTTTACTAATTTCGTTGACAAAATTGTGCAAAAATATGTGTTTTGTGCAGAAAATTATGTGTCCTATGCAGAAAATGCTGTTTTCTAACCAAAAAGACATGGAAATTTTGCACAGAATATGTAATGCAAAGATGAGCTGCAAAGATTCTCATCAGGTTTTTCCAAAACACAAGAAACACTTTTGTATACCTTAAGACAACAGATTCCATCTGATCTTGGAAGCTATGCAGGATCAGCCCTGGTTAGTACTTGCATGGGAGACCACCAATGAGTACCAAGTGCTGTAGGCTATACTTCAGAGGAAGGAACTGGACAAACCACCTCTGAGCATTGCTTGCCTAAGAAAACCTTATGAAATTCATTGGGTCGCCACAGGTCAACAAGTGTCTTGAAGACACACACGCACACACGCACACGCACAAATATTTTCAAATACTCTTTCCATCCCCAATCTATACACAAAGGATTATTTCTGCAGCTTTCAGTCTCCGTAGAGATTTTTATTTACTTCATAAGATGTGGTGGTAACTTTTTAAAGTGCTCCAGCATGTAGATTTTACTTTTCCCTCTCAAGCTGCAATCTCCACAAAAATCAGAATGCCACACAGGATGTGTACTACATTTGGTGAAGGGGGGGGGAAGAATCCCAGTGGAATCTGCTTTGCTATTGATAACTGTAGCACAGGAGGTGGTTTCAATGCTGGAGGATGAAAAAGTAATAAAGGATAAACAATTTCCCTTCCTTGTGGATCACTGTGGTCCCAGTAAAAATTGTGTAGGGGCAAATGCTTACTGTTGCAGAAAGAACAACCCATGACATGATTGGCACTGACACATACACCCTACTGTGATACTGGGCCCAGACTAGGTGGATGCTTGCCTTTAAGTAAGATTTCAATAGTTACTCAGTAAACTGAAAGCAAAAACATCTCAGACACAATCACAGAATTGCATCCACTGCAAATATGCAGCTTTGCTGAATACTTGTATTCCCAGATCTATTCTCTTCTAAACATGCACACAAACATTCACTCCACTCTCATACTGCCAGTGAAACAGGTCGGTTCTGCTTTCCTCTGCTAAAATATTGATTGGGGAATTTGAAAATTTGAAATGATTTAGGAGTCCCTGGATGAGAAACGTAATGTACTGTGCTGGCTGCATTATGAGCTATCCATCACCTGTCAGCAAGCAGCAAAAAAGTGACAGAATCAATACAAACGTGTCTGAAGATGGTTTTAACTCATTTCCCTTCCCCTCCGGCACAGATTGGGAAAGGCGAGGGGAACTGTAGTGCTAAATACAAAACTAAGCTAAGTGAACAGGACTCACTGCAGAGTTTTTGCCCTGTTTTGCTTTTGTACTCACTACACAAACTAGCTCTGCTCACAGGAGAAGAGATTTTTCTCCACCACCATGAAGTAAAGCTGCGGGTTTTGATTGTCACAGCACTGAAGGAAGCCAGAGGCATTCTCAGTTGAGGCAAGGCAACCTACTAGACAGAATAGATGGGTCATTCCTAAAATTATTGACTCCATCACCATATTTATAGGAAAACCAGGCTGAGTGACCGTTCCTAGCACAGATGAACCAATAATGTAGTAAGGCTAGCTGAGCAATGGTCCTGAGCTTAGATCCGGGTCCAAAGTTAGGGACAAGAGCAGGAAGACAGGTCCTTCCTGGGCAGGTCCCAAGGGAGAAAGAGAACTTGTTCTGATGAAGGCTGGGTGCTGACTGAGTTCATCTGCCTGTCTGGCTATCCAGGTTATCTGTAGCACAGCTATGAAGTGCCTTCTTTTGAATTAGTCATTTGGCTAAGAAGTCACTTTTTTTGCAGTAAGATGCTGAAATAGGGGGACGTTGAAATAATCACAGCTGTAATTTGCTACTTTTCAGTGGGAAAAGAAGCAGTATCTGTCTGTTACTCACTAGGATGTGTGTCTGCTGACTCAGGCCATTTTCACTGTTATAGCTGGAATCCTGGGGTTTGCAGTTTCAGGAGGGGCCAGCCAGATTTCATAGATTCCATAGGAGGTTGAAAGTGGAATAATAGCGCTATAACAGTCTAGTGCGGAAATGGCTTCAGTCAGAGCAGTGGAGAAGAGGACAAAAAAAGGGGCACAGGGGCAGCAGGCAACACAAACGAAAGAGGGCATTGAAAGCTAGGGAGGATAGGTTGTAGAAAGGGGTTAACAGGTTTCATTAATTCATTAATAAGCTAGAGAACCCTTTTTAAAAAATATTTTCATGGAACAACATTTTAAGAATATAGAAAACAACACATATGAGAAGAAATAACATAAAAACACATCATTACAAATACTACACTTACTAAACTAAGAACTACTAGCTATATAATCTAACCTACAAACAGACACAAAACTTGAAAAGAAAAAAAAGAGAATAAAGGGATCACACAAATGACTTCCAACTTCTTAGAGAATGAATACTTGTAAAAAAAGATTATACTTCTGCTTACTATAATTCTTGATTATATACCATACATCTATCTATATAATAGCACTAGCCAAAAAAAAGTTATAAAGCTACATTTATTCTTAAAATCTAACCATTCCATAACTCATTTAAATGAAGATAAAGATTATATAAGTTCATAACAATTCTACAGAAGCCAAGCTAAACTAATTATTCAAAAGCCAATACTGCCTGTCTTCCCCCCAAGCCTATTTAAATGTACTATAACCATCTCCCATTGTGCTTTAAATTGCTTCACTGGGCATTCTCTAACTAATGATGTTAATTTGTCCATCCCAACCATGTCAAAAAGTTTTTATCACCTAGTCATCTTGTGAAGGGACTATGCAATCTTTCCACTTCCCAGTATATTCTTCCTGCTGTTGTCATGTATTGTATAACTCTAGTAAATTTCACATCAATCTGGTCATCCATCAGACCCAATAAAAACAGTTCTGGACTGGGAATTTTGAAAAACCCATTATGTTTACATTAAATTGCCATTTAAATTTAAGTTACACGTTCTTTAACCCATTTTTGGTGGTTGTTGTTGCTCTTGCTGGAAGTGGAGGTGGTCTGTGTATGAGCCTTACCAGAACATCAAGACAAACCAAATTTATCATGGTGCAGACATATGTTGTAATAAATAATTCTAAGTCCAAGTCTGATTCTATGAACACAAGAACTGAAGGAAGCCTACAGTCATCCACACAAAAATCCACTCCTAGGCATCCCAAGCTTTCTTTATTTCAGTAGTATAATTCAGTGAGGTACAGCATAATTTTACTGATGCAATTGTTAAACCATTGGAAGCCAGATATCCTTCTCAAACTATTGCATATCATGTAGCAATCAACTTGTAGGTCCAGATCACTCTAGTTCCCACTCCTGAACTCCCAGCCCTTCTGGTTCCACAGGTGCCTACCATTTGGGTCAGTGTCAAGTTTGAGTCATGATATCAGAGAAGGTTCTCCTTTTGAACTGCTTGCTTAATCTCATCTCCCACTGACTTGATTTCCAGGCAGAATGGTGGATGGATGCTTCTAGCATGCTGTCTGCAGCTAGAAGAGCTTTCACAGTTAAAGTCCTGGCCAGAGGGATCTCTGGCTTATGAAACTCACCCTGGGTTACAGTGGAAAAGAAGGGATTGCCCACAAGGATATTTGTTACTTCTGTTTACTCATGAGTAAATATGAAATGCACGAGGATAGCTCAAGGAAATTACATCTTTGCCCTTGCCATGAAATGCAGCTGTTCAGAACTGAGAGATCTGTCGGACACTAAGTCAGCACCTGCCTTTAAAATAAAAATCTCTAAACAAAACCTTTGGAGTACCCAAGGGAAGGATTCTTCTGATTCAGATGGTCATATGGAGCCTTGCCGTGCTGCTTTCTTTTTGCAACTAAGAACTGAGTAAGAGTGTTTCCTCTATAAGATCAGGATTTAAAATAAAAGAACTGTAGGTTGTCATGTTTAAAGGGAATTAACCAAGAAATTAAAAATGTGTATTCATGTGAATGATTGAATTTTCTTCTATGACTGAGCTGAATTTTAGTCAAGAGAAAACATAGTGTGGGAAAGTGGAGGCACTGTCTCTTTGAAGGAGAAAAGACATATTGAGAGCACAGTCTGACTGCTGTTTAGATGCTGGATTGAAGAAAGATGTAATCCCAAGACTTTTTACAGTATCTCCTGTCTGAGAACTGGTTCTGTGAAAGACCAGGAACTTCCAAATATGATGAAGAGACTGTGAGAAGATTTGACATAAGATTAGAAACTGGAGATTAGTGGATTTAAGAAGAACTGTTGGAAGATGCTGAGCAAAGGGGCGGGTAGGACAGGGACTATTTCTGACATGATGGATGGTGAAAATGGTATGGATAAACAAATTCAGGTTGACTTTATGAAGGAATTAGCCTGTAAAATTGTTGTGGGGTGGGAGTATTCAAGCAGTACAGGATTGTAAAATGGGAAGTGAAAAGCCCCGGGCTGAGCAGACTTCTCTGGGATGTGGGTTTTACGAAGTGTGCAGCACAACTGTGAAAGCTCTGCCCTGAGGTCAAGTAGACCAAACTATAAAAGAGGGCACCCAGAGTAGGGAAATGTCAGTAAACTGTAGCAAACACAAAGGAGTGAATGAGAAGGGACAGGAGGAGTTCAGTTCCCTGGCTGAAGACAGTGACGAAGAAAGGCAGCATGGTTCCAACTTACTGCTAGCATACATCCTCCTCTCCTTAAAGGGATATTGGCTAATGGTGTATCCCATCTGCTAATATGGATGAAAGAATGGCAGGCTATGTGAGCAGCCATGGACATAATTTACACACAGACTCTCACACACGTATGCATTTAACAGCATATGATCTCCTGCCACGTCTGTAAAACACTTTTGGTACCACAAAGAACTTTTCCTCTCAGGTATAGCAGATTTGGGACACAAGATACATAATGGAAGGAATGGGAACCATGCAAGGACACGGCCGTTTCCCTGCTTCACTTCCACTGGCTGCAGCACTGCTTGTGAAGGAAAACTTCCCGGACATTTGCATCCACCAAGCCTGCTCTTGTGCCACTCTCCTTTTCTCCAGTGGGTCGGGTACCCAAGAACTTCTCAGCAGTTTGGGGTGTTTTCTGCTTCTTGGACTACATGCAACTTCTATGAATAATAAATTCTGATAATAAATTAGAAATGAGATTCAGTGCATTAAGTCACCCAGTCCATACCCTCAGGGGAACAATCCAGGACATTTCCCTGCAGTATATCCTCTTGAGTTGTGTCCAGTCCAATTTTTAAATGTCTCAGAGGATGAATAAGAGGTGCTTGGAGGCCATGTGCAAAATAGGATCACAGGCCAATTGAATCTATGTGTGAAATTTAAGAGGCTAATATATCAGCTCTACATCAGGGAGGAGGGTAAGTTCAAGTTTTAAATAAGGTAAAGAAGCCAAGTTTCATACTGTGTTACAGAGCAGAAGATCTAGGTATTACCTGATCACCCTTCACTGGATAAAAATCCTGTGAGACCACAGAAGAACAATGATTCAGATTTACCTCATAACTAGCTTTACCAGCTGAAGGGTGGCCATCTACAAAAGGCAGAGGCAGGGAACTTTTCCAGCAGAAGGGGGCAGGTCCTCTCACCTCCCACTCCCATCAGCTGGGTGACCTTCTAAAGAACAGAACTTGTGCAGAAGAACCCCACCCATTGTTATCTCCCATCAAAAACAGCAGCAGAAATTTCCCAATTAATCGCTTGTTCTTCTATCTGACATAGCAAGCAGCACATGCATGAATCTCTGTCATTCTCTCTAATCACTGATGACTCAAGATAACAGCAGGAATTCTTCTTCTGACTGACTGCCATGAGGCAGGATTTGGAGGGAGTATTTGAAACAGGGGTTTGGGCAGAAACCTCCAAATTCCAGATGGTGAAGTCTTCCACCTTTCTAGGCTTATTCGAGCTTATGATATTCAGTGATGTATTTATATCTTTTACTCCAAGTCTCAAGTCCTTGAAGATACTTTCAAGTCAGTCTTAAGTCTGGGAGCCAACTTTATACCTCAACCTATATTCCAGAATTTCTGGACAGAATCAAATAAAATCAGTTTTAACCACTTAAGTAGAGTCAGCCCTCCACATTTGTGGTTTAGCCATCTGCAGCTTTGGAAATGGAAAATAGGATCCTTCTTATTCCCCCTTCCCCAAGCTGAAGGGTTTTCTGTCAACAGGCATAAAAGACTCTACAGTTTCTGAAGTGGGGAATAGGATCCTTCTTTACTCCCCATTACTGAAGCTTCAAAAGCTTAAGAAGGAAGGATCAAGGTCTCAAGGCTATTGCCTAACATTTGCTGTTCCCCTCTGAGAAACATGCCCTCTGCTCTGCGGGCAGATCTTACCTTCTGCTCTTAGGAAAAGTTTTAGAAGGCTCCTCTGATATCCAGTGGGGACAGGCTGCCGAGCAGACCTCAAACCCACCTCAAGTCCATTATCTAACCCGTTTACTGTTCCCCTGTGAGAAATGTGCCCACACTTTAGGCTTGAGATAGATTATCTTGTGACCAGTAAACAAAAAGAAATGGAAGCATTGTTCAAAATTGTAAGGTTTCCAGATGAATATGTTATGTCACTGAACCAAAAGCAGCAAGTCAGTCACTAAAAATATACAAGTCATGAGTTGACTTAAGTCAGCGTGTCATTTATTGTTGAGTCAAGTCCAAGTTGAGTCACTGAAACAACTTAAGTCTATCCTGAGTCCAAGTCAATGAACTCAAGTCTACAACACTGGTGTTATTCATTTATTTTTATCTTTACCCCAAGCTCCAATCATAACTCAGTATAAAACATATATGTTTAAACTGCAATCTTCTATACAGTTGCCTAAGATTAAGTACCATTGAATTCATTAGGTTTGCTTCTCATTGGGCACATATAGGAGTGAGCTTTTAGAAGTAAAGAGCAGCATACGGCTGCACGCAGGAATTTTTTTGTTGTTACCAGCACTCCACTGAGCTGCCAGAGGCAAAAGAGAACAGATTACCCACAAACTATACCTGCTGGAAATCCTTGTTGTTTAAAAGGTTAGGGAGCCCTGCCCTGTCTTGCACCTGGTCATCACCACATAGTCGATTCCCACAGTATTCCACTCCTGGAATTCCCACAGGCTTTTCTTCATCACAGTGAATCTGGAATACTTTGAGTGAATCTTAGAATGGCCAGGCACAGAAGTGGACAGGACTCCTACCCTTCAACAACAGTGGTGGGTGGAATATTTTATTTGGTATAAAAGGTGATTTCAAGTAGATGTCACTGACAGTTAGGATTGCCAGAGTAAAACTGGAGAGGGCTCCTGTACCTTTTCAGCAGGTGTTGCTTCTCAGAGGCCAGGTAATAAAGAACACTTGGTGAAATTCTCTCTTCTACAACAACCGTTAAAAGGACAGACCTCTGCTTCATTTTTCATACAGAAGAAACTATTAAAGGCATAGGAGTCTTCATCCCTTTTGCATCTGACTACTTTAATAAGAACTCTGCATCTATTCTACTGAAATTCCTTCTCCTACCAAATATGTAATGTTGTAGTCCTCAGCATTCTTACCGGGGAATAAGTGCCACCGAAGATAATGCATCTTGCTTTCTGAGTAAACATGCTGGCTAAAGGATCCTGGGAGTTGCAGCCCAACTCCAAAAGTCCAAAATCCATTTTCTAAATTCATGTGTGCATGTGGCATAGATATAGGGGCCAGAGCTCATTTCATCAGGTCACAGAAGGGATCCCAAGGCCCAAATAGTCCAATTGTCTGCCCAGAAAGAATCTACAGGTAAACTAGCCCGTCTGATCACTCAACTCCTACTTAAAAACCTTCAGTGAAGAACCTCTTGCCCTCCAAGGAAGGCCGTGGCACTATCAAACAGTTCTTGCCATAGGACGTAATTCCTAATGTTAAGTCAGGAGTCCTTTTTTGGCACTTGAATCTGGTGGAGTATAATACAATTACCTAAGAGGAAGCAGGGGTATCTACAGAGAGAAAATGATTTTTAAAAAATTTACCATAAAGTTAAGCTAAAAGATCAAGTACAGTGAATGTCACTTGGCTGGATAGGAAAGCACAAGTGATGTTGATCTGCCCTGGGTGGGTAATAATCTCCCTGAACCCATCAATGAGAGAGATAATTATTTGCACTAAGCCGCCCCGAGCTTCCCATCTGAACTTTAACACTTAGTCAAATGCATAAGGTGGCAACAAGGCTCCTTATGCCAGGGCCATTTCCACACTAGACTGTTATAGCACTATGATTACACTTTCAATATCCTATGGAATCCTGGGGTTTGCAGTTTTGTTGCTGGCTGCCCTACTGGCTTCTGCTAATCTGGAGCATAAACCATAGGCACTTATTTCTCCTGCCCAGGCCTCATTGAAATGAGGAAAAACTGTGCTGCCCCAATTCACTTCAATGACATTTGCTAAGGAGTCGCTCCCACAGCATTACGTGCCCCTGGATGATTTCCAAGCCAGCACGAAACAATGCATTTTGAATCATGGCTCAGGGCATGGTTTGGTTTTGTGTGTACATGGAATGGGGCTGGTTAATGATTTCAAGCAGGGATCAAGCAACATGCATGCAATCATCTCACTTTGATATTGTGGCTGCCCCCAATGATCAGAGCAAATCTCATTGTCTTTTGATTTATCTGACTTTTAATTTGGTAGCATATTACAATTAGGGGGCGGGGAATCCAAAAGCCTGCTGCCTGCAGTGAATAGATAGTCTTTTCTTTCTTACTTAGCTGGTCCACTTTATTGTCCCTAATAGGTTTTATAAATGGTTTCCAAATCCAGCAGCAACGGTCTATTTGCTGCCTAGCATAGCATGTAATCTTTTCTAGAGGTGGTATTGATCTTGTTAAAATCTCCTGGCCATTCAAGTCCTTAAGCTTGCCTTCTTAGCAGCCACTTTCCCATGACAAAGGAGTATGCTTTCTGTACTGTGGGCAATGACCAATGAATAGGTGGTGGTGATATAAGGTAGCAATGATGACAACAAGCACTTTAAAGAGAATCAAATGGAAATAGATTTACTTTCTCAGAATATGACACTGCACATTTTAAAAAACACTTCAAGACAATCAAAGGCAAGAAGACTTCCCAGTCAGATAACTGAGTGAGGATGACTACGCTCAACTGGAAAAGGTAGTATCAAGTACTCCTGGCTACTGTTGTCATGTGTCTTCAGGTTAAGACACTGGCCCAGAGATCCTCAACTTTAAGTTGAAGTTTGTGTTTCAAAGGGGAAAGAAGAAGTTCTCACAGTGGTGGCAAGGAAGTGAGGAATGCAGAGGGAGGGAGGGAGCGAGAATTCAGAGCCAGACAAACACAGGAGGTTGGCGACTAATTTGTCAACACTCAGGACCATCAGCTTTTCATCTAACTTGTACCCTTGCCCCTGGACTCCCTTCACCTCCACAAAGAAACCCACTCCCCAGATATAACAAGGCCAGTGCATAAAGCATGGCAATGCTGACCATTGAAGGTACAGGTCCCAAGGCAATACTGGGGCAGGTCTGGAGCAATTTGGTTGATGCTACTGAACTTTACCAAAAAAAATGCAGCTGCTGTGGAAAAAAGTTTCAAAGAACAGAGTTAAAACTGAGAAGCAGTGCAACACCGTAGAGAAGGGAGGGCGTGGAGGGAAATAACTACGGAGCTGGAGACAGAAGCATTCATAGTTGGGGAAAGCAAGGTGGTGGCACAACACAAAGAACACAAAATGAACTCAAAATGGTGGCACAACACAAAGAACCAGCTATGCTTAAAGTATTGAAAAAATTATTGTTAGGGTGGGATGTGGCTGACACCAGAGGAGAGCAATGCAGGGTGACAGCGGCCAGCAGGCAGCAGCAGTGGCAATAGTGGCCTGGTTCCAATGGTTGTGGTGATGGAGGTGGCAGAAGAGGAGGGGAGGAAGGAGAAGGGGGAGGAAGCAGTACAGTGAAAGCAGCCTCAGCCCCCGCCCTGCCACCACAACAAGCTCCACCAGTATGACCCTTGCCACCACGGGGGCCATGGAGACTGTTGGGGAACACAGGTCCCCACCTAGCCCACAAACAATGGTGGGACAGCCCTGGAGCAGTTGAGTCAATACAGCTAAACTTCGTGGAAACAGCAGACCTGCTTCGGAAGAAAGTTTCAAGGAATATGAGAAAAGCTAAGAAGCAATGCAACTCTGGAGAGATGGGAGCAAGGGAACAGAAATAATTGCAGAAATAACATAGAGACAGAAAGATCCATAATTGTCTGCTGCAGTGTGTGTGTACAATGTTTGTTGTTTTGACAGAACACCTCACCAACTACACCTGCAGCAGATGCAAACTAGTAACTCTCTTGGAAAAGAAGATCAGTGCACTACAGCTATGTATTGTGTCTCTTCAATGCATCAGAGAAAAGGAGGACACCCTGGATAGAACACAGGGAGAACTGATTCTACAAAACCCATAGGAAGAAACTGCCAAGGAATATGAAGAGGCCTGTAACGATGAGGAAACTCCAGGGAGGAAAGTCACTTTCAGAAGCAAACTTACATCTTCAGGATAACAGCAGTGAAGATGCTCAAACAGGAAACCAACAACAAGGGACAATGCATGCCAAAGAAGGAATCAAAGTAACTACCAAGCACAACAAGAAGAAAAGAAAGGTGCTCATGGCTCGGGACTCATGGGTCAAGGGGTATTGAGGCACCTGTGTGTCAGCCTGACACGATAAATAGGAAAGTGTGCTGTCTTCCTGGCACATGCATCCAAGGTATCACTGACAACTTGCTCCTTATTCACCTGGGTACCATCAACACAGCCAAGAACATCTTTGAGCAGATCACCTTTGACTATCAAACTTTGGGCAGGAAGCTGAAGGCACAGGTGGTATTCTCATCAGTTCTGGCACTAATGGATAGAGGACTGCACAGGGACAAGAAGACACCAAGAGTGAATGACTGGGTGTAGATGGTGTAGATGGCAGAGGCTGGGCTTCTGGGACCACAGCCTTCACTTCTTAGATAGAGGACTACAGTAGCCCCTCCACATTTGTGAAGGAAAGGGACACAGAACCCCCATGAATGTCAAAAAATGCAAATAACTTGTGCCTTCCCTTCACCCTCCTGCCCCAGCATGCTCACACAGGGGGTAGCCAAGGGCATGCATAGAAAGGGTGACTAACTTCCCTGCACGCTCCTGTGGCTGCAGCCAAAGGAGTGCAGGGAACAGGGGATCACCCCCCCTGCACCACCCTGCCAGCCACCTCCAGAGCACCTGCACCGGCAAAGGCCCAGGGGGTGCAGGCAACAGGTGAAGAAAGTCCAGACGATGATCGTGGGCATCCCTTCTGACTGGCCTTTCCCGCGATTGCTTAGGCCTTTCCTGCGATTGCCACCTGGAAGGGGGGCTGGCTGGCGATAGTGAGCATCCTTCCAGGCAGCAATTGCAGGGCAGCTTAGACCCTTTCCTGTGATTGCTGCCTGGAAGGGAGACCGGCAATCATGGGTGTCCCTTCTGGGTGGCAATCGCGGGGCAGTTTAGGCCCTCTCTTGCGATCACTGCCTGGTAGGGAGGCCAGCTGGTGATCACAGGCATCCCTTCCGGGCAGCGATCCTGGGGCAGGTTAAGCCCTTTACTGCAATCACCACCTGGAAGGGAGGCCAACAATTTCAGGCATTCCTTCTAGGTGGTGATCAGATGGCAGGTTAAGCCCTTTCTGTCAGAATCCAACTCCATGCCTGTGCCTCTCTGCCAGCAAAGAAGAGAAGGCAAAAGTACTTGCCCTAGAAGGAAGAGGAGGCAACAGGAAGGGTCCAATACAGACAACTAATGGAAACACTGAGCCGAGCCAAATCAAAATCTAATCCAAAAGGTCCAGGAAGCCAAAAGTCCATCCAGTGGGGTCAAGGGAGCCAGAGTACAAAGGTGAAGAAGCTTGTGTAGTAATTTGCTACAGGCAAACAGCAAGCCACACTGGCAGACTTAAATAGCCACTGAAAACAGGTGTTACTTGTCATTGTTTCCCTAATCTAGCCAACGCAGGTTCCCTCTGAGCTGTCCATTTCAGCCTCCTCTGTGATTGGGAGCTAGGGGGCACAGGTGACTGTAATTCCTCTAAATGGTTCCTTCTCCCTCTAGAGCTGACTGGGGCAACTCTGCCTCTGCTTGTCTTTCAATTGATGGGGATGTTTGCAAGCTGGTTTGGTCAATCACTGGCTTTGTTCCTGGCACAATCAATTGTTCATCGACCTCAGAGCCATCATCTATCACACTTTCCTGTGATCGCTACCAGGAAGGGAGGCCAGCGATTGCGGGCTGTCCCTTCTGGGTGGCAATCGCAGGGAAGCTTAGACCCTCATTTGCAATTGCGGCCTGGAAGGGAGGCTGACTGGTGATCGCAGGTGTCTCTTCTAGGCAGCGATCACGGGGCAGCTTAGGCCCTTTCCCATGATCACAGCTTGGAAGGTAGACCAGTAATCACGGGCTTCCCTTCTGGGCAGCGATCCCAGCACAACTTAAGCACTTTCCCACAATCGCCATCTGGAAGAGAGTCCAGCTGGCAATGGCGGATGTCCCTTCTGGGCAGCAATCACAGGGCAGCTAAGGCTCTTTCCTGTGATCGCCACCTGGAAGGGAGACCAGTGATCTGAGCAACGCTTAGTGAGGCTCAGATTGTGGGTGTCCCTTCCAGGTGGTGATCATGGAAATGGAGCTAATCTGCTGCTTGATCGCCCACCGCAAAGCATGCAGAGCCAGAGCAGGTCCAGCCCAGGATCACTCCTGGGAGGGAGGCCAGCAGCCCTCCCCTGGGCTATCCTGTGCCCTGCTTGCTCCGCCAAGTGAAGGGGAGGAGGACAATTGAGGAGGAGCATGCAGACTTGCGAATAATCAAATTCATGAATGTGAAACCCGCAAATGTGGAGGGGGAATGGTACTGACTACAAATGGGCTGTATCTCACAAAGACTAAGAATGTTTTTGGTAGTAGCATGGCAAGTCTGATCAAGAGGGCTTTAAACTAAATAGGGGGAGGTTGGAGATGATAGCTCAAACATCAGCCCAAAGGCAAGCTCTAAACACAAGGATATGAATTCTAGTGGAGAAGCTGAGGGACAGAACAGGGTCCACAGTAGAACAAACAAATAACACTGATAGTAGAAGAGAAGAAACAAAACTTCAAATGTCTATAGACCAACATACAGAGTTTGAGAAATAAACAACATGAACTTGAAGTCCTGGGGCAGAATGTAAATATGAATGTAAATATCTGGTGAGGTGTCTCTCATGATTGGAATATTGCAATTAAAGGTTATAACCTATTTAAAAAATAGTTGTGGCAGAAAAGGAGGGGCAGCAGCATTATATGTCAAAGACAAAGTCAGTTGAACACAAATCCATGAGAATGATCATGGACCAGTTGAGAGCATTTGGGTAAAAATAGAGAAATAAATAAATGCAACATTGTGGCAGGCGTTTACTACAGGACACCAATCCAAAATGTTTTTCAAAAAAAATATCTCAGAAATCTCAAAGATGCAAGAATTAGCAGTTATGGGTTACTTTGATTACCCTAATACCTGCTGGGAGACTAAGACCATTTCCTCACTAGACTGTTAAAGCGCTATTATTCCACTTTCAACATCATATGGAATCTGGGGTTTGCAGTTTCGGGCAGTCCCTCCCGAAACTCCAAACCCCAGGATTCCATAGGATGTTGAAAGTGGAATAATAGTGCTATAACAGTCTAGTATGGAAATGGCTTAACTCTGCGAAGCATAGGCTCTCTAACAAAATCCTGATGTGCCTTGCAGATAATTTCTTATTTCAAAAGGTAGAGGAAGGAACAAGGAGACTGGCAATCCTGGACTTGATCCTAACCAATGGGGAGGAGTTGGTCACTAGAATCAAATTAGTCAGTATTGTAGGAAGAAGTGACTGTGTAATGCTAGAATTCACACTTGGGGTACAGGGCAAAGAAGAATATAGTCAAATACAGACCCTGGATTTCAGGAAAAACTGATTTTAACAAGCTCAAGAAATTACTGGGAAGGGTCCCATGGCTAGGCATGCTAAAGCCGAAAGACATTCAGCAAGGATGGGAGTTCTTGAAGAATAGTTGCAAAAACCACAATCACATATGAGGCTAGATGGACTAGCAGTCTCCTTCAACAAAAAGATACAGCTTCATCTACATCCAGCACTGTTCTAGTAAGTGGGCAACCTTCCTTTGTTAGGGAGATAGACCAGACTGATATTGTTGGCTGCTCTGAAGATACTGAAAGGATTCCTTGAACATGAAAGCAGAGCTTGGTCACTTTGGTCTCCCAGATAGTGTTGGATTCCAATTGCTATCAAACTTGAGTAGGCTGCCCAATTATGAGGGATAATGACAGTGGTTCACTAACATCAGTTCCCCAGTCCTGCATTAGAATCTCCAAAGGGCAACCCAGAAAGGCATGTGGGTCTTTCTCCATGTTCAGCATCATTGTCACTATTCGTTTCATGTAAGGACACACAGTTATCCTTTAAGGACCAATGATACTGTTATTAAGGGGATTCACACCTGGCAAGGTAAGTATGCTTTTGTTGAAGAAGACATGGGAAGAGAAGATTCCCCCAAAAGAGGGCAGCCTTTGTTTTGTTCCCTTTCCTACTTGGTCTTGCTGCTGGTACAGTTGCCACACTTTTTGGTCCAGGAGGAAGAAGGGAGGGAGAGAAAGAGAAAGAAGATAAGAATATATGTCAGTGATGGGAATCATGAAGCCCTTCAAATGTTTTTCACCTGCAAGTTTCAGCATCCCTATTCACTATGAACAATAGTCTGGAATGCTGGGGGGGCGGGGAGCAGCAGCTGGTGATTTTCATGTTAGTAGAGCAACAAGTCCACTCTGGGTTTTTATGTGAATTTTTGGGGAGCTACCCTTGTTGCTGAACACTCTCCTCAAACTAGTTTAAGCACACTGGATAGCTCCTTTGAATGTCACACTAAACACCAAAATAGGCTCGTTGCTCCACTGACATTGGTGCACTAGCTACCACTGGTTGTAGTTCAATCACATCTTCAGAGCTGCACATATCCCATCCTTGACATAAGCAAAAGGGATGTGCAAGGAAAAACTGTCCATGCTGGAACAGTTTGAATGGAAGCAAACTCATGCTAAGCCCATACAAAGTATGGTAAGAAGTTTCTCTGCTGCCTGCCTAGGAGCAGATGTTGTCCCCTTGGTAAACCCTGTCCCGTGGTCTACAACTTTGATATAAAATTATTCTAACCCACCAGAGAGGTCACCTGGATGCGCACGTAGGTAATAACGGTCGTACAATCGAACGAACCAGGTCAGGCCAGTAAAATCCCCAGTCATGTAACCACAGGAGACCTCATGTTGTGATAACCCATGGTGGACAAAAGGTCCTTAATCTTTAAGGAGTCCGCTTGAAAGGAGTAAAAGTGTTCTCAGAAAGTTGAGTGCTGGAAGCAATAAAACCTTATCAAATTGATCTCCAGAAACTCACACCGCAGCCCCAAAGCGGAGGAAGATCCTGTTACTGGGATGACAACTTGTTATCTTCCGAAAAATGCCAGGTGTGGAGTTGTTTTTCCTTTCTGTCCCTGATTGTTTTCCCCGGGAGAAGTTTTGACTTCAAAGTAAATTTCTCCTACAAACAGTCCCTGTTTTGGGGCTAGTTAGGCAAGAGGTGAGACAAGGAGAAGAAGTATGATGCCTCCCGGTCATACCAACTGAGAGTTGGAATCCAAAAAAGAAATGGCTCTGGTTAGATGGGCCAATGATGCTTTTCTAGCCATAGGCACCATATAAAGTATATTTATTGTATTGTATATATTGTATATCTACAGTATTATATTTCATATTTATATGCTGTTTTAGGTATTGCTGTGTTTAACTTTTACTGCCTCATGGTCTGTTGACTGTAATAAAGACTGTAATAAGGATTGGATTGGCTTTTCTAGGCTAGAAACTCTTACGGTTGTAAGGAGTTATTAAAAAAGCAGCAACAATTGCCACCAAGCTAGTTCTATGAACAAACTGTTGGATTTAATTCAAATCACAGCCATGAACTCAGTTCCCAGGAAACTTTCCAGGAAAGCTGGAACCAGGGGAGAGCATTTTTTCCTTGTGTTGGAAGTGCCTTGGAGGAGACACTGTTGTCCCTGGCAATGCACACATCCACCCTGATGCCTCTGACAAATAGGTTTTCAGTTTCTGCAGAGTTTCAAAAACCTAGCAAACTTTTTTTGATCAAGACTTTTTGCTATGTGATGCTTATCCCAAATTCATTTCCATAAAAATCATAAAACTGAAATCCACCTCACTACCTGGGAGATTTCTCTTGTCAGATACACGTACTCTAACAGGCAGCAAGAGATCAACCACACATATATGTAGTTCTAAAAATGGTTCCACAAATAATATTCTGATGGAGCCAACTTTCCTATCCATCTATATGTTCAGGAGAATTTGTTCCAAACTGTTTCTCTGGACTATTATCTGCAGATGGGGAAACCACAGTCTAACTGTTCCACCATAGGGGAAGAGAGGAGTCTTCACTGAACATAGGAAAAATATTTCACAGATATTAATCTAAATCTTTTTCTGTAGTATGTCAGTTTTCTATGTGCATGGCTTTTTTAAAAAAAAATCCTTTAAAAGCTTTGGTTAGAAAAGCATTTCAATATGCAAGATCACACTTATGTACATGCTTTCAAGTTGCCTGTCAACTTTTAGTGACCACATGACTTTTTCACAGAGTTTTCTCAGGCACAGTGCACTCAGGAGTTTGTCAGTTCCTTCTTTTGAAATATAGCCTACAGCACCTGGTAGTCCATCCAAATACTCCCACTCCCAAATACTCCCACTCAAGTATTAACCAAGTACTAACCAGGCCTTACCCTGCTTAACTTCCAAGATCAGACTGGATCTGGTGCCTTTAGTACAAGCCTAGAAAACATTTAGCCTTTGCTGAATACTTAAACTAGAACTCCCAAGGTTAAAGGCGGGGAGGAGGTGGCCAAGTGTTTGTCCCTGGAACATTCCCGCTGCCCCCATTGTGTCACTGTGTTGCTGGCAAGCCCATCTGTCATAGGGTCAGCTCCTGCTGGGGCACAAGAGGCTGCTCTCTCTGCTTGTGGAGTATTTGTCTTCTTGGGCTGCAGTGTTGAGACAGCTGACAGGTTGATTTGTTGTCTTGCAAAGCAGGGGGGCCTGCCTTTTCCTCATAAGAAAAGAAAAAGTACGTGGTAAAGAAAGGAGTTGCTGTACAAGGCAGAAAGGAAAGGGTAGCTCTGGCCTTGGGCAGATGATTACACTGGATAAACTTTTAAAATAGCAGCCAGCTGGCCAGCTACAATGTCTTTTCTCCACAGCATTCCCCTGCCATTACTAGAGCCTGGGCTTAGCCACCTTTCCTATTACTGTGGATAGTCAGTCTCTTTCTTCTTTGTTTTTGTAAATCACTGTGCCTTTACAATCTTTTCCAAATTCCTTTTTTTCAAAATGTAACCTTGTACATGTTTATATGCATTTGCACAAGCTTTTGCAGGTTAGAGTCTACTTCATGAGATGTGTGCTAGCATCAGATGCAAGGGGTATTCCTGAACTGTCATGTAGAAAGAAAGAAAGAGAGAGAGAGAGAGAGAGAGAGAAAGAATACGGAAGAGAGATTTCTGTAAGAAGAAAGGCAGAAATGCAAAAATACAGACTGTGACCATTACTTTAATGCAGGGATAGTCAACTACCGGAGGCCAGACATACCCCTCATTGAACCTCACAGGGCTGCACTTAAGCCAGTGCCTGCCACAACTTCAATGTTCTTACTTTTCAAAAACTTTAAACACACTAAGGCCTTTTCTGCATCAGGTGAAGGAATCGCCCCACGCCGCTACTCACCTGGCTCCCCGGTCAGGTCCACGGCGCTCCGGAGCAGTGCGTGCTCATCAATACGCACTGCTCCGGTGTCCCAAATGGCAGCTTCTGGTTGGTCGAGGGTCTCAACCAATCGCTGAAGCTTGCCAGCCTAAAACCTGCCCCGGGCAGATCGCAGGCTCACATTGGCGTGAGCCTGCGAATCTGCATAAGGGAGCAGGCTTGCAGTGGCGTGTTGCGTGCTTTTGAAAGACCAAAAGAAACAGGTCTTTCAAAAGTACACTGGAGGACCACTTGGGGTCGCTCCAGACCGGACTGAGGTACTGATCTACCTTAAATAGGTCCGACCCAGTCTGGTCCGAGGTGTAGATGTCCTCCTTGGAGGACAGACTGCACTGTTCCAAAAACCCCATGTGGAAAAGGCCTATGTCTCCTCTGGAGGAATATTCTGCCATTTTTTTGCAGTGAGGGGAGTTGTGGCTGCAGACATCTAGCTCTGGTCCTATGTCTCAGGTCTGACCCTTCCCATGGCAAAGAGAGGAAGCTCAAGGGCAGAGTGCTGCCCTATAAAGAAAAAGAATACTGTGTATTGCCAGCTGCCGCTGCTACTACAGCTTTCTTTTTCTTCAAGAAATTGATTTGGTTTCACTACAGCTCCTGTATGTGTTAAAAGCAATTCTTGCGTAGGTGTTCCTGTTAGGAAAATGTTTATTTTTGTGTTCAGAATCAAAGATTGAAAAACCTGATTTTTCAGCAGAGAAATATTTTCTTATTTCTTAGATTTCATATTTTATTTGAATAAAACACAAGCCTGTGGTTGATGCTTAATAACATCACCAAAGTCTGTCCTCTATGACAGCACCAGCAGCTATCAAGTATGGCTTCTGAAATATCAAGGCCTGGGATGCTTCCAGCTTGGTAAACCCTGCTCCTGAGCCATTTTAAAGAACATGGGGAGGTATGTGATGAAATTCCCCCATTTCCTTTGAAAAGAATGGGGGTCATTTGCGATAAAAACAAATCATTGTCACTCAAAGAAAACATAAAAAACCCACCCCAAGTGCTTTTCAACCACATGACTAGATCTAGGCCACAGTCCTCGAGGTGATTCCTTCTGGTTGCTCAAAGGTAAAATGCCATTTTCCTTTCTACTCCAGTTTCCTAAAATCTAGATAGCAAACATTGCTGGCAAGTACAGCTGGATCCATTCTAGCTAGATCAACATTTCTTACGTTTTTCTTAAAGAAAAGTGTGATAGTTTGCCTATTCACATCAGAAGTGTTCAGGACAGGGAGTGTGGCAGATTTAAAGGGCAGGAGGCCAAGAAGAGCCCTCAGCAGCCCTCAGCTGTGGGATGGTGAATCCAGTCTGGGTTTTTTAGTCTGAACTTTGAAGAAGCTACCCATTCTGAACCCTACCCACACAATGAGTTCAGCACTTTAGATAACTGCCTTTAAGTTGCAATTAAAATCTGGAATTGGCTTGTTTCTCCACTATTGTGAAAACCACCAACTCCTGCTGGCCATAAGAAAGGGTGAGAGAATAAGGGAGTCACAATTAAAAGTAATTTGCACTATGTGATGAGCATATACCACCCAGCTGCTAGATTTTAACGAGGAGAAAGAGTCTGGATGTTGTTTTGCTCCCCTGCCAACCCTCATGAGCCTGAATGCCAAGACAGAACCTAAGAATATGGGGTTGGTGTCAGCAAAAGCCAGAACACGTAGGCATTTTGTAGAATTTTTATTTTTATTTTTATTTCATATTATCATTATTATTTTTGAGAAGGAAGAGATCTTTACCTTCCTTTCCTAGCTGGTTTCTAGCATAGGATTCTTAGTCTCTTTTCCCATCTGCTTCACATATATATATATATATATATATATATATATATATATGTTACATATTGAGATCTCTGTGACGAACCTGATGGGAGGGGGTCTTGACAACAAAGCCTCCTTGGTAACTGAGAGTGTTTAAGCTGATTGGCTGGTGAAATGGAACCTTGGATAGCCCAGGGGAGGGGCTGGTGGAAAGAGGAAAATGATAACAGATTTTAACTGCCTGGTGTGTGGTTGAAGCGGAGTGTGATTTGTGGTGTGTTTGGGAGAGGTTGAAGATTTGAAGAGCTCTGTGGGAGAGAGAACTGAGAAATTGGGTGTATGAGAGATAGTGAATGAATTAAGAGAGAGAGAGAGAGAGAGAGAGAGAAGAATGGTGTGCTGTTTATAAACATTTAGATACATAACACATTTAATGCAACAGTGTTACAATAAATGGTTGAAGTTCTGTGTTCCTTAAAACAATGTCACAGAGGCTCATTTTGAATCCTGGAATATACACGCTACCAATAATATCCTCTTGACCTTAGTGCCAACAGTACCACAGTGTTGGAAAATATAAATCACTCCTGATCCTTACATCTGGGAGAAGGGCAGATTTAGGGAAGGCAGTAAAGGGGGAGAGTCCTGAAAGGTAGAAGCCAAGAGGAGACAAGAGTGAGGAAGGGACTGCATTCTCAGAGAGGGAGAACTGAGGCAGACCCGTTTGTCCTGGCCCTGGCTTGATTTAGAGATCTCCCTGGCGGTTCAGTTCTGATCACAAAGAGGTGTCAGGCTGGGCAGGCCTTGAACATGAGGCTTGGGTGCACCTTTTGCACTCGGCACTGACGGGCGGTGGTTTTTCCGCGTGTTTTAACACCCTCTTATGGCACAATTAATTCTATATGCTTTCTTAAAGTATGCTTAAACAGTCAGATTTTATTTTAGAGGAGGAAAATATTTTAAAAGAAAGCAAAACATTCCAGAACATGCTTCCTATCTAGACTAGACAGCTGAAAAAAAATAACTTCCTCTGAACTGTTATCTGCCCTCAAAGTATATATGTACAATAAGCAGAATTATCCTTCCTTTAAAAAAAAAAAGGTAGTTTCAGTATACTTTTTGAAAAATGTAAATGAACATCATACGTCCTTTGGCTCTCAGTCATTCATTCCAAAGAGAATGTGCGAGAGACTGAACAAGCCCATACTGGGAAAAGGGAGTGGTTTAAAACTGGATTATGGAGATAAGACCAGAAATGGCCTTCATAGAAAGTAACTTACCTCCATGGCTTCTGGCTCCTAAGCCTGCAATTAGATTCCTTTCCTAAGAAGCAGAGATTAAAAAAAAATCATCAAGTCCCCAGGACTTGCTGATCAGAGATCTCTGAGAGACTTGACATTGCATCTGAACAGTACAGGAGTTATCCAAGGTGATAAGCCCAAAATGTTGTTCCCCAAATAGCTTCTGAATTTTGGATCCCTCCTTTAAAGTGGAGACTAAAACCTAAAACATATTCAACACCCCACTGACATGGGACACTGACACTGACACCTCACAATCCAAAGCCCACAAAATATGTAACTCCTCAGAGGAAGAGAAGGGTGTGGGAAAGTTCGTAGCAAGGCCATCAAGACCAGGCATGTAGGCAGGATGGGAAGGGTCCACCAACCCATCTCACTGAATGTCAATCTGAAGTGGGCAGATACCTCGAGATGGAAGAAATTCATGTTGCTGACATCCAAGCTTGTCATAAGACAGAATTTGAATCTGAATCTCCCTTCAGCCATAAAAAGGCATGTTGAGTATAAAAAATGGGAGGAGGATTCCTTAGAAGACTGTCTGAGCAAACATTTTGAAGGTTTACTAGCATTGTATAAATTGTCTTCTTGCGATTTTAAGCTGAACTTCATTTTACTTTCATATTGGATTTTAGATATAAACCTCAGAGAACTAGAAAGTGAAATAAAAATGTGCAAAAGAAGAATGGAAAGTGACATGAATTCATCACTTAGTGACCCTACATGAATCATCATCTCACTTTACCAGACGACTCCCCACTCCAACTCTATTTGTTACAAGTGGATAGTAATGCAGGCCCTTTTCACTGGGTTGTAAGAATGATAACTAAATGAAGGTATATGAAGGCTTTGGGGAACTTACGAAAATGTTTCTATGAATGTGAAGTGTTGTTGTTGTATGAAAGAAGGCTCTTTGCCATCACCTAGTCCTTCATTTGCATCAGTGGATGCAGTGGATGGAGAGTCTACTGTAGCCCAGGATGGTTTCTGAGTAAGACCCTGTGAAGATTCCATCTCCACACGGAAGACAAATGATAAATTTAAAGGTGTCCCCTCCCTCTCCTCTTGTCTCTTGCCTTTTATTCTGCTAACCTCCTGCTCCCAGTGGGGTGGGGGATCAATTTCCCAGCCTTTCCTTTTATAGTACCTCTGCAAAATGCTGCTCTGGGAAAAGAATCTTGTTGTTAAGAATCTTGTTGTTAAGAATCAGCCTAGGGGGAGGTGGAAAGGAAAATAAACTGAGGCAAAAAATAAAAAAATAAAAAATGCATCCAAGAGAGCAAGATGGAAGGCATGTGAAAAACATTCAGCTTGGCTTCGAGAAAAGATGCCAGATGGAAAGATGGAGATAAGCAACCACATCCTTGATACAAAGCTAATATGGAGAAGAAACAGAAACCCCACTTAATCCTATTTGACTCTGTTTCATCTGGCACTTTTGCTAAGCCAAGTATAATTAACATTATTAATGTTGAGGCCACGGGGTCCTTGCCCAGGACTTTCACCTTTGAGAGGCATGGAGTCCAGCTCTGATTAGGGTCATTTTCACAGAGAGTTTCCCTGAAAAGCAGAGCATTTCAGCTCAACCATCTGGCAGGGATTTCTCTCCAGGTGAGGGGGAACAGTGTCCGTACCTCAGATGACAGCTAAGGACGAGACAGCGAGGTCATTTTTACTGCTCTGTTAACAGATGAACTTCCCTTCTGCCTTTCATGCGATGTGTCATGTGTATAGGATGAATAACTATTCTGATGGGTCCCTTTAGGATACAACTGTCCACCATTTCAGACATTTTAATTGATTAATCATCTCCCTTTTCATGAATCAATAAATGTAAATAAATTTTAGCATTCTATCAAAACTCCATTAGAGATGCCTTTGAGATACAAAAACAAGGTTAAGCTAACTTCCAACTCAGGAAAGCCAACACTTATCAGAAGGAAAGGCCATTGTGAATATTTTCTTTTTAAAAATCTGCTATTACAGAAACACACAAAATCCAAAATAGCCGTGGAAGTTAAACACATGTGCTCTGCCAATTAAATGTACCCCCCACATTTGGCTTATCAATTATTGAAGCTTGAGTTGATAAATGTAGCAATTAAACTTTGAAACCCTACTGTGGCCTACCAGTCAATGGAGGAAAGAATACTACGAATCATATCCCCATATGCCCACTTGTCTTTGGTTGTACACAAGCTCCAGGAGTCCATCAATAAAAGGGAAGGCATCTTCCTTACACACGCTGCATCCCTGCATACAATAGCTCCATAGGATGAAGACTGGGGACTCAGAGACCTCCTGGAGAATCTGATGGAAGCTACATACATTTCCCCTGAAAAATGGACAGCCTAGATTGACCAAAACTATGACAAAAGAACTACAAAATCTTCTGATGATAAAAACAAGATTTAAAATTGTTTTTTAAAAATGAATATTTAGTATCATTTGTGAAAACCATAATACGAAGTTGTTTCAGAATTAATTATTCCAAGATATGGATTAATCAAAATTTGCAAATATGGTCTAAACCACATGTGTTGAACACAAGGCCTGTGGGCTGAATCTGGCCCACCAGGACATTTCATGTGGCCGTTGCACCTGTCCTGCAGCTGTGGCACTCCGCCTGCCTGGCAATCCCAATCCCCACATTGTGGGCCCCCGACTGCCAGTATTCTGAAGACCAGCCAACACTCACGAACTGCTTCTACTTCTGACTGCTCCTCTGTCCAAGTCTTGCCCTCAGAGCATTGCCACAGGTTACCATGGCAATGCTCCATGCGGCTCACGAGAGTTAGATAGAGGAGCAGTCAGAAGCAGAAGCAGATCGTGAGTGCTGGCTGCTGGGCCTCTCTTCAGAATACTGGCAGCCAGGGGCTCACAGTGTGAGAATCAGGCTCATCAGGTGGAGAGAGAGGCAGCAGGGCAGAAGGAGCCACAGAGGAGGTGGAGAGCAGAAAGAGGAAAGGGGAGGGGGAGCAGAAAGAGGCACAGAGAGGGTCTCAACTGGGACCAAAGAGTTAAACAAAGTTAATGTAATAAACAGTGCTTGGCAATATTTGTCTGATGATTAAAAAAAAAACTTTCTGTTTTCAAAACTCATTTTTCAATAAATTGTACAATAGTTGTACCCTTGAATATCTACTTGTCATTATTTTTCCTAGACTTCTAATTTCAGAGCTAGTTATTACTAAAACCAGTAATAATCAAATGCAGACGCAAATATTTAATATGATAAAAGAGTAGATACATTTTTATATATATATATATAATGTATATATATATATATATATATATATAATGTAGATACATTTATTGCCTTTTGAGGGCAATCATAATGCTGATGTGGCCCAAGATGAAGTTGAGTTTGACATCCCTGGACAACTGATACTGTTGTTATTAGGCACGATATCAGCAATCAAAATTAATGGAAAAAGCTTTCTTTGTTTCAAACAATACCTCCCATGATTAATCATGTACCTTTTAAGCAATGGCAAAAAGAGATCTCTAAATTTATTTGACAGATAAAGAAGCTAAAAGTAAGATTTAAAGTTTTACAAGATGTCAAACAAAAAGCTGGACTTGGTCTTCCAGCTTTTAAATTGTATTATTATGCTTCTTGTATGGTATGGCGGAGCAACTGGGTTACATTGAAAAGACTTTAGCAAGTAGAAGGTTTTGACCTAAGAGTTGGATGGCATGTCTTTTTATGGTGTTATAAAATTAGAACAAAAATAAACTTTAATAATGATTTTATAAGGCATGCCATATTAAGGGTGTGGAATAAATACAAAATGCAACTTTGTCCTAAATTGCCTTTGTGGGCCTCATCACATGAAACTTTATCTGCAAGAGAAATAAATTTCAAAGACAAATGACTAACATATAAAGATGTGAACAAATAGACAACGAACAATTGTGAATGAAAACAAAAGAGGAATTGTTTCAAAGTGGTTTTGCTTTTAGACAGTTTTGCTTATAGACATTTAACCTAGTATTTTAAAATGGATAAAAATCTGTTTGGTTTTGATGTTTTGAAATCTGAATTTGAAGAGCAATTGTGTGAAGATAATGTAAAGATAATGAACATAATAGCAAAAATGTATAAATTGCTGTTGAAGACAGAGATGGAAAGTGAACAAGTGAAAGAGTATTTGATTAAATGGGTTCAAAATGTGAACCATGTTATTCAGATGGAACAACGCAAAAAGATTTCAAAGAGGACAAAAGATTTTATGTTATGTTATGATTTAAGAGAAAATTTCTACAAGATAATGTGTAGGTGGTGCCTAACTCCAGAGAAATGATTTAGCATGTATAAAAGGTATTCAAATATGTGTTGGAAACATAAACAGCCTGAAGGTACATTTTACCACATGCGGTGGACTTGTGAAAAAGCAAAAAAATATATTGACTGATGGAAAAGATTTGAAAGATAAAAATTCAAATGAAGCCAGAGATCTTCCTGTTGGGACTGACTGATGATCAGATGGACAAGAACTATATAAGAATTGTGCAATATATGACAACAGCAAGAAGAATACTCTTTGCTCAGAAGTGGAACGTTTCCACAATACCATCTCAAGATGACTGGGTGATTAAAATTATTGATATGGCAGAGACGGGTAATTGACTATCTTGATTAAAGAAGGATCTTTGAATAAATTTAAGAAAGAGTGAGAGAAAGTTACAAATTATTTTAGAGGTTGCTGGAGGAATATACTAACAGTATGACTGGAATAATATTATTAGAAGCAATATTGTAGAACGTTAGATCTACTATGTCACATTAATTATAAGTGAATGAAGATTACAAGGTTAGTAGTAATTAACTTTTCATAATCTCTTTTTGAACTTTATTAGATATTCAATAAGTTTAAATATTCAAAAGTTTATTTACTCTTGAGGAAGTGCAACAATATATCACATAATAGCTGTTTTCTGGGATGTTGGAACTCATATGTGTACCCTTTCATCCCTGTTTGTTTATGTCTGTTTTTAGAATTAGGATTAAGAGTATTTTTGTATTTAGGTAGTTTATGTTTGGTAGTTATGAGCCAGCCTGGCCCAGTGGTTTGAGCATTCAGCTACAACCTTGGAGACCAGGCTTCAGTTCCCCACTTGGTCATGGAAACCCACTGAAAATCCCATAACAGATTCACCTTAGAGTTGCCAAAGTCAGAAATGATTTGAAGGCACACAGCAACAAAGAAAAAGTTATGTTGTGTGCAGCATGTCCTTTGTTGTTGTTTTTAATCCCTATATGTGATTTTATATTCTTTTATGTGTTTAATAAAAATGTATTTTTTTTAAAAAGGAAAAACGTACTGCCCAGAAAAATCCATTTTCAGAATCACAGGAATAAAACTGAAGAAGAATTAAAATCAAACTGTTTTATACCTAGATCATGGATGCTCTGAAACACAGATTAAAAATCACAGTCTGAGAACCACAGAACCCTTAAACCCTAGGCTATGAACCCCAGCATTAACTGATTTGCACTGAGACAAGGCCAATGCAGTAGATATCTGTTTATTTGTGCTTATGAATGACAGTACAGGAAGAAACATCTGTTCCATTGCACTGAATTGGTCTAATTTGAACTATAGGATTATTACAATAAAGTACAGCACAATAAACATGTAATGCAACCTGGCAGGTAACTCTTGTTTTTGCAGACAGAGGGCTTCACAAGCACCTGGAGGGCTATAGGACCCAACTTTATATGCCCCATAAATCCCAAAGGTGACAATAGGTTGATGGGTTTGTCGGGTTTGTCAAGAAAAGGAAGGAACTATAGCCATATTCTGGTACAGAGATGGTGATGGGGCGTGAGAAAGTCTGGAAGTTATAGTCCAAAACTAATTTCTCCAAGCTCTGTCCAGGTATAGGATCACAGTGCTATACACCATTTCCCCCAGCATCCTCGTATGTGACAGCCCTGCTATCTAAGTCACTGAACTCCCTGCACTGAGTGTAAAGTGGACTTCTGTTTGTATTCCTTGGAACATGAGTAAAAGTCTCCACAAATGACCAGGAATACTGCATCATCCATGTTCCTGGCTACACAAAGTGTTCTGCCCATGTGCCACTTACACTCATTCCTGTATCCTTTTCAATGCCTGCTCAAGGCACATATTTGCTGAAGTTTAGTCTCCCAGCCAGAAGCTAAGGGCGTTGGATGCCCATTCATGGGAAATAAATATTTTCCCAGAACATTTGGTTTCTTTCACAAGGAAGAAATTCATTCAGACACTGGGATGTGGGAACATCCATGCCCTTGATACTCTAGTGTGCTACTCCCAGAAGCTTTAATTAACTGCCTATCTTGTCTTGCAGAGGTTACATTGTTTGAGCATTTTCACAAGAGGCTCCATTGGACTCATTTCATGGGCAGTAGCTTAATCTTCCCACATGCCTCAATGTCATATCAATTACCAGTTCAATACTGAATTATCTCCATCACAGTATTAAGCTAATGAGATGCACTAAAGACTCCCACCACAGGGAATACCAAATGCAATGCAAACATCCTTCCCAACTTTGCACTCGTTCATTTTTCTATGTAATTAATCCCAATTAGTGTTTCTTTTCGTTCTACACAACAATACTAACAGAATTTTCCTATCACTCTCCAAAAAGTCTTCTAGCTCCAAGACAACTGAAGGGAATTGCCTTCTTACCTGCCTACATATAGACACACACATTCACTCACTCACAAGGAAATGACCAAATGACTTACCACAACTGACAGGCAGGCAGAAGCAGACAAGGCAGAAGTCCAGTCCTTCCCTTATTCTCTAGTGTCTTTCTTCTTCAGCTTGACAACCCACCGTCCCATGCACCAAGTCTATAACTCAGATGAAATAGCACATTTCTCCATATAACTCCACAGGGGATATTAGGAATCAAGACCATCCATATCTGCACATCACTTACATGGATTCTATTTCTTGGTCACAACAAAATTGATAGACTAGTCCAAATGCCAGGTGCTGGCATTGTATATATTGTGTGAGATGAGGAGTTGTCTGAAAAAGCATTTGTGTAGTGAGACAATCTGCTCTTTTAAAAGGAAAGCAAAAATTGGAAGAGGGCAGGGTTCCTGTAAGTTCAATAATTATATTGAGCTTGTGCGTGTGCATGTGTGTGTGTGAGCGCATGTGACTTCAAGTTGCTTGCTGCCTGACAATCCCATGAATTTCACAGGGTTTTCTTCACCAAGGAATACCTAGACATGGTTTGCCATTACCTTCCTCTGTGCACAGATGCTAGATGTGCTGAAATGCAGCAGTACAAGTTTTCCTCTCTTCCCTCCTCATCTTTTTTTCTTTTGTGCTGTCTCCTTTTAGACTGCAAGCCTGCAGGCAAGCACTGTATTTTACTGACCATGGATAGTGAACTGTGTGAGTTATCTTTGGCTAAGAACTGGGATAAAAATGCAGTCAACCAATCAACATGATGTATAGATAACCCTGGGGAAGCTAGATTATGTTATCAAACATTTTCCAGAAATGTCCAGATTTGAGATTCCACCCTCTCAAACTTGTCTGGGCAGGAGGGGTGAAGCAGCAGTGGTGATGGAACAGAACAATGGAGGCAACCAGATCACTATACAGCATACCCTAAAAAACTGAGGACCAGGAGAGTCATCCTTTCTGACCCTGACTCCCTCCAGATACTACTCCCATCATGTTTAGGTAGCATGGCTTAGAATGCAAGGCCCTATAGTCCAAAAGAACTTGAGGGCACTGAGATAAAGATCACCACCACCATCATAGCTTTCCTTTTGCAAGACCATTTTTCTTGCCTTAAGTTTTCTAACCCCACTCCCTTTCACTTGTCAAGGATTCAGTGCTCTTGTTTCAGACTTTCAGTCGGGACAATAGGCCATTAATCTCTTCCGTAGGTGTTTACTGGTAGAGAAACAGAAGCATGTGATCCAAGCTTTTGGAAAGATTTGCTTGTAATCAGTGTGATTAGCTCAGAGTCTGCTCTTAAAAGAAGGGTTATGAATGGCCTCAGGTTGCCATACAATGAAAAATGCTTGTCTGCATTTCAAAGCTCTTGCCCTGCTAACCCTTGGCTCAGCATGTAGCTGGCTGAAGTGCAGTGTGCAGAACCCAACTGAATGGAGTGCAGTGGCCTTGACAACCAGCACTCATAAACTTGTATGTGTCAATCTTTTTGTAACAAAGGGCTATTTTCCTCTGATACATCAAAAGAAGCATGTACTTTTTATGGGGCAGAACCCATAATCTTGCGTTGCAGGAGACCATGAACCAGTGATGTGATGTTTATGGTAGAAAACAGCTAACGTCAATCAAGCTTTGTTCTCCAAAGTGCAACACTAAACACCTTGACAAAGGATGGATGCACATTGACTTCAATAAGCTTTAAAATCACTACACAGACCAAAAGTGAATGTTAGGAGTATAGATAGACTTTCTTAATTTTGCCATGGATATACACATCTAACTGTCTTGTTTAAAACCACAACAATGGTCATGCTAGGTCTAATCAATGCCATGTAGTCAAGAATATGGTTCCCTCATGCAGTGGTACTAAAAGTGGTGCTCTTTGGACCAGAGCCAGTCCACAGGCCATCATCTGCCAGTCCACAGAATTTCCAGAAAAGAACAAAACAGCTGGAGCCAATGGGTACAGATATGGTACCATTAGAGGAAAAAATGCCAAACTCACATATCACACAGCCTGAGAAGCACTGCCCTAAGTCATCAACCACCTTGCTCTGTGCACTGTTCATGAAGGTAATGACAATCTTCTTCTAATGGTTACCAACAGCACCTTTCAGGTAATAGTATGCTACATCTATATACTGAACTCTATGCATCTCTCATGACTATAAGAACTTCCAAGAAAGAACCTGGTTAATGTGCACCTGATCCCTGCAGAACATTCAAGTAGACATGGGAAGGGGAGATAATGATGGGACCATTGTGGCACTCTCAATTTCCTATCCCATTATCATCTCTGGTCAAACAGGTTGTGAGTTTTTTTAATTTTTTACAAAAATCCATTTTATCAGAAACAACAGCTTGGAGAGAGTTAAAAATAGAGCACCTTACCTTTCCCATGCGATAATTGCTCTATCAAAGTATGTGTAGGCGCAGTGCAAGGCTAGCTCTGACTATGCAGTCCACACAGCTGTCATGCCCTGGATAACATGCAATCCATAGACTCCACTCTGAGGTAGATAGTAGTGTTTATTTGTAGCAAAGCAAGCGACATAGTGCACTTCTTCCAAAGTTGCTGAGACTGAGGATACATGGTGCTTACAGTCTCTACACCCATACATACAAATTTTAGGCACACAAGCAATGATCAGAGAGGTTCATACATTTAACATCACCCTGCATATTTAGACATTTCCCAGAACTGCATTTGTTTATCTTCCTTTCATCCTTGGTGCAGAAATATCTTTTCTGTCCCTGATCTTAGACACTGTGCGTTCCCAAAACATTTATTTCCATTTTCTGTTTTCACTCACTCTGATCTTCTCCCCCTTGTAGGATACATTGGAGAAATAGGCAATAAAGCAATTGAACATTTGATACATTGTTATACACAGCCAAATACCAAATGGATACATTTTTGCAATCCTCAATTAACACTCAATACTTTGTAGCACTCTATCTAAACTCTAGCAGAGCTCCTAGCATTCCTTCTACACTGTCATTCACTATTAAACTGTACATTCAGCAGCTCTGCATACGACAGGCATCCTGACAATATGTGACTTTTCACAGTAGGGACTGTGCATGCATGTCCTTCATGGATAGTCCCTTTCTCTCAGGACAGTTCTCCATTTCCATGATTTCATGCTATGAATGGGAAAAAGTCAAAAACCAATTAAGTACAAAAGATCCACTTAAGTGGTTATCACACTGTTATTCTGAATGTTTTAAACATATATTTTCTTCTTTCATGGAAACAATTTAACATCCAATCAGTAAACAGTTTTGAAATTAGCATCCCGGTATAATCTATCCACTAGCAAAGGTGCTATCAATGCATCTTGTTCAACATTTTTAAACAGTGATCATAATCATTGCTCTAAATATATGTTCCAAGAACTCTAGGTTCCTAATCCAACCAATGGTTTCCTCATCCTTAGCTTGTTTCATTTGCTGCTCCATACTCTTGGAATTACCTCCCTGAACATTTGTGGACTGCTCCTTCTCTTATTATTTTTCAATCTCAGTTAGAAACCTTTTTGTTTTCAAAAGCTTTTAGAGTTTAGTTTAATGTTGTTTTATAATTTTGCATAGCTTGATCGCATGTATTTGTCAGTTTGCTTAATCCTATATTGGATTTTTGGTATCTTACCTGAATATTATTTCTTCCTTCTGTGTTTGCGTTTGTGTTTGTGTGTGTGTGTGTGTGTGTGTGTACACACATATTTTAGATTGTATGCCATTGGTAGAATCCACTGTTACTGGTTATTTTACATTACTTTACTTGTTAAATGCCATGTACATAGAAGGACCTATATAAATAAACAATCATCATCATCATCATGAAGAAGCTGTTCTCTTTAATCTTTAAGTCTGTTACTGAGTAGATGTTGAATAGGCTTCTCTGAGGAGATGCACAGATGTTCAAAACTTGCTGGGCAATATGAAAAAGAATTGATTTTTTAAAAACATTGCACTCATTAACTTTGGCTTTTCTTAGAGTGCTTTGGGAAGCAGTAATATAAAGACCTGTTTTCCAATTTAGTTCATAATACTTTATTACACTTGCTGGGGAGGAGAAATCAATGTGTTTTTTTATGTTTTAGTCATCTAGTGTTCATAATGTCATCTGATTCCCCATCCACACCAAGGCCCATTCACCATCTATATAGCAACACCCACCTGCTCTGTTCCCCCACTCTTACTGTCTTCTATTTATCTTATGCTCCGGTCCTTGCCCACACCAAGGACCTGTTCACACTACACAGTTATATCACTATGACTCCATTTTTCAGTGCCATGTCAGCATCCTATGGAATTCTCAGGTTTGTAGTCTGGTGAGGCTCTAGATCCCTCCACCAGATCTAAGTACTCCTTAAACTGCCAATCCAAAGTTTCCATAAGATGGAACCATGGCAGTCAAAGTAGCATCATAGCACTATAACTATCTAGTATGAAAGGACTAGAGGTGGTTTTGAAGCATATACACACACATACATACTGACTTCTCTCACTTAATCCATAATCCCGTAACTTCTTATTATCTTACAGGCTACTTACTGTTATGTTCTTATACCTGGCCCATTTTTTTAAAGTTATATCTTCTCTTGCTTTCACAGTATCATTTCCTTCCTCTTTTGCACTGTCTTATAGTCATTGTACAATAGTGATGAGTCCCTCCCTTGACCTTGGCAAACATGCCTGGATGAAGCAGGTATAAGCTTGCCGATGACCTGCAGGAAGAGAAGAGAGGTCATTGCCTCCATTTTTGAAGTTGCTGTTGCAGATCTCTCTCTCTCTCAGTTATGCCCTGCTGCCACCCTCCTTTCGCCCTGAGCTGCTCCCCATAGTAGGAAGGAGAGAGAAAAGGCACATCCATGAGCAGGAGGGAGATGACGGGAAGAAGAAGAAGTGCTCTCTCACACAAATGCACAAATGAAAGATGGAGAGAGATGGAGAGGGCAGTGCATTATCAAAAACATAATTTCACTATTTAAAAGCCTTAGCCAGCCAGCACAGAGTGGTAGCAGAGAGGTGGACAGAGGAGAGATCGGGGAGCCCCGAATTGTGCAAGATGATTTCATAGAGCAACTACTTCTTGGCAATCACATACACAAATAATGGGAAACATTAGATGCTGCTCCAAAATAAAAACCCCAGTGTAATGCAATTTAAGCAAGCAGAACCAGAAAAAAAGTAAACAAGACCTGGCAAGAACAACCTCAGCAGCTAAAGGAGAGGAACGGAGGACAAAAAGAATGCTTGCTGTGGATGTTAGCCACAGATATCAGAAGGGGTCCCAGAAATGGCAAGGTACTACCTCAGAAATTTATCGATCCATTGCACTCAGTGTCACTGCTACACATTGCCATCAAAAAACACAAGATAAAATGGTGTGCTCCTGCTTTGCTATATGACCCTCTTTTCATTTGTAGCTGTGATCTTATACATGAACACACAACACTTCTCTTTCTAGTTATCCTCAAGAGGACAGGCCTCAATTTCACATGCCCAAAAGGTTACTGGCCATGTTTGATTGAATCTTGAAACTGAGGCTATCCTGCCGCTGCCTTCATGGAATGCTCTATTGTTCTGGGGTGACTCCCTCACATTGCTCCCAGTCTTCTCTGGGGGTGTCCTAAATTGGTGTCAGGCTTTCCTTACCCACACGCATGTATGCAAAAACACACTGTCCAACTGTTGAACTTTTGAATTTCTTTAAATGACACATTTACAAGTTACATCCCCTTGAAGTATATCTGATTCCACACAAACACACCAAATGGAAAATTCCTGGTCCAATTTGTTGGTCAGTGATAATTTCATCTTGAATTACACATTAAATTAATTTCAGGAGCAGCCGTTGACAGCTCAAGAGGGCCTGGTCTGATGAGCACAGACAACTCCAGTGCAAGTTCAGCAGGTAAGCCCATTTTGCATTCTGAGCACAGTATGAATTTTAAGGCAGGAAAACTCTCCTCAGAATACAACCAGCCCTTACTGAAGGGTATTCTGAAGAGGAGGCCACACAAGGAATATAATGCAACAAAAACTTCAAAAACAAAAGCTTTACTGGAGTAGGCCTTCCAACAGGTGGCTACAAGCAGAGCTAAGGAAGAAAACTGCCAACACTACTTCAGAGTAGACTAAAACATTTCATTTTTTGACAAACCAAGAAAGCAATGCACTACCAATATGAACTATAGATTTTTATATTCTAAGCATATTGTATCTCAGTGGTACAGTGCCTAGTTCAGAAACAGCTCTAAACTAGGACCCTATTCCTTAGCAGGAAGCGCAAACTCAAGAACAGTCATTTACTCCTATTGTTAGTACACACTGTTACCCTGATTTCTGGGGTCCCATGGGGGATGCCTTAATGTGCTCCACGTGATAGGGAATGGAAGCTAACCAGAGCATGAGCAATAGTGATGGGAGAGGCAGGGTAACCTAGCGGGGTCTTTTACCCAGTTTTTACGGGGTCAGGCCAAGTCAAAAACCAAACAAAGATGTCCTATAAAATGATTTTATTGAATGAAAGTCTCACGCACCAACACAATCACTCACACACTCACTCAAGACCTATTAAGAAGCAAAAGAGAGGAAACTGGATAGCGGAAATATTGACGGGATTGTAGCTGGGGTAATACTGCACCTTTTCCTGAAGTCCTTGGTCCAGGAAAAACAGTGAAGAAGCGTAGCTCAGCACGGAGAGGGCTGAGGGGATTACTCAACTGACGGAGAAATGGTCTGCTGGTATGACCGGGAGTGATCCAAAGAAACACTCAAAAACTTGGACTATTTGTAGGGAGAAAAGTGCCTTGAGGGCAAATCCTCTCCCAGGGAGAACAAAAGGTGTTGCAATGGAAAAGAAGCTCCACAATGGCAACTCCTTTTGCATGATAAGATCACAAGGTGTTGCCAAAGTTTCAGGATCTTCAGTTACTTTGGGTTGTGGTGTGAATTTTATGTAGATAGCAATAAAATCCTGTCAGGCAAGGACTATCAGTGCTCAACTCGGAGGAAAACACACTAATCTCCTAAAGTTGGCTCCTTAGTGGCTGAGGACCCTTTATCTACTGTGGGTTTGCACAGCTTGAGGTCTCCTGGGGCTACGTGATAGAGGATTGTACTGGCCTGACCTGGTTTTCGATCGTTTGACCATTGCTGCCTATGTGCTTATCCGAGTGACCTCTTAGACATGTTGAATCATATTTTAATATCAAAATTGCAGACCCAGGGACAGGGTTTATCAGTGAAGTAACAACAGAGTACTCAAAGCATCAATTCTGTCTCATCTGATTTCACATTAAAATTTACTTTTACCCCATCCACTCTGCTAATTTAGAGACTTTTCCAGGGAGGCAATCAACTCACTAAGATCTAATGAAAAGTTAAAACGGAGCTGGGACCTACTGGTGGCATCTCAGCCCTATCATCTACCTTCCCACTCACAGTGATTGGAATGAACATATTAAAATCAATTAGGCTATGGATTAAGTTTGATATTTGCCAAAGGAAAAAAAGGGCAACTTATTTTTCAATTAAAGTATTTGATTTAGGCTTTCAGCATAAATTTTTGTCCACGATTAAGCTATGAATTAAGTTATTAATTAAATAAAAATAAATACAGACAGAGAAAAACAGATTTTTAGATAGTGACGACTTGCTTTTGTTAGTCCCTTAGGGCTGCAGAATTACTGAATTTATGTCACAAGATTCAAAGGACTTGGAAATAGATCCAAAAAGTGCTTTAGAGGTTAGCATTCTCAGTAAAACCACAGAGCTTAAAAAATAAAGCTTAAAATTAATAATAAAATATGCACCCTCTTCTTCTTCTTCTTCTTCTTCTTCTTCTTCTTCTTCTTCTTCTTCTTCTTCTTCTTCTTCTTCTTCTTCTTATTATTATTATTATTATTATTATTATTATTATTATTATTTTACTGAAACATACCTTTCTTTGTCTCTTTCTTGGTATACAGAGGTTTCAGGAAATTGTAGAAGTTCTTGAAATGCACATGAAGCAAAGACCAAAAAACCCACAAATTCCAACCCTTAACAGCATGATTTCAGACAACTTTCCCCTCCAGGTTACAAAACACTTTTTCTGTCAAAGATTGGTATTTCCAAACACCCTGAGGGATTAAAATTCAGTCCTACAAATACAAAAATGTTTTACACTATACCAGTGTTCTTGATTTTACCAAATATTCACCAAGATGTGTTTTGGTAAACATATTAAAAGGTTTAGTTTTTATTACCTTGCAAAACTGCAATGAAAAGAAAGAACAACTACAATTTGATTTATTAGAAAATAAAATAAATGATTATGAACTGAAAAATTGAAATCTGTTATGATTTTTGCTTTAAAATCTAATTTTAAAATGCAAAAGTGGTTAGAGAATTGGACTTGAATTTGAGAGATCCAGTCTAAATCTCCACAGAATTTTCAAACTCTCTGTCAGGGGCTCCGCCCCTCCGGAGCCTTGGAGGCCACCGCGGAGGCGGCTCCCGAGGCGGAGGACATCCCGGTCTCCTCACAAGTCACGGAGGAGGCCTCCGGCGCTGGGAACAGCTGCCCAGACGCCGACAAGGCCACCGCCGCCGCGGAGGGGGCCGCGGACTCTCCTGCCGCCGAGGATGAGGCCACGGGGGCCTCCGCCGCTGAGGAAAGCTGCCCGGACCTCGCCCGAACCTCCGCCGCCGAGGAACTCACCCAGGAGGCTGCCGCCGCCGAAGGAGACGCCAACGAAGCTGCCGACATGGAGGGGAGCCGCCCAGACGCCGCTGGGGACGACAGCGAGGCCGCCAACGCCGGGGGAGGCCGATCAGGCGTACTCCCGGGGTGGGCAGGGCCCAGGCTCCACTCTGGGACACCGCCCACCCGCGGTCCCGATCCTGAGGAGACCGTCGGCCTCCCTCCCACGTTTCTGCAGCGGCGGCAGGCCAAGGAGGCTGCCCGCTGCTCTCGACGGCTGCTGGAGCGCCGGCTGCAGGCTGAGAGCTCTCAGCTGGCCGATGGCTCTCAGCTGTGAGCCCGGCTGAGGGCTCCCAGCTGCGCGGCAGCTCCCGGATTGGCCGACACCGGCCCTGAAGGCCTACTTAAGGCCAGGAGGAAGCGGAGTTCAGCACGGAACAACAACCGTCGGGTCTCCGTGTGTTGTCCGTCCGTGCCGTGACCTTTGCCTGCCGTGTTCCTGTCCAGAAGTCCTGCCAGCCAGCTGACCGCTTATTATCCGGGTGAGGAAACCCTTTCTTTTGTTACTACGTTTTGCCTGCTGCGAGGACTGCCTTTGTTTGTTGTTGGACTGCTGGCTGAGGCTTCTGAGGCGAGTCCCGGCTCAAACCTGCCCCTAGCCTGCCTGGCCCCGCCCAGCCACCGACACTCTCTCCCTCTCAACCTGACATTGAATTAGGCCATTTCCGCACTAGATTGTTATAGTACTATTATTCCACTTTCAAGACCCTACGGAATCCTGGGTTTTCCCGAGGGTCTGCAAACTCTAAGATTCTATAGGATGTTGAAAGTGGAATAATAACACTACAACATCTAGTGAAGGAATGACCTTGCATCACTGACTTGTAGTTAGGATAAAATTGGGAAGGGAATACCTATGTACATTGCCATGACTTCATTGGATAAAAGGCAGTATATAAATATAAATAACAAAAAACAGTAAAGGAACAGCTACTAAAAATCCAATTAAGTATCAAATGGAAAGATGCATATTTAAAAATCCTGATATGATTTGGGAGTTCATCTGGGAAGACTGGTCATTACTATTCTGCTGGAAAAATCAAAGTGCATTTGGCAAAAAGTGCCTCACTTCATATAAACTGAGCCATAACATTGCATAGTTGTGAGTTTCTCTGGAGGCTGAACGCACAGGCCATTTCCGCATGAGACTGTTATAGTGCTATGATTCCACTTTCGACATCCTATGGAATCCTGGGGTTTACAGTTTAGGGAGGGGCCGGCCAGCCCCTCCCGAAACTACAAACCCCAAGACTCCATAGGATGTCGAAAGTGGAATCATAGCGCTATAACAATCTCATGCGGAAATGGCCACCGATTAAAAATAAAATGTGGGGGGAAGAAGTAGGAGCAAAAATTAAAATTTACAGAAATGAGTAAAGCCTTTTCCATACATTGTTATCACCAGAGGTGCTGAGGACCAGCATCTTCTACATGCAAAACATAGGCAAAGTACCTGTGGCTAGTGTGTTGGACTGGGACATGGGAGAACCAAATTCAAGTCTGCAGAGAGACAGGAAACACATTAGTATATCTGTGGCTGGTCACTATTTCTCAGTATGACCTACCTGACATGGTTGTTCTGATGAATGCCACCTTGCATTCATGGGAGGAAAAGTATACATGGAAATAATAACAAGCTAAGTAAAGTATTTTCCTCCAAAGAAGGATTTTTCTTCCACCAGACAATTTAAGGAATATTTCAGTGAAGCAACAATTGCAAATATAGACCAGTCTGTCCAAATAGGGATTAAAAATACCAAGAAACCATACAAGCATATTTACCTAGTTATTAATCAGCTGTTTGATAAATAAAAATATCTATAGGAATATTTTATGATTTTAGTTCATGATTAAAGCTTGGTGTTTTAATTAATTCCAAAGCCAAGATATTTTACACCATCATCAGAAGGGCAGTTTGCATCCAAAGGGTCAGCTTGTGCCGTCAGTCAGATCCAGAGGCTCCCCTGAAAACTAAAGTGGGTGCTCTTGACCCTGGGAATTTTGTTGGGGTTCACATAGGAATCTGTCAGCTAAAGCAAGAGGGAAGCTAGGATAATGAGGTAACAAGGAAGGAAGAAAAGGAAAGCAAAAGAAGGCTTTTTTGTGGGTACATTTCCTTAACTCCAAAGCTCAAAACAGGAATTTGGGAGGGTGGGCAGTGGAGTCTTTCCCTTCATTTTTGTAAGGCTTTAAGTGTAATAATACAATATACATCTGAACATGAATTTTAAGTTAACTGTATTATTAAAAGCATCTCTCTTTGAAGGTAAACATAATTTAATTAGATTTTTTTAAAATTTCATTCTTTATTCATAAAATAATAATAAAATATCACACATCCTCAAATTCTTACATTAACGTTAAATTAACATTCCATTCATACTGTAAATTGAGTAATGGTATTACCTGTCATATCCTAAATATTCTCTCACACGCTAAATATATTTATGACATTGAAATTTCCTACTATCTTGTTTGTTTCCTCTAGTTGTTGCATATGTTAAATTTGATTCACTATGTACCATATTAGAAATCTTTTCTTATTCAAGTTTCCACCATATATTCATGCAAGGTTTACCGTCCATCCTATCTACACCTTATCTTGCTTTCATTAGACTTTGATTTCCCACCTATTAACAATGTAGTTAGTTACCAATTCCCAGTCCTTCTCTACTTCTTCAGTGACTTTTCCCCTCAAAGATTGGGAAAATAGATCACTTTCTTTTAGTTCCATAACTTTAAGGAACCACTGATCCATGTTCGGTGTTTCGGCATTTTTCCACATTCTAGCAAAATTTATTCTCGCTGCTGTAACTAAATTCAGTAATACCCTATAATTTTTACTTGCAAATGTCTTTTCAAAAATATATAGCATATTAACAAGTAAAATTCAGGGGCCATTGAAAAAGTAATATTAAAAATTTCTTGTATTGCCTGATGTATCTTCTTCCAGTACTTATTGGTAATTTCACAGGACCACCAAATGTGAAAGTATGTCCCAATTTTCTCATTGCACTTCCAACATTTATTGTTTCCCAATTTTTAATTTTTTTCTATTCTTTCTGGAGTAAGGTGATATCTATACATCATCTTCATAAAATTCTCTTTTAAATCGCCTTCTCCCAGTGTTCCAACAAGATTTTGTGATGTAAATTTTGGGCCCACTGAACCATCGTTGGTTTGATGATTTCCTCTTCCATTTGTCGCAACAGAAAGTATTTATAGTATTGGGAGATCTTATGCTGCGTTTTAGTGAAAATTACAGTTTCAAGTTGACTATATTTCTTTTGTGTAACAAATCCTTCTAATTTTAAGTCCATCTTGAATCTCTCCTTTAACTGTAGATATGGAAACCAATTTAATTCTATTCCTCGTTGGGCAAGCTCTTCACGAGTTTTAAATCTTATTTCTTGATTCTGTATATCTAACAAGTCTTCGTGTTTAAGCCAATCCTTTTTATGATCCACCCATTGTGCAAAAAAAAGCCTCCTGTGGGGAGATTCAGAGCAGTATTTTGTTGTAAGTGCTTTTTTTGATACATAGCCAAATTTTTAACAAAGATTTTCTTACATAGTGATTAGTAAACTCCTCATCAATTTTAGCTTTCCCGTACCAATTTAATTAGATTTTTAATGTGTTAGCCCTTTTCCATCAACTTTTCCTTCTTAACCCTTGCCCTCCAGTGTCTCCATCTTACCTGCCATCATGGTCCTATGTAAACACTAAAAAATCAGGGAGGGGAACTATTATCTTCCAAAAAATCTGTAGAACAAATTCTGTGCTGGGGGGGGGGGAATGATAATGTCCCAGGAGTGCATCACCTTCTAGATCATGCCCTCAGAAAGTGTTTTACAAACAATGCAATTACGCTCCAGTTTCTAAGCCCCTTGTTATGATATCCCCCTTACCATTGCTGATGATATCAAGAGCTGCTAAAATTCCTGATAATTGAAAGGGTCAAATTTCTGCTGTCTCTCTCCTGGTGCAAGTCATCAGTCAGGGTGGCCCAGATGGTCTTTGCCTTAAAGCCAGCTGATTTTTGCCTGAGCTGCAAATAGGGTTGTTGTAAAAACATCCAATACTGTATCAGTCGTTCTCAGACTAAAGGGGATTGGATCAATACAGAAAGTGCCCTGTGTTTGCTAGCTGATGTCTGATATTGTCTGATAGTTTCAAATATAAATAGATGGGATGTTGGGAGATCTATAACTGAGGAACTCCCACTTTTAAAAAAGTTAATAGCAATTCCTTGTGAGTGCGCATGCATTTACAAATGCACAAATCAGGTCAGAACTGCAGAGCTGGGAATGGGGATTAATCTTTCCCCAGTTAATGCCGCAAGCACTGAAGATGCTAATCACCCCATGGGGGAAATAGCAACTGTTAAAGGTAATTTTGATATGAAAAAGAACACCTATAAAGGGTCAGACCTCACTATAACTTCTAGGAAGGTATCTGGTTTTATTTGAGTGTCCAGAGCTGTTTCTTTTCCTTCGTCAATAAAGAAGCAAGATATCCTGAATATGGATTTTTACATGTCAGGTTATCTTGTAGTCTTAGATAACCATTGTAATTAATGATTGGACAAATTCACAGAGCACAGGTTTCCTGAGAAACAGTTGCTGTGACATAAAACGAAATCCCCATGTTCAGAAGCAGTACATATTTTATTACTAAAGGTTGGGGAAATAACCAGAAAGGCTATCAAAGAGAATAGTGCACATTTATCTCCTCAGTCCAGAAGGATTTTCATTCCAACTGGGATTTTTTCTTTCTCTCTCTCTCCCTGTCTTTCTCTTTCCCTCTCTCTTCTTTCCTTTCCTTTTGCTCTTCAGTTTTGCCCCTTTTCTTCAAGCATTAAGCAGCTAATCCAAAAATGTTCTCAGGGTGGAACTTTCTCCTTTCAAGTTTATCTTCTAACTGTGGACTTCAAGAGAAAGAGAAGGCACGAGTGTTTGCTCTGTCACTGGTGTTACTGTGAGACTGAGCCCATGGGCAAAGCACCAGTGGGCAGATTTCTTCAGCACTTCATTCATTACTGCTTCATCAAGGTGACAAGCAACAGAGCTCCCAAGGAGCCTTCCATGGTGGGCTGATGGATGGCACCAAGAAGGGTGAAGAACTGATTAATATTTATGGACCAGACACGTTTTAGTGGAGAACAGAAGTCGGCAGTCATTTTCTGCAACAAATGATTAAGTGAATGAGACCCGTCATGAATTCAGATCACACTGGAAAAGTTGTAGGGAATGGAAAGGACAGCAAAGACGTAGCCTTAGGGTTTTTCCCCTTCACAAAACCACCTCATGCCTTAAAAGGCTTTAGTGGTGGGTACAAAGTGTATTAGAGGCTATAGCATGGGGAGCAAGGTATATGCCACAATGCCCGAATCTGGAAGAAAAAGGGGTTCCAAATGGTAATCCCATGAGTAACAAGTGTCCAAAGTCCATGGCTAGTTGCAGCCTTGGGTAAATACAAGCAACTAGCTATTTATATATGATATTTGATAGCCCACTGATCTGAGCAGTGGAAATAGCAGACCTCTAAACTCCTCAGGCCTGGCCCTAGGATGTGCTGGTGGTCTGGACAAAGAGTGCCTGCTTTCCCCTCAACTTGTATCTCTCTCACCTTATAGATTCCTCTTTAAAAATTAATTTATAGTGCTCCTTGTGTGCATAGTGTTTGTAGGACTTGGTAATGTCACTTCAGGATAAAGCTATGTTCCTTTAATTTTGTTCCACAATGGATAAAGACCAAGGAACAGCATAGGGTGGTGGGTGTCACTCTGTAAATCAAAGAAGTCAGTGTCAGAAAATCTCAAACAGAGCAGACTCCTCCTCAGAGTAGCACACCTAAGAGGCAATTTCATACTGAGGACATGCTGAAAGCCCTGTGACAAAAAGGCTCACTGTCATCTTGAAATGGAAAGTGAAATTAAGGAGGCATCCAATGGAGAAAGTGTTGTAATAATTGATGACTTCAAATTACCCTTATGTTGACTTGGTAAGTGTGTGCTCCTGTCATAACAAAGAAATAAAATTTCTAACTATCCTAAAAAACCATGGCCTAAAACACTTGGCCATTGATCTGACTAGAGGAGAGGAGACCCTGAACTTAATCCTAAGTGGTACCCAAGTCTAGTGAGTTATTGAATGAATTTGAATCAGTGACCAAAGCATTATGAAAAGTAATTTATTTATAAGGAGAAAATTGCCAAGGAGTCTCTCATAACCATACTTGACATCAAAAGAAATTATTCATATGAGATTACTAAGGTAGTCAAGTAGGTCAAAACCTCTCCAAAATGCTTGGGGGTTCCTTAAAACACATTATAGAAGATCAGGTATAGGATATGGTTTGTTGTTGTTATTAACTGCCTATCAATTTGACCTTCGCCTATGGTGACCCTACAAATCAGAGGTCTCCATGTCATTGTGTCATCAGCAGCCTTGCTCAAGTCTTCCAAACTCAGTACTGTGGCTTCCTTAAGTCCACCAACTTGTAATATGGTCTTCCTCTTTTCCTACTGCCTTCTACCCTGCCAATTATTATTGTATTTTCAAGCAAGTCATGTCTTCTCATGATATGTCCAAAGTATGACAGTTTCCATTTAGTTATCTTGGCTTCTACGGAGAATTCAAGCTTGATTTGCTCTAGGATCCATTTATTTGTCTTCTTGGCAGTCCAGAGTATCCACAGAAATCTTCTTGAAGAATCTTGAGATTCAGAGGAATCTTGAATGTGAAGAAAGTAACATAACATAATATAACAGGGACGATAATTCCTTTGATTAGAAGACTACATAATTCTGATATATAATAATTGTACAATAGAAACGTGATAGATATATAAGGTACATTTGTATAAGGTATATTGTACATATATATGAAGTACATTTAATATATATACAAACTATAATGCATAGAATGTAAAGAATATAGGATATTAATATTGGATAAAGCGCTACGCACATAAACATGGGGGGAACGGTAATACTTGTAAATAACTCTATGTGTTTACTGTACAAATCATGCATTTTTGTTTTATTTTCTTTTTATTGTTTTATTTTCCTTTTCTTTTTAATTATATATAATACAATTTTTTTTAAAAAAGAATTCTTCTCCACCACCACATTTCAAAGGAGTCGAATCTCATCCTGTTAGCTTTCTTCACTGAACAGTTTTCTCAACCATACATAGAAATTGCAAATACAGTGGCATAGACAATCCTGACTTTAATATTCAATGATACATCTTTATAATTCAGGATCTTGTCCAGTTCCTTCATAGCAGCCCTTCTAACTCCTAGTCATCTTCTAATTTCCTGCAGTCTCCAGTTTGATTAATGACTGGGCCAGGATACAGGAAATCTCAGTGTCTTCACTGTCTGCATTAAAATTATGTAAATCATCTGTGGTAATCATTTTTGTTTTCCTAATGTTAAACTGTAAACTTGCCTGTGTACTTTCTCCCTTGATTTTCTTTAGTGATTGTCCCATCTCTTTGCTATTTTCTGCTAGTATGGCATCATCTGCATATCTTAAATTGTTGGTGTTTTTTCCTCCAGATCTAATCCAGCTTTGCGTATGATGTTCAGTGAACAAGCTACATGGATAGGATGATAAAATGGAGCCTTCCCTGACCCCCTTGCCAATTGGAAACCCTTCTGTTTCTCCCTATTCTGTCCCAACGGTGGCCTCTTGTGTTGAATACAGATTATGTATTACAATAATCAAATGTTTTGGTGCACTCATTTCTTCAAGAGTGATCCACCATTTTTCATGATCCACACAGTCAAAGGCTTTGCTATAGTCTGTAAAGCACAGGCTGAAATTCTTTGATGCTCTCCATTATCCAACTTAGTGTTTGTAATATGATCCTTCATACCTCTTCCTCTTCTGAACCCAGCCTGGACCTCTGGCATTTCTTGCTCCCTATATGAGAAATGTCTTTGTTACAGAATTTTGAACATCACTTTGCTTGCATGGCAGAATGATGCAATGGTCAGGTGGTTACTGCAATTCCTGGCCTCCTCTTTCTTGGGGATTGGAATGTATATTGAGCATTTCCAATCTGTGGGCCATTGTTTCACTTTCCATATTTTTTGACAGATTTTAGTTAGAATTTGAGTAGACTCTGCCCCTGTTGGTTGAAACAGCTCTATTAGTGTGCTTTCTGCTCCTGGTGATTTATTTCTTGCAAGTGCTTTGTGTGCAGCTTCCACTTCACTTTCTGAAATTGTTCTTCTTCAACTGTTTCTTCCATGAATGAATCTGTCATGCTTTCATCTTTTTTCATACAGTTCTTCATTGTTTCTACTGGCTTATTTCTTCTTGATCATGAAGTATGTTCTCCTTCTCTTGGTTTAAATTTACTTCAGATCTCAGAGGTAAATTTTAAAAAATGGAAAAGATCTCCTGTTCTACTTTCTTTGTTGACATATTTCTTCTATTTATCTGCATTGAATGTTATTGTTCTCCTTCTCCCTTAGCATAAGTCACTGAACAGTTGTGTGCAGGGTTCTGACTATTTCTGTCACCTTTTACTTTTGCTTCTCTTCTGTCCTTAACTGCTTGAAGAGTTTCATCTGTCATCCAATGAGATTTCTCTTTCTTTTTGGCTGCTGCTATTTTCTTTTTACATTTTTCCCTTTCAAAATTTGCATATATCTCTTGACTGCTTTTGCTACATCTCTCCTCACTATTAATGCCACCCCATTTCTTCTTAGATTTGCGTTTCCTGAGTATAACACTGTGCAGTTAGCTGACTGAAAATGTCCCATTCCTGTCCACTTTAGTTCGCTCCCTCAAGCATTGCAATGTTTATACATTCATTTTCTTGTTTTACAATGTGTAGCTTCCCCTGATTCATATTTCTCACAATCCATCTTTCTATAATATATGTTGTGCAGCTTCGGACTTTCCTTTCACCTCTGAGCATGTCAACAGCCAAATGTCCTTTTAGCTTAAGACCAGATGAATCATTAGCTACAATGTTACTCATGCCCTCTCCTCTTCCCCAGTATCTCATTAAGAATCATCCAGCCTGAGCATCCTGACACTATCTCTTGTTTCATTTTGGACTGTTTCACCATAGGGTTTTCAAGGTAAAAAACTTAAGGAGTGGTTCTCCATTGCTTTCTTCTGCCCAGTACTAACAAGCATTAGCTTTGCTGCCACTGCCATTGTCTCTAAGAGATCCTCCACCAATGTCTCTCTCTCTCTCTCTCTCCACACACACACACACACACTCTGTAGCTGTTTGGCGCATTTAGTCTGGCTCCTCAGCAAAAGCCTGTCTGACATGGGACATCCTCCTTACCTCACAGGAGTGTGCAGTCCCACCACCATGGAAGGTAGTGCCACGGTGGGGTAGACTGTGGTACAGAAAAAGTATCACCTAGTCCAAGAGCTCACTTGCATGATTTGGAAGCACTATAAAGGTAGCTCCATTTGGGAAATCAGAAGTCTTACCCAAATATGAAAAATATAGTTGTACAGTGCAGGGGAAAAAACAATATGTTACAGTCATACTATTAACACTAACAATTAAAAATTAAATATACCAGAAGTAGAAAATTAGCTAGGGAGGCAGTTGGACTGCTGAATGACAAGGGAATTAAAAGACTCATAAAAGAGCATGAGGCTTTGCAAAGAAGCTAAATGAATGATTTGTGTCCCTATTAACAGCAGAATGTTAAGAGCAGACACCCATGCTGAAAAAATAGATGACACAAGACATTTTAGATCTTATTTGTTAACAAAAACAAACAAAAACTCAGAGTCCAGATAGAGCTTATCTAGAAGGTCTTAAATAACTCAAATTTCAAAAGCGCTAAGCTTCTAACAAAACATGTAGCATGTTCCAGCTCTACTAAAGGACTGGGCAGTGGTCAGTTCCATGGCAATTTTTAAAAAGGGATTGGGGTTGCAGGCAGGTCTAGGAAAGCAATGACCTGCTAGCTTAATAATGTCTGCTTCAGATAATGAGTGGAATGCATTATTAAAGATAAATTCATCAATGTATATAGAAGGGCACGTTTTGCTTCTTCAACATGGCTATTGTATAAAAAGTCATATCTCATTAAGCTTTTAGAGTGCTTTGAGACTATTGGCATTGTGAAACGATAGACATTGTTTACTTGGGTTTTAGACATTGTTTACTTGGGCTTTAGACAAACTCTCACTAGAGACTCCTAGAAAAATTTCCAGTCATGGAATATGAGAAGAAATTCTCTTATGAATATTGGTTAAGTAACAGAATGTCACAAGTGTTTTGAGGAAGTGCGTTTCCTTGCCTTCCTGACACCACCAACACATTGCTGGAGGGCAATGCTAGCGAGTGGCGTTGCCCTTCAATATAGGTATGAAATGCAAAGGGAGAGACATTGAATTGTGCTAGTGAAGAATATTTTCATATGGAAGCCAAACGCTCCTCACTGAGAACAAAGAACAACTTTTTTTGAAACATGCTTGTAAATATTCTTGAATGATTAAATGGTGGAGAGAGAAATAAATATATTAAAGAAACAAATTAATTGTTGTTCTGGGCATTAATATATAAAGGCATACTTCATTGGCAGAGTCTTCCCACTGATAATCAAGGGTTTATGGAGAATGGCCACATTTTCAAACAAGACTCAAAATAACCCTATCTGCAGACATCCCATAGCTTCCTCTGGTGCCATTCAGCCTTGTACGATTTGGGCCCTACGAAGCCAAACCAAGCCTACATAAGCTTCATAGGTGTCAGGAGTTGATGTGAAATTTCAGAGTGTTTGTCTCTTTCTCATACATTTAGAAAAAGAACTGAAACCAAACCAAAGAGGGGAAAAAACTATTTTTTGCTTTTCACACAGAGATTTTATAATGATCTCTACTTGCATGATTAGTAGGTTTCACTCTTTAGCTACCAGCTATTGCAGTAGTATATACATATATTTCATTCATTGGCAGGACCTACTCTTTGACCCAGATGATGCTAGCCAACTCCCTCCCCAAACTGCTCCCCCTCTGTCTGCCTGGCATTATCTCTTTTATATCCTAAGCATATCACCCAATCATCAACCTGACTGAATCCCAGAGTCCAAGGCTACAGAGACCTGGCTATCCCATGACCTCCAGCAAGTAAGGAGGTTGCACCTCTGTTAGTTGTGTCTACTTTGGACTAGGAAAAGAAAAGAAAAGAATAGTAGGGTGCAGGCTAAGCAGAGTTCCACTGCTGGCAATTGCCAACACATGGTTGTCTGGTTGTGTTGTTCTTATAGAATCCAAGTTGTGTAGGTTTGCTCAGGTTTGGGCATAGATGTGATGCAGGGTGCCATTTATACTCAAACACAAAACTGAACTCTTAACTATCCCAGTCAGAGCATTCTTGCTCTTTCAAAAGAGCTGCACATCAGTTCAACCTGTACAGCTTGGCATCAAATTTCAGGCAACCAATCAAATCAACAGGAAGCAGCTATCTCCACAGAAATATAAATAGCTGCACTTGTGAACTTCCTGTAAAAGGACAGTGCCCAGACAATCTATCATTAACACTATATATATATATATATATACATACATACACATACATACATGTATGCATACACATACACTTTTTTTTTTAAGAAGATTTTTAAACACATCACAAATAAGACCTGCAGTTGATAAAAATGTTCTCAGCCATGGAATGAATGCTCAGGGCTTTTCTTTCACTGCTGATGTGCAGCCAACACAATGCTTTCACCTGCCTGCCTGAATGAGCAGGCTAACTAAACAGACTGTGCTAGAGATTACAATTGTTCCCCTTCCAAGCTCTTCTCCTTCCAAGTTCCAGTTTCATGTAGTCTCCTGTTACTTAGTACCAGGCGTGATGAGCCAGATTGCACTTCTAAATAGATATGCAAAGAAATCCAGGGTCTGATCAGTTTCTCCTGACCCTTGCCATCCAAAATGTAAAACAGTCCAGTGTATCTTTGCTTGGAAGTAAGACCCATGAAAATCTGGGACAGCCAACAAACCAAGAACAAAAAATGCTTGTTCACCTTTAACATGAAAGTAATCTAGAGAAATCAGAAGGTGAGTCTTTTCATTACATTATTACGGGCTAGCATCTTCAAATCAAGAGGCTGTGCATATTCTTGGAGCATATTCTAATAAAATAAAAATTGGCAGCCCTTGAGGCATATACCAAAGTAACAAGGGCACCATTTTAGGACTCAAGGCAGATTATTAGTCATATATTAGTTGAAATGTAGCAAAGAACATAACGCAAGTGTACTGCAGGAACACAGCACAGCATGGGATGGTGCCTGCAGACACCTTTCTTGGTGCCCTCCAGGCCTTCTTCTGAATGCTTTAATTTTTTTTAATGTTTTTGAATATATTTTTTAAAAAATTACAAAATATTTTAAACTGAGATTCTGGCCTGATGCAAACTGAATCACTAGTCCCTAGTGCCATCTTTGTTTTCTACGAGAGCCTTCCTGGGCTCCACATAGGTTCCAGAGATATATTTACAACAATGAAAATGGTAGGTGGCTGGAGACCAGTGTTTTGTTTTAAGCATGTCCAGCCTTCCGGATTGAAAAAGAAAGATAGTGATGAGGAGGTGGGTATAGGAAACATTTGACTAGGCTAGAGGGAATGGCAGAGAGTGAAGATGAGTTTGACTTGGGAGTGGGGTTTTAAAAAATTGAACACCTTTGGCTTGGCTGTTCTTATTATAGAGATTGTCATACTGAAGAAAGCAGCAAGAGAATCAGCACAGCCACTAAAGGTTGTTGCTGGCACAGGGGGTCCCTGTGCTGCAGCCCCTTGCTGTGCCAGATTACTACCACTAGGGGTAGCTGCATGAGCAGATGAGCTATCTTCTGTAGCATCCTGCTGTGTGGCATTGCTGCCACTAGGGGTTGGTGCAGCTTCAGCATCCATACTATATGGTAGCAGTTTTCCAGACCTGAGTTTCATAGACTGGCTAACTATCTATGTGTACACGAAAGCTTCCAAAAAAACAAACGTCTGATTGGCTGATCAAAAGAATATAGAGTGCTAGATCCCCAGAACCAAGGAAAAGTGGAAGAAATCTTAAAGCCTTTCTCTCCTCCACCCCCGCTTTACCCCCCCTCTTCCTCCTGAAGGAAAAGCGAGGGAAAGAAAAAAAAACTCTGCCTCAGTGAGACTCAATGAGGTACTTAGCAAATTCCTGCAACAACGAGCTCCCCATTCACTTGCAAATTCCACCAGCCTGCCTGCTAGAGCTGACTGTAGGAAGTAAAGGGGGGGGGGGTGCCAACTGCTTCCTCAGAAACACAATGCCAGAGTTTTGCAGCTTTAAAAATCCATCTCCCACTGTAAAAGTAGGAAGAGGAAAATCCAGAAATTACTCCTTCCCAAAGAGTGGCTTTGTATGATGACAGTAGAGCCCCATCACCAAAAGCCCCCAACAATCTCCTACTCCCCCCTTCAGGCTGCAAGCGGGAAGAGAAAGGGGGAAAAAATCCCAAAAGCCTGTTTAGACAAACAATGTCCCCTTGTCCACTCCCCCCTCCAAGAGACAGCGAGAGTGAGACCCAGAAACCTGCTTTCTGTAATTTAACCCTTAACTCTCCAATTCGGAAACCGCTGCCACCATGTCATACTGAGTTTACTTCCAGCCCCCCCCCAAGCCTGACTTCTACCCTTGAAAAGGAGCAGGAAATTCCCCAGCATTCACTAATTCTGTCTTGCTGCCACCACCCACTGAATATACTGAGTTTACTCGTAACGGAACAGAACAGTGGGACGCTGTCAGTGGATTGCCAGTCTGTAGGCTTAAGGACCTTTCCCTTCCCTCCCCTTCTGTGTGAGAGAAGTTCTATCTAGCATGTGCCGAAGAATGGCATGGGAATGGAGAAGAAACAGAGATTTTACAGAAAAGCATTTATTTCAAGGCATGCAAATGAACAAGATAATACTACACATGAGAGGCTCCCCCCTCCCAGGTATGTTTAAGTTACAAGTAGTTATAAAAACAGATACATTCTTTAAGATCAGCCAATCTCCAAAATAATAAAAAGCCCTAATGCGACTAACTACCTTATTCTAGTTATTCGCATTTGAGTTCACAGGCTTAGATGGTCTAAGAGAGGAATGAGACCAGGAGGCAAGGCCTAGGCCTGCAGCCTACTACTGGAAAAGATCCTATCTCCAGGAGGTTCCTTTGTTGTCTTTCTGCCACATGGCCTCTCAAGGATTTTTATAACTTCTCCTTTGAAGCATCTCGAAGCATCTCAAAGATGGTCGCCTCTTTTCCTTTGATTGGACAATTCTCCCTCCGTGACCTGTGAGGTTGACCCACAATACAAATGTAACCTAATCCCAAGATCTCACTAACCCTTGGTTTACCTGAAGAGGGAACTATCCCCCTTCAGCCAAGTCTAGATAATGGGAAGCTCCATTATCACAGAGATGGGAACCATTTTATTTTGCCAAAGACTGTTTTCCAGTGCGGGGCCAGGCTGTCTCCATTCTCTAGTCTTCCTCTTTTCCCTTTCCTTCTCTCCCTTCCTAGCCAAGAGGAGGGGCAAAACACTTTGTCAGAAGTCTAGACTGGATGGTTGCAGAGGACTTTTGAAATTACATCAAAATTAACCCTGATTTAGTGGACCAGACAGTACAACCTAGCAATTTGAAAGCAAGTCTGGTGAAGAGGAGCAAAATATTTCAGCAGGCATGAATTCACAGCAGATGTCCAACTGGAATGTCAAAGCACTTTGGAAGAAACAGGCCAAAGCAAAAGACAATTCAAAATTGGAAAATCCATCATATTAGAGAAATGACTCCTCAAAACATTAGCTTTATTTTTCTGTTCAATTTATATCCTGCAATTCCAGTAAAAATCGTGTTCAAAGCAATTAATAATAATAAAATCCAGATAAAATAAGAAATTATAATTAAAACATTTTAAAAATAAATTACAAGCAGATCAATAAAAAAATAAACAGAAGTCACCAGTTAAAATCTACTCCTACTTAAAAGCTCAAATCGTTACTAATAATTCATTAACAGTATGTCTTATTGACCCTGTGTGCATGTGTATGTGGCTGTCTCCTGTCAACTTGTGGCAACGCCACAAATTTCATCGGGTTTTTTTAGGCAAGAGTTTTCTTTTATTGTTATTCTAGTTATTATTGTTTGTGTTGTAAACTCTGTACTCTTGTGTAACAACCAATAATTTTTTTAAAAAAGCCTCAAACCTGTCTAAATAAAAAGGGTTTGCCCATCAACAGGAAAAGTTTTAGAGCATGGAGGTGGAAATTTCAGGAGATAAACTTAATTTATTAACTTACAATTATATCAGGTTTCTACTGTGTAATAAACTGTACTGACTTCTTCATATTATTGTAAATTATTTCTGGGTTGTGAAGCAATAATGAATTTCATGTAAAGTTAAAACAGGGGTGGAAATCATGCCACTTTCCAGAAGTTGCTGGGCTATAGCTACCATCAGCCCCAACCAGCATAGCCAGTGATAAGAGATGTTGTGAGTTGCAATCCAACAAATTTCTGGAGGGCCACAGGATTCTCACTCCAGATTAAATGCTAAATCTACCTACAAGCCTCATAAAGAGGCTGCCCAATTTTCCTTGTGTGCACAAAAACACCATGTCTAACCACTGAGGTCTATCTTACCTTATCAAATTGTTTTTCCTAGCTCTATTTTTTGAATCACCGACAACTTTTTCACTCTCCAAATAATGACATTGAGAAACTAAATATAAATGAAGTGGGCAAACAAATTTTAATTGATGTCTATAATGTACATATATTCTTACTATGTACGATTCTGAAAAGAGAAAGTCTTCCACTTACTACATCATTTCCCAATTTTCCACTAAAGAATTCAAAGAAACATTTGTAGTTCTCCCTTAACATTTTATCCTCTGAAGAACCCTGTGAAGTACGGCCATTTCTGCACTAAATGCCATACTATTACCATCCTCGCATTGCTACTCGCGCAATGGTAGCAGATTAGGAATGCTGTTTTCCACACCCTCCCTCCTTCAGCCGATGAGTAGCAGTATTGCCGCTGCTGTTCCTTCTGTGCCACTCCTTTTCCCCGCCTTCACCTCACCCCATGGCCCTGATTGGTCAGGGGGTGCTTTTCTTCGAAACTCATACTAAACATGTCAGTACACTATTGCCTTTGCACGCCCAAAAATGTATTTTTTTAAAAAATAAGAAGTTTTAACTCAAAGAAGAACTTTAAAATAAACATGAAAAGGTGATAGCTTTTGAAGATACCAGCCATGGGAGTCACTGAGGAAGAACAATGTGATCCCGCCCACAGCCCGGCCACTGCTGGATCCATGATCACAGGAAGTGCTATCAAGCGCTATTACAGTTCTGCAGGGAACCAGCTGATGGGATTGAAGCATTAAGGAGGCGTTTGATGGATTTTTTTTAAAAAAAAAAAAGAATACAGTGCTTTGGCAATGCTTGGGAAGGGGACAGCAGCTGGATAGTGACAACATTGTGTGGTAGCACAGCTCCGGAACTAGTATAGTGGTATAGTGATGTTGTGAGGAAATGGCCTAAGTTAGGCTAAGAGATAGTAACTGGCCTAAGATCACCCAATAAGTGTCATGGCTGATTAGGGATCTAAACCTGGGTCCCCTTTCTTAGTTATCTTAATTATGAAGTGCTTGCACGGAGCACTGGTTTTGTACAACAAATCAGTTCCTGAAAGCTGCCTTTACTTATCATAACTATGGCCCTTTCCACACGTGTATATAAAACGGATCAATGCGACCTCTAATGGAGGTCTTCCACACCTTGTGGTGCGTTTGATCGCATTTATTTTTTTGTTTCCACACGTGAATCCGCATAGGCACGGTCCGAACTGGCTTTGCGAGCACTTTTTAAAAACCTTGAAAAATGTGGTTTTTTTCCCGAGATGCGGGTTTGTGCGCACCTGCGGACGTGTGTGGAAGCGCAGATACGCACTGATTCGCCCAAAGAGCTGGGCGGCGCCATTTTGTTTTCCTCAGTAAGCAGTGAAGAACAGAAAAAAAGAGGGAGGATTCTAGGTATGTGGGTTCTTTCACTTATTTATATTTATTTATCATTTTAGAACATTCAAGGTACACACGTGTGCAGTGACGCACGGAGCCATTTTTTTAAAAAAACGTCCAATCACGGACGAAGGGGGCGTGGTTAGGAAACGAGCGGGAGATTAAATCTGATTACAGTGTGGATCTGCAGACACACGCTAGTGCGGAACACGCTAGAGCTGTGTGGAACGTTAAAAAATATAATGCGCCATTGCGCAGATACAAATAAAACCGGCCAGAACCGTCCCTACGCGATTTCGCGACCACGTGTGGAAAAGGCCTATGAGTAATGATCTGTTCAGGAGACCTTTATAGCTTCTTCAGACTAAATGGGACGTGCTAAAAGCCAACTGCCCATTGCAGCAAGTAAGACATGAAAACATTTAGAAGACAGATCAACTATTACAGTCTATTTCCCTCAGGTCTGGAATACTCATACAATGTTGATCTTGTTGAATGCCCCAAAGGTCTCAGTTTAGATTTCAATGAGGAGGACAGGAGGAGAGCAATTCCAGCAAGGGGCTGGACAAAATTCTGCAAGATCTCAGTGAGGTAAATTTGCTCAAAAGACATATGTTCGAAGAGAATGCGTTAATGTTTTTTCAGATAGAGAGAGAAATGGCAATAATAGTTTAGTAAGTAGACCAGCCTATGTATTTGTCTATACGTGGCCATGCTGGCTGGAAATAATGAAAACTGTCCAACACATCGGGGAGGGCACCAGTTTGGAAAAGGCTGATATTAGGCCATATCATTGTTAACTAATAGTCATTGAGAGAGCTGGTCAGGCATATATGTAATCTGTACACATGCATATGCAGAATGTAATCCGAGATTAAGGCTGTCTTCTTCCTCCTCTGTAGTGTTGCCCATAAGTTTCATGTGGGCCAGCATCACATTTCAATCTGGTCTCTTCCACTACTGCATGAAGCACTAGAACTCCAGGGATCCAAGGCTTGGGGTGTGCAGCACGCTGGTACCCTAATGCTGCAAATCCAGCCAACAATGTCCTTGATTAAATGTGAGGCCCCAGATGGTAAGCGTATTCACCAAAGAGGCATTATGTTCACACTAAGCCTGTGTTTTTAGACTGTGGGATGGAAGGAGGGACAGATGAATACATATCCCTTAGGCATCTTTTAAACTTGAAAGAGATCACATTGGTGGCCAACAGTGAGCTAGTCAAATGGAAGCATTTAAAACCTTTAAAAATTATGTCTGAGTCTGATTTCAAAATAATATTCTGTGCTCTTCACTGAAGGATGCACACCATATACCCTTGAGAACCAGCGTGCTTTCATTCAGTCCCTGCGTTCTGTTTTGTATGCCTTTGAGGGTATGCCTATCAACATTTCTGGATGGAATGCAAACTGAGATGTCTTTTAAAGCAAAGAGAGACACCTTGTGTTGGACGAAGAAATACCAGGGGTTTATCTGGATGGCTTTTTGAATGGTGTAGAAGGGGCTTTCTTTTCTTATCACACCTCTCTTCTTTTAGCCTTTCCAAGTTTCCTTTTTCCTGGAATCTTTGACATGATTGCCAAATCAACATCCTACCTTGCTTTGGCAACATGTTAGAAGAAATATTTCAGTTCTGTATAGAACCAGTCACAGTCACCCTTTGATTTCAATTTACTTCTGAGCATCAATGTATATGACTACAGGACATATCTTGCAAGTTTGGGTTATCGTTTCTTTAAATCACTACAAAAAAAACCCACACACACTTAATTGTTCTATAATATAAGACACCCAAGAATGAATGGATTCATGAAAAGCCATCTCAATAGCACTGTAGAAACCAATACAATCTGTTGCCTCCAGTTGTTGGACTATAGTTCACTTCATTCCTGATTGTGCTGGCCAGTGCAGGTGAGAAGTAGAGTCCAACAAACCAGGAGGGCCATATGTTCATCATGCCTGATCTACTGTAATTAAAAAGGACTGTCTGGGATATCAAGCCAGAGTCTTTTAAACTGGAATTTGCTTTGTGTTTAAATAGTACTTGTTTTACTTGACATTGTTAGCCACCTTTATTCCTATTTTGGGGAGAAAGCTAGGCTAGAAATCCATCAGACAAATAGGTCTGCCCAGGTAAAGGTTTGCCATCTCAGTCAGGATGAGATTTTATACCAAGGAAGAGAATGTTTGGGTTTCATGTCATTTTGACTTATATTTCCCATCAGCCCTAGCCACTATGGACAATGACAATGGACCGTGGGATTTGCAGTGCAGATGAGTTGCATGGCCCATGACAAGGGACCATGGGAGCTAAAATCCAGTGGTAACAGGTATCTTTCACAGAACCACAGCTTCAGACCTTTGTCAGGTAGGGTGGTCAAATATAAGAAACAGCAGAGCTCTTGCACCTTTAATGCTTTTGTCAGCAGGTATATTTTTCCATGCAAGGTACCCCTGCTAATACTCACTGTTCTGTACAACTACTAAGGTGCAGGAGCCCTGTCCTCTTTGGATCTGTCCACCTTAGCCCCATTTGTCCCTTGGAGCGAGCCTCTTCCTGCAAACCACTCTATCCCTGGGCTGAGATTCCGGGCAAACACTTCTAGCACGCAGAGGCTAAGAGGCAAGGCATGTAGAGTACAAGGGGAAGGTAGCAGACAGAAGAGAATTAAGAATGTCCTTCTGCTGGAGTTTTCTCAACCACAAATCATGCCAGGTTGTACTGCTTTTGAACAGTGACCCAGGTTACTAGACCTCAACCTGCCACAAAATGCCTGTTTCAGCAAATAGGTCTTCTCACTACCACTCTATCATACCATACCCCTTTTCTGGAAGCCTACTGGGTGGACGTGGGCAAGTCATACTCTCTTGGCCTCAGAAGGCAGCAGTGGCAAACCTATTTTGAACAAATCTTGCTACAAGAAAACTCCGTGATAGTTTCGCCGTAGGGTCATCATAAGTCAGAAATGACTTGAAGTCACAGAACAACAAAAATAAATGCATTTAAATCTGAACATTTGTTTTAAATGTTGTCAATGTATTCACACCGGTTTTTTCCACAATTCCAGAATCAAGAAGGGTTACCAATTAGTTGTGACTCAAAACCTCACAGGCATGAAAATAATAATATTCAGCATTTTTATAGCACACATGCCCAGTAACCACTGTCTTTCATACATAATAGGGAAGCAATTTTTGCGAACATCCTTCTTACAGACCAATTTGCTTCTGCCTGGTTCTTCTATTACACATGCAAACATGTCACATAACAATGTCCTCAGAGAAGGACTCCACACCCGGGTAGGGTGGTGGCTTCAGTGTAGGTCATTTCCACACTAGATTGTTATAGTGCTATTATTCCACTTTCAACATTCTCTGGAATTCTGGGATTCCTTTCAGGCCCCTCCCTAAACTGCAAACCCCAGGATTCCATAGGATGTTGAAAGTGGAATAACAGTGCTATAACAATCTAGTGCAGAAATGGCCATGGAATGATGAATCTGTTCTGAATTTTAGTCTGCAGATTGTCCTTGGAGAGAAGGAGAGAGAATTGGCCCTCCTTCTGGAGATTATCATTTCCTGTCCACAGGTTTGTGAAAGCCTTTTGGCCAGTGCATTTATTCCACTCAATGGGGAGAACTGAGACAAGAACAGGGGGCCTGCTGCTGGCTCCCAAAACTCATTTCATGCTACTCTCCCTCTAACTAATCCATTTTCATACAAGAATAGAAGACAATTTCAAGTTACAATGGAAGCAACAATTTTTGCTTCAGCAGATAATTGGTTACAAAGGAATATCTGCAGGATGCAGGAGATTCTACCTTCTCCTTAATTAATCCCCAGAGCTATGAGTTCCAATGACTTCAGTGGACCTATTGATTACAATACCTACCCTGGGAGGACAGCTGTGGTTCCAGAGAGGGAGGGCACACAATGGTAGATATCTATCTGGACATTAAATGTGGCAGTACAAAATGCTTGCAGGAGGGTAGTGATTACCAAGACACAATCAAAGGTGTGATTCAGCACAAAGGAAGAAGGGAAAGCTTTTACAATGTTGCTTTGCACTCTCCAAGGTTGTTTCTTGCAAGCTCACAGCAAAACCGCAAAATTGTTCCTCTTCCTCTGGCTGCCATGCTAAGTTTCTCTTGTACTCATACAGATGCAGAGGCAGACATAAACACGCACAAGCAAATCTCAGCAGACCAGGACAGCCAAAAGCTATCCATCCATAAGTCAAATTATACAGTAGCCCAGAGAAATGGTCCTGTCCTCAGCTGACAAAAACAATAGTGCCTCCATGAAGAAAGTATTAATATTATCTAAATAGATCTTTTGCTTTCCCCCATATTCCATTCTACCAGGAGAGGAAATGTTTCTTTCCACTGTACTAACAGAGGAATTTGGGGTCTCCTGAAAACTTTGCTGAACTTTCCTGAAATAACAACACAGTAATAATAATTTTTATAATCAGAAAAATATTACATTAAAGTAATCTGGTGGTAGAAAACAACCAGTCATCTTTTATGATGGTGTGCGTGTAATCACACAGGAAGCCTGTTTCCTATTGTGTTGCTAATCTATAAGATAAAGATTTTAGCACTCTCTTCCATCATGGCTGTTGGCATCAAAATTTAAACGGATGTGGCACATACAGTGGTAGAAGAAGAAGCATACAGTCATTCAGCATATGTCTAGCAGGTTTCCCAACCTTTGTGCTAAAGAAACTTCAGATGCCTTGCCTGATGAGCCTTTTGCAGGCACACATATGCACACACACACACACACACAAATGTAAACAGACCATCATACTACACCCATGACACATCTATACACTTCCTACGTATATCTGCACCAATTATCCAATCCAATGAATGAGTTATAGACAATTTCCTGTGTTCCTTGGGCATGCAAAAAGTTAACTTTACTTCATTTAAAAATATAAAAGGGAATCAGAAGTCTTTCTGGTAAAAATCTTTCCTTTTATTATCAAATGATCTCCCACAATCCAACCTGAGACATCTTCATTTTGTCTTTCTTTTGCAAGTGAAAACATTCACAACTGTGCACCACCTGTTTGAACCTCATTATCCAAAAGCACTTAACAAACAAAAAGGGAAAAGGCACATGTTCACCCCCCTCAAATCTTTGCTGAGACCCTGTAGATAAAGAGACTCAAGGAAGGAGGTGGCCTCTCATCTGTCAGAGAGGGAAAAATATCTTGACAGGTTTTGATCACTGCAGATTAGATGGGCAATGTCATTGAGAAGTCTGTTATTGTTGATAGCCAGTACCAGTTGTTGCTGGTGTGGTGACCTGTTAAGGAAATGAAAAAAGACTGAATTTCTAGCCCTCATCCTTAAAAAAAAGAAAAGAAAGAAAAGAAAACAGAGTGTTTCCAAATGTGGCCAGGGTGCAGGTAACCCTCTAGTTTTTAGGAATTTTATGATTATATGTGTTTGAGATCCTTAACAGAATTTAGAATTTTAGCAAAGCTATAAATCTCATAATGGGACTTACCCTCACTCTGTTGTAAAAATGATTTAAGATACCAAACTTGAGCACTGCCATGCTCAGGCCAGGGGAATAAAGGCACTGAAATTGGACCATGCCTCGGGAATTTTGACCAAAATTTTTTGACACTGGTAGCTGTCAGTTGAGCCAAGCAAGCAGCAGAAGAAAACCATCCTCCAAGAGTCCCTTGATCCATTGGCATAATTTATTTTCAATAGCCTAATATTAGGCAAAATGAGGCAACTGCTTCAAGTGGCAGATACAGGGGGTGTGGTGGGGAGTACTAGTGAGAGGTTGGAGGACAGGGCTGTGAGAGTCACATAGCCATCTTCAGGAGGAAGTTGTGCCAACACTCCTCCAAAGGCAAGAGTACATTCTGCTTATGTACATAGAATGGGAAGACCTCATCTGGTCCTTTACTTCCTGTGGCAAAACATCTGGGCCAGTCTAATTTGTCTGTATTATTTTTCTTACAATTTTTTTTCTTAAAGTGCTCTGAAGAATTTTCACACCCATAGACAGATAAATACACACATCCATATCTTAGGGGGAATGAAGTGCAGAACCATCCCTCTTCTTGGGGACATGACAAAACTAGTTTGAAACACGAATGAGAAAAAGAAGGTGCAGGCATTTGACAGCATTTTGTGAAAACCAGAAAAAATGGTTAAAGCAAAACAAAAGTACCAAGGAAAACAGCACCACCAGAGATATAGGGCATCAAAACAGAAAGCTCTCAAGATTCTCGGCCTTGCATTTCTTTCAATATGGATTGTCAAAAGCACTGTTTTATTCAGTCTCTGTCCTACCCCAGTAATACATTTTTCAAAATAGAAGCCTCCCCTCATGTAACATGGTTTTTCTGCTTCTCACCTGGGCTCTAGCATCTGGAAATATGGTTCCTTTCTTGTTCCTATAGCCTAGAGGATGTCTTGTTCCTGTGGAAACCAAATATATATCTTTTTAAAGATAACTCCATTAACAATGGATTAGATACAAAGCAGCATGGGAGTACTTCTCTCATCCTTCAGCCCTTTAGTGGTAGATCTCTTGGCTCCAACAAGAAGCTGTTACCTTGGGTGAGGTGTGTGGGATGCTAAGAGCTATAGAAAATGGGGAATGTCCAGTTCTGTGTGGAATGGGGGGTTCTAAATGAATAGGGCAATGATGTTTTAACAATAACAAATAATTACAGGCAAAACACCTTGTACACAAAGTGCTTCTTCTCACAAACATGTTGGCCACATATTTGCAATCCACTGAGAGACACATAAGGTTATATTTACCCAGAGAGCGTCTGGAAAAAGGATTGCCATCTGTGTGAGGTAGATGAGGAAAAGGAGGAGGAGGAAGAGATGAAGACCTTGTCTCATCTGTGGGAGTAAGGGAAGATGGTGGAGTTCCTTTCTCCTGCAGAAAGAAAGCCATACATTCCTGAAGAAATAAAGTGGCTGGTAACTAATTTCACAATTTGCCATGTGATGGGCTCATGACACATCCCACACACACACACACCAAATCCACAATCCAGGACATCAGTCAATATTAAAAAAAAACAAAAACATGAGAACAAGCACGATAAAGCTGCAGGGACTATGGGCCTTTCTGCACTATTGCTGCTATTCCACTTGCAACATCCTGTGGAATTCTGGGGTTTGTAGTTTACTAAGGTCAAAGAGCTCTCTGGCTGAGAATTCTAAAGGCCCCTCCATAAACTGCAAACCCCACGATTCCATAGGATGTGGAAAGTGGAATAATAGCACTATAACGGTTTAGTGCAGAAGGCCCACAGGTTAATTAGAAAACAGCTAGCATCAATGACTCTGCTAGGACTAAATTTTGGAACAAAACCTGAGAGTGCCACATCCCACACACTCCACCTGATTCAAAAGCAGTGGCAGAGGGTAAGGAATGGTGACAGAAACAGAGTCAGGATTGCCACCTTGCATGGGCAGTTGTATATCGGAGCTGACACCTGCTGCTATATAACATCCTTTTTTTTCATTTTTGACATCTAGTCAGGCAAGTGTGTGGCCTGACCAAAAGGGGAGAGCTGCTCTATTTCCTCAGAATGCTGCTGGGTTCCCCGGGGGGCCATTAAGCATGCCTAATTCACATTAGGCTGTCTGGAGGAGTTCAACTTAAGGTTTTTCCACTCCATTTTTCAAAAAAAAATTGCACATCTTGACTATCTCCCAATCAAGCAGATATTTCTCTTCTTGCTTTTAAGTGATCCTGTTCCAGCCACAATCCTGGAACCACTAAGAATCTGAATTGACTATTAGAAGAAGTGACTATTATGTTCTAATTTCCATACACAAACTTAATTCTATGCTACATAAACACACATTCACTACAAAAATGGGTGGAATGTCAGGCCATTTCCACACTAAACTTTTATAGGGCTATTATTACACTTCCAGCCTTCTGTGGAATTATGGAGTTTGTAATTTACTGAGGACAAAGAGCTCTCTGCTTGAGAATTCTAAAGGCCCCTCGCTAAACGGCAAAACCCAGGATTCCATAGGATATTGAAAGTGGAATAAGAGCATGGTGCAGAAAGGCCATCACTTTAAACCTGGTTAAAGTAAGGCCAGCCTGGTATCATGATTTGAGTGTTGGACTAGGACTCTGGGAGACCAGGGTTTGAATCACCATTCACCCATGGAAACCTATTGGTGACACTCTCTCAGCCTCAGAGAAAGGCAATGGCAAAAACCCTTCTGAACAAATCTTGCCAAGGAAACCCTGTGATGGGTTTGCCTTAGGATCACCATAAGTTGGAAGCAACTTGAAGGCACACAACAACAAGGGCACTCCCATTAGTTATTCACTAGTATACTTGCAATTTTAGAACTAACTCTTTATTTTCTCATTAATTAGATAAATTAAATAAAATAGGTACCTCTCCACTACTTTAAAAACATCTGAATGCTACAAACTAGCCTCTTGTGCTTTGCCTCAACAAACCCAGCAGAGTGAATGGCACTAGGAGAGTTGGCACTTGAACCATGTAATATTATTATAATGATTGTTACATACCTTCAAGTTAACTCCTATTTACGGTAACCTTTTCCTGAGTTTCTCTTGGCAAGATTTATTCACAGGAAGTTTATCACTGCGTTCCTCTAAGAGTAAGAGAATGTAACATACCCAGGATCACTCAGTAGGTTTCCATGGCTAAGTGGAAATTCAAACCCAAGTCTCCCACAGTAGTAATCCAATACTTAAAACACTATGCTGGCTTAGTAACCACAATATTACAGATGGACCAGGACACCAATAAAGACATCCTTCATTTGATTAACATAATGTAATTACACCTGTAATATTGGAGAAAGAGATTAGTTATAAATAACTAGGTATTTGTAACCGGTAACTTCCAAGTTAGAAAGAAGTATCTGGAAGGTGTTCTGGATTTGACCATCTCATCTTTCAGAAGAAACAAACCTGAAAATGTGATTAAGGTATGTTTTTTTAAAAAATCCAACTCGGAATGGGTTCCAGTGAACAAATTTCAGTAACATTTGCCTGAGCCTACACACAATCCTCAGCCTGAGCTGCAGCTCCTCCATTACTTCCCTCCTTTGAACTGTGATCCAAGGTCTTTTCTTACTCTTTCTTTTTAGGCTTTACCCCTTCAAATTCTTTTCCACATTTCCCCCAAAACTATTTCCTCTTTGAAATTGTGTTGAGGTTAAATTTTTTCTGTCTAAAACACAAGACAAGGCCCTCCAGATTTTCCCATCTGAAAAGTATTGGATACTGGTTCAACTTGTTAGTCAGAAATGCTTGATCTCATCTTCTTCTTGAATTCTGGCTATCTATAAAGACTATCATATATTTCCCATCAGTTTGGAGTTTGTTCAGGTAATACTATTGAAGAATTCGGTCCTTTGCTTTTCTTCTCACAAAATAGACAATCACATCCCTTAGTAAGTTCCTCTGTCTGGCAACCACAGAATCTAGATGGTACACCTTATTTAGTTCACAGGAGAAATCTTCTCTTTCAATCTCCAGAAAACTCTGCCACGGCATCTGAAACTCTTGTGTAGATATCTTCATTCTGCATTTCAGGTATACCTTTGATCCAACTACATCTTTCCCTTTCCTTAAGATCCAACAATGTAACTGAGTCCACATTCTATTGTTGGTCCATTGACAGTTTCCCAGTCACATTTTCAAGCTTCTGTCTTTCTTCTAATAAACCCACTTATTCATTCATCTCCTTCCCACTTTTATCCAAGGAGGTTCTTATATCTTTAAGATCGGTTTTCAGCTCCTGTTTGAATTCTATCTTCATGTGGTTCATATCCTCTCTCAATCTTCTACTTTCATCCAGAATCATTCTGTTTGAATCTGCTTCTCTCAGTTGATCCACTAAGGTTCTTCTTTGTAAATCTTCTGCCTGCAACTGTCTTCTAATCATAGTCGTTTTAACATTTGTCAGCTGTCAAAATCTGATAGAAAAAAATGTGGGCGTAACTATTCCACTCTCCTGATAGATGTCAGTGTAGCTCAGCATCTAATTCTCTCTAACCAGATCTTCACTGTCTGTCTTCCAGAAATTATAAGTTAAGTTCATTCAAAGTTCAATTACTCTTCTCTTCCTGCTAAGAACATGGCACTGACCTTGAGCTTATCTTTCCGATAAGGTAGGCAAACACTTTCTCACGGTCTGTTTTATGTAAAGGAATTTACATTCTCAGTGGCTCAGTGGCTTTAAAAGATTAAGGAAACTCAAGTATAGATGCACATAATCCATGCAGGGCACTTTAAAGATATTTTAAAAATTGTCTCTTTAAATCAGTTCTTTCATACTGGAGTCTGTTTGCCACACGTAAAGGGAAAAGAGAAAAAATACTGTTTCACACTCACGGTTGACTTGCAGGGCAATAGATAGCAAAGTTATTTAACCCAAATTAGTTGATGGGCTTCCTTAAGCATCACTTTTTATGTTCAGGATGTTGACTGGGTGGCACCAAGTCCACAAAGTGGTGACTGGAGTGGGACAAGGTGACAGTCTGATCCCTTCAGATCCTACGCACAAGCAGGGCTCCTTAATGGGGTCCCCTACGTGCCTGGAACAGAAATACTGGATCACAGGGCAATACTCTGAGTCTCCTGTACCCAGGAGACAATTTCAGCTGGTTTCTTGGTCCCAATAGGCTCCCACTACATCCAGTTCAGTGTCCTTAACAGGACTTGCTAAGGGACACAGCCACACAGAACTAGCCTTGTCTCTCTTTGAAATCCATATAATTCAAAGTGTAGACATTGGTATTATTTATTATTTTCCTCTTTTATTCATATTCATTTCTTCCAACTATATATCCAATGTTATCTTGTAAATCTATCAGGGTGTGGTAATACCAAAATGTGGCTGATGTTTTGTTATTATTTCATCCCAAACAACTAGATGCTATGCAACCTATTTAAACAAAAAAATCAAGCTAGTAATTCTTCTCATGTGCTTTTCATCTAGTAACTGATAAAATGAAAGAAGGAAAAGATCAAAGAAAGCATGTTCATGATTGAAAAAAAATTAAACATTAACATCCAGTCAGGAAAAGCAGCAGAAAAAAAGAAATATCCATTCAAGTTACTTTTTAAATATTAAAGGAAAGCTGACAATAGAAGCAAGATATGCTGTGCATGTGGAATTGAAAGAGTCAGGGTAGGGAAGCAAACAGTCAAGGGAGAGCCATGACGATAGCAAAGCAAGGTCATTTCCGCATTAGACTGTTATAGTGCTATGATTCCACTTTCAACATCCTATGGAATCCTGCAGTTTGCAGTTTAGGGAGGGGTCTCAAAGGCCCAGGATTCCATAGGATGTTGAAAGTGGGATAATAGCACTATAATAATCTAGTGTGGAAATGGCCCAAGAGAAGGAGACAAATGGGAAATGTGATAAGTGTACACATTGAGTTGACTGAAGTGGTGTATCTTTTCCTGGTCAGTACTACTTCAGGCTGCAGGATGAGAGACGTGTGCGCTCCTTTCCATTAAAAAAAATTCTACACAACTAAAACTAGGGTGCCAGGGAGAAAGGGTCAGTCAACACTTTCCTTCAATATCCTGTTTTGCTACATGCAAGCTGGTTATTGATTGAATTTTATTGTATTTCTTCATAGAGGGATTTCAAATTTCATTCCTTACTGCAGCCCAAAGTGGCACATTTGGAAAAAGCTTTACCACTTGTTACTGTTGAGTGTGTAAACTAGTCCTTAGTCTTTTGTTTTGGAAAATCCAATAGCTAATGCCAAAATTGATTTTTTAAAATAACTTCTGACCTTCCTCTTACCCTTACTATGACATACTTTTCCATATTAGCTCCTGACAAATTTAATTCAAGATTCCAAATGCCTCCATCTCTACTACCTGCACCCTGCTAGCTTCCTAAGCATGAGACTGCACATTCATTGGTACCCATTCGTTGTTTGCAGTCATCCTGAAATGACTGATCTATGGCAGGTGTTTTCCATATGTGTACTAAGAAACCTGTAGTTCCCTGAATGTTTATCAAGGATCTCTTATGGAAAAGACCAGTAATGGCTGACCAAAATTCCCTTGAAATGTAGGCCTACTGGCAGATGCAGGGAGAAGGAGGACCGAGGGAACATCTGAAGCATTGCATGGAAGTAAGGTGTCGCAAGTAACAGTGCTATCTGTAACATGTTACAGCTTCTTATAACAAAGGCATAACAATGTTATTTTTTATGAAATAACCAAATGATTGGTAAAGTTGTAACATTTTTAGTGAAATGAGTATAGTTTATTCGGAAACGTTGTTCTTTCAGGCCATTCTTAGGGTTTGTTGGCCACTTTTTGTATTTTTAATTTTTTTTAAATGAAAAACAAAAAGTAACAGGTACATAATATACCATGAAAGACAGCATAGAATAGTAGTTTGACAGTTGGACAGGACTTCTGAAGACCAGGGTTCAAATCCACGTTCAACCATGGACACCTTTTGAGTGGCCTTGAGCCAGTCACTCTCTCTCTCAGCTTCAAAGGAAGGTAAAGGCAAACTCCTATGAAGGAGTTTTGCCAAAAGAAACAAAACAAAACAAAGCAAAATCCCTGATAGGGCAGCTCTAGGATCACCATAAGTCAAAAATAACTTGAGGGCATACAATAACAAAACAGCATACCATACAACAAATAACAGGTTTCTTTTAAAAATGGTAATGTGTTAGCATTTAAAAATCTGAAGAATGCAGATCACTGCAACACAGGAACAGAAAATAACTTAAAAAAAAAAAAAAGACCCTTAATTACCCGGGAAACAGGAACGGTGGAGTTTACTGGAGAAACTGGTATTTTCTTGGAGGGATTTGCATCTCTGTTTGGCTTGGATCGGAACCAACTGAACCAGCTAAAGCTAGAGGCCTGAAAGACAATAAATAAAACCTTGAGTGTCGAGGATTGTTGGACACTTCTCTTTCTAAGAGAGATGGTCAATGAACACTGAAATATGGCAGGGGATGCTGGAAGTCTTCAAAATCCGCCTGACATTTTCCTGCTCTGTTCTGCTAGCAGGATAGAGAAAGATCAGTATTCTTAGGACTCTTTAATATATACCACTAAAAAGTATGCACAAGGCTGTCACACACACACTCGCTGGCTGGCATCCTGCTAGTAACATATGCACATCTAAATTTCCCTTATGCCTTTGTTACCGCAGTTTCTAGCCCGGACTTGTGGGATACTAGATATCATTTTGATATCACTAATTTGGTCTACTATATCCCTCTGTTCTCCACGTGCTTGCAGGGCCCCCAGACAAGTTCGCATACAGGCACGGCCACTAATCACTGTAATATTCCAAACAAATACAGGCAGGTCAGAAATAGCTGACCCGCTGCTTCAGGAGACCTCAAGGCAAGTACCACATTATGTATGCACGCTATTTACAAAGAACTCCCTGCCCAGAACAGGCAGCTTGACTAGCCGAATACTCATCTGTCAAGCACTCTGCATTTGCATACTGGCTACTCTATTGACAATTCGGTCTTAACTCAATCATGTAAAGTTCTGACCTTTTGGAGGCTTTGTCTCCAACCTGAAACTCATTGTTTTCCCCAAGTACAGACTAGCCTATGGCCACATTTTCCCCTATAAGAACCCATGACTTTGAGAGCTTCCTCAGATCGCTCCCAACTTCCATCCCGCCTTGCTGCCGCTTTGCTTGGCAAGCCTTCCCCTCAGCTCCACATGCTGAGAAACTTCATATCCACGAACTTCTTCTTCAGACTACCTGGGCTTCAGGATAGGTGTAGTATTACCCATACCAAAAACCTCCTCTAAAAATCCCTCTATCCCACTCCAACCTTTTATTTCTATAGTTCTCTGTGTGAGTGTTGTATACACTTGTTTGGCTGTATTTTAATAAAAAAAAACAACAATTATTATTTACTTCTGTTTGCTCCTTGACTCGGCCTGATCCGTAGACATTGGGTAAAAGATCTCACTCCGTTGCCCTGCCTCTTGTATTGCTAGCTTGTGCTCTTTTGACTAATTCCCATCTTTGTAATTTGGAGCGCACTTAGGTGTCCCTCACGGGACCTCCAGAAATCAGAGTAACACCTTGTTACCCTAATATGCGGGGGTCCCGGTCACTGGGTAGGCTAACCTGATTTCCGGGGGTCCCGGTCACTGTGCTCGATATTATATGGGGATTGGGAATTAGCCCGAGCACAGGCTGGCAAAGTAAGAGGCAGGGTAACTCGGCAGGATCTTTGAGCCCAATATATACCAGGTCAGGCCGAACCAAGAACCAAACAAGAAAGGTCTAGGAATAATTTTTATTTTATTTTTATAAAGTTAGTCATTGCGCACTTGCACCCATTCGCACTCACTCACACAGAGCCTAAAAGAAATAAAAAAGGAGGAAAATAGATAGGGGACTTTGAAGAGGGTTCTACCTGATCCAGACATCCGGGAAGCCGAAATGAAGATAGAGAGTCGGAAGCGGTGACGCTCAGCACGTGGAGGCTGAGGGGAAATGCTCGGGAAACGCAGTGGTGGCGAGTGGGGAGGAAGACAAGAGCGATCCGAGGAACCGCTTGAAACAGGGGAGTTTTATAAGGGAAAAGGTACCTGGAGGGCTAATCCTTTCCCGGGGAGAACAATAGTGAGGAGGGCTAAAATAAAGCCCTTAATGACGGACATCTCCGGCTTGATGGGTTTTGATGGGGCTTAATTGACTCTGCCGGGGTTGGACAAAGGCTTCGGCAGTATGGTAATTGCCCTGCCCTGACAGGCCAATTGTCAAGAGTGCTGATCCTGTCAAGCTGTCATCTCGGGGCCGAGGATCTCTTTGTGTGCTTAATTGTTGTTATGTCTGGGGGGCTCCTTGGGGCTATGTGACAGATTAAGTCATTGGCCAGACTGAGATTTTCCTAATATCAGCTGTTCGGCCGCGCCTGTCTATGTGCTCATCCAGGGACCCTTTCAGACACGCAGAGAGGCTTGTAATTTTAGCCATGTGGAGATATCATTTTGATATTATAGTTTAATAAACTGTAGACCCTGGGAGAGGGTTATCGATCACAGTAACAGCCTACCCATGTCATTTTCAGGTCACTATTGGAGTTTGGTATTCAGATACAGCGTTCACATGCTCCCCTCCTCTAGACTTACCATACAGCCTTTGATGCACCCTGGATGGCTATCCCATGCCTCATGGAGAGCAGACAGAATCAGGGAAGCATCTGGTTATGTCCCTCTAGCCAGAAGGGAAATAAATGCAGTCACACTGAGACCTTCTGAAGAAACTGGAAGATCTCGGCACTGCAAAAGAGACATAGCCAGAGTTTCCAATCCTGCCTGCTTTGAATAGCCATGGTGAGGGGGCTTCAGAAGCTCTACATTAAGCCTGCAGGTGGTGGTATACCCAACCTAGTGCAGGTCTAAGCCAGACAGGACTGCAGCCACTGTCTGACATGTGAGAATAAGTATGCTGGTTAGAGATTATGGGAACTGAATTTCATCACATTGGGAGGGCACCTCATTGGGGAAGGCTGCTCTGAAACATTGCTCAGTCAGCACAGCTACACTTCTCAATAAGATGCCTCACCTTCACTTGATCTTGCTCTCCCTCTTCCTCTGGTGGCTCCTCTGGTGTGACTCCCTCTCTTGTACCTTCTTCTGGGGATTGTGGGGTATCCTCTGTCATGGATATAGTAGAGCTCTCAGAGACAGACCGTATCCGGGCATTGGGGGGCTGCTGGTATCAGGCAGAAAACATGGTCATTAAAGCGCTCTGGTATCAGGGAGGCAGCAGGAAGCAGGTCCACACAGATGATAAATCAGGAGAAAATTATCTGTAGCCTAAACCCTACAGGCTTGTACATTAAAGCTCTCCATAAGATTCAAGACTGGTCAAAATCTTTCCTTGTGTAGCTCTTCATCAAAACAATCCTGGGAGCCAAATTAATATCATTACCATTTCACAAGCGAAGAGGATGAGTCTGAGAGACAATGACTTTGGCCATTTCCACACCAGACTGTTATAGTGCTATTATTCCACTTGCAACATCCTATGGAATCCTGGGGTTTGCAGTTTAGGGAGGGGCTGGCTGGCCTTTGCCTAAGACCACCAAGGACACCAATGGCCTTTGCTTAAGACCACCAAGGACACCAATAACAGTGAGGATTCTTGAGTCCAGGTATCCCACATTCAGTTTCATCATGGAATTGTTGCATTTTATGAATCTGTGTGCCATTTTGGAGACTCTACTAAAAAGTGGGTCAAAATTTAAAATAAAGGCATAGATATATTTTTTCAACATTGTATTATCGCCCGCCCCACCGTGGGATTCTGTATTCTCCATTTTAGACAGATGTCTGTGAAGAAGAAACATATTGTCATAAGACTGTAAGAACTCTGTTAGAAGAACAAGTTCAACATTCTGCTTCCCACCTTGGTTAGCCAGATGCCTGGGGGCAGTCCAAGAGCAGGATATGATGGCAATAGCCCCCTCCTCTTGTTCTTCCTTAGTGACTAGTTTTCAGAGACATGTTACTTTCAATACTAGGTTATATATAACCGTAATCATAAGTAGTCTTTCATAACCTTATCCTCCATGAATTTGTCCACTTGTTTTTTAAAGCTGTGTAAGTTGGGGGCTATTACTACATTTTCTGGCATTGAATCCATTGTGCAACAATGCACTGAGCAAAGAACTATGTCCTTTTGTCTGTCCCAAATCTCCCACCATCTAACTTCACTGGATTACACCCATTTCTATTAGTATTAGTTATAGACTTTAAAGCAGCTTTTGACTCTATATCTATAACCAAACTGTGGGAAAAACTGGAAACTTCCTCAATCAATTGGCATCTACTCCACTTAATACGTATGCTGCATGAAGGAACTTCACTCAAAATCAGATGTAATCCCCAGGGTCATCACACCAATGCTATCAACACTGAGAAGGGCATCAAGCAAGGTTGTATACTAGCTCCACTCTTGCTCAACTTTTACATCAACTGCATGGTGGGCCTTCTTGACAACGCAAACTTCCATCCCCCCAAAATAGAGGGAAGACACATTTCAGTTCTAGTTTATGCCAATGCTGCTGCAGTACTTTCAAGAACAACCACTGGCCTAAAAAGAGTACTAAGAGCACTAGCACAGTACTGCAGAGAGGATCAGCTAGTACTCAATTACCAAAAAAATAAAATCATGGCATTTGATAAAAGGCCCAAGAATCATACCTGGAGTATAGATGGACAAAATATTGATCCTGCTTCAAATATCTGGGGGTAATCTTTCATGCTACTGGTAGCAGGAAAGCACATGGAGAGTATGTGGCCAGTAATGCACACAGGAGTTCATCAGCCATCCTCAAATTTCTTAAGACAAGAGGACAATATATACCCACGGCGCTCAAACTCTTCAAAGCCAAATCAGTAGCACAACTCCTGTATGGATCCCAACTGGGACCATTTCTGAACCCTGCACCATTAGAACTTGTGCGATCCAAATTTTTAAGATCAGTTTTCCAAACTCCAAAATGCGTCTCCAACACAACTCTGAGACTGGAGTCAGGCTGTAATGAAAGTGGAGGCCAGAGTGTGGGTAACTATATTCAGCTTAGACTATCCTTCTTTCCCACTGGCCTGGATCCACTAACCTAGACAGATGACTTCCAGTCTATGTTGAAACAGACAGTGATGACTAAAATCTCATCACTGGGTTTTTCCCCTGAGCTTCTGTTCAGCATGGGATATGATAATGTCAAAGCAGCTATCAAATAATGGGTGGTTGATATAGAGTGACAACTGGATCTAGCCAGCACCTCAATCTTTATCGCTTCTGACTCCAACAGATATCAAGCTTCACCTATGGCGTACTTAGCAAAACTAGAAGTACCTAAACACCAGAGGGTCTTTACCTTGCACAGTCATGCTTTCCTCTCAGTTGTTCTCAAAGGCTGATACAAGAAGATCCCCTTGTCAGAAAGACTGTGCCCCTGTGGCTCTGGCCAAATTGAAACAACAGAGCATGTACTTCTCCAGTGCTCATACTACAGAGACATCTGCCTCAGCCTCATTTCCCCTCTCTTGCATAAATACCAAGGACGCACTGGAAAATTCTACACTTCTTTGTTACTTTCAGACACCAACCCCCATGTAACATATAATGTTGCCAGATTCTGTGCAGCAGTGTTAAAATTCATCAGGCACTGACCTCCACAGTAAACTAGTTCCAAGCTTGTCTTGTTAGATGGGAGCTGTACAACCTGAAGGAGAATTTCAGTGCTGTCCTTAACCTGTTTTTAACCTGTGTTTTTATCCATCCTTTTCTGTACCCCTTTTTACCTGTGCTGGTCTATGACCGTAATAATGATTCTATTCTATTCTATTAGTATTAGAGGACACAAAATGTATTGGCACTTGCCTTACCATATAATCATTCTATAATTTCATAATGCAAAATTTTACAGTCAGTTCAAATTCCTTTTGTTTCATAATTTATAAGGAAGAGACTCTGCATCTCAGGCCATCAATAATAACCTCTAGCTTAGGGCAAACTGCAGTCAACAGGACTGCAGGTCTCAGGAGCTCCAACCAAACTATGCTGGTATGACAGACCTCATCAGCCATCATTGTGATGGTCTACGGCTGTTAAACTGAGATTCTGAGGAGAAGTTGGGATGAAGAATATCTCAGATATAACTCCTATATTTTTCTAATACCAATGCCTTCTTTTTCTCGCTCCCTCCATCTCTCACCTGATGATGCTCTACAAAGTTCTTCTGATCACCAGGGAAGTGGTATGGTTCAGAGCATCCCACAGCATCTCCTGCAGAACAGATTAAAGGAGATTTTATTGCTTCCATATCTCATCCTAACACCCTACAAAAAAGGCTTTTGTATAACCAGAACATCTAGTTTTTCTAACAGAAGTGCTGCTACATGGGCAAAAGTAGGCAGAAATCCCACTGGGAAGTACTGGAGCTTGGAGATGTTAGCATTTATGTCAATACACTGCCATTAATTCAAAAATTAATTTGTTGACATTAATCATATCCATGGAAATTATAAAATTAGTTCATTATATTAATTGTTAATAACGCATTGGTAACACATGACATTTAAATTTAAACCGTTCAATTAAAGGTGTAAAAATGGCACAAAGGCTTCTCCTCTAAAATACTGTAAAAATCATTCTGTAAATCTATTTTATTTATTGTGTTTCTGTACTTATTTTTAAAAAGGGTGATAACAGAGAAGCCAGATGAACATGTCTTATAATTTTATTTTCACAAGTTTCACTTACTACTCTGTATACATCTGGTTACACTAAAGTACAGAACCAGAGCCATTAAAAATCATGGCAATAATAGAGATAAAATAATAGCCATATGACCCATTTTAATCCACTGTGACGCTGTCAATTGTGTACAGGCAATTAATGTGGAAGTTTTGATATATAAATACCAGCAACAAGAAGTACAGAAGGGAGGAAGATGAATTTAGCTCTCTTTCTCCCTATCACTCAAAAATCTCTTCTTGAAAGCTGTGGCTTGCATCTCAATCAAAGCTGATATTGGTGTGTATGGAAGCTTCCACTGACATGTAAATGGCAACTTAGAAATGAGTTTTTTGTCTGGATTATAGCAGGGAAAGGAAAAAAAAACCCTCCTACCCAATATGTACTCCTACATGGCAGAGGACTGGACTCGATGGCCCCTATGGTCTCTTCTAGCTCTATGAAACTATGGCCATTTCTGCACTAGACTGTTATAGTGCTATTATTCCAATTTCAACATCCTGTGGAATCCTGGGGTTTGCAGTTTAGAAAAAAGCCTTTAGAAATCTCAGCTAGAGAGCTCTTTGGCCTCAGTAACCTACAAAACCCAGAATTCCACAGGATGTTGAAAGTGGAATAATAGCACTGTAGCAGTGTAGTGCGGAAATCGCCTATGATTCTAATGTACACATGGGCTGTTCATCCTTCCTTGTGGCTCCTATTTATATAACCAAAAGCATGCACACGAACTGCATGAATTCATGTCATGATTAATTAGATCATAATTCATGTAATGTTTACTTTGGTCATTATTTAAAAAAACAAAAATGAAGTTTACAAGAACTTTAGAAGTATTTCCTATGTAGACTCTCCTTTTCAGGCTGCTATACACACTAACTTCAGAGTATGTACACTGAATCCAGGACTAAACTAAGGGTCCTTTCACACTACACAATTATAGAATTATGATCTACTTTAACCACAATGGCTGTATCCTATAGAATCCTGGGCCTGGCAGTTTAGGGAGGGGTCTTCGGAATTCTCAACCAGAAAGCATCTTTAGTGCCTCCCAAAACTACAAGCCCCAGGATTCTTTAGGATGAAGCTACAAAAGTGAAAGTGGAATCATAATGCTATAACTGTGCAGTGTGAAAGAGTCCTGAATGCCATGTGGCAGATCTGTAAATGCATCTTCCTGTACGATTTACTTCACCTAAGAGCATTCACAGGGCTTCAGGCTGGACCAAGACCATTCTGAAGGAAACAGAGTCTGCCCTTTCCCATTGCCCCAAGCCAAATCCCGCCCCAGCCTGCTTCATTTTCCCTTCCATGTCTCATAAGAGCTCCAGTGTTTGGACTGGACCTATCACCATTTCCACACTAGACTGTCATACTGCTATTACTCCACTTTCAACATCCTATGGAATCCTGGGGTTTGCTATTTGAGGAGAGACCTGTGAGGCCCCTCCCTAAACTGCAAACCCCAGGATTCCATAGGGTGTTAAAAGTGAAGTAATAACACTATAACAATCTAGTGTGGAAATGGCCTATGACACAACAGAAAATGTTAGCAGGCACATAAATGCATGTGCACTCAACATATATCTGATGCTGGGAGCCAATTCAAATTGAGCCCCTCCTTTAGCTGCTTTTAGAAGTGAATCACATGGAAAGATCATATGGAAATTACTCGCCAACCAGCTATGAATTAAAAACATAATATCAAGTATAGCCCTCACTAAGAGTTTCTCCCAAATCAGCATGCATACAATTGGGTTGCAAATCTGGAGAAATTAAAATATTGGTAATAAGGGAATAATAGACCTTAAGGTAAATAAACAGCCTCTGCAAAAGCCCAATAACACAGGAAGATACAACAAGTCAAAATAAGGTTACTTTGACCAGAATAATTTTTCCATTATGCAGAAGCAAGCTCCTTCTCAGAATCAGAGGGCCCCAGACACTCCTCACTAGACCTTGGGAAGAGCTACTGCCCACCTGCAGTACCACCACCTCACCTCCACTCCTTTTTCATTATTTCTTTAGTCAAAACATTTCCATGTATCTCCAGGGGGTATTTCGGCCAATTTAACAACATCTCCTCCCCACCAAGTGAGTTTTTCAGGCTCAGAAGAGGCCTTTTTCAAACTAGCCAGCAAACCAGAAGTCTGTTCCAGCTTTCCAAAACAGGTCCAGCCTAAAACTGACTAGAGGTTGAAGCCTAATCACTGATATGATAAAAGCTGCCCCTACAAATTATTCTCCATTTTACCCAGACAACATAGGGACAACATAGGGACAAAAAAATTAAACATTTTTTGGGGGGATAGAGACCCCTTGGTGCCCGCAAATGTGGCCTTATGGGCCTTTCCCCACTCCTGCCTTATGGCATTATTTCAGTAGTGAAAACTGCTATGAGACAAGGTCAGTCCTTGCAGCATTAAGGAACCCAGCAAGGTTTCTTGTTATCTGAAATATTCCACATTGCTTTCGTTTCTCTGTTTCAAGAAAGTAGCTTTTGTGCAAAGCAGGAAAGGTCCTTGTCTGCATTGGATTAACATGTGCATCTTGGCCTTATTTTTGTCTATAGATTGCTCTCTCCATTGTACAGAGTGGCACAAACCACAGCTTTGATGCCCCAGGTTCGCCCTTCCCTATATGGGCTTTAATCACATCATCTGTTGCCTGCTGTTAATCGAAACCTTCAAAAGCATCAATCACACACCAAAACATCCCAGCCTCCTCTCTCAAATAATTTGCATCTTTTGTAACTAGGAATTATGAAGTTCCTACACCAGCAAATGCTTCTATCAGGCCCCCTCCTTCTGCTCTTCTTTGGAAATTACAATCATGGGACGATGCATTCTCATAAGAATCAATTAAAGAGTGTTTTTAATGCTTAAAATTAAAAAAAGAGGCTTATGTACATCTTCGATGTGAACACAGCTGCATTATCTCCCCGCCCCCCCCCGGACAAGGATGGGAAACCCTTGCCCCCTAGATGTTTTGGATTTCAGCTCTCAGAGGCCCCAGCCAGCACGTCCACTAGTAAGGGATAACGGGACTTGCAATCTAACACATGTTGCCAAAACATTTCCCTCTCTGCCAGAGAGGGGATGGGATGAATGAAGACAAGCATGAAAATGGACCAGATAGAGAGTCATCTGAATTGGATGTTGAAGCAAGTAGGCCCCGTACCATCTCATCCCACTGAAGCCATCAATGCTGGCCATGAGAATGTCACAGATTCTTGGACAGGGGACCAGCATGATCAGGAGAATGGTCAATTATTTCTGATTATCTTGTTTCCAGCAGCCACAGTCCATCCTCTCACTGGCAGGTCCTTCTACTAGCCATGTTGTTTGGGGATTCTAGGAGTTTTGGCCAAAAAGAAGTAACGTTTGCAAGCTCTGGAGAAGTCAAGCCTGCTACTTCTCAAGGGACTAGTTTTAAATGTTTTCCAGTCTGAGACCAGTCAGCCATAAGCTAACACACATCATCTTGGATCATCACAGCCGTCCTCTTTACCTGGTAGCTGATGCAAGCATGAGGAGAGTTCATCTGGAACTCCTCCTAGTGATGTAATGGTGTCCCGGCCGCTGCCTGGTAGATGTATCTCCAAACCAGCATCTGTTGTATCTAATGGATGTCCAATTCTAGGGTGGAGATGTAGTTCCTGGCCCACACCTTGTTTGTAGCACAGAACAGAAGCTCCTGGTGAGAGGGGAGAAGATCCACGGTGCTCCAGATCTCCCATGCACCTTTGACTTTGTGCAGGCTCAGAACGGGTAGCCAAACCTAGATGACATAAGATTGGATGGAGAACATCTGCATTATTCCCAATTCAGAAATTAGGAACTGAGATAGATATCTGATGAACTATTCAAGATAAAGTGGTAAATGGATGAGAAATTACAAGGAAGAGCAGTAGCTCAGTCACAGAGGACAATATTTTGAAAGTAGAAGGTTCCAGGTTCAGTCTTTGACTCTCATAACAAAAGGATAAAGTAATATGTGTCAGAACAGTCCCCAATTTATTTTTTAAACTACAGCACTCAGAATATCATAGTCAACATGCCCACTAGCATTGCTGACTGGGAGATTCTGAGAGCTGTAGTCTAAAAAGTAAAAAGTAATGTCCAAATTCTGCCTACAACCCAATATATACAAGGAGGATGCAGAGCAAGATCTTTAATGTTGATCTCAAAGCTCAGATGAGAATATATGGGGAGAGGTGATCTTTCAGATATTGTGCCCACACACAAGTTAATACCAGAAACAAACTTTGAATCAGTGAATGTGATGCATACTGGTATAATTTCATTGCTAACATGCAGCCCAGTTCTCAAGTATGTCAGTTTAAATATGAAAGGGTGCTTTCATTCAATCTGAAGCACTTAGGAATTCTCCTGTCTGCTATACATGCCATGGTTTGTTTGTGTTTTTAGTTATTTTACCTGGTACTGATCCACTGATTCCAGGAAACTCTGGTTCTGTGGTCGTAGCACTGAGGAGACCTCCTTCCTCCTTAATCAAATGAGAGGGAAGAAAATGAAGAAGAAACTCACAGGTTATGTTAAGCTTATAGACAAATGGAGTAGGCCCTGGGAAGCTACCAGGCATGAAGACTGGGAAAGTACCAACAAGAAACAGGTCATAGAGGCCATGGATAGATCACTGTGACCCACTGTAAGCCATGGTACGTTACAGTGATTTGGCACATTTTGGAGGGAGGGGAAGAAATTCTTGTCACAACTGCAAGTAGAGCAGCCAGTTATATACACTGAATTTAGTATCACTTCCATTGCAATCCATACCACCTCCTTTCTTTCAGGGCAGATAATGAATAAAGAAAGGCACGTTGAAGTAAGCAAGTTCCCTTCCTGCAGGTATATATAATTCCACAGCTGTCCATAGATTTTTGATATATATTAGTTTAGAATAAACATACTAATTTTCTACTTTCAAAATGGCACCAAAAATGGTGGGAAAATATGATGGAGATCTATTTACTGTGATGGTCTTGCAGGAGAAGGCAATCAAGAAGGGGGTGATAAAGGAAGCAGGAAGTTGGATTGTTGGCTTGGAGGCAGCTCTGAAGGCCAAGAGCAGGCCGTCAGACAAAGGAGGAGTCCATCAAAGCTCAGCTGGATACTCAGTCAGGGATGGAGAGAAAGAAAGCCATGTGCCATTAAATGTCACTCTCTTTGCTAGCGGCCTAAACTGAAGTCCTGAGCCAGGAACTCTGCAGACCCTACCAAGTGCTGCTGCAATCTTCCACACTGTGCATATTCAGTAACTACAGTAAAAATGGAACAATACAAAAACAACAACATATATGGATGGGTCTGGACAATCCTACTACAGAATTGAGCTGAGCCCTGGTTCTGATCTGGATTTTTTTTTTATATTATGTATGCATGTATGTGTATGTACATGCACATTATACACCACACACACACAATTTCTTATTCATTTTTATTTCTTAAATTAGATGAGGACACTGTTCCCTCTGCCAGCACACCTTATGCCACTGCTGGAAACAGTGGCAAAAATGAAAAAGGTTCTGGAGACAGCAGTGATGTGGAAAGCAGAGAAAAGGTGGTGGTGCCAGAATAGAAGGCTGCTGGCAATGAACCATCAAGTGCTTCAGTACATGGTTTTCAGGAGATGCAGTGGAGGGGTCTTCCTCAGAGCAAAGGTACTGCATGAGGTGGGGCTTGGATAATCAAAAAGCCCATGGCATGGGTAATTGTACAGTCCTTCCCCTCCCAGAGCACCTTTGCTTTGAAGATGTCCTCCACTCAAGAAGTCACAGAGTGGAGAAATAGGCAGCTCAGAGCCAACCAACTTCTCCTGCTGCCACTGTTGCTACCTTGTTCCCCCACATGTACACAAACAAACTGCAACTGATCACAAAAATGACTTGTTTCCCAGGTGGTGGGCACCAAAAAAGAATTCAGCTCTAATATTCTGTCTTTCTTCCAAGACAGAACCTACAAAGCCATACAACCACAATTCAAATTTCAACAAATTTCAGAATTATAAGCCATCTTCTGCTGATGCTGCTCTTCCTCCTCTTCTGCCCCAAATTAAAAAAATAATGAAAAATGCACTTGATACAAAAGTTAAAACAAGATTAAGCAATCAAGTAATTAAAACCCGATTAAAACATATACCATTAAACATGCATATGCACAAACACACTAGCACAACAATTAGCAAGATCCAGCACATTATTTTGAAAGAAAATAAATAAAGTAAAATAAAATAATGTGGGGAGGAAGCCAGTCTAATTTCTCTGGGAAGGGAGTTCCAGAGCCTGGGAGCACCCACTGAGAAGGCCTTCTCTGTTTTCCCACCAGATGTACCTGCAAGTATGGTGGGATAAAGAGAAGGGCCTCCCCAGCAGATCTCAAAGCATGTGAGATGGGTAGTGACTCGTGGGGTGTTGGGGATTTCATTCATTCCATTTATTGTCTTTGCCCCTGATTGTGTATGTTGATGTTCCGCCTTTTGGTGTAAAGGGTATTATAAATAAACATTGTTGTTGTTGTTAGCTGGTTTGTAAGGGAGAATGTGGTACTAATAACCTGGACCTGAACCAACCTGAGATTAGAAGCCATACTGATTTTTTTAAGAAATGAAATCCTGGATTATTCAGATGGGATCCATACACACAATCTAATCCCATCACAGTCTCGTCATGTGCCCTGCCTCCTTTTGGCTTGATCTCCTGCCTCCCAAATCAGTCCACCTTCACTCCACTTCACTCCATTCCAGAATTCTCACCTCCCACTGCCGATGTCGGTCTCGGAGCTGCACAAGCCAATCTGGTTCAAAAGTCACCTCTTGTTCAGGCCTTTCCAGGAGCTGCGGATCAGACAGCTTCAGTCGTTCTGCCAGCTGAGCCGTTGGGAAAGGGAGAAGAGACCATCAGGGGTTATATGAGAGTGCAAGTTGTCACTGCTGTGAACAGTGAACAGAGGGTTCTTTAAGCCACGTGACAAGAGAAAATCTTTCAAATCAAACAAGCACAGCATTCTAGGAAAGAAGAGGAAGAAGCAGCAGAAGATGGTCATCATCATCATCATCATCATCATCATCATCATCACCACCACCACCACCACCACCACCACCATCTGTGGAGTGAAATAATCATAATCTAAATAAATAAATAAATAAAATTTTATTATCGTTATCATTTCACTCCACAGATCTAATGTTGCTCTTGTGAGATTTCTAGGACAAGGACAGTTCTTCTGTCAGCATCATGGAGGGAAAAAAATACCCAGACATTTCAGTTGCTAGTCTAGAATCCCTGTGATCACCGCAATTAGAACAGAGCCTGGAAATATTACTTTTTTGGACAACTCTTCTCAAAATATCCCAGCCAAGGCAATGCTGGTTGGGAAATTCTGGAAGCTGTAGCCCAAAAGATGTAAAATTTCCAAGCTCTGAAAAACACAACATGTGAAACTGTTTTTATGTTAAGCCAGATCACTGTTCTATCTAGCCCAGCATTTTCAACTCTACCTGTCAGGGGCTCTCTGGAAAAGGAAGCTCTTTCTCACCCCTGACGGCCACAATTTTTTTCAGACAATGCCAGCAACTGAACCCAGCACCTTCTGCGAGCAAAGTATGCCCTGTGCCACTAAGCTACAGCCCTTTTCCAAATCAAATGTAATTGAGGAATGCTTGCATGCAAATATAATTATATGCATTTCAGGGAAATTAGTGATGCAGCACCTTGTCCTGTATAGGTTTGGTTTATTTATATTCTACCCTTTTTCCCAGAGCTGAAATTCACCTTGTTTTAGAAGGGAGCCATTTTCAAACAGAGTCTCATTTTTGTGATCATTTATACAAATGCCTCGGCCAAAAAGGACTGGGCAAGACAGAGTGTGGAATAAATGCGAGTGTCATTTGACGTATTTAAGACAGGGACTTCAATTGTGAGAACAACCTATGGGTCGAGTAGTTTCTTATGTGGGTTGAGTAGTTTCTTATGCCTGCAGGCAGAGCTTCAAAAAGTTGCCATTTTGGATTAATTTCCTAGAACCCTCCAGCCAGTTTCATAGGAGTTATATTCCCTCCCACCAAAGTAATCTTTCTACATTCTGACTGAAGGTTTAAAGGAACATCCTGTATAAGATTCCAGGTGGCCCATGTCAGATATGGCCAGTATTCTACAGCAATATATTATGAACTTGTGAGTTTATATTTCAACCCTCTTTCTCCGCCAGATCATTTTGCCAGCATGGGCAGGTATCACAGGGAAGCTCAGCAGAAAAGAGGTACAGATTACGTCTTATCACTAGGGAAGGAACTCCCTTACTGTGAGGAACCAAGTAGACTATTTGCCCCATGCCCCTGGTTTAGGCAACTACCAATGTTTAAACCCAATCCCAGGGAAGAGGTTCTGTAACACTTTTAGTTGAAAATAAGTTTTTGGTTTTTTTTACTATTTATAGTAGATATATGGGGCTGCCACAGCTGTCTGCATGGTTTGGATGGAGTGTCTATTTTGAGATACACCAGCCTTAGGAATCGAGGAAAGAAGAAGAAAAGTAGAACTGGAGGAACAAAGGCTTCTAGATGCAAGTGAGAATCATGCAGCCCTTCCAATGTTGCTGTACTGCAAGTCCCACTATTCCTTACCATTGACTGTTGCTAGCTAGGGCTGTTGGGAGTTTCAGCCCAATAATATCATGAGTCACATTCTGTCTTAGACAGTGTAAGACATATCCTAAAGAGGAAAGCCTATAAATACTAAACAATGTTAGCCAGTTTGACCTCAACCATAATCCAAAATTAGCTTTCCTAATATAAGGACTACTGGGACTTCTGTTCCTTTCGAGAAGCAATACGTTCCAATTAGTAATAAAGACAAATCTCAATGTCATCGTGATTTTTACATTTGCATAGAGAAAGTGGCTATATTTGCTTTCTCACAGTATATTATGATACAACCGGAGATCTTTTCTCTTGCCACAAACTGTTCTAAATCTGCAAACAGCTTCCCAGATCAACATGATGTCAGCTTCACTACCAATTCATTTTTTTTCTTTACGCCAGCTTTTATTTAATATCATGTTTGGGAAAGAATCCTGTGAAACTCAAAATCTAGATCACTCTTTTTTTTTGTTTTAATTAGTCCCAACGAAGTCCCAGAGCATGTGTGGCAGGCTGGACATTTCATGCAGCCATCAGACTGATCCCCACCTTCATCTCAGATCTGTTTGGACATCTCAAGACCTATGCATCTGACATAGCACAAATCAGCAAAAAACATCATTCTTGATAGGCCTTAGACATAACTGATCGTGATATATTGTACCAATATTCTGGCTTGCCTTCTAAAGCTGGTGGTTATTTCATTATCTTTGTACAAAGATATTCTTGTTGTTGAAAACTGCATCCTATCTACATGGAGGTTTGTTCGCAGAATATGCACAACAAGGTAATATATTGAGTAAACTGCCTTGGAAGGTGCTAGGCCCTTTTTCTTTGGACCTTTTTAAACAAAGGTTAGATGTCCCTCTCTCAGACATGCACTAGCTGTGTGTCCCTGCACTGCAGGGAGTTGGACTAGGGCCATTTCTGCACTATCCTGTTATAATTTAAACTGCAAACCCCAGGATTCCATAGGATGTTGAAAGTGGAATAATAGCACTATAACAGGCTAGTGTGGAAATGGCCCCAGTCCACAGTTCTATGAAAGGCTGTAACGATGCAGAAGTGAGCAAAAATTGGCAGAACTACACCATGCCCGTTCCCACTGCCTGAAAGTCATTTTAATAACCTAATATACTGTAGTATCATGAGCTTTTCTATCACAAGAGCAGTGAGGAGGCAATGTGCCCATTGAGGGCAGCTTGCCCAAAGCATGCTTCCCCACCGCCAATCCTGGAGTTGGTAGTGACTTGGTTGAGGTTTCAGCCTCCCAGATTTCAACTCGTTCATTATATCCGGTGGAGCTCAAAGGAAGCCATGGGCAACCACATTTTATGTCACAGCAGCCCCTCCCTTCCATCTACATGGCTGTGCTCACTAAATTGCTTCCCTGAATGGCAGCACCTATCACGCCTGTGACAAGCCCTCCAAATTTCAGCACTTATGAAATTATTAATGTCAGGCACAAGAGAGACATTTCCTGGTACTTGCTGGAGCTTCTTTCAAATCGAGGGGCTTGCAGCCATTTGTGTTAATGTATATGTGCATCTATGAAACACAAATTAACCAAATGTGATTATCATCAAATGAAACATTAGAGAGGAAATAGCAGCTTGGCTTACAACCAGCTCAGCTAATTTAACTCTCCATGATTTTTGTAATTTGTGTTATTTTCTACATAGATGGAGGGAGGGGTTGGATTACTTCTAAATGTTTATACAGCTGAATCCCTCGTTAAGGAAAGGCAGAAGCTCTCGAGTATGGATTAACACAATCTCGGCTATCCTTGACCAGGTAAACAAGCTCATATTTAAGATTCTGTCTGGAAAATAATGATTGGGTATTTTGATACCTGCCATAGGATACTCAAGATTGGATTTTTGAAATCAACTCCACCTGGATCTGCTTTGGAAAAATATCAAGAAATTCAACAGGTTCAAAATATACAGAAATGATAAAAGGAACCAGTCATTTGCAGTATATTCCATTTGTACTCAGACCTTCCCTTTCTAGCTAGAGAAATCCATGGGCACAAACAAGTTTGTGTAACCGTGAAATACTTGCATCTGCAATCCCTTCCTAGCTTGAGAAATGCAGGCATAGGTCAGATATTTATTCAGATATAAATCCAAGACAAGATCCATCATGTCCTATGCCATCATCAAACAATAACCTAGAGAAGCTACATCTGAAGAAGTACACCAGTGAAAGTTCATGCAAAAATAAAAACCAATTAGTCTTAAAAGTTTTGCCACATTCCCCCCCTCCCACTGTCACCCTGCTCCTTTTTATGCTGCAAGAGACTAACACAGTTGCTTCTTTGAAGACAGAAACACTTGTAAGGAAGAATTCCAGTTTTTCCTGAAATTACATAACAGTCTTGAAGGTTGCTGTATTACAAAAGAGAGTCTCCAATGTGAAATTAGAATTAATTTACAAATTTAATACTATTAGAATTGGGCCATCTCTTATAGAGTATTCACCTTGCTTTTTCAATTTATTGCCAGTTTGAAGAAATGACTGAACTAAATGTGACTTTACCTCACATGCTAGCTGGAAGTTGTAGTCCCCAAACACAAGTTTTCTGAGCTCAATGCTAAATTCATGGTTTGTTTAGTAAGAGCCAAAGGAAGAACCCATATACCAGATTGTTCAGGGAGAGGAATTAACTCTTTTCTCCTCTGCCTCCTATGCAACCATACCAAGGCCATGTCCGCACTGGACTGTATAGCGCTATGATTCCACTTGCAACATCCTATGGAATTCTGGGGTTTGCAGTTTTGGGAGGGGCTAGCCAGCCCCTCCCGAAACTGCAAACCCCAGGATTCCATAGGATGTTGCAAGTGAATCATAGCGCTATAACAGTCTAGCACGGAGATGGCCCAAGGGAGAATCTCTCCCCTCTCAGCATCAAAAGAAGCTTCCATCTCCCACTACCCTAAGGGTGTGGATGCTTTTCAACTGGATGGAGGCATGCCAGGCAGGGATCAAAATAGTCTTTCTTGGTACCGTGCTGCCACAGCTGCTATTTACAGCTTTTAAAAGAAACGCACAATGTCAGTGTCCACAATTAACATCATGTGTAGTTTGACAGTTGGTCACTCCTACTTTGTCAGGATCTTTTACTTTTTTACCTAGGTCTCCTTTTCATTTGTGCCCTACAGAGTGAACTTTTATGTGGCATGGTTTTTAAGCCTCACTTCGTTAAAAAAAAATTTTTCCCCTCGTCTCATATAGTCTCTCTGACTGTGCCATGTACCTGGACATGCTCTGGACCATGAAAAGCTGTTCCACTATAAATGTGATAGTCTCCAAAGTGCCACAAGACTTCCTCTTTTACTTTTTGATGCAATGAACTAACATTAAACCTCTGGTGAACCACCACTGCTGAGTTAGGTGTCAGCACTTAGAGTTTTGATAGGAAGAAATGTGCTTGCTGGGTGGGTGGGGGGATTTCTTCAGTTCTGAAGTAGAACTATCCAGTTATTTGCCGGATCACAATGACAAAACTCTTCTGACCATGCCCAACAAGTAATTAATTCTATGATTACAGCATCCTAATCTGGGTGTTTGTTGCTTTAGACTGTAGGAGATCTCTGGAGATAAAACTATTCAATAGGTATGAGATGATGCATGCATTTCTTACTAGGGTGGAAATCATGCAGCCCTCCAAGGGTTCCTAAACTGCAGATCCCAGCAGTGCTCACCATTTTTTATGCTGGCTAGGTCTGCTGGGAGCAGAAGTCTAATAACATCTGAAGAGAAACACGATACTCACATCTACGGTTTTGAGCTGTTGTAATTGTTCCCAACCTCTGACCAAATAAATTCCTAGCTTTGTTTGCATCTTTTTATCCTGGTGTTTGGTGAGTAAAGGAACACAGTTAATATTATCAAAACTCCCAATTTACAAATGGGAAATTGAGGCCAAATTCAATTAGAACATACCCAAGTAGTGGCAAGAATTACAGGCAGCTACACATCAACAACAGCAATGTTTTCCACATAAGTCTGTCAAATATCCAGAACCATCAGTGTGCACTAGCCAGCATGCCAACAATCACATTATGATGTAAAGTCGAAGGCTTTCACGGCCAAAATCCATAGGTTGTTGTCAGTTTTCCAGACTTTGAGGCCATGTTCTATTACTATATTCTCCTGACGTTTCGCCTGCATCTGTGACATTTCACCTGCATCTCTGGTTGTCTCACTTTCATGCCACCAGATCCTCTGAAGATGCCAGCCACAGATGGAGGCAAAACGTCAGGAGAATATACTAATAGAACACAGCCTCAAAGCCCAGAAAACCCATAACAACCCAATCACATTACACTTTCCACCACAAAATGCAGAAATGTGAATGCATCTTTTGGATCCATCTCTGCCACCTATGTTTTTTCACAACTGCCTTATGAATGGGCACCTCAATCTCAAGGCTCAATTTGTAAGGGCTCCCTACATACACTTAGCAGTGTACTTGAAAAGATTAAAGTGGCTTCACTCATCCATTACCAAAAACTCACCTTGATGACTTGTTCCAGGAGGACAGGATACTTGTTTTCATTCTGGGCAAGGAGTGCCATTCCAACCCCCTCACAGTAATGTAAGGCCTGGGCAGTGAGACCATAGTCCACTAGGTGAGATGCATAAATCAATTTGTATACCTGTAAAAGAAAATTGGGCTCTGTGGAAGAAATGCTTTCTACAAATAAAGAATAAGACATATGTGAAAACTTCTCAAGTGACCCACCCCAAAAGCCCTCAATGAAGTCCAGCTTCACAATCAGCTATCTAACATTAGAAACAACAGTACTCTAGTGGCAAAGAGGGTGCGGAACAAGAAATTCCTAGCATATATTTGGGAACAGTAATACTGACTTTTCCTTGGAATATGAATGAGATGGATGTCTCAATACTCAAAAGTGATACATAAATGTTTAAGTATTGTTCAACTGACTTGTTAATTTGCAGTGCTAAATCAAAGAATCAACTGTAATTGAGAAATATCCTGGGTGAGTCATGACTTCAACTTGGTGATCTCACTCTCAGCCCCAGAAAACCTCATGATAGGTTCACCTTAGGTTTACCGTATGTCAGAAATGATTTGAAAGCACACAACAGCAACAACAAAATGGGGAACTTATCTTGAGAGAGCAGTGAGTATGAGTTTGCAGCTACATCATACAGTTACATGGCTGTGTAGGTAGAAGTTACTGATTAGGATAATGAGTGTGAATTGAAATAAATGCAGATGTCCATTTGCCATGTTCTCTGTGTGTGTTCATTTGGAAACCAGTCTTCCCAAACTATGTGTTGGGTTGGTTAAAGTACAGTAATCTGAACACCTTTTTTGAACCTCTCCAAACTCCTACAGTATCTAATATCAGCTGAAATGAAAACAAGCTGCTGCTAAAACTTGGTGGTACCTCTTGCAGCAATAAAGTTTGCTGCTAAAATCTTTCGTATCTTCCTCCTTGAGCTTCAGAACTGCTACATCACTGAAGTAGGAAATGGGGAGAGGAAAGCCCTCTCTTGGATGGAGGCAAAAACACTGTGGTTGCAGCTGTCAGCAAGAGCCAGCTTGCTTAGCATCCTGGAAAATGGCCTTTGGCACTGTTGCCCACCTGTATTATATGTGATGCAGTCATGTGTTTATTTCACTGGTATTGTTGGAGGGGGTTAAATTTAATTTTACTGTTGCTGGGTTTTTTTAATTTTATTTTAAGCCAAAGCAGTCTTGGTTACCACAATCTTGAGGAGGAGATCAGTTGTAATCCATAAAATGGAGCAAGCTCGTTTTTTGCTGCTCCACTACAGGAAAAGAGATTTCTCCTAAACATCAGAAAGAACTTCCTGATGATAAAAGCTGCTGACTTGGAGTATGGTGAAGTCACCTTCTTTGGGAATTTTTAAACAGAGGTTGGATGGCCATCTGTTGAGGCTGCTTTGAGTGTGTGTTCCTGCATTGCTGGAGGTTGGACTCGATGGCTGTTGCAGTCTCTTCCAAAGGCCATACTTGTTCCCCACATCAAACCTCAAAGGGCTGTACCTCTCTTTAAACACCTTAGTTTGGTTTTATTGAAAATGCCTTCTTTCCCTCTAGGAGGTGGGGAACAATTCCATTGTGTTTTCAGGCCTCTCACCACTCAGTGTTTTAGAACCAGGAGGGACCTTTCTCAAAATTGGAAATGACCAGAAGGGCACACGGGATATGGTGCCCTTCTGGTCAAAGAAAACTAAAAAAAAGATCTAGGCAGGGAGCACAGTGGGGCACAGATGTGGCCCACTGATCACACTTTGCCCACTCTTGCCGCAGCACATGAATGTGGAATCCAGCCCCTATCATCACTGTTTGGAACTGTAGTTTCCACAGCTACTCTTTGCGTACAGAAGGCATGAAGCAAAAATTATATGTGACTGATAATCAACTGTCATTTGAGCTTTTAAAAGCCTCCCAAAAGCAACAATCTGTCAGACAAAAGGTTAGATTTATTCTGCCCTTGAAATATGCAGGACTAATATTTTATCTTTTCCTGCCTACTATATAAATAAGGCAGTGTGATAGAAACAGAAATTTCAAGGAGCATTGAGGGCAGGCCTGAATTTCTAGAGCCACAAATGAAGCTTGGGCCCACAGTGGATGCACTGTATTCTCTCTACAATCTGGTGTTGACCCAAGACATATTGCTGCTTTGAAGAGGAGTTCAAGTGATGCACCCTCATGTGTGGTGGGGGGGGGCAAGTCTTTTAAAAGTCTTGGTAAGTATTTCAGTTACCAATTCCTGCCTTTATCTATTCTTCCAGCCTCTGGCAGCTGCCCTGTGTCCTTTGAGGTGGGTTCTTTCACTTTACTTTGTATCAAGGCCAGCTTCAATATAGTAAGACAGGGCTTTCTAAACGGTATGCTGCGATACGTTAGTGACCCTTTTCGCAGCTCCGCATGAGCTTTCTGCTTGCATGAGAGCCATTCGCAGTGCAGCCTGGGACCTTTCCCAGCCTGCACTGGACAGGAAGCATCACTGGCCCGGCTCCCAAAGCTCCACACGCCAGGTAAGTGCATGCGGGGCCCTGAAGCGATGCGCGACCACGCAGCATTTTCGGCTTCAAGCCAAAAATGAAAAAATACGTGTGCGGTCCGCATCAGGCCCTTGAGCATCGTGCAAATGTGAATGCATCATGTGGACCACTCCTCACATGTGCACGATGCTCAAGGGGCCCTTTAGCATCAGAAATGCCGTGCGAAAAAGTGAAGTGTGTCACTTGTAGGTGCATCGCCTACAATCTTGAAAATGTATGTTATTGTTTATAAATCCTATATTTTTAAAAATATATGAAAGGTTTTCATGAGATACGTTGTGTCTCCATACTTCTTGTTATTACAATTTATGTATGTGTCTTTATTTCTTATAAGGTGTTAGTTTAACCTCCGATTTGCTAGAAAAACTGAATTACTCTGTCACAAAAAAATAGACGTCTAAAAAAGTGTGTCACAAACATGAAAAGTTTGGAAAGCTCTGTAGTAAGGAAACTCACTAATACAATACTTGAGAGTCCCTGTTCCAAAAAGCATTTACAGACACAGCCCATTGTACTGCACTGGGACTTGGAACATTCACTCCCTCTTAAATTGCTAGTTGCACGTAGAGAGTTTCTGTTACCTGGAAAGAGAGGATGAAAGCTTGGGGGCACTGTAGCAACAGGCAGTATTCAAAAATCTCTGTCCTCTGGATACACTCTGTCCTTGCAAAGTGGGAGAATGGCTGGCTGAATGGGAAAAGGCAAGAGATAGGGTTAGAATACAACTAGGAGTAACAGCAACCAGAGTGGGGTGGCAATGAGGTTGAGACTCTCTTTCATCCCCTTCTGTCTTTCCAAAATCTTAAAAGCTGAAACTTAGAACTGTCAGCACAGGAACCAGCAAATGAGTTTCTAGTTCACCCTAACCACTACACCACATTGGCTCTCAAATACTTTATGGTTAGTTGTGCCTCAGTTACAGGAGATGAAGGTCAGGGCTAAACAATATCATGATTCCACAGAAGTTACTTTAAGTATTGCTTACGTGCCTTGCTTTAAGATGCAAGAAGTGCTGGGGTCTGTAATACTAATAGGGAACAAACAACATAAAGGTGAAATGAATCGTTAAAATCCTTTCCTTATTATCCAGTCAGAATGCTATTAACATAAGTAGAACTGTTGGCTCCTTAAATTGGATTTTTAACCTTAGCAATGCCTCTTAAAGTGAATGAATAAATTGTTTGTGGCTACCATCCCTCACCTTAAAGGGAAGCTGACTTTAGTGAGGCATGCTGGAATCCAGAAACACAAACTCAATCTCTTGCAATACTTTTTGGAATCATTCATTCATGTGCCAGCTCAGAATGAGAAGCACTGTGCTCCTTCCTAAAAACTGAATTGGCCCACAATTCGCTATTTTTGATGATAAATATTCTTTAGCTTGATAAATATTTGATACTTAAGGTCAGCATTTCGTAACTGACTTCACCAATAGCACACCATACAAAAATGCTGGAGAGATTACATGCAGTAGCATTTAGCATTTGACTGTAAATAACAAGTAACAGTCAATAGGAATGAAGATGCACTAGATATCAACATTTGACAGTATTTGACAAAAGACATGAAATGGCTTTGTTTGTTACAAAACTGCAGCTGGCTTGCAATTTAATATAGCACATCTGATATAAACTACACTCATTTACAGCCTGATCTTACACATTATTTGCAACTGAACCCCACTAAATTCAATGGATTTGCTCTCATGATTCATATTTTGATATCTTGATCTCAAATTCAAATTTTTCAGAATTGTTGGATCACAACATTTCATTCAGACTCTATTCTTAATCAAGTCAGACTTGATTTACACAATCAAGTCAGACTTGATTTACACAATTTACACAATTTTAATAATAAACCTAGGAGGCCTGGGTTTAGAGTCAATTGCTGATTATTGAAAAGTTATTACCTCTTGGTTTCAGCAGGACTGAAAAAATTCAACTGTCTACCACCCTTCAATACAATGTAGAAACACACTGACCTCGCATGACCAGTTTGTGCAGTTACAAGTTGAGAACCACCATGTGTTCGTATTTCTGTGTTACAACCCAATACTTCTATATATCAGTGTGAAAGTGCATTTGTCCTTGGGTCAGGAGCTCAGAAAACAATGACCAAGTGTCCGTTCCCAAGGATACCATTGTATAATCATACACTCTGTACCCTCTCCCTACATTAAAAAGATTGCTTTTCTGTCCTTAAGCAACAGGTTGAAGGCAGCTTCTATGAACTCTTGCCTTATCATGCAACATGTCATCACAAAATGAGTCCTTCATTGCAAAAGAGTATAGCTGCTAATACCTGCACAAGTTATTGCTGTAGTTTAGTGTCTGAGAGCATAAGTAACATTTGTCAGCTTTTTCACCAGCACATCTCAGCATCAGGGTTGAGAGGAGCACATTGCCCCCACACAGGACTTTGGAGGACCACACACACATACATACACCATGTTCCCCATGCTCTGATTTTTTTTTTTTTTTTTACTAAAAATCCATACACACATTCTAAGCAGTGGGGTGGGCAATTCTGCTGCTTTTTGCCACCCCTGAATTGTTTTTGTTTTAATCCATTTAGAACTTCTTTAAGTATGCTTTTTTTTTATAATTAAAAAAGAAGCATTCCTAAAAAAAAAACATTGTATACAAATTACATAGCAAAATATATTGTTTAAAAAAATCTTAAAGGAGAAAGAAATACAGAAAAAAAGAAACAGAGTTAAAAATCAAGTGATTGATAAACAGCTTTATTTGAAATTGTAAATATCAAATCAATATCAAATAACAAATATAGATAATAGAGTTATGAAGAGACAAAGAAAAACATGGAAACAAAGCAGAAAGGGAATTTGAAAATAAAGGAGAAAAAAGGGAAAGAGAGAGAGAGAGGAAGAAAGAAAGAAAGAAAGAAAGAAAGAAAGAAAGAAAGAAAGAAAGAAAGAAAGAAAGAACCTTACTTCCCAGGCAGTGAAAAGAAAAAGAAACTGGATCTCATAGAAAAATTAATATGATTACCAAGTTCTCTGCAGTATAAAGTACAAACTTCTTTAAAATTTTAAAAGTAAGGCTGCCCATGGAATGGGGAGGAGGAGGCATAATGGGCAGAGTGAAACAGAAGAGCCATTTCCCCAGGCAGAGAAAGGAGTCCACAGGCACATCCCAGAGCAAAGATGAGAACTCTGGCTTATTAAAAAATTGAGGGGACAAAACAACGACAAACCCTCCCTCCTTGCCTCCTTCCTCTTGTGGGCTGGGCTCTGCCTTTATTTTTGGCTGAGAATCAACATCCTGCTCCTGGGAAAAATGAACCAGAGGTGAGTGTTCTTCAGTCTTCTCTGAAGTGGAAAGGTGATTCTCAGCACGAAAAAAGGCAAGGGTCCTCAACAGGAGAGAGGGAGATATTTTTGTCTTTGCCTTTTTCAAATCTCTACTAAGCCAGAATTCTCTATGCCTCTGTGGGAAGTGGCGGGGTCTCTTTAATACATCTTTGTAAGGGAGGATCAACACCTTTGCAATGGGAGTATTTCTTCAGTGCTGCGCTGTTGGAAAACTATTGTGTTCATTGCCCTAGAAATAGTAAGTAACACTGTCTTGCATTACAGCTCCATTGTAACACTAAGGTAACGTACATAAAATATTTGTTAGTTACACATATATCATGTCCTTTTCTCCAGTCAGCTTAAAGTGGCATATATGGCTCCCCATTTCCTTATTTTACCCTCACAACCACTCTTTTAGGAAGATCAGGCAGAAAGAAAGGAATTGGCTCAAAATTGACGAGTGAGTTTTCACAATTCAGTGGAGAATTGAACAGGGATCTTCCAGTCCAATAATGGAACCACTACACCTTGCATTAGGTTGACCCGTCTTTCCCCCAAGCAAACTTTGGTTGGACCACGTTCTCTCTGCCTCTACTCACCTCTGGCTACTGCCCAGCAACACCATGCGGTCTGTTTTAACTCCATAGTGGCCAAAAGGGACATTTGCCATCAGGTAACAGAAGTGAGCAGCTTCAATGGACCTCCTGCCAGCTGAATAGATAAAAGGGCAGCATGTTATGCATGCAGCAGGCCAAAAGAGCCAATGCAGGAAGGAAAGGAAAGATTCATTGGGGGACCAAAACCCCTTACCACAAGTTAAAATGTGTGTCAGGCTTCACATTATTTAAATATGTGGATTCTTTATTTTTTTTCCCCCTAATACTTTGCCATTTTCTGCATAGTTAAATGCAAGCATAAGACCACAAAAGGCCAAATCCAAGGAAGCAGAAGTAGAAGCCAAGACAGCAAAGGAAGACTCAAGGTGGTCTTCTGCTATGACTGGGCTCCCTCTGTTCCCTGAGCTTTTGCCAAGCAAAACTAACACTTTGTGTGGAAGAAGGAAGCAGCATTGCTGAGTGGAGCAAGTCCTCCAACAGGTGCCAGCTTTGCCAGAAGAAGACAGGAGCCCAGAAAGCAGGGTGCTAGATTCAGAGTTCAGATTTACACTGCGCTCCAGCTCTCTTTCTCTGTTCCTGCTTAACCAGTCTAATCTCTGCCATAAACATTATAAGGCTGCCTTTGTCAGAAGCCTCTGAACTCAGGCATGTGGGCATGTCCAGGGACATGAAATGACACTTATTGAAGCTTTTGAATGAAGAATAAGTTAGACCAATTGAAGCACAAGCTGTACACATGCCTGAAGTAGAAGGATTTGCATAGCCACCGCCACCCCAGTTCTTGCTGCCATTCTTTTGTACAGGGGCTCTCCAAAGGGACTTGGCTCTGAGGATGGCATCTGGGCCTGGGCAACCTTTGGAGAGTTGCATCAGCCTCATTTTGTGCTCCAGAGCTAATGCTCACCCTCTGTTTCACTCTGAGGACCTAGGCTTCTACAAAAAGCGTGGCCACCATTTGTCTTGTTCAGATGAATCAACATGGAGTGAAAGACAGAGTGGACAGCTGCTCCACAGAGACCAGTCAACCATTCCCTTACTGCAGAATTTACCATGGGGTAAGTGAGATAGGGCTGGTGGGGATCTCCAAGCATCTATCATGTTGCTCCCTCACTCCTGAAGTGGCAGTGAGGGAAGGGTGAGAAACAATCTGCTACCTCCTTGTTGTTGCTGTTGGAGGCAGAGAACTCACTCTGCCTCAGAACAGGGCTGGTCCTGCTTTTGACCTCGCATGTGTGTGTGTGTGTGTTGTATTTTTTAAAGAAGCAGATAAAAACCATAAGGCAGTACATTGGACCGGGACTTTGGTGTGAAGTGATGCGGAGACTGTAGACCCCATCTCACTTCACAGCCCCAGTTTGATTCCCCACTTCCACCATCACCACCATGCTGGCTAGACTTTGTTTTTGTTTTTTAAGAAAAAGTCACCCACCCACATGACAAACATCATATTTGATCTGGCCCAGAAGTTTTCAGTAGCTCTTGTGTTAAGAGAGCAGAGTGGTTGCTAATATTCTATGGCTGCTTACCAGAGGAAGAACGGGGATGGGTGGAACCACATGAGAAGAACAAAGCTCTGGCAATGAGAATAAAGGGCTCCATAGCTGCTGCCCACTGATTGTTTCATTCTGAATATCTAGCCTTCAACAGAGCTTGCCTGCCTTGTCTTGTTCTGAAGGATTAATGTAGAGTGAACTTCTCTACTTCAAGAAGCAGAGAAGAAGAGGTGACAAATTTCTTTCCGGCTGCTGCAGCTGAGGAGGAAAGCCACAGGAGAAAAGTAGCCATATTGCTCTCGTAGCATAAGAGCTGGAAATAAGGATGCGTTCTTCTTTCTCTCCATGAGCTATATTCCCTTTCCTTACCCAATGTATCTCCCATGGTGATGATGGCCCTGTGATTCAGTTCCTTGTCTCCCACTTGGTTAGACAGGATAACGGCCAGGTGGGGCCTCCAGTCACCCCATTTCTCATCCCCACAGCACTGTAGTAAAAGAGAGGAGGGTTGGGAAAGGGGAAAATGCAAGGCACAAAATGCATAAAACATGGTAATACTTTAAACATCACAGATGAAGGACTCAGGAAAAACAATATCCAAGAGTGGAAAGAAACACTCAGATGTCTTCATATGATATTGGTTAACACATGTATTGCGTTACTTAAGTTTCCAAATTCAGCAGACCATGTTCAACAGAGTTCTGTTGAAATTGGAGGAGGGGAGCCCAAGGCCTTAAGGGAATACTTCTACAGGTATATTGACATCTCTGTCTCCATGTCATCATCCAACAGAACAGCCACTATGTTGAATGCCATCAACATCTAGTCAACCTTGTGCCTTGATGGAACTCTCCTCATCAGGCCGGATGTTGACACCATGTGGAGGGGGCAACAGCTTCAGAATTATGGCTCCTTGGTTTAAGCTGCCCTCAGGCTGTCCATCCCTCTTTACTATCTGCAGCCCCCTCCAGGTAACCTGCCCTGAGGGCTTTCTTGCCACAGCACTGAACCAGAAGTCATATCTGAGTTCAATACCTGAGATGCTTGGGGTATCCTTCCAGACATGAGCTGGAAAAGTGTCTGCAGAGGATCATTGAAGGCCAAGGTGCTAGTAAACCTGTGACAAAACAGACAAAAATCATCTTTAGTAGACATGACAAGCACTGAAATGTTGAGAACAGTTGACTGATCATGATCATTTCTGGCAGTGGGTTCTACTCACCCACTCAGAACCAAGCTATAGGTCCTCAGGTCCATCTTGCTTGACAAAAAGAGAGCATGGCCCCACAGTTGATTTCTCATGGCCCAATCCAGAGCTTCCTGCAAGCAAGGAAGTACCAATAAGCAGCTATTTCCTAGCATTCCATTCCATACCCTCCACCCTCTTCTGTCACACTTCAGCATGAGGAAGCCCAGCACTGGTAACAGCAGACTTAGTTCTTAATTGCCTCCCTTGAGTTCTACCGACCAGGGTACTACTCCACCTAAGGCATAGGCTTCAGTGATGGATGAGATGGTTAAAAAAAGGACTGGAGAAAAGACTTAAATCTTCATGCCCTCTCCTTCATGCCCTCTCCTGCCTCAGACTGAGTCACACCTCTCATGCATCTAGTCCAAGTACTGTCTACTCCAACAGAACAGCAACAGACATCCATGTTCTCAACCAGATGTCTTTCACAGCTGTACAAACTGCAATCATTTTAATAAAAAATCAGAGTGCAAATTGGAACTTTCTGCATGCAAAACATGATCCTTTTGTCCAAACTGGGAAGGGTTTTGACAAGTGCAGGCTATTTATGTTTTATTTATGTAGTACTTTCAGAAGTCTTACAAGTAACCCTTTAAGGTAGGGTGCCACCTAATTATATTTTCCTCAAACTGATTTCATGTGAGAAGAACATTCTAAATGTAGTAATTAATTTTATGATAGTTCTTTCTTCTCTCTCTCTCTCTCTCTCTCACACACACACACACACACACGCACACACATGCAGGTGTATTCATTTGGTACTGTTTGTTTGTTTGTTTGCATGCATGCATGCAAAAAGAGCACTGTGGAAAGCCTGGTCCTTCAGCTCACTTTCTTTCTGCCATAGAAGAGGAGCTGGGTGAACTTTTCCACTTTTTGCTGTGATGTGCCAGCACTTGGGACAATCTCCCCGGTGAGAAGATCTGTGGTCCCGCAGCTCTGCGCTGGCCACTCTTCATCCATCAGGTTGATCAGATTGGCCATTGGCTCTTGTCTTTTGTATCTTTCCCGGTGTTTGCAGTCTTGCATTAGCAGCTCGGCTATATCTGATCCTACCATAGACTATGGAGAGAACAGAAGAGATAGCACAGCAGTTCATTACATCGAGAGAGCAGAGGGGATTGCATATATCCCACCTTGCATGCATTCACTTTGTTAAGCACCAAACACTTCAAATATAGCTGAGTCTTAAACAAATGTAGCTGGGAGCAAGTTCTATTGAATCATTAGGACGACTTGTCATTTTCTTACTGCACAGCACCAACTCTCAAAGAACTGTTAGTTTCTTAACGGTCCCTCTTTCAATTTATTTCTTCGTACAATGTTTTAAGGTTCTGGAACAGGATCAATTATGTGGTTAGAAATTTGTCCACTCCTAAACTTGGACTCAAAAAACAAGTACATATAAATATTCAAAAAGTTATAATGTTAAAATAAAATTGAACTACAATTTTTAAACACAATCTTATTAAAAGGAATGTTTAAAAAAATCATACTCTCCAAGTGTCCCATCTGGCAAAGACAGTTCCATTAAATCCTGTGTCCTCCCACTTTTTCATCTTCTTTTAACATGTCCCAGTTTCTCTCTCCTCCTCCTCCCACTTTCCCCCATTGCCCCAGCTTAACTGAGTTGCTTCAGACTGAGTTCAAAGTATAAAAGTAGTTTGCACTCAATTAACTCAGCATAGGGGGAAAGGAGGGGAGGAGGTGGAATCTTGCCCTTCCTGGTGGGCTCAGACATTGCAGCAAACTAATGCAATCTCTCCTAGCTTGGGTGTTCTTTCTCTTTAATAACTTTTGCCATTTTGACCACAATCTGCTATTGCTAGGCCACACACAGCCCAGTTTTCATCTGTGAAGTGTTGGAGGGTATGGTACATTAATTTAATGCACGCAAGCTTTAATTCAGGGTTAGAGAAAGCAGTTTGTGGGTTTTGTTCTCCTCCACCACCATCCCAGGGACCTCAGTGCAACTTCTATGCTCACCAAATCCCTCATTCTCATTCTTTAACTTTAAAAAAACTTCTTCAATTCTTTGATAAGTGCAAAAGGCAATTTCGTAATGATCCTGGTTGAAGTCTACTGAGGGAAGAATAAATACCTTTTCATTTACCTAATACATAAAAGTCAAAGTCGGCGAGTTTGTCTGCATTAGGAAGGCAAAGACCTCATATGATTGGCTGTACGAGGCGAGAAGACCTCACATGATTGGCTGCCTGTGAAGATTTTATGGAATCCTAGGGTTGGCAGTTTAGGGAGGGGCCTTTACAATTTCAGCCAGAGAGCTCTTGGGCCTGGCTGGTTGCGGTGGAGACAAGGCCTAGCAGCAAGGAGGAGGAGGGCACTGTTTTGCCTTAGAAACCAAACCTCTGTATGTTAACAACTCTGAATACAGACTGGATTGGAGAATATAGGGAAAAGTCACAGGTACTGGACAACATAGTATGGGGAATCAGAGACACAGGATATCAAATCTGTGTATTTCAACCACATCTAATTCCAATCCCTAAAGTATTTCTAACAAGTGTTACCCATGAAAAATAAAATCCCAGGCAACGCTGGGTAAATATGCTAATCTAGAATACTAATGAGAAACAGTCTACCATAAGGGCACAAAGACACAGGAGCCAATCCCCTAAAAAATTCTGCTGCACAAAACCTATCAACATGAATGGGGGCTGGACAGGTGAAATTTCAGTATGGGCCCACTCCATATGGACAGGTCTACTGCAGATTCCAGTTAAATTGCAAGAATGGAAAAGGATCAAAGTGAAATCTAAACAGGAAAATCTTATACCACCAGGAACTCAAGGCTCTCAATCTGCTTTCTACAAAACCATACCCAGGATGACATACATACTCCATTCTGTCGGCAAAGAAGGAGAAGGAGTTTCCAAAGCAAGGCAGAATCTCTGCCAAGGTTGGATGCCAGGTTACAGTGCAGGGCTGCTCTGCATTGGCAGAAAGTCATCACATCCATCTTGTGCAGATCTTCCCTGGGAAAAGAGAAAATGAGACCATGGTCAGAGGAAGAATGTTACACACTCACCCTGAGCAGTTAGAACTTGCAAGGACAATGTTACTGTATAGACAAAATAGCAGTAGAGAGCTAAAAGTTCTTTGTCAAGAAAGCAAGTATTACAAATATGCAAGCAGGGCAAGGTAAATGCAAGTATACTCCAATAAGTAGCCTACCTAGCTTGCATCAGATTCCCCAGAGAGCAATTTGTGCACCTCACCCCAGGCTACACCATAGTTTTCAGCTCACTTTAGCTAAAAATCTCTCTCTCACACTCCCTCTCTCTCTCTCTCTCTCTCTCACACACACACACACACACAATCTTCCCTCTCTTCCTTATTTCCCTCTTCTGTACAAAGTGAAACTCCAAATTGCCTCTAACCACTTCTCTCCCTCCATCCAGCTGGATGATTGTCACCTCCTCTGATGGGCATTTCATTCCAAAATCTAGACAGGTGATGCCTAGCTATCAGTAGACCATTTCCTGTCATCTGCCCCCTTTGATGAAACATCAGCCAATCATCCTGTACTATTAGCCAGGAATCAGCTTTAGAAATGATGTTCTGTCAACAGCCATAACACTAACTTCTTGACACACCAGCAATCTCACCAGAATTTCGAATGCAAAAGCAAACCACTTGCAAACCTGGGTGCTTGTATAGGAACCATGTACAAGGACCGTGACACTTCAAAAGAGCCTTTTCTATGAGATAGCAAAGAAATGTCTAAAGTTTGTTTCCCCCATCCAGATTGCTTTCTTCCATCATCTACCCAAACTATTATGAACAAAGTTCAGTGCTTCTGTGACCTGTAACACATGGTAATCATATCCAGTGGTCCAAATAATCTTGCACAGTCCTCAATGCAAGAGTCCTCTGCCTCCTTTGTAAAGCAGACCTACATAGAAAACACTCTCCTTTAAGGCTAGCCTAAAGTATTTTGGTATCAGAGACAGACAACCCAACTGGCACACTTCCACTGAATAACACAAGGCACAGTTCACTAGGAACTCTGTATGTGTGTTTTCCTTGTGAAACTCTCACCAAAATGGTAAGCATTGCACAGAAATATTCCTATGCCCTTATGTAGCTCTCATTCATTTCAATGAAGTTTCATCAGGAAAATGTCCTGGCAGATTGTGCCCCATCATCAGATCCACCTGCCCGCATCTATCATTTCTGTTACCCTCCACAACACCCAAAATCTTCTATCTGAAGAAGATGTCTCAGTTTGGTTGATACTAGGGCTATGCTGAAAGATGGAGTCTTAACACTTTGCTCCTCCAGAGGTCCTGTACCTGATCAGAGGTCCTGGAAAGGCTCTCATCACCTCTTGCTCAGCCGTGTCATGTAAGATCACCTAGGAAACATAGACGGACTTGGTGAGGGAGATCCTGATAACACCTGTCTGCACTCAGCATAGAAATCAGACTGATTTGAAGACATGTGCTTTGATGTACTTGTTTTAGTCATCTGGAGTTCCAACCCCTTCTAAGCTTTTGCTCTCTTCCATGGCACACTGTGCTCTGCATTACAGAAGATGGCCAAGAGGAAAGACAGCTTGGTAGATGGTTCGCCTTAGAGTATCTTCATCCATAAATATCTCTCTCTTAAACTCAGTGAGTTAGGATTCTCTCTGTGTGTTCCTGGCCATCCAGTTGAGCTCTCTTTGCATAGACAAAGGATTACAGAAGTCCATGTCTCAATCTCTCTGCAAGAAGAAATTGGGAAAGATACCGGGAGAGGGCACTGATGGTGTTAGGGGACAGTATTTGGACTTTGGTGCCATCCAATTCACCAGATCATTCTCAGAGGAAATAAGCCAGCCCTCAGGACAAAAAGAGCCCATGTCATATGATTATATTATTTGGCTCAACTGCATCAGTGAATCCATGCACAAATGTGGGTTTCTAAGTGTTCAAACCACTCATATCTATTATTTCAGCTCTGAAAAGTACACCAGCAATATCACTATGTCTATAGAGTAGAGCTGAGGCTGAAAGATCTCAGTTTGCTAGGGGCTGCTTTGTAAATGCATGGCAAAGGGCAGATTTGGGCTTCCTGTCTCATAGTGCTTTCCCTTAGCCACTACAGTAGCCATTTCGTTACAAGATTCCCAAATATGGTCTGCAACACAGACTTTGTTTGTGCCTGCAAAGTCATTGCCTGCTTTTTTTCCTAAAAGCACTTTCCGAGTCCTTAAAATGGTAATGTATGCCAAAAAAACAAAACAAAACCTACCACATTGGATGTTTCTGTCAAATGGTCAGAAAAGAGAGGTTCTATAGAGGGTGTTTTCAAACAAACATGCCATCTGCTGACAAGCAATGACTGAAGATGCTAGCAGAAGTAAGAAACATTCCCAACACTGTAGAGAAAGGGTTCTTGACTGACTGAGATCACAAGCAATAAATGAGAGCAAGCAGGCAGGGAAGAAAGAATGAAACTAAGAAATGGGAGAGAAAGAACAGCCAAGTAACGTTACTGTTCTGATCATTTGTGGTTAGAATTAGAGCTCCGAAGAGCTCCATATCAGGACTATAACTTCCAGAATCCCCCATTTTGTGGCCATACTTGCTGGGGGATTCTGGGAATTGTAATCTAAAAAATAACTTTCCAAAATCCTGAAGCAGATATATATCTCAGTTCCAAGATACCAGTTAATTGTTACCTCTAGGCTGTGTATTTCCACAAGGGCAGGCTGGCCCTCTGCTGGATAATTAGGACATCCTTGGACAAGCTGCCCCCCAGCTCCAAAACACACAGGTACATGGGGGAGGGGAAACTTCTGGGGTGCCACAGGGTGCAGAGCAGCTACTGAGTCTTCTGCTAAATGACAAGCAAAGAGAACCATCATAACTGGTCACTGGCTTAAGCTAGGGGTCATTCTTGGACTGGACAGTAGATTAGAAGCATAAATTTCCCAAAGATTTCCCTATGAGTAAATACTCGCCTTCTATTTCTATAAACCTAAAAGCAGCAATCAAGCATGACTCAGGGATCCAGGAGAAGTCAGTGAATGAAACAAAAAGGGACTCAACAGAACTATAGTGAGCAAGAACAAGCAAACTGCTTAATAAACGAAGATTTTGGCCATGTTCAGATATTTACTGGAGGGAGGAATGAGTGTGCTGCTCCTTTCTCATATGCACCTAAAAAGCAAAGTGTGATGCAAGTATTCTGTAAGGAAACAGAAACACAAGGTCATTCCTTTCACACATTTCTTCAAACTCAAATTAAGGAGGAGGGTTGACATGAGTCAGATGTCTCTGGGTAGAGGCCTCAAAGTCTGGTGATCTGATTACAACATATGAATTAGGGTTAGTGGTGGGAATCATGTGACCCTCCAGAGGTTGTTGGACTGCAACTCTCAGTGGTGAAGAGTGCTGGGCATGTGCAATAACAATTCCCACTTAGATGCAACAATTCCCATGTAGATGCACATTAATGCAGGCTGTCTTCCTGCAAAGGCTACTACCATCCACTAAGTGTCTGAACCGAGCCTTACTTTATATGCCTCCTATATGACACTTGGGACCACATTAAAGCCATGGCTTAAAGCTCCAACTGTTTAAACACAGAACCATTCAAAGAGATGTGATTTTAAAGGCCAAAAATATGTATGAGTGAACTGTGGAAGGAGGACTGCCCCCTGGGCAATGGTTTATCTTCCTTCATCCCAGCAGTTAATAGCTTTGAATACATCACCTCCTTGAATTGGACTCCAGTCCTTGGAAGGAGATGCTTCATAGCTGTTCAAAGAATCATGGATGTACTGGCTAAGTTCATAGGTACTGGAGCTGAGGCCTGAGTCCTTATACTGTTGGAGGAGGTTTGGCTCCTCAGCAAATGGAAGCTGTAAGAGGAAATGAAGGAGAAATATATGGGAGAAGGAGCTGGTCTGGATCGAGGCAAAGCAAAATGAATCACAGATATTTTTACAGTGGAACAAAAGTGGATATTCCCTAGACACATCCACTTATCTGAGATGGAGTTTTTTCCCCACCAATGTTAAGGGCAGAACAGACACTTACGCATTACCAAAAAGAGGAAATGAATCACCAAAGAGGGATTTATGTTAGCATAAATTTTGCATACACTAACTTAGAAATAAGTGCTATCATTTCAACAGAAATACAATGTAGCTCAGGATAGCAATATAGATCATGATCAGATGACCTGATCACAATCTCAGTCAGATGACCTGCACACTTTCTCAATCAATTTGTTGTTGTTGTTTTTATTTGTTGGTATCTATTTTGAAAACTTTTAACAAAACTTTAAAAAAAAGCCAGAAGAAAAGATACCCTGATCAAGTTACAAAGTTGGTACCTCATTTGCTGGAATCCTGGTACTCTCCAGAAAGTTTCCTTGGAAGTCACTCTGAATCCTGCCTGGTTGCAAAGGAGAACTGTAATTGATCTCATAGGGGTCATTTTTCTTAGAACCATAACTGTCTTCATAGAAAGCATGCTGCTTGGATCTGGGGAAAAATATTGTCAAAAGAAAAAGGCCTGAATTAAAGTCTGTTGTGCACATCCTCACAGAGATCTCATGTATCTCCTCACAAAGGAGATGTACACAAGAAAAAGCATTAAAATAATATCTGAACTCAACTGCATATTGCTTTAACAGATTAATTCTGCTCTAGGTATCGATTTCCTCATGAAATGTGCATCATAATCTGGACAAGACCAAGAGGCCTGCTCAAGACCTTTCTCAGCACTGAAAAGCACTGGCTCTAGTCTGAGAAAACCAATGGCAAAGCATGCTCACTTGGACCCATTCTTACATTGATAGGTCCCCTGAGTCTTACCTGTTTAGGAATTCTGCCCTCAAAATGAATTTTTGCTTCAGCTCCCAAATGTCTAGTGTTGTATTAACTTAAAACTTCAGTTGACCATTTAGTTTGGGAATAAAATACAGTTGTTTAGGAACCAAAAACAGCTTAGGAACCAAACAAAATGGGCAAAGAAAGGTACCACAGGAATGTGAACACAGCAAATACAATTAGAGTCTAGGTACAAAAGATTTTCAGTGGATCACTCTCTGCAACGATGGGAATTTAGGGACTCACGGAACATTTTATTGGGGAGCAGAACTCCCACTGGGGGCAATACTGTACACTCATTTTGCCTTTGCCCCCATAGCTAACCCCTACTCTGTGTTCTCATATATACAGAATGGGGTGCAAGCTCTAGTTAGAGGATTAGTCAAAGACAGTTACAATCTTACACATATTTACCTGGAACAAACATGTCCAGATACAAGTCAGGTGGACTTCTGAGCAAACAAGAAAAACACTTGACTGTATTAACTGTTTAATTGATGAAGGCAGATGTTAAATTCAAGCGCTGCAAGTTGGGGCATGTTTCTGTATGTTTTCATTTTGGGTTGCCACTGTTATAGTGAATGAAAATACAGCCTGCCCTCCATATATGTGAGGATTACATTCCAGGACATCCGCTGTATCCATTGACTATAATGGGACGTGATGCTTCACATGACCTTGCATTCGTACACGTGATGAAGGTTGCAGTAAGAGAGGGTCCACTGCATACATATTTAGGACAGCCATCTGATAATAAGCAGTAACTTTTTTGCTTTAATTTTTTTACAATGGTAGTGATCAGGTTTGCTACAAAAAAGAGGGCAACCTGGATGGATCCCCAGTCCCACACGGGCACTTAAAAAATAAACAGGTCAGAGCATCCTGAAAATGTACTCAGTTTGGAAAAGCCCCAAGGACATGCAGTGAGGAAATACTGGAGGCACACTGGAGGAATAACGAAGCTCCTGAGCAACTGGAGAGACCATGAGCCAATATCCATTAAACACAACAGATGCTAGAAGACATCTCTAAGACACAATTGGAACTGGACTGCAATTCCCACCAACCCTCACTGATGGCTTTTCTGGCTAGGGCATTTGGAAGTTGCAGTCAGTAACATCTAGAGGAGCACAAGTTGCCTACCATGTCTTAGAGGTGTTCTCTGTTGGATTGTGAGCTTTCAGGATTTTATATTCCCCCCTCCGCTCAAATTCTTACCGCATCTGAGTCAAATCATTTTGTCCTTCAAAGCCACTGCCTTCCTCATGATGGTAATCTCTGTAGTAACTCAGGTTCCAGGAATGTGCACCTTTGCCCCAGTTATCTCTCTCTCTTGGGTCTACATACTCAGAGAGAATACAAAGGATCAGCTCTACATCTGGGCATCAGTAACATTTACAAATGAAGATACTCTAATGCAGGTACCAGGTAGGACAAGCAAAGTCCGTCTGAATAGAGGAGGCACACTGGTTGTTTTCTACATAAGTACACATACATGTATTCACAACACATGTGTACTACACATACACTTACTTCCATCTATCTAGAACTGTCCATAAAAATTTTTAAAAAAGCATTTCAAGGTATTTTCTGCAAAAAAATTCAGATGTTATGCTAACCTCTTATCAGTCCTAAACAGCTTTTTCCTGAAAATAACTAAAAGTAGTAAAGAAATTATGAGTAACATAATGAGTCCCTAAATTTTCTTCATGGAATTGATGATAAGTAGTCATTAATTACTTTTTCAAAGTTACTCCCTAAACACCGCTTTAACACAGGGTGGACAACTTATGCTGTTCCAGATATTGTTGAACTGCAGCTCCCATCAACCCCAGTCAGCATAGCCAAGGTTACAGGGTCAGGTGATCTGCACTCCAACACTGTCTGGAAGGTCATGCATTCCCAACATCTGCCTTAACAACAGCCAGGTACAAAGAAATATGGTAGGGAAAGCTTTCTCTCACCTGGACATAAGTAATAGGTAGGTGTCACTTGACAAAACTCTTCATAGCAGGCTGATGTTAAAGGCAGAGAAGGATCAAACACACAGTCAGATTCCAAATATTTAAAATTATTCAAGCTCTGTACTACCTTTTCAAGCAAGTTTAAAAAAGCATCTCATAAAGTCAAGGGTTTTCCCCCAGAAAATACCTCCTTCATCATGCTGTACTTGGGGGTATCTTTGGCCATGTCTGTATGAATAATTTTCCACCAAGCTGTAATTCAGATCCTCATAACTTTGCCTGAAGTGTAAATGGAAACAGATTGAAGAGAAATAAAGACAGAGAAATCTGCTTTAGGCAGTTGTCTAAATTCTTCTGTTCACAAGGACAAGGAAGCAAGAGACAGGTTGGTCAAACAGTTCCAGCAATTGCTATTTAAGATAATTATGGATTTTGATAACCTTTATTATAACTATAAAAATGACCTTCATTCTCAGCTTGTTTAGAATTTAATAATTTAAAAATATGAAAAGGGATCCACTGTTTACAGTAAGCTCCCTTGATATTCTACTACTTTATCACTGATTCTACAAATAGCTGGGCTAGATTCTGCACCAGTCAGCAGGATCAGTGGTGATCACACTAGAGTCTGTAGAGAGGTCCAACTGCACAATGACGTCAGACAACAGCAGGGTATAAAGTGAAGACAGAGAGATGGCATGTGAGCGGAGCTAGAGTTGATACTGGAGATACACAAGCCTGGGCCATACACAATAGGATTCCATTATATGAGAAGTAGGCAAGGTCCAATCCCTTAAATTCATATGAGGATAATATAGCTCAATCCCACCTAGATGTCTTTGAAGTCCTTGCCAGGATACAAATGTGATAAGTGAAGGTTTGTATGAAGAACAGAATACCTATGGCCCTCCATATAAGACAGAAAACAAGTGGGAAATCACCCTGAAGAAAATGCTTTGCTCCTCTCTTCACAATTACCAGCCTTTTGTTGTTGTGTGCTTTCAAATTATTTCTGACTCATAGCAACCATAAAACAATCTATCATGAGGTTTTCTTGGCAAGATGTGTTCAGAGGGGATAAAATATTAATTTCTTTACACCAACTTTACCTTGAAGGTGACCAGCTGGCATAGCTGCTTCCATAATACTCTGCCCAAGAATTTGGTCTCATAAATGCTTGATGATATGTGGGATGGTGGTATTCCATTTGAGCACCTGGTTGAGGCCCTGCCCAGGGCTCATGGTGGTACATCCACTCACTGTTGTGCTTGGAATAAGGAGGTGGAGGCCACGGACCCCTCCTATAGCCCTCAGTCCAACCTGTATGGTTCCCTCGTGGCCAGTGGTACTTTGGAGGTGGAACCCTAGGGTCCATCTGGGTTTTGCTGTAGACTGTTTTTCTTTATTTTTACTTAATCCCAAAATTGTTCCAGTACCCTGAAAACAAAAGAATAATCACACGTGATACACTGAAAGCAGAACATCTTCTAAGCAGGAGAGACAAACTCCCAAGATGTGTAGCTTTCGTGGTTGTAGAATTATGCAACAAAGCATGGAGTCAGCATTTGTTAAAGTCTCCCATGTAAACAGGAGGAAGACCCCTTTTATGTCCTTCATGTCTTTCTACCATTTCTTTGTGGTCACTGAATAGTTAAAATTCAGTTTCCTTTAGACGTGAGAGAACTAGAAACCTAAATGGTATGTGGCAATGCATGTTCATTTAACAGTGCAATCCCAGATATGTCTACTCAGAATTAACCCCTCCCCCAAGTTCATTAAGGAGCTTACTCTCGGGTAAGCAATCACAGGACTGCAATCTTAGGCAAGTTATGCAGCCACAGAGCATACTAGTGCATTAGCATGTTGTTCCAGCCTTAATACAGCTTGGTGCTGTTGTGTGCCTTCAAGTTGTTTCCAACTTATGCCAACCCTAAGACAAATCTATTACGGAGATTTTGGGGGCTGAGAGTTAGTCTCCCAAAGCAAAAGTGTGACCCCAAGAGACCCAAATGTAGAACCTCTGTCCCATCCCTTAGGTCAGCTTGTCTGGCCTACTCCCTTTGGCTTGCTACCAGGAAGGTGGGCTTGACATGTCCTGTGTGCTTGCAAAAGGCATTGCCCTCCTTTCCCACAAAAACCTATTGCCTGTTGGTCTCCAATGGGGCCCATGCCATTATGCTAACAGAAGAGCAAGGATGCAAACAAATGCTCCTGTTTCCTGTGCTACTCCTGCTTCTCTTGCCACTTCACTTTTCAATATTCACTCCAATATTCCAAATTCTTCAAACTTTCAAAGACTGGTTTAAAATAAATGCACTAACATTCAAAAAAGTGGTGAAAATAACATACAGATGTAGTTTTTTAAATCATTTACTCTGAACATCAAAGTTGATGTTCTGTTCTGGGTGTATTCTTTTTATGCATTTGGTAGAATACAGACAGCTCACATGATTGATCTCAACACTTCTAATATGTAACAGTACTATTACTTCTAATGGTGATGATGATGATGATTAAGCACTTCTTCTAACTCCTTAGAGTACTTTACATACATTACCTTAATATCTTCTAACAGCCTTGTGTCATTCATTGGCCAAGAAAAAAAAAGTGGCTTGCTCAAGTCCACCTGGTAAATTTACAGCTGAAGTGAAATATAACATAACTGAAGACTGCTGGCTAATAGCTGGATCGCTTAATTACCATAACATCATTTTCAAAACACACCTGCAAAAATTCCTCAAAAACCACGTTTTGGGATAATTCAAAGTTCTTGGCAAAAAAATTTTTAAAAAATCACCCACATACTCCTCTGCCATCTGTATCATTCATGTTTGCAAATTCAACAGGTACAATCCTAACACTCTGTACTGACCAATGTTACAGACCTAAATCCAATTGTTAGTCCCAACTGAGCAGACACACTGAATCAGTGGAACCAATCCAAGTCCTGAATTATCAAAAGCCCATTGTTTTATTGGGTCCTCTCTAGTTGGAATTACCAACTGGATTTGAGGCACAGATTACACTCGTCTCCTCCAAAATTGTGCAGTGCCCAGATTCAACATTTGCATAGGTTTAAACCCATTTCACCATACACCCTAAGGCAAGCAAAATGACAACCACATTATCAGACGCTTCAGGATAAATACAAGACAAACTGGGTGAGCCACAACGTGGCTCTCTCATATTCTCTCTCTCTTACATTCACAGACCTGTTTAAAAATGAGACCACCAGCTTCCTTCTCACTTTGGGCTCAGCTCAACATATCCCCAAAGGCAGCTGTCAAAGTCCATCTGCCACATCAGTTGATGCCTGACTGCTTCTCAGCCCACTCTAGGTCAGCAATCCTAGTTTTTTTTTCCTGTGCCAAAGTCCCAGCCCATGTCATAACACTGACTGAGCAGGGCAAAGGGCTCTTTGCCTGCCAGCCTGCCTGAGGACAAAATTACCTGTAGCTGTTTATAAACAAGAGACTGAGTCCTTAGCCACATGCACATACACACACACACACGCGTGTGCACGCTACTCCCCCAAAACCTGAATAAAGACTTCCTTGTATGCTAAAATTGCAAGGAATCTAGGATGCAGGGGGTTTTTTTAATGTTAGATTGGGGGGAAATGTTTGGTACCACTACTCGTATTGTTTCTCCTCAATCACACCCTCAAACATCTTTGCAACAATGGGAGACCTATTTGTTAAAAAAAAATGATTTTAAAAGATTAAGAGCTACACAGAATTGACCCAGAGCCAACCGGCTGGTTCCCCTCATGAAAGAATGTGCAGGTGAGATTGGCATTTTTATCACATTTTCATCTTGACACAACAGCCCTCAAAGTGGGTCCAATATTAACCTTACAAATCACAGAGGGGGAGAAGCTGGGGAGGGGGAAGCATTGTGGTTGAGAGACAGTAGCTGGCCTGTGGCGAACCTCCATGGCCAGTTCTGCACTAGACTGTTCTAGTGCTACGATTCCACTTGCAACATCCTATGGAATCCTGGGGTTTGCAGTTTAGGGAGGGCTTGGCCAGGCCCCTCCCTAAACGGCAAACCCCAGGATTCCATAGGATGTTGCAAGTGGAATAACAGCACTAGAACAGTCTAGTGCAAAAATGCCCCATGAGTGAGGGGAGATTTAGCTCACCATCCACATTGGACCTATCCAGCTGCCAGGTATGGTGCGAGAACCCTTCTCCCTTTGGGCTCCACTCTTCTCTGTTCCAGAGCTGGGGGGTGTGAACAGGCAAGTGAGGAAAAATGTTCTCTATTTTCATTTTTGCTTGACATTCAAATGCACAGTAAATTATAAAAGCTCTGCAATGGAAATTCAGGCTAAGCAGGCAGCTAACCCACTTTCCTTTCCTGGAATCAAACTGGAAAGTTTTCCAAAGCCAGATCAATCAACAGGTACCGCCATCACGTACATGGATGTGCCTCAGGACAGAGCATGCCACCATCTCTCCTAGCATTCCCCTCCCACATAGAAATTCACACTGTACTTCACCCTTTTAATCCTCTCATCTTTATTTTTTTTTTTTTAATGATAGAGCTTTAGCTATATGCCCTCATCCCAGTCTCTACCTAGAGTAGACCGTTCTGTGCTTTAAAATCTATCCATCACAACTCAAACAGATCTGAAAACTCTTCAGCAAAGTTTTATATTATTTCACCCAGGGTAAATCCCATGGATGCTCATGAAACAAAATGGATATTAGTTTTATGCATGATCTTAGCGAGCAAAAGGAGACGAGATCCCCATCTCCCCATGAGAACAGTCTACTTTTCTATGGGGGAAGCAAAGAGAAGCTTTATTTTTTGCAGTTTCCCTTTTTACTCAAGTTTCTTAATTTGCAAATCACCCCGTCTCTTCTTATATCTCTATTATTATTATTATCATCATCATCATCATCATCATCATCATCATCTTTTTAAGTCCTTTTAGAGAGAGTTACTTACACCGCCTATCAATAACTGAAAGCCTTTGCTGATGCTTCTGCATCCCATCGTGACAAACTCTCCTAAGGAATCATTAGCGAAGCCGCCCTGAAGAGTGCGCTCTGCCACGTCAGCTGGCCGGAACTTTCGGGATGTGGTTCTTGCTCCTAGACGGATCTATTAGCTAAGAGCGCTGAGAGTAAGGGAAAAACTAGACGGTGAGGTTGACATCGCCATGATGGGAAGGTTATCTCAGCGCAGCAGGTGGGAGCGCATCAGTCCTGTAGTCTGCAATGCCTTTCAGCGAGCTGACTGAGGCCGTTTCCGCACTACACTGTGATAGTGCTGTTATTCCACTTTCGACATCATGTGGAATCCTGGGATCAGCATTTTAGGGAGGGACATTCAGAATTCTCAGCCGGAAAGCTCTTTGACCTTGGTAAACTACAAATCCCAGAATTCCACAGGAGGTTGAAAGTGGAGTAATAGCACTCCAACAGTGCAGTGCAGAAATGGCCTTAATGAGGTAAGGCATAAAAAAGAGTTTGAAATGGATTGTGAAGATTAGTGCCTGAAGCCATTTCTGCTCTAGAGTGTGATAGTGCTATTATCCCACTTTCAACATCCTATGGAATGCTGGGGTTTGCAGTTTAGGGAGGGGCCTCAAAGGATTCCCTAGGAAGTTGAAAGTGGAATAATAGCACTATCACGGTCTAGTGCGGAAATGGCCTCAATCACACATATTAGGCTAATAATACATAAAATGCAGAGTAGTCTATCACATCATTAAGAGTTGGAAAATAGGTGCTAGATCCTATAGACTTAGAAGGGCAGTGTTATATAGTGGTCTGAGTACTGGACCACTGGCCCCTCCCGAAACTGCAAACCCCAGGATTCCAGAGGATGTTGAATCATCGCATTATAACAGGTTAGTGTGGAAATGGCCTAAGACTCTGAAGAACCAGAGTTTGAATCCTGGCTTAGCCGTGGAAACCTGCTAGGTGACCCTGTGCAAATTACACACTCTCAGTTTCAGAGCAAGGCACCTCCAAACACCTCCAAACACACTTGCCAAGAAAACCCCGCACTAGGTTCACCTTAGGGTTGCAATAAATGAGAAATTACTTGAAGGCACACAGCAACAAGACCAATAACAATCACATGGGCTATTTCCACATTACACTGTTGTAGTGCTGTTATCCCACTTTCTGGGTTTTGTAAGTTCCTGAGGCCCAAGAGCTCTCTGGCTGAGAATTCTAAATGCCCCTCCCTAAACTGCAAACCCCAGGATCCCATAGGATGCTGAAAGTGGAATAATAGCAGGCAGCAATGGCCATGGCTTTGAATGTTCTTGCTTGTTGAGCCACATTCCGCATTCACTTTGTTTTGGCAAACTATGTCAAATAAATAGCTTGCAAAGTTTTGGTGATGGTGAAAAAATATCAAAAGGTAAAGAAATTAATATATTATCCAAGCCCCTTCCTTTTCCTTAGACGTGTGAGGTGTGCCTCCTACATGTTCCTTTCCAAGCTATATTGACTTTTTTTTTTTAATTCAGAATAAGACAGTTTCTTATATTTGTCACAATCAGGGAGAAAAGGAGGTTTAGAACAGAATATTTGCTCCCTGGATGCATTCTTCTCTTCTGGACAAATCTGCATATATTTTATTTCAAATTTCTGTCTCATTGTTGCTGGTGCTAATACTATGTAATACTGCTTCTTTGTCAGATGCTCTCACCTGTTAAATGTTTATGCCTCAATATCTTTTTTAGCTTTTATGGTGCCTGAAAGGCTCTTTGTGTTTTTTTTCCTATAAGAGAGTACTGTAATGTGATTACTCCTCTGCAGCATGGACTATAAAAATAACATTTCAGTTCACTGGCCTTTCTCTCCCCAGATGGTTTTGCTCACCTTTGTAATGCATTCACACTTGTTCTCATATGTGAGAAAACACCCTTCAGCTTTTGAAACAGCAGCACAGTTTTAAGATATGGCTTCCCGGTAGCAGTGAATGAGATTAGATAGGTCTCTGTCTTAAGACTTTGGCAATAAATGCTACTTCGTCGTACTTTTGATCTCTGACCGAGGTGGTTTGCATCGCCGTCATGGAAGTTCAACATGGGTTCTTAACACTTTCTAGCATTTTTGCTGTTTTTGCGCTCATCATACAAAACTGAACAAAGGAAAATACAGATATAAGCTAAGATTTTGATGAATATCGAGTTCCCTCCTTAGCTGGACAACTTAATGGAAACAATGGTTTGTTTTTAGCACTGCTACCTGGTTAAAGAAATATCCTGATAAATCTAATGTGTTTGTATCAAACAATTGGATTAACTAGTTGAGGCTCTATGTAAATAATACAGCTGTGTTCAGTTCGTGAGAAAACTTCCTATGGTTTTCAGTGATACATTCATATAGCACAGAAGGAATTGTACTGGGTCAAGAGTTAAGTCACGCTTAGAGTAAACTCACTAAAACCTAACTTAATAATGACTAATATAAGTCCCACTGATTTTTTGCTGGGTCAAACCCCATTATCTTATTGCACATTTTTCCCCGGTTTCAAAGAAGGAAGAATATGTAACCAGACAGTGTCTTTGAGGGTAGTTTTCACCATTTTTGTAGACCTTAGTGTCAAGGCAGATTCTTGCAATTGGGAAAGACTCCAATAAGGTAAGAGTGCTTATGTAGAGTTCTGGAGGCGTTTTTAGGGCACAGCCACTAGCCACCTTAGAAACCTAATGGAGGAGCAGCTTCTATTAGAAATCTTAGAGCTGTGAACTTCCATCCTATGCTCAGGTTGCATAGCACATAAAGCCTTCTGACTTTATTCCAAAGAAACAAAAACTGGGTAAAATGTTTTATCACTGGAGTTTTAACACTTCAGGTGCAACCTCAGCTGAAATCTTGTGTCCAGTTCTAGGCACCACAATTAAAAAAGGATATTGACAAGCTGGTCCCGAGGAGAGTGACCAAAATAGTGAAGGGTTTGGAAACCATGCCATATGAGGAGCGGCTTAGGGAGCTGGATATGTTTAGCCTGATGAAAAGAAGGTTAAGAGGTGACATGATAGCCATTTTTAAATATTTGAAGGGTTATCATGTTGAAGATGGTGCAAGCTTGTTTTCTGCTGCTCCAGAGACTAGGACATGGAGCAGTGGATTCAAGCTACAGTGGAATATGCTGCCTTGGAGTGTGGTGGAGTCACTTTCTTTGGGGGTTTTTAAACAGAGGCTGGATGGACTCAATGGCCATTGTGGTTTCTTATAACTCTATAATTCTCTGATTCTAATAGGGGGCACTTTTCAGTTACTTTTACAAAGACCATAACTGGAGTCTGATGTCATTGGCAAAAAGGAAGCAGATACAGGTCCTAGGGGTGCTGTTCAGACTTGTTGTAAGACCAACATTGGGATCAAAGATCCTGCCTTACAGTGCCAAGTAATGTATACATATCTGGACATTTTCATGAAATTTGGCTTTGGTATTTTCTCCAAAAAAAGGCAGTGCTGAATTTAGAATCTAACCTTTGTTTTTATGCAAAACTGAAGAGGCTCCAAGACCAGTCTCATCTTTCTAACTGAGAGGTGAGCAACTGGTGGTTTCCCTAGAAATGTTACCTAGACTCCCAGCTTCCATCAGCACAGATCGAATAGGTGACAATCATAGAGGTTGCTATCCAAAAACATCAGGAGAGCCACAGGTTCTCCACTCCTGAGCTAATCTATTTTTGGGGACAAAAACTACATGGAAAAAATATCAGATCTACACATTACAGAGATGAGAATGAGGTGTTATAATGAGAAGTATCACTTCAGACATGGGTGGCTTGTGGACTGGCCAGAGGGTGCATTTCTCCACCTGCATTTTATGGGGAGGCAATCTCTTGGTTCAATCAGCAAGCTTCTGTTAGCTTCAGACTATGAGCTAGTCAATACATATTGTTAAAAGAAAAAAAAATCCCAACAAGCAGGAAATTAGCTCAACAGGCTGGGCTAGATTTTTTTTTCTTCTCCTTGATGGGCTAGATTTATACTTGCCAAAATTTCGTTTATTTCAAAAGGATTGGCATTCCCGCACACAGAGCCTTTCCACACTATACTGTTATAGTGCTATTATTCCACTTTCAACATCCAATGGAATCCTGGGGTTTGCAGTTGAGGGAGAGACCTTTAGAATTCTCAGCCAGAGAGCTCTTTGGCCTCAGTAAACTACAAACCCCAGGATTCCATAGGAGGTTGACAGTGGAATAATAGCACTGTAACAGTATAGGGCAGAAATGGCCACAGTCTCAAGATTCTTCCACCACATTCTGCTACATGGGTAACTCAGGCCAGAAAGAGCTTCAGTTGGTGTCAAGGGGAAGAACTTTGATGACTTTGTGCCAGTTGGACATCCTACTTCTATGCATATAGAAGTTCCATAGTGCTTCTGCAGAGAAGTTTATAATATCCCCAGAGACAATTTTCATTCTTTCCTCTGAATCTTTAATGAAAAGGCACACCAGTTAATTGACAGAACAGAAAACAAAGCATTTTCTGTCTAATCTACTGAGGACTCTGCAATTAAAAAGGTTCCTTTGGTCTACAAAGTAAAAGCAGGAGACCAGGACACTCCAGCATCCATAATTCAGGAGAATACATTATTTACAGGATTTCTTTAAAATTTAAGATTGATTTAAAATAAGAATAAAACATTTTTATTCATGCACAGCATGATGGCTATTGGTGAAAATAGCCAAAAGGCTAGATTCTTGGCAGCTTAAGAAGAAAGTTTTTTGTTTTGCCTTTCTCAGGGAAACATGACTGCAGCAATTACAAAACCAGTGGTGCTGCATACACTAACAGAATCTCAGAGGCTGAAAATTCTGATTTTTTAAAATAATGTTTCCAGATCTCAGAATTGCAGAGGAGAGCTTCAGAGAAAGAAATCTAAAAAGGACTAAGTGAATTGAAATAGGATGGGGAGGAAGCCCTGTGCACATTTTTTGTTTTCTCAACCAGGTAAGCAACACACAGCCCTTCAGTTGTTGTCAGACTGTAACTTCCAGCATTTCTCACTATTGACTACATCAAGGTTTAAGGGAATTGCAGTCCCAGCAACATTTGGAGTACCACAACTGTCCATCCCTGTCTAAAGGCTTCTGGAATTTCTCCCTTAACTTCCCTGAATATGCTGTGTATAGCAGGGATGGTGTGCTGCAGGGGGAGCCACTTTCACCCCATCTCCCCCCTCCCGAGAGCTTGCGGTGCCACATACCCAAACACCAAACCTCACTACCATTTTTATCTTCCTGAATTTTGGGGCAATTTTGTGGCCTTTTAAAAGCTTTAGGATGTGGGTTAGAGATAATGGATACTGTACACCACCACCATGTTGTGAGGCAGTCTGAGGATATTTTCAGGTGATTTTGCCCCACCCTTTTGAAAATTTTGTGGGGTCCAGAGGCTTGGAAAAATTGTGGGGTCTGCAAAAAGGGGATTTGAGCTGTATATGACCGTCCTGAGGAAATTCCTCACTTCTTTCCTTATGACAGACCTGCTAATAGGAGACACAAGAACGACTCTAAATTTTCATGCTAGCAGTAAAAAAGAAACACTTTTACAACAGCAAGACTCAAGCCCCACAATTGAGATGAAGTATGTAAATAATGACATCCAAACATGCTAATTTTTGTAATGTATTTCTATGACAAGATGTGAATATCTTGCAGTGTTAGGAGGCAGGGATCATTGATATATTTGCAAAATATAGATCTCTTCCTCTCCCTGTTGCAGAAACGTAACAAAGAATTGGACACCATGAAGTTATTTAGTGTGTAACCCACACCCACACACATACAAGGTGTATGAGGTTGATTTACAATAGTGGATATACTACTTGGAACCACAAGCACCCAAACACAACACATATCATCAGGGCAGGGCCTGCCCAATTAAGCCAGTGGCAGCAGAGATTTCAAAGATGTAGCAAGAGTCTGGATCAGCCCTCCCAGGGGGGCTGCCTCTACTTCATCCTCGCTACAGAGGCAGTCTGCTCTACAGTGAAGACTACAGGGGTGGCTTGGTGCCAGGGCGGTGTTGATTGGACCTCCAGGCATTGTCCCTTAGGTCTTTGGCACCAGCTGCTTAATTAGGCTGGCTCCATTAGGCAACAGCCAGAGCGAGTGAGTTGAGGCATGCACCTAGTACAGCTCCATTCAGTGCCACCTCTGCAGCTGCACAATAGGCAAGCAAGTGGCCAGTGGTAGTGCAATAGCAACCGTGGTGGGCCTGGAAGCAAAGGTACTGAAACCTCTAGTAGCCCCAGCAGTTGTCCCCTTATATCGTGGCAATGGGCCTCCTCCTACATTGTGTACATTGGCCATAGATTCATTGTCAGACTCAGTTTAAGGCACTGGTTGATCTCTGCAGCACTGCATGGTTTGGGACCAGGTTATTTGAAGGACTACATGAAAAGCCATGAACCTACTTAGAACTTCAGATTCACCTTTTGCTCATCAGGCGATAAGGATGTCATCATCTGTATATAACACCATCAGTGTCCATGACACTTTGCAGAATAAAACAATAAGAAAGATCAGGCAACCTAGGGAAAGTTATTGCTGTATTCCCTCTTCTGAAATCTGTGTAAGTCCCCTCTTTGGATGTTTTAGAACATGCTTTTTAGATGCACTTGTTTCATTCCTCAATTCACTTCTACTATACACGAGGAGGGATGATAATTAAATGATAGAGCAATTGCCAAAACAGAGATACTTTATTTTCATTTTCTTTGTATCTGCTTTCTTTCACTGCTGTTTGAAACACAGTAGACCACCTTTCCACATCACCACTGTTTTTAAAGAACACAATACTTAGAAATTATTTCCTTAAGTTTTTCTTTTTCACAAAAATAAAATATGTAATCTATAGGAATTCTGCAAAAGGAAAGAGCTGAAGAAGGACATCAGACCTGTAACTGCAGCTATTTAAAAAAGGATCATGCAGTGGGTCTCATTAATAGAAATATTACCATTGATGAATTGATGAAGCATCTCAATCAATCCTAGTTTTTGAGATTAATAGTGTCAGGAACCGAATTCACACACACAAATATAACAGTGAAAATACACTATTTATTAGGAGCATGATATATAGTACAGGGCTTCAGTGAGCAAACTGGAGGCAATTAGCAAAATTCAAAACATTAAAGGCAAAGAGTTTCTCATCCCGCCCACAAGACACCTCAGAGTTCTGGTTTAGCCTGGCAGCGCTTATCACTACACTCTTAGCTTTGTTTATCTAACTGTCTCTGGTTCTCATACCTTGTTACAAGCAAGCTGCTAGTTAACTCCTACTACATGTCCCATAACTAAAATATGGAGGGCTACCTGACATCCTGCCCATCCTGAGAAAAAAATGAACATATACCACAGCAGTGATAAATAGGGAAAAAGGAAAGGTTGTGGGGAGTGGAAAAGAAAGGGGAAGAGGGGAGACAACAGTCAAAATGCAAATGCAGAATGCAGTTGTTAAACACGGAGTGTTGAAACTCATGATGCAGGAACAGCAGGTCAAGTAGGTGGGTTAATCTCTGAGGAAGAAGTCGAAGGAGCTGATTTCACTAAGCGGGAATGAAAAACAGGATGAACAAGTTTGTAAGTGTCAGGCAAAGAAAGTTGAAAAGTGACATCATTAATGGCATGTTTGATTGGGAAAGGACCAAGATATTTGGGAGAGAGTTTTTTGGAGAGGGCATTGGAGGAAATGTTCTTGGAAGAGAGGTAAACAAGTTCTCCAGGTTGGTATGTAAGATTTGGTTGCCGTTTTCGGTCAGCAAAGCGTTTGTGAGAAGCTTTTGAAGCTTCAAGAGAGGAACATGTACAGAGTCCCAAGTAGAAGAAATTCTTGTAATCCAAGAGGCGAGTGAGGCAGGTTGAGTTGTAGAGAAGGTGGTGGGGAGTGAAGGAAAGGGTTTTGGGGTGCTGCCAAGGACAACTTCAAATGGAGTTTTGCCAGTAGAGGAGTATAGAGCAGAGTTGTAAGCAAATTCGGCAAAGGGGAGGAGTAGTGCCCAATTATTTTGGTTGGAATTGATGAAGCATCTCAAATATTGTTCTAGGGTTTGATTTGTACATTCAGTTTGTCCATCAGCTTGTGGATGATAGGAGCTGCTGAGTTTTTGGGAAATGCCTAGAGATTTAAAGAGTGAAGTCTAGAATTTGGAAGTGAAGATAGGTTCTCTGTCAGAAATGATTGTGGAGGGAAGTCCATGGAGTTTCCAGATGTTATTGATGAAGAGGTTGGCTAGTTTTTCAGCAGTGGGCACTTTCTTCAGTGGGGTGAAATGAGACTGTTTGGAGAAATGACTGGGGACAACCCAAATGATATGGAATCTGCGTGAGTTACGCAGACCAACAATGAAGTCCCAAGAAATAATGTCCCAAGGTGAGGATGGAGCAGGAAGTGGTTGGAGAAGCCCATGTGGCTTAGATGAAGAGGATTTGCAGGTGTTGCAAACAGTGCAGTTTTTAATATATTCTTGGACTTGTTTTGTAAGACCTGGCCAGTGGAAAAGTTTTCTGATGGAATGTAGAGTTTTAAGAAAGCCAAAGTGCCCAGCAGGTTTGGAGTCATGGTATCCCTTTAAAATTTCGATTCAACCTTGGAGTTCTGATTTAGCCTGGCAGCGCTTATCACTACATTCCTAGTTTTGTTTATCTAACGGTCTCTAGTTCTCATATCCTGTTACAAGCAAGCTCCTACTTAACTCCTACTACATGTCCCATAACTAAAATATGGAGGGCTACCTGACAAATAGTGCTGGTTGGAAACTGTCATGGTAAAAACTACAATCTAGCCATTGAGGAACCACACATCTTTGGCTGTTGGTGAGTAGAGGAAAGGCATGTGAACAAGTAGCTGGAAATTCTGAGGACAAAAACAACTGTAGGGAAAGGGGAGAATGTAGTAACATGGAATTCTGTCTAATGCCAGTTTGGCCCCCGGACTGAGGGGGCCTGACTTCCATTTACACCGCAAACACAGCTGCATCATATGTGAGGACTAGCTTGCTCAATGGGAGTAAAAGAAGAAGTAAGGAAACCTATCACACCGACATATAGCATCAGTCTTGGTGATGCCAACAACTGTAAGCCCGTGGGTTCTGGCTACCCGTGTGCCTGGAAAGACGTGGAATGCAGCAGCTAAGCAAGAAGAGAACTGTCAGGAGGTCACTTTGGCAGATGACTAGGTCTTGATCTGCTACTCCTCTTCCTTACTCAAAAGTAGCCCTGTACTTACAAAACTGGGTGCTGAAAAGGCAGTGGCATAGCTTGGCCCAAGAGGGGAAGGGACAGGGTGGAGGAGGCGGGGCTATGGTGCATAGGGAGGGACTACGGTGCATAGGGGGCAAGCAAGGAGCATTGGCACCCCCACCAAAAAAGTGCTGCTAAGGGTGCATCACCTCCTCGTCCCCCCATCCCTACGCCACGGTGAAAGGGGCAATATAGCTAGCCCTGCTGTACTATTATTCACATATTTAGCTTTTTTAAAAAAACAAGATGGCTTATATATCATTCTCTAGTACAAGCAGCTTATAGGACCCAGGCTGCTTAGCTTCCATGATAGAAATGGCACCTATGAATTCATCCCATTATTTAGATCCTGCATATCTTGCTACACAGTCCTGGACATACTTGCACCATTCAGTATCACTGCTGCATCACCATCACGAAAATTGGTGGGTAGGATGAGAAGGCTACAGAAACATCGAACAAGTCCATAAAAATCACAGTGTTGGATTCTGGCTTTCTAGTGGAAGCGACAGCAGTGTCAGAAATTCAACAGTTCTGCTTGAATAGTTTGTGTGTTCCAACAATTCAAAAATGGAAATCATTCAGTGTGTCATTTGGCTTTCATGGTGGTGAACCTCTTCTTCTTCAGCAGGATGTGGCACAAAATGGAGGGCAATGGCAGGTTCCCATGAAAAATAGGCTTAAGTAACAGAGATGACAACCTTGCCTGTAGATTTACGTTGGGTCACATGGGCAAAAGCTTCATTTACCTACAGGGAAAAAAAAGAGTTTTCAAGGATGTAGGTATGCACATACTTTCTCTGTGACATTCAAGCATAGATTATGCAAGCATGACATAAACAGATCTTATCTGCAAAGCTGGACTGAAAAGAATTCATCAGGCTGAGTTTTTGAAACATATTTGCTAAACAGTTTTAAGGGTGGGTTGTAATTTCTGGTCCCTTTGGTTTTATGCTAAATAGCAATCCAAGTATAAATGAAGACCTAACCCATTAGGCTGGGAAAGCCAAAGGCCACCATAACTTTTTGTGCCACTGTTCCTGTGAAAGAGTCTCATTCATACACACTGACCAGATGGGCCTAAGACTGATATCAAGAAATAGAGTTGTGCTAGGTCAGAATCAAGTACTCTCAAAAGAGCATTAACCATGGCTGTACAAGTCTGAACAGAATCTAGTTAAAGATGTTTGTTTTTGCTGAAGGAAAAGGGTTGCAATAATTAAGGACAATGACTAGAAAGGACACTGAGACATTTACCCAAATGAAAGATGGGAGAAATGTTTGTGCTTCTTTAATGAAATAGTTACAGGAACTGGAGTGTTAATCACAAACAATTAGGAACAGATGGATCACTGGGCGAATTACAGATTGCACTAGCCGCTTCTGTTATTTTCAGTTACAGACAACACAGGAATGTGCTGGCAAAGGAACTTCTTAGAATACATCTTCTAGAGTGAAGCCCAAGCATAATGTTATTGCATTTTAACTTGCCCTTCCACCAAGGTGACGTGGAAAACATTTGCAGTTTGTTCACTCACCAACACTTTGCGTCTGCATATCAACCCTGTAAAATCAGCTGAGAGATAGAGACTGGCCTAAACTCACCCAGTGAACTTCATGGCTAAACAGAGATTGAAACTCACATCTTCCCAGTCAAGGTCCAGCAATTTATCCTCTACACCCAGTGTAATTTCAAGCTCTATTTAGATTTTTTTTTCTGTTGAGATAACTCACATATACAAATCTACCTTTGAGGCACTACAGATCAGAGTCCGATATTTTAATTTAGATATGTGTGGGAGGGGCAGCCCCTTTGTTCTTGCTATTGTAAAAAAGTTAGAAATATTTCCTGATTCACTACAAATCAGCCAGTAATCCACCAACAAATCCCAGTCTACCTTCTGCACATCACTGTGCTACTGGCTCTCTCCAGCAAGGCAATATCACCAGTGAGGTAGACAACTCAAGAGAGTTGGCTTTCAGTGCTAACTTTGTACTTTATTTTGGACAGAAAATTAGAAAACAAATACATGACAAAATGAAAAGCTGAATTATGAAACATCTGCTTTTCAGAAGACATCTTCATTTACTGAAGGTAATTAAAACTATTCAGTAAAAGTACATTGTATGGATAGCTATGGACTATACCAGTCACATATTTAATTATTTCCCTATGTCAGATTCTTGTATATGAAAGTCTAATACATTAGAAAGACATTCCTAACATGCTAAGTCTCCATTATTATTATCATTGTTGTTCTTGTTTATTATTGTTGTCGTTGTTGTTAAATTTATTTAAATCTCATCTCTGTAACATTAAATATAGGAGACCGAGGAATTAGCTGCTGTTTAGAATGGTACAGTCTAAAAAAGATTGCACCATTATCTTCTTTCTGAATGTCTGGATTCATTTGGAGACCCTTCCATTGAAGCACATTCTGCATCCGGAGGACACAAAAGCTACTATCAAACCAGATGTTTCCCAAGCTTTGTATCCTTACCTCCTCCAGTTTGAACACTGCTCCTACATGAGGCTGGATTTGTCTCTTCTGGCAGTACAAAACAGCAGATGAGAGTGCTGAGGAAAAGACTGGGAAATCCTGGTCCCGGTATCGGCCCCAGAACAGTCCCAAGGCAGAAATATTTTTCAGAAGCAGCAGATTGGCTTGAATGGAAGGGATAGTTCCTCCAGCAAAACCAACCACCACAATTCTGCCTTCCCAAGCCAGGCTGAAAACATGACAGTAAGGAGAATGAGAGTAATTAATACCAAGAGCAAAATTCCCATGTATCAAGAAGATTAATATTTTGATTACACTTTGAACACAGACAGCATTTGCCCCTGGAGGGAGACTGCTCCAATAAGCTAAGTAACAGATAATTTGCTGAATAGAAAGATGCCCATGTGATGTCCTGAGAAAGTTCTAGGAAGAAGTGGGGAACAATCTGGATCAGAAGGCTCTGGAAATTCAGAATATACTGCTACAGAAGTTATGGCTAATTTGGTTGCAAATAAGAGATTTTTTTTTTTAAAGGTAAATAGAAGCAAAAATGGTGGGAATGAACACTTCTCATATGGCCACTGGAACTTTCTTGAGTTACATCACTCAACAGCATATTGCTTATGGAACCAGAAGTCCAGGGTTCAAGAAAATCCCACCATGGTCTATACTCAAGAAGGGATCCCACTCTCCCTTTTTTGTGCCAACTTGTATCTGCAAAAAAAAGCTTGTATACTTTTCAGATTTGGAAATCTATGTATGTTAAGTGACAAAACAACATTAATCCACAACAAATTAATGCCGCAATATGTGTGTGAACATTCTAAAGATACTAAAGGACTCTGAGCAACTCTCCATGAAACACAGTAAGAGTTCAATAAAATCTGTAGGTCTTTCCACAACTACAAGTTGAGCCAAATAAAGTACAGGAAAATCTAAACAATGTGTCCACTCTAATCTCTTTATTTTTTTTTCCAAGTCTACCTGCCAAGACCGATTCTGTGAAACCAAAAGCTGCCACACATTACTCTGGAAATGTTAACTGGACCAACTGAACATGCTATTTAAATTATCCCTGTTTTCAAGAAACTCAGGCACAAAGCTGAAAACAAAAGAACTTAGAACAGTTACGGCACACAAGCTTTAGAGACAGAGCAGATGGCCAGTCTAAGTACTGTTACTGTGCGTTCACCTGACCCTGATGTACTGAATCTTCCTCTTCCTATATTTTCATAATACCTATGTGTACATTATGATCTCAGTTCTTATATATGTATTTAAAGCCTAACATGGGAGCTTCAAAAGTGTACATTAAAGACAGTTTACACACCCCTTTAACTTTGACATACATTGTTCAGTTCTCATATGCACCACAGCTTCCCAAAAGTCCAGGAACCTCACTTGATTTAAGTTGCAAGCTTATCTAAATCCATATTTGGGGGGGAACCTTCCAGGTGAAGTGGATCCAAGCCATAGGTTACCTGTGCAATGCTTCCTTGAAGATCTCCCCACCAATAGTGTCAATAACTACATCAACTCCCTTATTCACTGTTAACTTCTTCACTGCTTCTCTCAGACTGGTCTCACTGTAATTCACACTCTGGAAAGCCCCTTTCTGGAGAGCCAGGTTGCATTTCCTGTCACTTCCTGCTGCTGCTATCACCTGCAACCACAGAGAAATATACCCACATTGTACACTCTTCTATCTAGAGAAAAGGGAGAGGGAAGCAGGCATTTTTCAGGTTACTCTTTCACCCATTACAGCCCCTTGAATTTTTTCTCTGGGGGCTTGGGGCAACCCTCTAGAGCACTGCGGAACGCAGAGAACTGCACAAGGAAAACTTGGGCAGAGAAAATGAAAGTCACAAGTATAGGATGGGGGACATGTGGCTGGATAGCACTATGTGTGAAAAGGATCTAGGAGTCTTGGTAGATCACAAGCTGAACATGAGTCAGCAGTGTGACGCAGCAGCCAAGAAAGCCAACGCGATTCTTGGTTGCATCAACAGGAGTATGGTGGCTAGATCAAGGGAGGTAATGGTACCACTTAATTCTGCGTTGGTTAAACGTCATCTGGAATATTGTGTCCAGTTCTGGGCACCTCAATTCAAGAAGGATGTCGACAAGCTGGAATGTGTCCAGAGGAGGATGACCAAAATGGTGAAGGGTCTGGAAGCCGTGCTCTTTGAAGAACACCTTAGGGAGCTGGGTATGTTTAGTCTGCAGAAGAGAAGGTTAAGAGGGGAAGTGATACCCATGTTTAAATATCTGAAGGGATGTCATGTTGAGGAGGGAGCAAGCTTGTTCTCTACCATTCCAGAGACTAGGACAAGGAGCAATGGATTCAAACTACAGGAAAAGAGATTCCACTTGAACCTCAGGAAAAACTTCCTGATGGTCAGGGCTGTCCAGCAGTGGAATATGCTGCCTCGGAGTGTGGCTGAGTCCCCTTCTTTGGAGGTTTTTAAGCAGAGGCTGGATGGCCATCTGTTGGGAATGCTTTGATGGGTGTTCCTGAATAGCAGGGGGTTGGACTCGATGGCCCCGGGATCTCTTCCAACTCTATGATTCTATGATTCTATGAAAGCTGACTTCCTTCTTCTGCCAGTGAGAGCCTTCATGAACAGAAAGACAGCTTTCATTAATAAAAGGGCAGCTCTAAATCAACCCAGGAAGAAATGCAAAGTTAATTATGATGTTTGGTTCTTCCTTGCCTATCGATCCTTTAGTTGATACAGCTATCAAGGTCATTTTCTTTAACCAGAAGAACTGGAAATGTGTGGGTTTTCTCTGCAAGTAAATTTTCAGGATCTCTGATGTTCCTGATAAGCACCGTGGTTCATCCCTGTTTGATACACGTGGAAGAGGGTATACCTTCGCCTTATGAACATGAGTGGCAACATCCACAACTGCAAGTCCTGTGGCACCAGCTGCTGCTGTGACCAACACAGTCTCCCTGCAACAATAAGAATGAGCATTGTGGAGTTTGGTTATGGAGAGAGCAATGTAGATACAGAAGTGCATTCAAGATGTATCCCACACTCTCAGTGCAGCTTAACATAGAAATCTACCTACTTGTCATTTGAGCCAGGTGATGTAGCTCCTTGGGGAGCAGCAAGACCAGCATTAGCAGTGAGATTTGGTCTGTTAATCTCAATTTTGCTCTCTATCTATTAAGCCTTGATGTTTTAATTGCAATATTGAAGTCATCCTGTATTTTTTGCATTGTTTTTGTTTCATTTTAATGTATTGGTGGTCTCCTCAAACATGAGATCTCTTCCCAAGCAACGTTTATTGTGAGCAATTCTGTGACAGCTTCCTGTTGTAAAGCAGCATACAAGTTAACTGATTAACACCATGCCCAGCAAGTGAGAAATAACTAGGTGGAAGTCAAGTGCTGAGATGGCAAAGACTTCCAAAGACATCTCAGGACATAGGAAGTTGAGAAAGCTGGATAGGAAAGGAAAAGCCCTGTTTGTCTTGTTCCATCTTTTGTGTTCCGCTGACTTTTTTGTCTCCACAGCAAGTCTCCTTCCCTTTCCCACTCAGAGACAAACAACCATAGGTAAGAGCTGTCAATAATGCTTTAGTCTCTTCTATCCTTCTCTGCTTGTCCTTAGAGAAAGCCTGCCCTGGCCTAAACATGGCTACTTCTCACAGACTGAGAGAAATACACAGCTATGGCCTAAATAACAGACATATATATCCAGACATCTGGTTATCTTTAAACTGTCTTCAAGATAACACAGCCTAGGAAAAGAAACTGCAACCATAGCTACACGTCAAGATGCTTTACAACTGCTTCAGAACTGTTGAGCAGAGTTCACTTCTAAGTAAACATGATCCTAGGAGCCAAATTTGATAGGACCTTAATTTCACAGCTCCTGCATTCAAAAACGGAGCCACACAGTTAGTTTAGTCCTCTGTAATACGCAGTAGCACAGCTGACCCTCTGTACCGCCAAAGTACTGGCAGCCAGGGGAGGGCAGGGGAGGATGTGCTGAGATCATTATATGAAATAAAGAGTTCTAGGCATTACAGCCACAGAAACGGGGCATCAGCAGCCACATATTAGGACAGCTCTTCAAAGCTCCTCTTGTCCCCTCTACTTCTTAACAGCTCTCCCACCCTTGTTCTAGAAAGGGAAAACATGAATTCATTAATGCTATTACCATAAAACTGAGCTGCATGCAACATTTGGCAAGGGGATATCCAGCATGCTACTGTTGACAAGCACTCCATCTCCAAACCTCCTGCTCAGTACTGAGCTCTCTAAGTAGTATTAAAAGACTCACTGACCAAAATATTGCAAGAGTTGACGGAACCTTATAATGTGAAAGATTTACATAGGCAGAAACTAATATCATTTCACAAAGTCTCCTGAATATGAAACTTCGCTTTCTTCAAAAGTGTGAAATTCACATTTAATCAAAACTTTCTTCCTGCCCCAGAAAATTGCAAATTCCAAAAATGCTCCTTAAAACCTTGATGTTTCAAGATGTAAACACAGATCTACAGAGCAACTGCAAGGAGTTGAAATAATCTAAACCAGCTTTTCTTCCTTAACTGGGGAAAGTCGCAAGGCAGCTAAAGACTGCAGCAGCAGGACACAGAATTTAGTATGGCCAATTGTAATAAAACCTAATTGTATTAATCTGAGGGTTTAACTCACCCTGGCTGTATCTGCGCTCTGCGTTCAAGGGCCAAGATGGCTGTCCCATAGGAGACTGGCAGTGCTGCAGCATCTTCATAAGGAATTTCCTGTGGGATGGTCCAGAGCAACTTCACACACAAAAAAAGAAAGAAAGAAAGAAAGAAAGAAAGAAAGAAAGAAAGAAAGAAAGAATCATTTCAAGGGAAAGGCTTTCCTAGTCCTTTGTTTAAAATAAAAAGAAAAGAAGACGTGTGTTTTACTCAGAAAAAGGACATTTTTTTTAATTCGGTAAAGAATTAGGAGGTTGTGATCTCACATTTGTGACCATTTTCAGCAGCAAGAAGTTCTAAGGAATTACAGCCACACTCCTGTGAATTCTTCAACGGTTCACAGGGCAAAGTTATGGCAGTGTTCACAAAGACACATTTCTGCATAACAAGAGATTTTATCCAAACACATTTCACATGGACACATGTAATAACTGAAACAAATGATAAGGATGCAGCCAATGCCTGGAAAGATACAGGCACTTTGCCCATCAAAGCAACTAACCACTGGATTTGGGATGTTCCAACCACAGCCTGCCAAACTGTTGTTATGGAAGTTTCTGGAATGGCCACCATGATGCAATCAATTGTTTCTTTTTTCTTTACATTCAATACATAATATATATTGTACTATCTGTTCAAATTTTGGATTCTGTTATGTATCATTTACACATAAATATTTACACATTTACTATTTACTATACATAAATGTGTAAATATTTTAAGAATCAGTTTCTAATAAAAATATTTTTTTAAAAAAAACACTGTCCTTTCACCAAAGTGCATAATGGACTCAGAAAGGCTCAATGTAGATCCAACTAACACTCAACAAACCACACCTTGCTCAAGAACTTACATTCCTCCCTCCTCATGTGCCTTAGTCAGCAGTTAAACTTTAGCTAGTCAAGGTTAAAGTTAATCAGGGCTCCCAATAGGATTTGAATTAAGGCTGCCCTTCCATTAAAAACATATATGCTGCAATCCCACATATGTGTATTTATATTATTTGGTTTGATTTATATCCTCCCGATCATAAATATCTCAGCATGAATAATAAAATGACCAACTTTAAAATAAAGTAAACCAATATGTAAAAAGTCCAACACACTATCAGCAAGGAATGGGAGAAAGATGAACTTCCACTCCTAAAAGCCCAGCTAAAAAGATGGGTCTTAGCTGGTGCCAAAATGTCAACACAGTCAGTGCCAAGCATATCACTTCAAGGAGTACATTCCAGAGATGGAGTAACATCATGGAAAGAGCCTTGTACCACCAGTTGATGTACCCTCCACCCACTGTCAATTTAGGTACGGGGAGCAAGGTCAGACTGGTACAAGAAGAGGTGTTCATTCAGATACATGGATTCCACCATCATCTATGTTTTTCTTAGTTAGCACCAATACACTGAATGCAGCCAGGAATCAAACAAAAAATCAAAAACAGCTCTTTCAAGACTGGTGCTATCTGCTCTCTGGCAGGTGCATTCTATACCAGCTGTAGTTTCTGGCTTCCTTTCAAAGGCAGCCTCATGCAAATCGTATTACAATAATCCAAGAGTGAAGCACAGAGCAAACAAAAGTCCAAACAAAATAGCAAAGAAGGCAAACACTATGCTAGCCTACATTAATAGAACCATCGTTTCCAAGAAAAAGAAAATAGTCCCACTGTATTCTGCACTAGTCAGGCCCCAACTAGAGTACTGCATTCTAGGCAGTTCTAGGCACTTGCAAGGTTGTGAGGTGAGACTAGGGAAGGGAGTAGGAAGGTAAGGAGAGTGAGTGGCATGAAAGGCTGTGTGAAGGAAGGGAGGGAGGGACAAACTGTGTGGGCACAAGGTGAGAGGAGGCAGGAGTAGGAGTGGTGGGAGAGTGAGTACTGCAAATAGCAGAGGGTCAGAAACCATGGAGAAGTGCATTGCAAGGGAATGAGGTAAGGGTAGGGAAGGGTGTAGGTGAGCAGGGAGAGTGAGCAGTGGAAGTGGCAGACTGCAGGAAGGAGGAGAGACACACCTTGCTAGGACATGAAATGAAGTGAGAGAGTGAGTAAGAAGGAAAGGAGGGAGGAAGGGGAATGAAGAAGAGGGAGGGTGAAAGGCTTAGTGGTAGGCTGCAGGGAGCAAGAGAGCTGGGCCTGACTAAGGGCAAGGTGCAAGAGAGGGATGTGTGGTATTTGCACTTTGCAGAGTGCAACGAACACAAGGTATGAGGTATGAGGTGATTCTAGAAAGGGGGATGAATGGGGCTAGGGGGAGTTAGGAGAACAGAAAGGAGGCAAGGCAGCAGCAGCCTAGGCCTTTCAGGTGGAGAGGAAGGGTGCAATTCGTTGCTCCTGTACTCTGCTCCCTGAGGTGGCTGCTTTGTGATGCTACTTGAAGGAAAGAAGGAGCAGAGAAACAGTAGGAGGAGAGAGTAGATACAAGCTTATTAAGGTAGATGCTTGATGTGAATGTTCAAATTTTTGAAAATTGATCCCATCCATGATAAAGAAAAGCTTTAAAAAATATGTTAGGAAGCATATAGGCAAGCCGGAGCAGGTTCAGAGAAGGACAACAAGGAGAAGAAGCAAGGAGAAGAAAACATAGTAGGAAAGATTGAGGTTGCCGGGTGTGTTTAGTCTGAAGAAAAGACCAGGGCATGACATGACTGCACTCTCCAAATACTGCAAGGGCTGTCACAGAAAGGAAGGTGGAGGGTTGTTCTCTGTTGTCCCAGAGGGCAGAACCAGGTCTAACGGTTTGCATTACAGGAAGGTACATTTTGATTGAATATTAGAAGGCAAATCTTGATAGTAAGAGTGGTTCAGCAATGGAACCAATAACTTAGTAAGGTGGGGGAGTCTGTTTCTCTGGCCATCTTTGAAAAGAGGCTGGACAGCTGCCTACTGGGGATGCCCTAGCAAGACTTCCAGGACTGGGCAGGAGAGGGGCTGGATTTCATGGCCTATGGAGCCCCTCCAGCTCTATGATTCTATTCGATCATCAGTTGATTGCCAAGTATTTGAATGGGCTATCTGTTAAATCTGCATTAATTTGCATATAAATAAAAATGTCCTGGGGAAAAAAACTACTTCATTTTTAAGTTATATTAAGTTAACAGTCATAACCATCTGGAGCACATTCACACTATGCAGTTATAATACTATGATTCCGCTTGAGCTGCCAAGGTTGCATCCTATGGAATCCTGGGACTGGCATTTGAATTCTCAGCCAGCAAGTTCCTCTGACCAAATAACAAAACAGGAGGCAGCGAGCACACTTAGAGTAGAATCAAAGTGCTTTAACTGTGTAATGTGAATGGTACCAAGTAAAAGACTTTCTCTATTGAGTAAGAGAACATAGGTATATATGTGAAAGAAAGAACAAAAAAATTACAAGTACTTTCTTCTAAGATGGTACATGCACCCCTTTTTTTTTTTTTTTGGTAGATAGATTTATTAGTTTATTTTCTTTTAATTTGCAGGCCAATTAAAAAATCAAGATTGCCTTTTTATCATATTAAAAGCATTTTGAGTAATTACCCAGCTACATGCTGCAACATATAGGGGTTGTTTTCCAACTTACCTTTGGATTTGCAATATACTCCTCTGCCAAAGCTTTGCTACTGGCCACACCAATGACACGATCCCCCTGTCCAAAAGTCATCATCAGACAGCCATGAGGGTAAGACAAACTGATGCCCAGTTTTCCTTTCATTGCAATAACAACATGTTCAAATGGAAAGTTTTTAAAATATCTCTGTGTTAAAATCAACAACTCTGATTAGAACACCTACGCAGACCACATTCCAGTTCCCATATACATGAAATGGAAGTCTGAGGGTATGGAGCAGTGTTTTTAAAAATTATTTCCCTGTGCTTGGGAAAATCTGGGGATTGTTGTCTGACAAGTAACTTCTCCCAGGAATGGAATCAGAGCAACTGATGCAGTCCAAGATAGCAACAAAGCACCCAACACTAGCTGATACCTCTTTCTTGTGAGACCTCCATATCTACTGCCATTAGAAAGAGTGAAGCCATTACCTCAGGTGGGAGATTCTGGGGACAGGAAGCAACAATGAGATGCAAAAGGGCACAGCTGTGTGTGCCACTTGGCCTACTATGCACTCCCAAGATATCCTGCTGCCTTGAGGTACAATAGAAGATGCTGCTTGGTTGGTAAAGTTAAAGTCAAATGCCAGCCACCAGGGTTGGGAAGTGCCTTCTTATTCTTTGCCCCAGGAAACAAAATACCCTGAGGCCATCCCTGTTGGGCTTAGTGCTATAGTGCTAAAATCAATCTCAGGAAAGCTGTTGTGTAGATATCACCTAGCTACTTTTTTCTTTTTCCTATCACAATTCACAGACCAAAACAGGCTGGCAGACTAATGATCAACTATATAAACATTTTCCTCCCGCTGTAACCTCACATTTACTCGACATTACGAAATCTACTTTTACCCCTCAGCTGCAATACGTTCCTCTCACCTCCTTCACGCTGGTGACAGCCATGCCAGTCTCTATCACATCCCCCGAAAATTCCATTCCTGAAACACAGAACACAAGAGTCTTCCATAACCACAGAAACTGCCTGCTGCTTTTGTTCTATGGACTGAATATAAGGATTATGTATGTGGATAATTGAGGCAAACAGCAACTCATCCCCAGTATTGGAAATACTGTACTAATTACAGTATATCACTCTCCCACAAGACACTACTTTAGGAAATCAGTGATGAGAAATGGCCAGTAGGTGCCACTGCAGGCACAAAAAAGAGACAGTTTCAAAAGTTGGCAAGAAAGATTGAGCATTGCTTGTTATTTCCTTTTGTTTAATTTTAATTTTTTATTACTGAAAATTTATTCATTTTAGTTTTTCTCAGATGAAATGGTCATTGCACAGCTGAAGGCTTCATGTTATGCATGGATGACAGCTAAACACAACCCTTGGATTTTTCAGCAAATGGGTCTCTGATAGCAGTCCTAAGATATTGCAGAGGTGGGTAGAAGACCGGCCACCCATCATACACAACAGTACCAAGCTAAGGGCATAGTGTAGCGCTGAGTGGGCAACTTCTACAGACCTGAGGGCCACTTTTTTGTCCTTGGGACCCTCTAGGGACTATATAGGCTAGCAAACATGGAAGTGAACCAAAACTATTGGTTTTGAAAAAAATAAAATAATATGTTAAACAGCATGAAGGGGGTGCAACCTGTGTTAAAAGATGAATTGCCACTCCTACAGGCTTAATGCTCCACCATTTTGTCAGAAAAAGGGTGATCTAAAGCTTATGTGCAGGGAGCGCGGTAAAATCCATAAATATATCTTGGGGACCAAGGCTACATTTTCCCTATCTATTCTATAGTGGGAAAGACTGGAATAACATGTAATCTTTGCAAGCTTGGATTCCCAAATCTCACCTGAAGATGTCATGTAGACTTTTCGCACGTTACCCATTTGCGCAGCTGGGGGGGGCGTCTCGCGTGAAAAGCCTCAGCCAGAACGCTGCCGCTTCCCCACTCCTTCGTCCCGCAGGTCACTTCCTGGTAGCGCGACCATTGTGCTAGTGCCCCGCCCCTTCCTTCCGCAGCGCAGTCTGGGAGCTGTAGGCTGTGCTGGGGGAGGAAGCGCAACCGGCCCAGCTCGTTCGACACACCGCACGCAGGTAAGTGTGCGAGGGCCCTGGGAGCACTGCACAACCGTGCAGTATTTTCGGCTCCCAGCCAAAAATAAAAAAATGCGCACGCAGCCCGCTTTAGGCTCGTGAGCATCGCGTGAATGGGAGTGCGTCAAGGGGCCCTCGCGCTACAGAAACTGTGTGAGAAAAGGGTCATGCAAGTGCAATGAAGGAAGTGCATCAGTCAGAGCAAATGGACGGGTAGGCAGGCAAGCAGCCAAGATGCTGAACAATGGGGTAGGCACAAAGTGTAACACAAAGCCTGCATGTGGCCCCTCAGCCTCCATTCTGTGGCCCATGAAGTTCCTCAAGAGACCCCCCCAACAAAGCTCTAGCCAGCATTTGCCCTTCTCTCTCCCCCTTCTTTCTCTCTTTTCCAGCAGTCCAGTATCCCACCAAAAACACTCTAACATCTCCGCCACACACATTTTTTTGCCTTCTTGATCAGAAGGGAAGGAGACCAAGGCAGGCAAAGGAGGGAGGGAAAAAAGGGGGCTGAGGGCAAAAAAGGCAGTTGCAGTGACAGTGATAAAAGACCCCAAGCAAGTCTCATCTTTTCCATTCATAAACTGTGTGCCCTTTCATCAAATGACAGATTATTTTGCCAATGGTGATCTGCCACTCTAACTTCCAGTTTCTTGCCAGGGATGGCACCTGCTGCAGCAGCAGCACGCCCCTCTTCTGAACATTTCCACTGGCCCCTCCCGAAACTGGAAACCCCAGGATTCCATAGGAGGTTGAAAGTGGAATCATCGCACTATAAGAGTGTCGTGCGGAAATGGCCTTCTCATTTGGCCCACCCCTCCCCCCGCTACCCTTTTTCAGAGTTGGCCTCTGCTGGGCCTCTGCCTTGAATGCAAGAGTGGATGCCATGATCCGCTCAGCTAACCTCTGAATTCCTGTTAATCATACAAAATGAAAAACCTGCAGAGTTATTCTAGCCAGGAGGCGGTGGGGGGGGGGTGAAGGCTCACTATAACCAAGTATGTTTTATTGAAAAGATTTTCACTCACCTGGGGTAAATGGAAGGGAATGCTTCTCCTGGTAAAGACCTTGACAAGCCAGGATGTCAGCAAAATTTATCCCAGAGCAACGGACACGAATTCTGACCTGCAAGAAGAAACAATCACAACTCCTTGCACAAACCAGTTTTAGGAACAGAAGCCCGACGTATGTAACATTAAACAAATCACACTCTCATCAGCATTCCCATTAAAATAACAGCCACAATGGACCCAATTCAGGACTGTGGCAGAGCACAGAGGAAGGAGGATTACTCTTTTCCCCACGCCACTTTTTCTGATGAACTCTCTCTCTGCTCCAAAAAAGGTATTTGCCCAACTGTGCCATTTACTGTAATGGAGGGAGTAAGAAACTGGAAGGGAGACCCTCCTGTATATGGTCCTATTTCCCTCCTTAAGCAACGAGACACTGGCTGACATCTTGGCTGCCAATAGGCTGCTGAAACTACTCCTGTAAACTACCGTACAATATCCAAAGTCTGTAGGACTCATAAAAAGAAGCAAATTTCTTTTTTTTTTCCCCCCAAGACTTGGTCAATCTATGACCAAAGCTTGTTGACTCTTAACCTCATAAACCCCAATAAAAGACATCACAACTTCGTTAAAGAGTTAACTGTTTGAACTTATCACAGCTAGAATATGACAGAAATTTTAGCCCACTGAGATCCAAACAAGAAGTGGCAATAACCGCATAGCCTACCCTTGCATTCAGTTTTTAATACAGTATAAATATCCCACACTGGAGAACCAAATGGAGACCATAGTGTTGAGGAGGGGGGATTTATACTTATTTGCCCCATCCACATACCTTATAGGAATGCATGCACACACATGCACGCACACACACAAACTGATTTTTATTTATAATTACAAGGAGACTCCCCCGGCCACCAGTATGAACTAAGTCACAGGGGAAGTTGACAAATACAAGGGTTAAAGCCCCATAAACAACACACTACACCAGGGCTTTCCAAACAGTGTGCTGTGACACATCAGTGTGCTGCCTGAAGTGTGTAGGTGTGTCACCTACAATCTTGGAAATGGATGTTATTATTTATAAATCATATATTTTAAAAAATACATGACAGGTTTCCATGAGAATTGTTGTGTCCCCATACATTTTGTTATTACAATTTATGTATGTGTCTGTATCTCTTATAAGGGGTTAGTTTAGCCTCCAGTTCGCTAGTAAAACTGGATTGCTGTGTCGTGAAATGATGAATGTATAAAAAGTGAAATGTTTGGAAAGCTCTGCACTACAATCTCAATCTCTCTGGCACGTATCTGGCATGTATCAATGGCTGGCCCTTCCCTAAACTGCAAACCCCAGGATTCCTAAGGATGTTGAAAGTGGAATGATAGCGCTATAATGGTCTGGTGCGGAAGGCTTCTAAATTTAAGTGTACCTTACCCCTTAAATGCTAAAACATGGTAAGCAGCAATCACCACAAAATCATAATACACCATGAGTACAGAAAACATCGCTTAAATTCAATATTTACAGATCTGTGCAGCAACTGTTGCAAAGGCAACAAATGTCATGCATATCTTTCCAAGACCAATTTCAAACATCTTTCCAAGATCAATAGTATTACTTCCAAATAAGTGTGCCTAGAAATGGAGCCTCAGTGAGAAATGTGTTTTTCTCTTTCAACTTTCAGTTTTCTATTGCATCCTAGGAAGTTTGCCAGCTGTGTGTTTTTTTTAAGTGTTCTTGTACCTTTGCACCAGCATAAGGAGAGCCAGCATGGTGTAGTGATTTGAGCTTTGGACTATAATCCTGGAAACCGGGGTTCAGTTCCCTGCTCAGCCATGGAAACCCACTAGGTGATCTTGGGCACGTCATACACTCTCAGCCCCAGAAAACCGTGATGGGGTTGCCATAAGTCAGAAATGACTTGAAGGCAGACAACATCATCAGCAATAACAAGAATAAGACACAGAATAATAGCTCCTCCAAATAATTTATAACATATCTCCATTATAATGTATCTCCATTACGACCAAGGGAGGAGTCAAAGGTTCCCCATCTCAACATTAAAAGGTGACATGCTATGAAGTAGTAAAAATTGCCATCTGTTATTTTCCACAGAAGATATCTTAAAAATATAAGCAGTTTAGTCATTCTTCTTCTTTGTTCACTGGGCAATTCTGTATTATGTGAAGCAATTAATAAACTATATTTGACGTTTTAAATCAAATATACTCTCCTATTTTTACCTTAACTTATATAATAAACTTATATAATAAACTATATTTGACGTTATTAAATCAAATATACTCTCCTATTTTTACCTTAACTTTTTCCCATCCTGTCTCCAATACATCTACTACTAGGTAATTCACCCTGTTGGTAGCATTTGACCTACAAGGATCTTCTGTAAGGCACAGATGCTAACTAACCATTTCTTTATCAGCTATTTCTCACACAGACACATATAAAGATGCCACTTTTTATTCATTCACCTTGTGCTGTATGGATTTTTCGGCCAAATATTATATTTTCACACAGCTAATATTACAGAGCAATTAACAACTGTAATGCTGTTTCCGTTGTTCGAAGTATAAGCGCTGATACAGATTATTTACTGTGCCCTTGGCAAGGATATGTTTTTAAATCAGGGTTGCACAAAGAGAAAATTTACAATTGCAGAGATAAAGCAACCCAGGCCTTTCCGCACTACACTGTTATAGTGCTATTATTCCACTTTCAACATCCCGTGGAATTCTGGGATTTGTAGTTTATTGAGGCCAAGAGCTCTCTGGCTGAGAATTCTAAATGCCCCTCCCTAAACTGCAAACCCCAGGATTCCACAGGATGTTGAAAGTGGTATAATAGCACTATAACAGCGTAGTGCGGAAAGGTCCTTAGAATGTAGTGAAACAGTAGTGAAAACGGCATTAGCATTAGTCATTACAGTACTTTAAGGATTTATAACATGTGACCAACAAATTGCTTACACATTACCAATATGTCATTTAAAGTATTAACATAAAAGGTGAGCCCCACATGATTCTTTTTTAAAAAGCTGAAACAAGTAAATATTACTCGGTATTCTAAATACCACAACACATTAGACAAAATGCCAAAACACAAACAGGAATATTGTCACCCCTTCATTACCATTCAAAGTAAGGTTTTACAGGTAATATAATTACTTGGAAAATGTTGCATCCATCACTGATCTTTGAAATACCCCACTATATTGTGTATGTCACTGCAGTGACGTTCTCTTCCTCATCCTGGGATACGGTGAGAAGCTCTGGACTGACTTGCTAACCCATGTAAAACTGCACTCCCATGTGCAGTTTATGCATTCCATTGCATTATCACTTTCCAAAGGCTTCCTACAGTGGTGCAAAATGAAACTGCTGCACAGCTCCCGTACAGTCAGGGAATAAAAGCCTCAAACCTAAACAGCAAACTCAGCAGCCCAGAAAAATATCACCCACTGGAATATTTAGTAAATCTTTTCTACCCTAAAAAAAGATTTATGACTCTACTCTATACTGGAGAACCCTATTTCCTCCACAAAAGAGCTTGCATTCATTTTACAGAGATGAATAGAGACTGCAACAGTGGCCTCACTGTAAAAAAGATTTAGACCTCTATCTCCCAGGTCTGTGCTAACAACTGGATTTTGTACCTGTTTCAGGCCTTCCTCATTTAATCAACAAAAAATACACTGTGGGAGCTTCTCATGAAAATCTTGTATTTGTTCAGAAGCAAGGCAAAAATTACCCTTTCCCATGTGGTTCACCTGAAGCTCTATTTTAATCTTCATTCGTCAAAAATAAGGAAACCAATGATCTATACTTTTTGGATTGTATCTTCAAACTTCCCAGCTACAGGGTCATTTTTGTCAGATGCTTCCATGGGGACCCAAGCATGGAAATCATGCACATGGAGACTGTTGGCGTTGTGTACCTTTAAGTCATTGCCAACTTATGGTGACCCTAAGGCAAACCTATCATGAGATTTTCTGGGGCTGAGAACGTGTGATATGCCCAAGGTCACCCAGTGGGTTTCCATGGCTGAGTGGGAATCAAACCCTGGTCTCCAGGGTCATAGTCCAGTGCTCAAACCACTATACCACACTGGTTCTCACATATGGAGAGATGTTTTCTTATTACCCAGACTCCTGTAGTTACATCAGAGTTGGCTTCAGTAGCCATTGGCTGGCTACAAAATAAGCATGTCACAGATTCACATATTAATTTACATACAGATTCAGATCAGACCTGGGCATGGTATTGAATACAGAATAAACAGCCTGAATGTGTAATTTAAGAGCCAGGTCATGCATTACCTTTTCTACACGGTAAATCAACATTAGTGTTAGTAAATGCCTTTTCACCTGGCTTAAAGAAGAATTAACCTCAGAAGGAGGAGGCAAGGAAATCTTTGTATAGATAAGAATATTAGTACCTTTCTTCAAGCTTTCAGTGCATGACAAGTGATTAATACCTACAGGTGTGCTAGAAACTTTTTGTGTGGGCTAGTAAATTCTTCGGCGTGTTTACAAGGCTACAGCAAAAGGGCTATCACAAACATATTATCATAGATTACTTTGGGAAATTACAAATTAATCATATTATTTACTGTCACAGAGCTGGCTTAGACAGGCAGTTCCTGGGAATACAAATCATTTAATTAATTTCACCATTTGATTATGCATTCAAGAAGCTGCAAGTTAAAAGGGAGTAAAGAAAAACAGCAGAATCCTCAACTTTCAGTGCACTTGTTCTTGACTTCGAACATCAAGATACTTTTGGACTTCAGGTCCCAGAAGGCCTTGCCAATATGGTCAGTAGACAGGGATTCTAGCAGGTAGCATTGAAAGCACCTGTAAAATCAAAGATTAAGAGCCACAGCTCTAAGCAAAGGTAAATGGGATCCAGATTTCCCTGAAAATGCAGTACCTGAAATGGCCTGAAGCAGACAGTAAAGCCATTTCCGCACGAGCCAGCCCCTCCAGAAACTGCAAACCCCAGGATTCCATAGGATGTTGAAAGTGGAATCATAGCACTATAACAGTCTCATACGGAAATGGCCTAAAAGCGTACTCCTCATTGTAAATAAAGGGTTGTTTGGAATGATAACACTAAAAGTTACAAAGTCTTGAAAACAATTGCATAGCCTTGTATACACAGACTTCTGGAGCTAAACATGAAGCAGCACTGCTAGTTTTAATTTTCAAATGCCTCGCTCTTTGCCATTCTTTTACCTCATGTGGTTGCAGTGAAGCAGATGGGACATCTCGAACAACCAAAGGCTTGGTCAGCTCTGTGCAAAGTGCCACTCGATAGGTCCTTTGGGGCTGCAGGAAGACAGGGGGGCTCAACAGGCCTTGATCCCTTCTGCAACAGAACAGTTGAGTCATGCAGGCAGGCAGGCTTCTCTCCTACTCTCCATAATAAAGAACCTTATCTTCAATTCATCCAACATTTGCTGCTACAAATATATTCATGTTTTCACGCTGCACAGACAATGACTAAACACAGATATAATGCCAACTCTCTCCTAGCCATGATTAGGGGAGTCCTTCCACCTTCTTCAGCCATTTAGAGTTCCTCTACTAGCCCTAACTCTAGTTTAGTTTAACTTAACAGGCTCAAAAGTACTCACACACACTCAGTGAAGACATAATGCTGCCCACGCATAAGGCTGATCAGGGAAATGATAAGTTTAGATCCGCAGCATAGAACCTGCAGCAATTATTACTGGAGAAAACACAAAAATGTGCAAAGTTTCATCCAACGAAAAATCCAGTTTAGATTTATCATTATTTAGAAAGAACACAAGTGCTTCCAGTTGGAAACATGGACAAATTCTACCACTATCTTCTTAATGGGTTTTCTGCTGGATGAAGAAAAACAAAAGCAGCAGTGGGAATATACCTAAGGGTTATAAACATGATAACATTTGGAGAGCAAGACCAGTAAACTATACAATGAAAGCCTTGCCTCTAAGTACCCTAAGATATTACCAAAGATCACCATACATACTCCTTTTATCTGACATATCCTCTTTTTCAAAGTTAAAATTTCTGACCAGGCAGCTTTTTAAAATGTTAGATTCTCTTACAACCCCCCTCCCAAAATTTGGAAGTGAGCAGGTTTTATAAATCTAATCATTGCAAATCGACGGGACAAAATGGAATACCATATAAAGAACATCCTATTACTACGGATGACCAAGATTATAGCTTGTGAAATTAACGTCATCACTCTTCACCCATGGGATTCATGGAGAGAAGAGGGAAGGGAAAGAAGAATAACTGTGACAGCATCTGTAGCATAGAAGGAACTACTGCATGATATGGAGTGGTTGTGGGCTTCTTCCCTCTCCCCTGGAATATCTGGAAGTTTATCTTCCTGCCCTTTCCCCTCCTCAAAACTCTCCCTCCATTGTCCTTTTTGTTGCCCATAGCTCCTCTTTTTGGTCCTCTTCATAGTTTCCCCTGTTGCCATCCTACCTCACAGGGCTGTTGTTGGGCCATGCAGTGCTTGGAACAGTAGATGAGCAGGATGAGGATGGGCCTCATAATCCCTGATTGTGTCAAGATATTGTAGAGGTAACCAGAGCAACAGTTGGCACTATTATGAAATATTGCAAAATAATCACTTAAATTTTTTATTAAATACAATGAAGATTAGGACTATTTCTAGCAGCAATTATCACAGGTTATGTGAGAGTTATCACAGCACTGGTCAGTCTGAACTTCCGTATGTGGAATTGGACAGGGGAAGCCATTTAATTCTTCATTTCAAGGAGCGACATGTAGGTACCTAGAATCCACTTCTCCTAGCATAACATCCAGCATGGAAGAATTTCCCCTTTCACCCACTTATGAGAAATTGTCCTAGCTTGGTCTGGGCTGGCAGCCAGGAGAAGCTGATAACAAACACCGGTCAGAAACTCAGCAGTAACTTAAGTGGTCAGTTTACGTAAGCAAGGAAACAGCTTTGCAAATGAGAAGCAATAAGGGTCCCAGCAATGTCCATAAATCAGAGGCAGGCAAAACAAACACAAGTCAAAAGCAGAAATACAGGGAAGGGCAGCAAACAGAAGCACACATGAGAGAAATGCTCAGTTGATTGCTGACAAAGGCTAGAGGAGAAAGGCTCAGTTCTTATAGGCTCCAAGTTCAGCGCAGCTGGTGCCTGATTAATTGGTGCTCGGCATAAATTTCCTGGGAGCAACGCAGAAGACCCTTTTGTTGTCTACACTGGGCAAAGGTAAGTACGGCTAGATCATTCTCTGTATCAGAGTAAGCCCTGGTGGCACAGTGGTTAAATGCTGGTATTACAGCCACAAGGTTGTGAGTTCAATCCTGCCAGCCTCCAGCCTTCCACTCAGCTTGTTTGGGGCAATTAGCTAACATACTGTAAACTGCTTAGAGAGCACTTAGCAGATAAGCGGTATAGAAATACACATGCTATTGCTGTTACTCCCTGCTGGGACTGACACTTCTGTCCCTGGGGTGGGTGGTGTAACTGTCTGCTCTGCAGGTTCTGCTGCGGCAGTCTGTGTCAGGGTTCAGAGCAGGTTCTGCTGCCTCAGACTCTGAGTCTGAGTCTAGGTCCTGGAAGCCCATGACACAAATTACATCTACCACTGGGCAATGTGGACAAGCCCACAATGAAGCTGTGGTGGTGCCATCTAATTCTCTTCTAGGGAACAGCCAGGAATCTTCTACGGCAGCCTTTCCAAACTGTATATACCCATATATAGTTGAACTACAACTACCATCATCCATGATCCTTCCCTTGCCAACTAGAGATGAATGAGAATTGTATTCTAGTAGTATCTGGGAACACTGGGTCTGAAAATGTAGCTCTTTCCTACCCTTACCAGTAAAACTGGGAAAGCCTTTTAATTTTGATTAAAATTTGCTGGGACTACTGAGGAATCAGACCTAACTTATGGGCCTTCTGTATCAAATTAAAGGATAAAAGAACAAACAAAAACCAGAACAAAGAGAACTTAGTGGCCAGGAAAATGGAATTCCTACTGGGAAATCTGCTCAGAAAGATTTTACTAGCATGACTTAGGGGCTCAAAAGATATATGGGAGGGCCAGGTTTAAGCTCCTAAACCAGTGATGAGAAATTAATTTCATACTTAAAAAAAATAACAAGTGGTAAGAATTGAAACCTAGCAATCTGCTCATGCGTACAAGTATACTCTTATGCCTAAACAAGCTAAATAGATAACCATCTATAACTAACATGCCTAGCTGGCTAACTTGCTTCAAGGGTGTCCTGACCTAAGTCTAACTGAAGATGTTAGAAGCAAAATGAAGAGAAGGAGCAACGCTGGCAATGGGGCTGTCTGCTGGACTTCACATGCTTACCCCAATAACTAGCCAAAACTAGTCTCTCACCAGGGCCAGAGGGAGGGAAATAGAAACCCCATGGATCATGGCTATTTTCCCCCATCTGATAGAAAAATACTGGAGAGGAAGTGGAGGGGAACTGGGGTCATGTTGCAATAACAAACTAGGGAAGTGGCACAGCTAGGAGACTGCACAGGCTGGGAGTAGAGAAGCCCAAGAGTGAAGACAGGGAACTTGAAACCAGGCTGGGAAAGTACAAGATATCGTAAGATCAAAACATGTAAATCCAGAGCCTGACCTGGAATTGAGAAGTCTAGACCAAAGTAATGCAAAGAACCAAGAAGCTAAGATGGGGTTGGCTGTAGTAACAGCCAAGGCTCAGACTAGGTGGCAAGAAGTAACCATGAGCAAAGGGGAATGCTGCTTAAGAGGAGCCTCCAGGAAAATAATGGGGGGGAGGGGAATATGAGAGATCTACCAAAATACTGTTTGGGGGGCAAAATCATGATTAGGACAGATTAAGAGAGAGCAGCAAGGGCAAAGCAAGAGAAGCTTTCTTGTGCCACTTAGATCTGTGCAGAGAGAGATGACTCAGCCCTTTGCTGGGGCAGGATAAGAAAAACTGCAAGCACTGCCAATGCCCCTTCTGAACACCAACAAGGCCATTTCCGCACTAGCCTGTTATAGCGCGATGATTCCACTTTCAACCTCCTCTGGAATCCTGGGGTTTGCAGTTTCGGGAGGGGCCGGCCGGCCCCTCCCGAAACTGCAAACCCCAGGATTCCAGAGGAGGTTGAAAGTGGAATCATCGCGCTACAACAGGCTAGTGCGGAAATGGCCCAAGTCTACTGTCTGTTGTGCATCCAGGTACGGGAAGAGGGCGGTAGAAGACGACGCAGGTTGCACAGAGACGTAAGAATCCGGAAAAAGGGAAGAGCCAAGACAGGTTCAAAAGAGAGAACCCAGCAGAGGCGAGGGCGGGACGGCGACAAGATCCTAGACCTCAAGCGAGGCCAATCGGCTTTAAAAGCCGCGATCCTCTGCAGATCCAAGAAAAGGGCTCGCAGAGCTAACCTCTGAGCAGGCACGGGATCGCGCTGCGGGGCTGCCCCCCTAGGCACGCTTCCTCCGCAGGGAATAAACAGGCCCGCGAAGCGAAAGTCTTTTTCCAAGTCAAGGGGGGCGCTTGGGAGTGCGAGGCGTTCCTCCTGGAGGGAGCGGGGCTGGGGATACGGAGGTCGCGCAGGATCTTCCCATCCCCGAAGGGAAGGAGAAGGGAAGACCCCCGGGTACAGCCAGGCTGGGACAGAAAAGCTCAGACGGGAGAGGGAAGCAAGAAAGAAGGCCCGAGACGGGGGAAGCAAGACAGGAAGAGACCGATCCCCGAGGTCGCACCTGCAGCCCTTTCGTCGGAAAGGCCTCCTGGCCCCCAACCACCGGCGCAGCAGCCCCGCACAGCCGCCGCTTCCTGCCATGCCGGCCCGGTCCCCCAGCACAAGCTGACCGCAGCAAGCCACGCCGGCTCCTTCCCCTCCGCCTTTTGGTGTCGCTGCTGCGGAAGGGAAAGACCCGCGGGGACGGGGAGGCGCTTCTTTCTCCCACCCATTTCCCCGCTAGCCTGTTGTAGTGCGATGATTCCGCTTTCAACATCCTCTGGACTCCTGGCCTTTGAGGCCCCTCCCTAAACTGCAAACCCCAGGATTCCAGAGGAGGTTGAAAGTGGAATCATCGCGCCGGAACAGACGAGTGCGGAAAGGACCTAAAAGACACCGGATCTCCCGCGTCATCGGAGTTGCACTCCACCCAGAGGATGAATGTAGGCCATTTCCGCACTAGCGTGTTATAGCGCGATGATTCCACTTTCAACATGCTGGCTAGGTAAGGAAAGTGTTTTCTTCAGACTCTTTGCCAGAGTGGAAGTTAATTCAGTTAATTCAGTTAATTAACTGAAGTTAATTCAGTGATATTGCACAACAAGGCAAAAACCGGCAAAGGCATACTGTAAATCTGGGATGGGGAATCCATTGGCTCTCCAGATGTTTTGGACTGCAACTCCTGTGAGACCCAGCCCAACGTGTCAGAGCCCAAACTCTGGGAGGTATCATTTGGTGGACGGGTGGAGGGGAGTCACCGCGGTCCCCACCCACCCCCATCAGAGGACCGGAGCCAAATCGCTTCCCCTTTCCTGAACGGGGGGGATCTTAGCTACCGGATCTCCCGCGTCATCGGAGTTGCACTCCACCCAGAGGATGAATTTAGGCCATTTCCGCACTAGCGTGTTATAGCGCGATGATTCCACTTTCAACATCCTCTGGAATCCTGGGGTTTGCAGTTTCGGGAGGGGCCGGCGGGAAAGTGGAATCATCGCGCTATAACACGCTAGTGCGGAACTGCAGTGCTGCTTTCGCTTGTCCACTAGAGGGGACCGAGATGCCATTCATTGCAAAAGAAGGGTACCAGGGAAAGTTTTCCGGAACCCTCTCTGAGCAGATTTCCCCCGCCTCCCCCCAAGCGGTTTTAAGTTCAGCTTAGGTCCTTTCCTGTGGCGCAACCTTTGCTCTTCCAAAGCGCAACTGCTCAGAGATCAGCTCTGAACGCTTTTGAAAGTCATTTGTGGGGCGCTACGTTGAAATGCCGAATGTTCCGCCTTCTTGCTGCTAAAACCTCTTGCTATTACTTCATGGTTTCCAAGCTAAGTCTGTAGCTGCACAACCGGACAAGGGTCCCCTGGTATATTGCAGGCCAACAAAGCATACACGTTTCTGTAAAGTGTCACAGTATTTACAAGAGTCCTTTGAGCCTGGGTAGGATGCTGGCTAGGTAAGGAAAGTGTTTTCTTCAGACTCTTTGCCAGAGTGGAAGTTAATTCAGTGATATTGCACAACAAGGCAAAAACCGGCAAAGGCATACTGTAAATCTGGGATGGGGAATCCATTGGCTCTCCAGATGTTTTGGACTGCAGCTCCCATGAGACCCAGCCCGCAAGGCCAAAGGTAAGGGGTTACAGGTCAAAACATCGTAAGAGTCAAAGTTTCTCCACCTCTGTCATAAACACGTACATGAGGTGTTCTTAAGCAAACACTCCAACATATCACAGATGAAAACTAGGACACGTGAGGTCAAGTAGTATCAATGTGCCATCAAAGTAGCAGAAGTTATAAATGAGGAAGATCATATAAGCTGGGAGAGGCTGTAGCAGCTTGCTTTTGCTTGAGCCTACTGGGGAGGGCAAGATTCTTCTCCTTCTCCACCCTTTTCCCCTTAGTGAGTGGAATGCAAACTATTATTACAGTTTGAACTCAGGCTATTTCCACACTAGAGTGGAAGAGCGTTTCACCGTGTGTCACGAGCGGTGTTTTTTACTCCGACTTACCCCGATTCCTATCTGCATGCCCTTCGGTTTCTATGAAAGTAAAGTGGAGAAAATCATTTGTAGCTTCTGCTTCGTCCATTCTCGCAGAACTCCTATTCCCCTCCCTTGTTCCACCCTGCTGCCGCTGATTGGTCAATTTAAAAGAAAAAGTTGTAGAAATCATTGTTACGTTTTAGCGCAAGTAGTGTGATTCGATGTAACACTTCTGCATGTAGGAAAAAATGCAGCAGAAATGGTTTGGCTGATTTACATCAGAGTTTTTCCGTTTTAACAATACATCGTTTTAATGTTGATTTTAACCATGCTAAGACTACAACTCGTGCAGAACCTCGGAGGACAGAACAATGTCAAACCAGTTTAACATGCAGATGTAAAAGCGACAATACAACGCTACTGCAATGTATCAGCCTTATGCAAAAAGGGCCTCAGTTTGCAGCAACTGAAGCAAACTGATGAAAAGGGAAAGGAGGAGGAGGAAAGAGAAACTGGAACATTTTAAAAGCAGCTGAAAAGTGGGACAACAGGATTAATCAAGACTGTCCCTGCCAAACTGGCACAATTGGAGGGTACACCTTATGATAATTTAGGGTATGAAGTCTATCTTGCCCCATACAGGATAAAGAACAAACTCTAAGATCTCAAAGGGAGACAAACCTTTATAGAAGAGGGGTGGGCAAAGCATAGCTTTCCCAATGGTGTTGGACTACAAGTCCCAGCTTTTACCCATGCTAGTTAGAGTTGATACGAGCTGCAGTCCAACCATGTTTGGAGGGTCACTCTTTGTCCAACCCTGTTTTTGTTGGCAATGCAAAGGCTCTTCTCTACACAAAGCATGTGTTATGAATCTTTGTTTGATATCACAAAGAAGTTGAGTAATCTGAATCAATGAAGCTTCTTCCTTCTAAGGGGGCATTGAATTATCACTTCAAAATAATATTGTGTTCCTCTGTTGGAGAAGAATTAAAATCAATATTGGCTGAAAATGTCTATATACTTGGAAGCCAGCAGGTTATACTCATGATGAGTGTCTGCAACTGAAACTCACCTGTGACTCCGTCTATTTTTCAGTTATTTGAAAAGCAGCAAGAGAACTTGAGCGTGGCACATTTTCCAGCATGCTTATGCCCTCCTGAGAGCATCAGACAATATATCATGTTTTCTGTTTGTTTTTTTTAAATGCCTACTTTGGGCTTTGCAGACAGTATGTCAGTTGTTACAGAAAGCATTGTTACTTTGTTGGAAAAAAATACACTAAGCACTAATTGCATGACCAAGAACTGTTACATTCCTGGAAACTGTAGAAAACAGTACCTTCTATAAACCCCACACAAATCTAATGGACTAAGAAGTGCCATTCTTCATTTGTGGTGTCCCTTCTTTAAGGTCTCTTGGGATTGCATAGTGTCTGGTTGCTCCCCCACCAAAAAAAACAAAAAAAACAAAAACTGGGCAAAACCTGATTATTGTGACTATAAAAATTGACTTTCACTATTCTCCCAACTTTCTTTCAAAAGGCAGAACAAATTCCTTCCCCACTATCCTTGCAATGATCCTGTGAAACAGACGTGAAATCTTTCATATTACACAATAGCAGAGCTATAGCGCATTTTAACTTCTATGGCAACATCCTGTGGAATCCTGGAATTTGCAGTTTAGGGAGGGTTTTTTAAAATTCTCATACAAAAAGCCTATCCAGTGTGTCACCAAACTACATATCCCAAGATTCAATTGGTTGTTAAGGCAGTTAAAGTGGAATATAGCACTATAATGGTTTATTGTGAAACAATAGTGACTGGCTCAAGTTCATTCAGTGCTTCTCACTGAATAGCGATTTCAATCCAGCCTGTATATTGAAGCCTAAACCCAAGACTGTTCACTTCATCACACTGGTTCTTTTTACTTGTTCATTGAAATTGTCTGTTGCTAAGTTATCTCATATGAAATACATGTAATATCCCAAATAAAAAGGCTTGTTATGACAATAACTTAAAACAGAGAGCCAGAGTGATATAGTGGTTTGAGTGTCAGACCAAGGCCCCAGGGAGACCACAGTCTGAATCCCTGCTTGACCATGGAAACCCACTGATTTACCTTGGACAAGTCACACACTCTCAGCCTCAGAGGAAGGGAAATGCAAACCCTCTCTGAACAAATCTTGCAAAGAAAACCCCAGGATAGATTTGCCTTAGGGTCACCATAAGTCAGAAACTACTTGAAGGCACACAACAACAACAACAATTTTACTATTATTTTGGATATATTACACTAACATTACTTATTGCTGTGACCCATCTACTCTTATCTTTCTCTGCTTGTTCATATTGAAATACCAGTCAATATATGTTTATAGCTGTTAATTGCTATGGAAGATTCCCATATGTCTCCCACGTGTAGATCCTAGGCTCCTTCTCTCTGGGGCTGTATGTAATATTACTCAGGTAACTGGCAGACAAAATCTTGAAGAAGAGGTAGGATGAACACATAACAGATCCCTCACGATAGGTAAGGGCTCCACAACATCCTTGTGTACATGCTAAGATGAAGCGTTGTGGAAGGGGGAGAAGTGCATTCAGACTAAAGACATCCTTCCTGCATGTACAGCTGAAGTTGGGGCAAGACGGATGGTGAAGAGCATTTTAGCAAAATTAGGTGAAGAAAATAGAGGAGGATTATACAAGGCCACAGATAAGGGGGGCACAGATAATACTTTGTCATGCAGTGGTAACTTATAATCCCACAAATGCAACCACACAGGTATCTGGGCATGTGCAAAGTCCTCCTGGTGTGATAACACATCATTTGGTGAGGGAAATGTCATCATTCCCAACCATATGATATTTCCAGGTGATCCAAAGAGCTTAGTAATATTTACTTTCCAGCATAGCTGCATCCATCTGGGAGTACAAAAGTCCTAGTCCTAATGAGTACACAAGTGGCATGATGCGTACACAGCTATTGTTAGGAACTCAGGAGAACTGATACAACCCAGTGGCTCCTGTGTCAGGAATTTTTTCATCCATGCATGTTTGGGTTATATCTATATGTCCTATAAAACCTTGAGACTGGGGGAGAACCAGGAACCTTTCACTGAAGAGACAAGAAACCTGTAGCTCCCCAGATGCTGTTGGCTTCTGACTTCCCATAGGGCCAGCCAACATCGTCAGCAGCAATTGGATATAGTGAATGGGGATGATAGGAGTTGTAGTCCACTGTATCTGGAGGGCACTGACTTGTAGAAGACAGCCAGCACTGGAACATCTTGCTTCCTTGCCTGTTCCACATCCTTTTCCAGACTCTGACTGTAGTATTCTTTTACTGATGGTGTGTGTGTGTGTTCCCTTATCACCAGGCCTTGTGGCTTTTGTTATCAATGGTCAACAATAGCAATCATTGCCTTGACAATAATTCTCCCACACCTGCAATTTCAGTAAGCCACGTGAAGTGGCATTATGGAATTCCTTTCATAAGGAAACATTTCAGGCTTTTATTGCCTTTTTAAAGAAAGGAAACTGGTGAAAACCTTCTTATTTTATAAAGCCTTTGATTGTGCTCACATTTCACAACAGGATACTTTGCACCCAAATGATCACCTGCACAGATGGGTCAGTCTCAGCCAGGAATCAAAATGGAGGCCTCCTGATCTGTATATTTGTGGCCACCAACCAGAGGTGAAAGTGGCACTATTGTCCCCCTAGATTCCAGCATGACTATCCCACACCAAAGAAGAAAACTATTTCTAGGCTGCACATACTTTCAGATCATGCCTGAGTCTTTAATGAGGCAAAAATTATGGCCTCAATAATTGCTACATAACCATGTTTGAGATTTTTCTGCATGACCACACACTTTTCTTCCCCCTTCCTGCTGTCTTCCTCCATTACCCATGTCCCTTCTTCCTTGTCTGTTCTCTTTGCTGTTTGACTGGCTTTTTTCCACTCCATCTTCCCTATGAGCAGACCCCAAGAACCACATCAGTGGGGTCTGTTGAAGTTGCCACTGGGACAAATATTAAAGACAACAACTACTCCCAAAGAGCATTTGGAGGCAATGAACTGGCTGGTGCTTTGGGTCAGGCTCTGCTCCCATACTGATCCCTCTTGTGGGTATTTCAGCACTTGATTGAATTCCAGTCCCACTTTTTGATATGACTCACACTCAAGCACACTGGGTGCTTATGACCAACATCCCAGAGCTGATAAGGTACTATATACAAAATGTCAAATATTACTTCCATCTGTTGGAGTAAAGCAGAGGAGTGGGGAGCAGAGAGAGGGCCAGAACACTTTAAAAGACAACAGTGTGCCATAAACTGTCAGAGGCCATTTTGCGAAGGCTTATATATGTGTTACCCTTTATCAGAAATCAGTTGTGTAGTGTGGAGAACCTGACCTCTAAAGTCAGGGAGGAAAGCATGGGGCCTTTTTTCCAAGTGTTTGGAGAGGAAGCTGGAAAGAGCAAACAGCTATGAATTTCAAAGCCATACTGCAGCCTCTTTTGTGAGGTAGAAATTCAATGTTAGAGAATATATCCTGCAGACAGTTGGCAAGAGATGAAGGTGGAGAGCACTAGCTAAAGCAGTGACTCGGCTTTTAAATATTTAACCCTCTCTACCACCAGTGGGGTTGCACATTGCCCTCTATTTCACTTCAAAGAAGTTATTTATTTTCTCTCGGAGATGGCAGGTTTTGGCATCCTGATCTTCAAGTCATGCTGTGTCTGCAAATATCTTGCTGAATGAGTAATATTTGCGACGGACTTCTTAGCAGACTAATGAGCTGAAGGGTTCCAGAAATGTCTCTGTTCTTCCATAACCTTTCTAGAGACTACCCTACTGGTCCTTTTAATGTTCTAAAGAACCAAAACAGCCGCCGATGGGCCAGTTCACACTTGCAGGCTGATTAGATGAAAAATGCAGCAGTATGTATGACAGTATCTTGCACCTTTGAATGAGACACTGCAGAGCAATCATCGAAGACTGAAGGTGATACGTGAATGCATCACTGTCCATCCCATCAAATATTTTCCCATGTTGATATTCATGTTCAGATTGCTTATGAAAATCATAGAATCATAGAACTGAAAGGAACCACATGGGCCATCCAGTCCAACCCATTGCCAGGCAGATTATACATACAACAAACACTTCTGAGGGATGGCTATCCAACCTTGGTTTAAAGACCTCCAAAGGGAGGGAGTCCACCATCTTCTGAAGACGTTTATTCTACTGTTCAACAGTTCTTATTCTCAGGAAGTTCCTCCTAATGTTTAGGTGAAATCTCTTTTCTTGCAGTTCGAATCCATTGGTTTGTGTTTTAATCTCTGAAACAGCAGAAGACAGGCTTACTCCATTTTCTAAATGACATCTCTCCAGATATTAAAGGAGAGCTATCACATCATTTTTCAATCTTACCTTCTCCAGATTAAACATTTCCCAAGAGGCTTGGTTTCCAGATCTTTGATCGTCTTAACTGCCCTTTTCTGGACACATTTCAGCTTGTCAATATCCTTCTTGAACTGTGGAGCCTAGAAGTGGACAGATTACTCTAGGTGAGGTCTCATCAAAGGAGTGGGACTATTACTTCCCTTGAGCTGGGCAGTATACTCCTCTTGATACAGTCCAGAATTGCATTGGCTTTTTTGGCTGCTGCATCACACTGTTGACTCAAATTTAGTTTGTGGTATGCTAAGCCCTCTAGAGTTTTTTCATGAGTCATGTTTTCAAACCAGGTGTCATCCCTCCTGTATTTATACATTTAATTTTTCCTATCCAGATGCAGTACCTTACATTTATTTCTGTTGAAATTAATTTTGTTAATTTTGACCCAGGTCTATAATCTCTCAAGGTCATTTTAAATTCTGTTCCTGTCCTCTGGAGTAATAGCTACGTCCCCACTTCATTTGGTGTCATCTGCACATTTGATAAGTATGTTTTCTATTCCATCATCTAAGTTAGTGGTTCTTCATTAGACTCTGTGGATCCGCAGAGGCCACAATGCCCTCATGGGGGTCTGCAAAGCCTCAAAGGTTATTCAGCCTATCTCCTCCCCACAACAGTGTCCACCTGACAGAAACCAAGTTGCAGGTAAGCAGGAGCTGCACATTGCCTTTCACGTGGCCACTCCACTATAGGGAGAAGGCAGGCTAGCAACTGAGCAACAGCAAAGCTGACAGCTAACCAACCAACCAGCTTCAAGGTGAGCAAGATGGGAGAAGGAACGAGGGAGGGAATTTAGTTGATATGGGTGCTGAGGAGAGCTGCTAGACCCTTTACTTGCTAGTACACCTGCTCTTTTTTTCCTTCCTTCCTTCCTTCCTTTCTTTCTTTCTTTCTTTCTTTCTTTCTTTCTTTCTTTCTTTCTTTCTTTCAAGCCAGGGCTGCAGAGAAAGGGCAGGACATTACCAGACCTTTTCTAAACTCCCTCCCACTGCAAGCTTGGGTGAGGATCTCTCCCTCTGCATGTGGTCTCCATCCTCAGGTCCTTCCTGGGCAACAATTCAATGCTAGAGTTCAAGTGGATTGGATGAGCAGGCAGCCTCTTCACGCTGCCACTGCTTGGCAATGGAGGACAGATTCTGACATGCAAGAGCAGCTTCAGTGTTGGGTGAAATCAGCCAGTCCATGTGAACTGTAGCTTTGAATTGTCACTCAGGAAAAATCCAAGGATGGAGACCACAAGCAGGGGAGAGATTTGCACCTCAGCTCACAGTGGGAGAGGTGCAGAAAAGGTGCAGTGATGACTCACCCTTCCTTTGCTCAAGTCTGTCTTCCTCCCCTTGCCTCAGTCTGCTCCACAAAGCGGGTTGGTGTTCAGTCTGCTCCAGCATCACAGGCACTGAAGGGGGAAGGAAGGCTTTTCTCCTGCTTCTTCATACCAATTTACAGCTAAAACGTATTGAACAGCCAACATGCAGGCCCTCCCAACCAGCACCTTGCTTGCTGTCACATGCTGCTCTGCTGTGGAGAGGAGATGGACTCAGCAGCTGAGTGACAGCAGAGTGGCCACGTGACAGGAGCCAAGGCAAAGCTGGTTGGCTGGTTTGTTGGTTCAATCCACTCCATTTGTAAACTGGCAGGAAGAAGCAGGAGAACACGTTACCCTGATCTCTGGGGGTCGCAGGGAGGCACCTAAATAACCAAACAACAACACAACTTTGGGGGAAATTAGCTGGAGCACTCACTACAGCTAGCGAGAGGCAGGGTAACTTAGCAGGATCTTGCAACCCAGCGTCTATGGGGTCAGGTCAGTCAAGTAGTCAGATGTAACAAAAATGTAATAAAAATGAGGTTTATTAAGTACAGACAACCATTAAAAGACACCACAGTCACACAGCTAACTAAAGAATCAGAGATTGACTTGGAACAGAGATTTTTAGAGGGAAATGGGTGATACGACACCTGTCTTGTAGTCCAGGAGAGGTTTGGAGATTGAGTTCATTGGTATGGAGTCTCAGTACGTGGGACTGAGGGGATGGCTCGCCAAACCAAGCGGCAGCAAGGCGGGATGGAAGTCCGGAGCGATCCAAGGAGGGTCTCGGAATCAGGGGTTTTTATAGGGTGAATTGTGACTGCAGGCCATATCTTACTCGGTGAGAACAATGCATTTTGGGCACGGGACAAAGCTCTGGAAAGGTCAGAGTTTAGCATGATTGAATTAGAGCAAGATTAACAATAGTGTAGCCAGTATGCAAATGCGGAGCACTTAGTACAGCTTTGTCAGGTTGCCTGCTCGGGGCAGGGAGCCTTTGTTAGTATCGCGCATATGCAATGAGGTGTTTGCTGGAGAGGTTCCTGAAGCAACGAACTGGCTTTATCTGGCCTGCCTGGCTGGAGAATGGAATGTCCAGCAATTATCAGCCATGCCTGTTTACGTGCTTGTCCAGGGGCCTCACAAACACGTGGAGTGGGGTGGCAGAGGAAAGCCGAATGGTTTGATATCAAAGAGATATCGAGTGCTATCTCCGGGTAGGCCTGGACCGCAGTAACAAAGATCTTCTCTCCCCCTCCAGCGTCTCTTAAGAAAGTGTGCATTCACTTATTTCTCCCTTGTCTCCCAAACTGAAGACCCTTGAGGAGCAATTTTAAATAAATATTTGATGCATTTTAGGGTTTTAAATCTTGAGTTAAATCTTGGAGGTTTGCAGCTACAAAATAAATTTAAAGGGAGTCTCTGGTAAAGAAAAGTTTTGAGTCATTTACAATGATGTTAAAAAAGAAGAAGAAGAAGAAGCCTTGTCAGTTCTCTCCAGGATGAACAGCAACCATGGTCAATAACGTTACAGACCCAGTGAAGGACTGTTGGTGGATAAAATACATGCATCACACATCACAACAATGGCTGCCTATCATATGTACTTCCAGTTATGATAAAAGCTGAATGTAATAGATGAGCAAAAATGTTACATTCATAATGTATTCTGAGCAATCATTTGCCCATAGATATTTCATATCTATGGGCAAATGAACCTCTCCATGTGCTTTTCTCGATGTGCTTCTTTCAAGAGCTGGACAGGTGCTGACAAGACAGAGGCACTTTCCAGTGTGGCAACTGGCATATGTTATTGTTGGGAGTGGCAACCTTTGCATGCCTAATTAAAATGGCTAGTTTGTTTGCATGTCTATTGTAAGCATAGAGAGATAGCCTAGAGAGAACTTCCTGTTTGTTGGTTAACACCTCTTCCTCCAGCACGTACACATTCCTTGTTCTTTAAAAGGTTCTCTTGCCATTTACTCCCCCCTCTTTTTTGTCTTCACCTTTTGATCTGAAAGCATGCTCTGAGATCTCTCAACAGGGATTATTGTCAGCAAGCATGTGAGTGCTTAATTTTCTTCCTACTTTCTTCAAGAATTGAACCTGTATAGACTATGTACAAGATTTTGTGAGTAAAGTCTTTTATATTTTTAACCAAACTGCTTTTGTGTTTATTTTGAGCTAGATTAAGTGTGTTTTGGGTGGTGTTAAAGAGGTGGGACTGGTAATCTGTTCAACTTCCATTTTTGTGCAATTACTAAAAATACTCTGCTGATTGAGAGTCTCATTACCACAGTCTCTCAATATCAAATATTTTCTCAATTTCCCCAACAGTTATCAGGTACCATTGTCCAATTTTGACATCTTTCTTTGAGTGCTTGTATTTGCCCAGTCCTTTCTGAATGTACTAGCAGATTTTATCCTGTTGCTTTTATTGCCTTGCTACTGTTGATCTTCAGTTTTATCGCCCTGCTGTGTATTTCATATGATATGTATTATTTTCTTGTATTGATTCTTTTTTCTATTAATGTTGGTCATTCCTCTGAGAGACCATAGTTGATGGGTGACATTTTAATTTCTTAATCTAAAATATTGTGAATAAATAAGTGAGATATATTGCATTTTATTAGAATTCAATATGGATTGGCATGAACACTTAGTGGAGAAACGGAGAATACAATATGATGGACCTGATACAGTTGGGTCACTTAACTGCTTTGAGATGGCTGTAAAATAGGATATCAAGAGACATGTAATGTTTAAAACCTATAAAAACAGTAATGAGTAGTTCTGGCCTTGTGTTGATCATGAGGGTTATTTCATTCATACTTAGTAACTATGTGATACAGCAGGAGAGAACTCGACAAGAGTGGAACAAACAATTATGGAAATGTTAGTGTAAAGTCATCTCATTCAGATCTTCATATTTCTGCTGAAGTAAGAACTGCCCCATGCCTCCCAAAAGATACAGTGCAGTGAGAGCACCCATTATTTTACACCAGTGATTAGAATCATGTGTCGTCGGCCTGCAGCTCCCAGCATTAGTCACTACTAGCTGTGCTGATTTGTGCTGCCAGGGCTTGCAATCCAGCAACATTTGAAGAGGAATGTGATTGCCACCTCTGCTTTGCCATATAATCACTTCAGTCTGAACTTCTGCCAGATATTGGGATGGTAAGTAACTAAAAGATGAAGAAACTTTGGGATTGTTTTTACTTGATTTAACCCACAGATTACAAAAGATCCTCTTCAGAAAATAGGAGGCCACCAATTATCCCTTATAATTTCTAAATTATACCATTTTGATACTGAAGGAGACAACTTACACATTCTTTGTTACACTTCATATTTTCTAACTCCGTAGCTTGAATTCAGAGAGTTAATTTGGATAGGTCTAAAAGGTTGAGCATAACTGTGGGAAGAGTAACCATATGAAGCACTGTTTTGGGAAGGCTTTCTTTATTTCAGATGGTGGTTGCTACGTAGCAGAGGCAGTTGGTCTTCAATAATTAGAAGTTTAAAACCTCCTTGGGCTTGGAAAGCTTCACGGTTGTTGTTTTGTTGTTGCTATGTGCCTTCGAGTCATTTCCAATTTACAGCAATACTGAGGTGATCCTATCATGGCTTTTTCTTGGAAAAATTGGAAAACCATTGCTTTTCTTTGAGGCTGAGAGAATGTGACTTACCCAAGGTTACCCAGTAGGTTTCCATGGTTGAGTGGGGATTTGACCCCTGGTCTCCCAGAGTCCTAAACCAACACTCAAACCACTATACTACACTGTGTCTCTGCTTTCAAGAAAACAAATATGACATGCTGCAGCCAGCCATGATGCTTTAGAACTCAGACAGGCACCACCCTACCACTACTCAATCATGGATGGTTTCAGTAAGTCATTGTATTTGTTCCTCTTCAAAGCAGCTTTTTAAACTCTGCCTTGGGCATGTGGAACTAGCGGTACTTTTTTATTATATTAAAATGTTATATATCTTAAATAGCTAGTGCAAATATTCAGCATTCTTAAAAATCACTGCATGCACCTGGCTTACTTCTGTCTTGTCCTCTTTGAGCCTGGGCCCACTTTTGTCCACTTGCTACTTGCCATGGGCCAGGATTGGCATCTCTACCAAATGCTGCAATTTAAACTGTAAGCTTCTTGCAACAGACACTCTTTTTGCTGACCTTAACTTTCAAAAGCATCAAACCCTATACAGTGATGGCACAAAGTAATAAGCACAGGATATTCCTTACAGTGGATGGCTGCCCAAACTCTATACATAAGAGTTCCTTGTGAATCTGAGTGACTAAAATGTTGGATATGTGAACAGGACTGTTTTTGCTTCTTATATGCAAAGAATTTCAGGCATGTGGCTTACATGGCTATAAATGGAGGCTGCCTCAATGCATCTCCCATTCCATTACTGGCAGTCTGGACCTCCCAGGTTAGAAGAACAGCTGAGCACTGAAGAATGAAATCCTGGTGTCTTTAGTTTTTAAAACATCTTTTTACCAAATATGTATGCAGTTGCCTCCCCCAGGTCAGCCCTTTTAAAATATTTGTCTTTGTTTACATCTTTCCCAAAATAATAACAATAATTATCAGCACCATGATCTTTCACTGTCAGTAATATACTCAGAGCAGTTTCCTGGAAACAAAGCACCTTATCTTGGTTATAGCACAACAATCAGCCCTGCAATTTCCTGCAGAAAGTACTACCTTTGGTCAGACTCAGTCAGGGGAAAGCAGGGGCCAAATTTGGCCTGAAATGTTTCTTCTCCAGCCCCAAGTCTATAAGGCACACCAGGGCTTCAAAGCATCTGAGCAGGGACCCTGAAACCAGAATCCAGCACTTTACTCTCTGCACAGGAAGGAAAATTAGTTGTAGGTATGATTCATAGTGACTTGAATCCTACCTGCAATACCATGCCAATAATTTGCCACTTCCATGCATCTCAAGAGTGCATGGACCATATGAGCACTGGTATTTTGGACAGTTCCAAAAATGATCACACTTACTGATTACAAGGTTCAGTAATTTCAGTAACCCATCTCTAAGCTCACAATAGCAATACTCTCTATAGAATACTTACTATCATGTTTGATCAGAGAGTATATTGTCAAGTCTGATCTTCTGATTTTGCAATAAATTGCTAAAATATTACAGTTACTAATTCAAGTGATGTTAACATTACAAGATGAGGCTCCTGTGCTACCTTAAACAGCTCCTCACGTAGGTCTTCAAAGCAAAAATGGTGCTAAGGGAAGGAGAGAATTTAAAGCAAACAACAAAAATTGGATCAAAGTAAACTTAAATTGGATTATAAAAAATTTAACCAGACTGAAGGGATCTGATTGCATTATTCCCTAGACACATGAAAGGAGGAGGGTCCACAAGTGATATGGGCGGCGGGGGGGGGAATCTGCATCCAGGACCCTTTGCTCTCAGGCATTTTCATGCATAATAGACTGCCACCTTTTCTTGTCCAGGAAATGATGGGTAATCTAGATGCTCCTGTGTCAGTGGAGCATTTAGGAGCTCACTGCATTATATAATCACAGGTTCTCTAAAAGTACAGTAACAGCAATTACTGAAATAATTAAATTCCATTGGAAAGCAGGACTGTAATGCCCAATAGTCTTTTGTATCTGCTTATTATTGCTTTGGTCCAGGCTGTCTGGAGAACTGTGCTCCCTCTCTTTGGGGGAGGCCATTTTCTCAGTTCCACTCCACCTTCCAAAGGCAAGTCTGATGGGGACGTGAGAGTGGGCCGTGTTCTATTAGTATTTTCTCCTGACATTTCGCCTGCATCTGTGGCTGGCATCTTAACAGGATCTGGTGGATCTTAACAGGATCTCATGGAAGTGAGACATATACTTGTGTAGTCCCCGGGTGGGAGGGAGCAACCTTCATGTGTTACAGTTGGCCTGTGTGATGGCCTATTGTTAAATGGGATGTCCCTCAGGGTGTATTGTTAGTCAGGGGATATGCATGGAACAGTTTCGCCCCCTAGAGATGTTTGATGTAAAGGCGAAGGCTTTCACAGCTGGAATCCATAGGTTGTTGTGGGTTTTCCAGGCTTTGAGGCCATGTTGTATTAGTATTTTCTTCTGACGTTTTGCCTGCATCTGTGGCTGGCATCTTCAGAGGATCTGGTGGCATGGAAGTAAGACAGAGTATATATACTTGTGTAGTCACCACGTGGGAGGGAGCAATTTGCATGTGTTACAGTTGGCCTGTGTAATGGCCTATTGTTAAATGGGATATCCCCAGGGTGTATTGTTAGTCAGGGGATATGCATGAAACAGTTTCTCTCCATAGAGATGTTCGATGTAAAGTTGAAGGCTTTCACAGCCAGAACCCATAGGTTGTTGTGGGTTTCACTTCCATGCCACCAGATCTTCTGAAGATGCCAGCCACAGATGCAGGCGAAATGTCAGGAGAAAATACTAATCGAACACAGCCTCAAAGCCTGGAAAACCCACAACAACCTTGTCTGAGCAAGTTTAGGACTTTCCAGAAACCACCCCTTAGCTGCTCCATACATCTGCTCCTGAGAGAAGCAGCTGGCATGAAAGACAAAGAAAGGCTACCACTTCCAAATGATCTGCCTTAGAAGGCTGTAATAAGGTTGATGTTAATTTCCTAGCTGAGTTCTACACACCTGTTTAATATTCCATGTATTGGTTCTCTTTTCCTACTACAAGGTCAAGAGCTCAACCTGAAATGTTATATCCATACTCACAAAGCCTAATTTCATGTTTAAAGTTCTTATACCAGTTCAGTTCCCATACCTTTTTTCAGAAGCTGGGGCTAGGGAAGAGGAAAATGCAAAGCATATAGTAATAAGATACTTGCCCTGAAGGTGGTAATATTAGGCTGAGAATTACTATGTTCATGTTAAGAACATAATTTTTAGTTTCAAATTCAAATCACAGCTTGACTCTTACATGCATTTTGAAGGAAGCCAAGGAAGATATGGGACACACAGTAATGTTCTATTTCTTATGAGCTTCATGAGATCACAATCAAGATCAATACATTAACATAATCAGTTTTTGTTTGAAATTTGACCCAAGTCTGCTTAGTTCCTATATCCTGCAGGTGGATGGGAAGAGATACAAAATATATTGTACCTATAAGCTGCCTTGTATTGATCGGAGAGGGTTTCCATGGGTGGATACGCCCACTGGCAAGAGACTTGTTTACTCATTTCTTCTTAAGGCTGAAAGCAAGGAACTAAAGCAAGGAACAGAAGAACCTACTGTTGCTTGCTCATTCATCAGCCATCCCCCACCAGTAAGAAAACAGGCAGGCAGCAGTGGTGAGGAAGGGTAGAGCAGATGCTGGCAACAGCAGCAAGGAAAAGGTGGGCCTGATTGGTCTACGCCCAAGGAGGGCATCTGACACAAGAAGAGTGTCTCATCAGCCCTCCATAACAAGTACTAGCTCAGTGCTCTCTGCTCTGACAGCAGCATCTCCAAACCGCTTCAGTCAGTGGTTTTATGGACTGAACTTGAGACTTTCACATAAAAAGTATATTTCTGCTACAGAGCAACAGCCTTCATCCTAGTTCAGTTCTTGCTAAATTTTTGAAGACAGGGATTTTCTAGTTATTCATTACATTTATCAGTCCACCAAATGATCAAGTCCAATGTAGAGTAAAATCAAGATCACAATGGAAAGAAACAGATGGATGTAGCTCATATGAAGAAAAAGCAAAGAGGATTTTTGTTTTTTTTTAAAAAAACCTGAGGATTTTTAAATGTCTTTACCTCTTGTGGGGGAAAAAAACAACTGTCAGGGAGAGGAACTGCTGAAGCTTCATGGGAAGACTGGAGAGTAGGGGGTGCCACTACTAAGAATATCCTATTCCATGCATTGGTCAATCATAATTCACTAAAGCACCTTGTACAAAGTTTTATCTATAAAGCTTTCTCATTTATCATGACATGGCAACTCCTCATTTGCAACCAAGTATGCAATTATCAGAAAGCTACACCCAATCCTGGCTCTCGGCTGGTTGGTTTAAATCATTTTCAACCCTGCTCTTCAAGCAAAAAAGGCTTCCACTATGGCGTTCAAAAAAAAAGTGCTTGGGCAGTCCTTGCCCTTAGGTTTACAATGTAGAAGTCACAAGACCCAAGGAAGGGACAGGACTGGGAGGGAAGGAGAATAAAGTATGATGTGACTGAATTCAGCTGCTTAGATTAATAGGAGCATATCTATTCTGGAGGTGATTGTACTGGGATTTGTATTATGTTCTTCTTGTGTGCTGTCATATTTTTCACTAATCTCTTCTCCTTATCATTCTGCTCTTTGGCTGTTCTTTCTCTGTGTTTGCGCTGATCATGAGTCCTCCCTTCCACCCTCTCAAGGCAAGAAAGATTGTATCCCAATGGGGAGAAAGGGGGTATATTCCTCCTTTCTAGCACCCATGCTCCTCTCAGAACGGCAATTTTGAAACAGCACTGTCAGTCTATTGATCCTCTGTGGTAAACATCTTCCCAGGCTTATGTTTGCCTCATTCATACATTTTTATGTACACTGGGGCTAAGAGGAAGCATCTTCTATGTAAATGCAAAAGCAGAAGATGGAGATATATATGAAATAAGGTACTGCAAATCTTCTTGGGGCAGGACAGTTTCTGAGAAGGATGTTGCCTCCTTCTTGAGCACTTCACATCACATCAGAGTTGGGAATCAGAGGTAGTTCCAGCTGAAGCATTTCAACCCCAGTCCATAATCTACTTGGCTTGGGAAATCAGGTGATTCAAAAGGACAAGAACCAAGACTGCTGATGCAAAATGTTGAGAAACACTGCCTCTCCTCACCCTTGATAGCTTGTCAGTGAGAAAAACGATGGGGCCCTCTGCTTACTGCAACACTGTCTGACTTCTGCTCTTCAGTCCAGCCAAAGGCTGAGAAATATGCAGCCCTCTAGACAGTGCTGGAGAGCCAGTGTGGTATAATGATTTGAGTACTGGACTATGGGTCTGGAGACCAGATTTGAATCCGTGATCATCCATGGAAACCCACTGGATGATCTTGGGCGAGTTACACTCTCTCAGCCTCAGAGGAAGGCAAGGACAAACCCCTTCTGAACAAATCTTGCCAATAAGACCCTACAATAGGGTTGCCTTAGGGTCACCATACGTCAGAAACAACTTGCAGTCAAATAACGACAACAAGACATTGCTGAATTTCCATTCCCACCTTTCCTCAACACTAACTACATTAGCTAACTACTGATGTGATGTGCAGTCCAACTACATCCAGAGTGCTGCATAATTCATGCACTGGTTTAGAATATCCAGCTAGAAGTTAAGAATGCAAGTTTTTACCATACAAGCAATTTTATCACCTTCCTTCTTTCCAAAGGAGGAAGAGTAGAGGTAGAAATGGTGAGAGAACTGGCATAAACTCATTATATCAGGACCTTTTAAGAGGAACTTCTGAAACTACAGAGATGCCAGGTACAGCTGCAAAATAAGTGAGGGAAGCATAGTGATGGCACAAAGTGAGGCAAGAAAGGGGAGAGGTGCAACAGGAAGTGCAAAGAGCAAGAAAAGTAGGTACAAGGTGAAACAAAGTGCAAAGAAAGGAGGTACACTTTTTTATGCTTACTTGCTTCTTCCTTTTCTCCTTCCTTTTAAAATGCATTTTAAAGTGCATTTTCACTTTCAGGGAGTAACTCAAATATGAGGTTTCAGGAGGAGAGAAATTAGAAATGGGGCACAAAGTGAGACCTGTGAAATTATAGCTGGTGCCTATTGATGGGGCAGCCTAAATTCTCCCACACTGTAAATTCTTCCACATCCTTTATGAGATTGCACCTATAGATACTGTACTTGGCAGATATACTGAATGGATTAGTGGCATTTGGGTAGGAGTGTATATATTTAAAGTGATAACAAATCTTTCCCTATATGTAATCTTTTTCTCTGCAATCTGTGAAATCTAATCTCCTAGGCATCAGAATAACATCTGTCAGAGCTTGGTAACTATTTGACTGTCATGTCTATACTGTACAGATAGTGCAAGTGCAGTTGGTGTTAGTACATAGACATACTTAGGAATACTTAACATCAAATACAAAATGACATTCATTGTTAAAAATCAAATGCTATTAAATGTAGACATATTGTATATTGTAATCCATTGGTCATCAAGTATCAAGCGTCAAATTCTGATGTGCAGTTCGATTCTGTGCATTTTAATTAGACATCTATTTCAGTGAGTACCATGGTCTTGACTCCCAAGTTAAGTGGTCCTACTCTTACTCTAAGAGGGGGGGGATGTTCAGGTCCACCCACACTGCCAGAATCTCCTTAGAATTTGGGGAAATTATAGCTCAAAAGAGGCCAGCGAGAGGAGGGTAACAGCAGGATCCTTTCACCTATATATAGCAGTACTAACTGTAGAGAGAACTCCAGTTAAAATTAAACAAAGTATTTCATTTGGATTGAGAATCACACAAGAAATCAGACATACTTAAGAACCATACAAGGCTATTAGAAAGTGAGGCAAGAAAGGTTGGATAAAGAAAGATTAGGGGTGGAAAAGATGATAGTTACCAGTCTTAAAGAAGGGGTCACAGCAGAGGGACTCAGATAGTGTCTGAGGGTAGCACAGAGGAACAGTGGTCTGGATACCTTCTATGTACTACAATTGGCTGAGGTCGAAGCTAGGATTTTGATACCCTATTTAACACCCTAAATTGGGTGCATTAACAAAGCCATAATGGTTTTCCTATGGGACTGACAAAGGGGTCTGGAATGGACAAAACATTGATGGGACTCATGACAATCTCTTAATGTTCAGTTAGGTAGGATGTATAGGGAAGATCTCTGTAGGGTAAGACTGAAGGATGATGTCTGATTGCTCACCAATCTGGGCCTTCTCAAATTTGATTATTCATGAGGCATGTGCTTGTCTCCTCTCCCATTCTCCTTCTCCCATTCCCTTGCATTCCTCACCCCAGGCTTGTCAGGCTTATTTTTAAAATGGACATTTTTTTCTTTTGAGTGAGCAAAAGCCCCCCTTCCACTGCTGGAGGTGTGTCTTCTCTCCCATACAGCTGCCCTTTCTTCTGTGTAATGGTTGCTGATTAGTCAGGTGCTCCTACTTCTCCCTTTTCAAGATGGCCACCAGAAGTAACTAGAAGGGAAGAACTGTGCTCTTCTCCCTTTGAGAGGAAAGTACCAGTGAATCCTTTATTGTGTCTTTTTTTCTCCCTCGCCCCCCAACGCTGGAGCCAGAGGTAAAGGAAAGGGAGGGGAGACTACTGGAGGGGAATTGCAGGGGTGAGTGTTATTCATGATTTTTCCACTTTCACAAGGGTTCTGTGCCCCTAACCCTTGTGAATGTGGAGGGGCTACTGTATTCAAAAATGCCAAGAGCCAGAAGTGGTGAAGAGATCAGCCCAAACCCATCAGTGTTGGGTTTCATGCATAATCCTAACTGAACTTTCATGACCCTGTACACATCTCTGGCCAGTGTAACCCTGATCACGTTCTTTGGTCATTAATAAGTCTGATTTATGAAAATTGCATACCTCGTAGGAAGGGTGGCAGAATATGGTAACACTACAATGGTCCTGATTCCCATGTTAAGCAGGAATAGAAGTGCCACCTTAGAGTATTTGATCTAGCACTGTTTAATTTTCAGCAGATAATTTTTCTTAAAAAAAAAACACAATCCAAAGAAGAGAATTTGGAGGAGAATTAATGAAGAAAAGTATTTTCTACTGAAACAGTATTAAGAACTAATTTATTAAATAATAATTTAATTTATTAAATAATCATAATTTATTAAATAATATTTCTTGAAAGTGCGAGCAAGGCTTCAAAGGAGCGCATATGAATGCCATTTTTCCTTAGTTCTTGGTCCTGTATAACGATACATTGTCCTCCTCCATATCCTACTGTCTTGTATTGTATGTCTGTGATAGACTGAAATTATTTTAAGCCATATCAGGCTCAAAATGGGGATCACTATTTAATTGATTACCTAATAGTGGCAGCAGGTAAACTGAATTATCCTCTCTTTTACACTCTGCAAGGTGTTATTTCAGCCAAGCTATTTTGCTCCACTAGTGAAAAGTTTACTATCTTGCTATGCCTTTGGCACGTGGTACCTATTTTATATAAAAGGATAGGAGTAATGCTGCAAAACTAGTTAAATAACACTGTAATACTGAGTACACTAGGTTTAACTTCTTAGTAAACATAGACAAGTTGGTATCTTAATAAATATAAATAAATATAAATATATAAAACACTGGAATAAGAGCAAGTCCTACAGCGGAGTGCTGGGGGAACTCTGCAGATATAAGCTATTAGCTTCTGCTGGGTGGTAAACAGATTTTGGTTGCACAAAATGAGAGAAAGAAATAATAAATGAAGGTATGACAAAAACATTAACTGCATCCAGATCAAGGTGGCTGAACAGGTAAAATAGTTAGGTTTAGCTGGCAACCATATGAAACAAAGTGCGGTATGTGAAAAGGGACATATGACCTCACCCTCATGGATAAGAGATGCTGTAAATCAAAACACAATCACAAAATAACCAGATGTTTGGTTTTTGCCCCGGTAAGGCCTACGATTGAACCCTGGATAGATATGGATTGAACAGACAGGACTGCAATGTGTGGTGCAAAATTGGGTCTTTTTTATTTTTAATGGTGAGAGAGATCCGTGGGGAAAAGCTGTTTAGGGTTTGGTATCCAGTTGGCGTTGGACTAGGGTGAGGAAGAGAGGCCTGTTGCCCCGAGTCACAGCTGGGAGCGGGGTACAGGCAGAACGAAGCGACCTGGCGGCTTACGCCAAGGCCGGGTCCACCTTTGACTGTTGTATGTCATTTCTGCACTAGACTCTTATAGCGCTATTATTCCACTTTCAACTTCCTACGGAATCCTGGGGTTTGCAGTTTAGGGAGGGGCCTCAAAGGATTCCATAGGGTGTTGAAAGCGGAATAACAGCGCTATAACAGCCTAGTGCGGAAATGGCCCCAATTCATACCTTCCCTTCCGGAACTGCCCTTCCTCGCCCACTGGGATGAAACAAGGGCCATTTCCGCACTAGCCTGTTATAGCGCGATGGTTCCACTTTCAATCTCCTCTGGAATCCTGGGGTTTGCAGTTTCGGGAGGGGCCGGCCGGCCCCTCCCGAAACTGCAAACCCCAGGATTCCAGAGGAGGTTGAAAGTGGAACCATCGCGCTATAACAGGCTAGTGCGGAAATGGTCCACACCTCACTCCTCCCTGGCCTGACAACAGTAGCGCGGCCGTTTGGGAAGCCAACTACCTGCGCGCGCTTCCGCGCATCTCCGGGAGGCACCGTTCTCGGCCGGTTTAGACGCATCCCTGGGGAGGGGGAAAAGTCAAAAGTTACCTCACAGCCGACAAGCCCCTGCACGGCGCCGCCGGAGAGGAGAAAATGACGAACCCCTTCGCCGGGCCGTCCCATTGGGGTCTCGCCCTCATTTGCATACAGCCAATCAGCGGCCGGAGGAGGGAGGCGACTCCCGGAGAGAAAGGAGAGACGGGGGTGTGAGCGTGTGTGCGTCGATGGGCGATTGAGGCAGCCTGGCTGGGCTGCTTCTTCCCGGCCAGCCTCTGTCTGTCCATGCCTGCCTGAGGTGGGGAGGCCGACCAGTCGCCCGCCCGCTCGGCCGGCCGCTCGGCAATCCATTGCTCCTGCCTATCTCCCTGGGATGCCACCCGCCGATGCCGCCGCGGCTGAGGGAGCCGCGGTGCCCAGGGAGCTCCGGCCGTGGCGGCGGCGGCGGCGGGGCGGCGGCAGTGGCAGCAGCAGCAGCGGCGGCGGCGGCGGAAGGGGAGACCCGGCCGCCCCGTTCGGGGAGGCGCCCTCGGCATGGGGCTGGAGAGGACTCGTGGCCAGTGAGCGAGAAGGGGGCGGGCCCGCCGCCGCCGCCGCCTGGAAGTGAGGGGAGAGCGACCGAGTGGCCGCTGCGCCTGGCGCGGGACTCGGCGGTGCGGCTGACCCTCCCTCCCCGCCGCCGCCGCCGGCCATGGAGCCTGGCATCTCCGCCGCGCGGGCGCCCGGGGAAGGCGGCGAGCCCTGCCTGGAGCGCCTCAAGCACTCCTTGCCCGGACCCGCCGACCTGGCCGGAGCGGCGAGCACGCTGGAGAGGATCCTGAGGGAGTCGGTCTGTCAGCTGCAGGGGTGGCTCCGGGTCTACGGTGAGGAGGGAGCCGCGTCTCCGCGCCCTCTGCCCCCACGCCCCCTCCTCCCCCACCGGCATCCCCGCCCTGCCGCCTCCCCTACCTGCCTCGCCTGCAGGTCTGCAACGCCGCCCCCTTCCCTTCCCTTCCCTCCCCTTCCCATCTCCCGCCAAGAGACAAAGCCCCCCGCTCGGGCTTCCTCCCTCCCGTCCGCGCTCTCCTGCCCTCCTTTCCAGCCCTCGCCCGCGTAGGAAACCACCTCACGCCCTGCCTCCCTTCGGAGCCCCCGCCTCACGCCCGCGGTTCCCTTCCCTGCCTGGGGGCCGCCGCCAGGTATACAGACCTCGCCCTCCTCCCCTCCCTGGCCCGGTGCGGACGCCCTTTAGAAGCCGAGGGGCTGGGGTTCGTGCCCCTCCCGCACCCCAAGATACAGACCTCTCCTAAGGGGGACCCCCCACCTTCCTAGCCTTCTTGGATGGAGGCTCTGACTGTAGCTGCTGGACAGGGTTGAGGTAAAAAAAAAAGAAGCCCTGCTGGAGAAATCCCTCTGGGAGGCTTTGACCTTTTGCGTTGCCCCATCTCTCTCCCCCATTCAGCCGCCCTAAATTATTGTAGTCCCTGCGGTTTTGGAAGCAGGTGAGGAAGGACAGGGGAACATCTCCTGGGGGGAGGAGGAGGAGGAGGAGACGGTTGCTTTGGGGCCCACGGAGGGTCTCACTTCCCAGACCTGAAAGTCACCTTCCATAATGTGAATTGAGAGTAGCGCTGCTCCGTTAGGTGCAACTCACTGAGTGCTTCCAGCCCACCATTTCCATGCAGCCGCCGCCTTATCAGTTGTGTGGTGTTGCCTAGTGCAGACTCTTCCCATGCTTTTCCCATCTCATTTCAGGCAGCTCCTCTTTGTCCCACATGGCCTCTGTACATTTTATTCATTGCTGCCTAAGGCAAATGCTATTTGAATAATTGTGGTTATAGTTCCTCTGTTCTGTACTGCACTTGTGAACTGCGTACTGACCTTTCTTTCTTTGTTCACTGATGGCAAACTTTGGTTTGGAACTTCATTTGATTTTTAGTGATCTCCGCCTTATAAAGCCTCCTTCCCCTTCTTGTGAAGTTAACAAAGCAGGCATTTCCTGTCCCCATCCTTTCCAAAGCAGTTTGATGATAATAGTTGTATTTCTGTCCCTGAAAGTTGTCCTTTTCGCAGTTGCTGGCTGGGAATACCGTCAGTATCCTGGAACAAGCGCTAATTACCCAAGGGTTAAAAGACTCTCTCAGCGCTAGGCTGCTCTTTACCAAAACAAAATGCAAAAACAAAGTAACTTGTTATGGTGTATGTGATATTCACCTCCTGGCACAGCTTCTTCCTAGCTTCCTCCCCACCCACTAAAAAGAGCAGCTCTGTTTAGTTCAGAATCATTTTAATAGAAAAAGCCTCACAGATTAGGTTTCAGAATGTTCTATTGTTGACAGTTCTATTGTCAAATCTCTGGATAGCTTTTCCAGCAGATCAGGCATCATCAGGTTGAAATACTGATGAACAGGCAAAAATGTTTCATGTTTAGGTTTGCTCTCTGAACTTTGGGAAATTGCAACCACAGTTGAATTCTTCATAGGAAGAGAATTGTAACTAGTATCTAACAGTGCATTTCTCTTCATTGTGTTCAGGGGAGCTTACTCTCAGGTATATGTTGAGAGGATTGTGGATTGTTGTCTAAAAGTGGCTCATTTTTTTAGTTGTGTCAGTTTTAAAACATAAGTTCCATGGGTTTAGTCCATTTGAGATTAACAGTAGAATTTAGGCCTCATCCTGCAGTTCAAAGAAATGGGCTGAGTGGATATACTGCCCTGTGATTACTCACCTTTGCTAAAATATCAAAAAGTTCAGAACTATTGACCTTTTGTGCTAATCTTGAGTAAGCCAGCTGCACTCCAGGCATCTAGCAAATGGGAAGATGTATCATTCTGTACTCTGTATTTAAGTCCTTTGTGCTTGTGAGGGGACAAGGAGAGGCACAGTATGAGTAAAGCTCCATTTTCCTCTCCTTCCAGCTGGATTTGGGATAGCTGTTAATGAATTGCCTGAAAATACTGATATTGTTCATCTTGTGGTTTTGTACTTACTGACTTGCACTCAAATGGCATCCTTATTTATAGTAAAGGTTGATGAGAGCTTGGAAAAAGGATGTCAAATTCTTTAGTGATCTGGCTGATGTACAAGACTCACTGTTATTTCCTATTTCTTAAACCCTCCCTGGTATGTAAGCTCCTAAAATAAATCTGTATCAGCCTTGCCTATTCATAGGCTCAGTTTTTTTTTAATCACAGTGTGTGCTCTATTATAGAAAAATATCATGACTCAATCTGAAAACCAGCAGTTCTAAGATAGCAAATAAAGTTTTGGGAAGTCTCCTTCTCCTTATTTTGTTCTACACCATTTCATACAGTGTAGTACTTTGCCTCAGAAGAAGTGATCAGCTATTGTTTTCCTTCTCAATTAAACAGTTTGGTAATACAGGTCATTGCTGAGCACTTAAATGTTGCTGGGCTTTGAGGCACACTTGTAACTTAAGCATGGACAGTTGTTGCCAAGTCAGCCTCAGACAAAAGGAGGTGAAATGGGTAAGTGGATAACTTTTATTAGACTAGCTTCTGTTACTATAAGAGAGAGCTAATACTATTTATATGGGTAGGCACGCTACTACAAACTCATTTGAAAAATCCCTGTTGCTATAACAGGTGAAATGTATTTACTTCCATGGGAATGAATGATCCTAGTGATTTGTAGAAGAAAGTTAAAGGACTGTAATCAGTAACATCAGTTGTTAGACTCACTGAGAGAGTAGACCAGTGTCCTGTTTGAAAGATTCCCAGTGACTTCCGTGGGTCACAGGAACATTCTGAATATAAAGTTGCTGTTACTGAAGATGAATAAGAGATAGGGCAGCGCTTGTTGTCTAGTCAAGCATTTGATATCTGCACTGTCTGAGGAATGGGAGCAAGCACTGCTTTCATTTCCATAGTCTTCCTAATTGTAACTATGTGTGTATATATATTTCTTATAAAAATTAGTTTGTGCCATTAACTGTTTATCTTCAAGGAAATGGTAGGTGAGAATTACAAGGGGTTCCTGCAAGGACAGTGTATTGTTGTGCTGTGAACACGGATATCCATTGACCCGCCCCCCATGGTTCATTGTCATGTTACCTAGAGATGTATACTGCACTAGAAGAGTGTCCACTGGACTGAAGTCTGTATAGTTTCTTCAGGTATATGGGAATGAGGCATATGAAAGAGTAGTCAGGAGCTGGTCATGTTTACAATGGAAATTATCAGGTGGGGTTTCCCTCTTAAAACTTGGAAAGGTACCAGAGAGAGCACATAGTTGCATTTCTTATCATGATGTCACAGTGTTGGGTCTTAAGATACCAGTGGTGCTCAGCAAGATAACCGTGTATCCTTACCCTTTGTTTTACCACAGATAGGGATTTCTTACCTCACATCAGAGACTATGGCAAACACTAAGTTTATATGGGCTCTTTTTCCCATTGTTCTTTATGGATGTAAGTACCCTTGCCTTGAGCATGATCAGGTATCAAGCAGTGTTCTAATTATTCTTCAGGAAATGTTTATTCTTCCGTTTCCTTTGGAAATCTACACCGAGATCCTTCCTGTTTTCTACTTCTACCTTCCTAAAGAATACATAACTAAATAATTTGTTAATGTAGGATTGCACAGAGTTATGGTAAAATACCTCAGTAAGAACCACAACCTCTAGAAGGCTGGCCATATTGTAAAATATTGATGAAGTTATGGGTTCCTTGTTTGAGCATGGATTGCTGCTTTAAACAGAAGTTTTGAAATGCTGCTGAAGCACTTCTATTAACTGCACAGCTTAATGGCTAAAAATGGATGAAAATACAGTGATTTTTTACTTTTGATGGATAATTGGGCAGCAGAAATAATTTTATATCCCTCAAGTGACAAATGATTATTTCTGCTTTGTATCAAGATAAAACAGCAGATGTTACTAGTTCTACTTTTCAGCAAAAAAGCATACTTTACAGGACCCTGTTTTGTTTAAGTGGTAGCTTGACTGAACTAAATATATTTTCAGTATATTTTAAACTTATCCTTGTCTTGCATAGATTGACCTGGATATGTTCCTCTGCATTTAATCAAATTAAAACAATGTCTTGCTACTGCAGAAGTAGATGTAGTTTTCAGCATGTTGATATGTTGTAGATATTTATAGCACTGAGGAGCTTTTTGTAGCTAACAAAGAAGAATGCAAGTTTAACAAAGGTTAACAGGGGTTGTAGGCCTAAACACCCTAAAGGTACCAGATCCCATGTGATCTTGGAAGCTGAGCAGGGTCAGCCCCAGTTATTACTTGAGTGGGAGACTACCAATGAATGGGAGATATTGTAGGCGCTATTTCAGAGGAAGGAACTGGCAAAACCACCTCTGAGTATTCTTGCCTAAGAAAACCCTATGAAATTCATGGGGCTACCATAAGTTAACAGGTGATTTGAAGGAGCACACACATAGAATAGAGGTTGTTCATTTAGTGTTGTGGTCTGTGTTGCTCAGTAAACATTGGCAATATCTAATACCAGTTTTTTCCATGAGTGATTCTTGAAATACTATCATGCATGAAAAGAACTAAATACAACCCTCTTAGCAAGGCTGTCAGGGGAGCTATCAATATAATAGCCACCCATAGGTCAGTGTTCCCCCACGTGTCTGTACAAATAAAGGAAGGTTAGTGTACTTGCCAGTTATGGAAATTGAAAGGCACTTAGCTCAAAGATGCATTAGAGGAAACAGTTGTTTAATTAAAAAAAAAACCCTGTTGTTCCCTTCTCAGATATGATTAACCTTGCATATTGGTGTTCTGAGAGCTGTGGGCCACTCGGTTTGCATCTGTCTGTCCGGAGAGCTTATTCAGACAGCTTGTGTCTTTAGGCACTGGATTTAGCAACTGTATATTATGATAGCCAACTGCTTTTATTGGCCAGTATAAAGATGATGTAAGTGCACTAGTAAGTTTCACTGGGGAATATGCTTTCAGTGTAATTGTGGGATCTTGGCCTGACCTGGCTTATGTGGGGGCTCTTTAATCACTAAATGTTTTCCCCCTCCTCCAAGTTGTTCTTCATCTTCCTGAACTTTGTGTATTATTCTGTGTGTGGTTGATTACAGTAATTAGTGACTGATGGAGGTTGATCTCAAATACTGAAAAATCTAGTGTGTGTTCTTAACTACAGTGAGTAATCTGTGCTAGAAATTTATTCAACTGGGACTAGAAAAGGGTAATAAATGTTGTGGGTTCCAAGAATGTAATGAAATGTTGAATTATGTAAATGTGTGTAGCTCACATCTCTATTTGATTCATGTTAAGGACTAACAATGGTAAAACCACAGGGATTTTGAGGAGTATAGTTGCCTGGCCTCATATTGTAGCTTACAATATTGAAGTAGAATTTTAGAAGTCATGTAAAATTCCAGAATCCATATTATGATAATATCTTAATTTGGTTTATGAAAAAATCTACAAAATAGGTACCAGGTTCCAATTTCAGAACCACTGGCAATAATCCTTGAGAGTTCCTGAAGGTCAAGAGAAGCCCCAGCAGACTGGAGGAAGGCAAACATTGTCCCCATCTTCAAAAAGGGGGAGGAAGGATCCAAACAATTATTGCCCAGTCAGCCTGACATCGCTACCAGGAAAGGTCCTAGAACAGATAGTTAAACAGTCTGTAAGCACTTAGAAAGGAATGTTTTGATCACTAAAAGTCAACTTGGGTTTCTCAAAAACAAGTCGTACCAGACCTATCTGATCTATCTCTCCCTTTCCCTTCTTCTCCCTCTCCCCCCGTCTTTTTTGATAGAGTTACAAGCTTGGTGGATAAAGGGAATGTTGTGGATGTAGTGTATCTTGATTTCAGTCAGGCCTTTGACAAGATCCCCCATGATATTCTTGCAAACAAGGTGGTAAACTATGGGTTAGACAATGCTACTGTCAAGTGGATTTGTAATTGGCTGACTGCTGAAACACAAAGAGTACTCATCAACGGGTCCTCTTCATCCTTACTAGTGGGGTGCCACAGTGTTCCATTCTGGGCCCAGTGCTATTCAACATTGTTATCAGTGGCTTGGATGATGGAATAGAGGGCATGCTCATCAGTTTTGCAGATGACACCAAATTAGGAGGGATAGCTAATCCCAGAAGACAGGATCAGAATTCAAAATGACCCCTTGACAGATTAGAGAGCTGGGCCAAAAGTGACAAAATGAGTTTTAATAAAGAAAAATGTAGGGTACTACACTTAGGAAGAAAGAATGAAATGCATAGATATAGGATGGGTGACACCTGGCTTGAAAACAGCACCTGTTTCAAGGGATCTAGGAGTCTTAGTTGATCACAAGCTGAATGAGTCAGCAGTATAATATGGCAGCTAAAAAAGCCAAAGTGATTCTGGGCTACATCAACAGGAGTATAGTGTAGAGATCAAGAGAATTAACAATACCACTCTGTTCTGCTTTGGTTAGACCTCACCTGGAATCCTGTGTCCAGTTCTAATTACCACAATTCAAAAAGGATATTGAGAAGCTGGAACATACCCAGAGGAGGGCAATCAAAACCATGCCTATGAGGAGTGGTTGAGGGAGCTAGATATGTTTAGCCTGATGAAAAGAAGGTTAAGAGGTGACATGATAGTCATGTTTAAATATTTGAACGGTTGTCATATTGAAGATGGTGCAAGCTTGTTTTCTGCTGCTGCAGAGACTAGGACACAGAGCAGTGGATTCAAGCTACAGTGGAATATGCTGCTTCAGAATATGAAGGGGTCACCTTCTTTGGAGGTTTTTAAACAGAGGCTGGGTAACCATTTTCTGGGGGTGCTTTGAGCATGTTTCTGCATGGCAGAGGGTTGGACTCGATGGCTGTTGTGGACTTTTCCAGTTCTATGATTCTAAGATCATTAACTCTCTTCACTGTTTTCTAATGAAGAGATCTAACTCATCTTGAAAAGACCTTGAAACTTTGGACATGTTTTAATGTTTCTAATAGTAATGCACAATATGGATTTTGGATTTTCCCCCTTATAACCTATGTGGCTGCTGCTTTTAGTAATCTTCTAAAATATTCCTTGTACAGAAGAGAGGAGGCAACCACCATTAGGTATATTTTCAGTGTTTAAAAAACATCTGTAATATCTGTGATGAGGATTTTGCTGCCAAGAGTGATGTCCGGTGTGTTTAAAACATTTTAGAAAGCATGTGAGTCTATTTCTGGGACTGGGTTTTGTTGGAAATCAAGAGATACTTCATATTTATAATAGACAGTCATTAATAAATCCTTTGCATGCCACATCTGCAAAGACAAAATAGGTTGATTTTAGCAGTTCCATGGCTTTATAATACAGTTTCTATTAGATGATGATTGTTATGTGCTTCAGTACTTAACATCTGGATAGTGTGACTTAATACAGTTGCACACAAGAAGTAGAGCTCTCATTCTATTATCATTTTATATGATGCTTCTGGAGATGTTGTTATAAATTTTACTGTGTGGTCCTTGACTACAGAATTGTTTTGTATCTGCATTCAAAAAAAAAGTGTGCTATGTAGTCACAGAGCAGAGAGAACACGAAGATACCATCTTTTTCTTAGAAGAGTTCTAAAAGAAGAATCTCTCCATCAAAATGTTATTAAAAATTTTATTAAATCCTGTCCACAGTGTATTTCATCCCTTTAGGATTGTTTAAATAAAAAATCCAGTATTATTAGTAAAATAATACAAATAACTCAAGCATGAGAGCTAAGCTACAAGGTTGCTGGTGAATTGAAAATACCTTACAACTCACTTACTCTCACCCATTCACCCAGTTTGTGGCAATTTCTCATTTCGTAGATTAAGGAGAGCTCCACGATGGACCAAATGTCAGGTTGGAAAGGTTCTTCACAGTAAAGTAAAGGCTTTATTGTGAAATTTTACTTTAAAGGCTGTGTCATGAATGTGGTTATGGATGCCCTTCTAGTCATGTTCAGTTATTGGACAAATCCCCAATTGCTGATTAAACACTAATAGCTGACAGAAATTTAAAGAACAGATCTTTTGAAAGCTAAGTAATATGTGGTATTCCTGACAGTCAGGAAAACAAATATTTGCTTAAGAAAACTTCCTCTTGTTTTAGGAACTGTGTTATGATAGCCTTATGGCTGAGGCTGGATTTTACTCAGTTCCTTCTTATCGCTGTTCTTTGCTTGTACCACTAAGTATAGAAGTAATAAGTCTTGTGTCTTTAAGAGGATGAACTTCAGAGAACATGCAAGTAACATTAAGCTTAATCTTTATAAGACACGAAAGCTAAAGTTTAGCTTTAACATTGAATTTTTAGTCATCCCTCTGTGTTATATGCTGAAAGCTTACCATTATGTTGGGTTACATAGTATGACTGCCTTTTAAAGCTTCTGCAAAGGAAATTTTGTAGCCTTTTGTTCCAGATTTTTTCAATCGTCTTACTTGCTATTGCAAGAAAAGAAAAAAGATTATGACCCAGTGACATACTTTTGATACCAGGAGGCCTTTTCAGATAGTATAATTAAAATTCAATATGAATTAACTGAAATTTCATTTCCTTTTTTTACTCATGGTTGATTAATCACAAGGCCATTGGGATTTATCCTCTCAAATGTTTTCTAAACAATTTTTGAAAAGTGTTGAAATGTTTCTTCATTTTTTAATTTGTAGTTATGAAGCTTCATATTAAGGACAATGATCTTAATCAAATTGTTAGACCCACCTAGAGTAGACTTACTGAATTCATTGCAGAATAATAAATCAGTGATAAGTGTGCATGTTTTTTTTTAAATGGAAGATAGTAAATGGATTGTTGGTACTAAATGTACACCTTGCCTACACGGCTTATCTCACTGCAGTCTGATTCTCAATTTATGTTGCAATAGCTAGTAGAAAAAGACTGATGGAAGAAGCTACTAGGAAGTCAGCAGTGGGGAAGGGGGTTTCAGCTCTTCAAATCTGTGCACTGCTTTTGCTCTAACAATTTAACTTTTCCTCTTCCCTTGTTTTCTACATAATTGGGTCAGCCTTGGCTTCAAACCAGCGGATATTCTGCTGTCACGTGTACTTTGAGTCATAGCCTATTCTACACCAACTGATAATTTAGGGAAGTACCTCATTATAGCAGACCCAGCTGCAGTATAGGGATTACAGTGCTGGATTACAACCTTGGAGACGAGGGTTCAGGTCCCCACTCAGACATGGAAACCTGCTGGGTAACCTTGGGTACATCCCACACTCTAAGCCCCAGAAAACCCTGTGACAACTTCTCCCAAGGGTTGCCAGAAGTTGGAAATGACTTGAACGTACACGACAGCAACAACAACAAAACTGATTGTGGGCAGGTGGAAGAACTGCCATCCTTCCTGCCAGAATGAACTCAGGATCACCTGACTCTCCCAGAGCCTCCCCTAGTTCCCACAAATCTCTCACAAAGTTAACAAGTATGTTCCACAGACATATGTCTGAATACACACAAGGTCTAGAACATACGCCTTTAGGGGAGTGTTTGACTTTGGCAGTAGCATGCCTTAGTGGCTTTCTCTAAGTAACTTGCACTTGTGTCCCTGCTATTCAGGGGAATTTTATTTAACATACAAAAACACATTGTTTACTGTTGAGAATACACAAATAACGCTATATGATAAATTAGCAGCATGCTAATATGAACAATCTAATCCCTACCAAATGTATAATGCACAGATCTAAATGAATGTATTACAGATCCACACATCAGATTTTAATATGGAAAAATTAGTTTTAAGAAAACCCTTGGGCTTTAAAGTAGGGGCTATGTGGCTTAGAGAATAGTCCATGGTCATGCATAGCTGAAATACCCTGGAGCTACAATACTTGTGTTAGACTAGTCAAGTGCTTAGTTTCTGGGGAAAAGAGGAGGGAGAGAGAAAAGAGGGAGTGATTTGTAAATGAACTTTGGGGTGGTTTGTCTGGACTGAAGAGGAGTCCAACAGCTGCTTTGGGTTAAATATAAAATAGGGACAATGAAACTAATACATGCTCACAGTTTCCAGTGCCTTATAAGCTACCTGGGTCCTCCTTGTCTCCAGTTTGTTATTCTCAGGTGTTGGAGATCTCCACATTGCATTTTGTATCTTGGTAAATTTCTTATAAGAGAACTTGGTCAATCAGAATGAAGCGTGAGGCTGGCACAGGAAACCAGGAGGCCCACAAAAAGTGGGTTCTAGCCTTGATCTTTTTGTCTGGATTATGAGGGACAAACTGCACCGAGCAGTCTGGTTTCTGAGCAGAATGAGATGAAACAAAGAGTAACAGATCTTTTTAAAAGCATACTCACTTTCAGATAGAAATATAGGTTTGAAAGAGTTGGAAAAAGACAGCAGATTCTCAAAACTTCCTTTCCTGTGACACCATTGGATCCTTCCCAAAGACTCAGGTGGAGTGCATGGATAGTCTCAGGGGTTTTCTGGGAGTTTTGTGACAGGGTTCTCTGATGAGGTCTCAGACTCTTCAGTTGAGTGATTTTCAACTTGTGGCTTCATCTGAGTGATTCAGCTAGAGATGGTGGTGATAGTGGGTCTAAGCACTTGCTTTATAGCTGAAGAAAATGGCAAGCTGTTGGAGAGAACAAGAGCAGCCAAATATTGGGCAACTGGGTTTTTTTAATGACATTTTATGGTGCAGCACAGTTAATGTAGTAGGCAACTATCCAGAAGTTGGAAAAATCAGAAAAAGAAATATGAGACTTTGAACACCTTTGAACAAAGTATATAGAAGGTGACGCTGGTACACTGGCTGAGGGGGAAAATAATCCTCACAGAAGAAAATTTCAAGCTCCTTTATTTTAGTCCTAACAAGTTCTCAAGTGCTACACCTGTGAGATAGAGGTTAGGAGAAGTGCAACTACCAGCTGTGGAGTAAAATACACTGGTGCTATATATAACTCTAAAACCTAGATACTCTAAAGGCATCAGATCCCACCTGATCTTGGAAGCTAAGCAGCATCAGCTCTAGTTAGCACTTGGGTGGGAGACTGCCAATGAATATCAGGTATTGTAGGCTCTGTTTCAGAGAAAGGAACTGGCAAAACCACCTCTGAAGATTCTTTGCCTAAGAAAATCTTATGAAATTCATGGGGTTATCATAAATCAAAAACAACTTGAAGACGTGTACATACATATATGACTAGAGTATGTTCATTCCTGTACCCTGATTGATGGCCTTCAAGTACATTTCCCACTGGCATGTACTTGTTAACAGTGGCTAATAAGAGTACTTTTGTTGACATGCTGCGTATGTGGCCAGACACTGCTGACCCAAGAGGCTTGTGCTCTCTGGATTCAGTTTTCTTGGAATTTTCTGCATATTTTAGCTATAGCTTTCAGGTCTTCCTCCCACTCCACATGGGGAATAATACAGCTTTTAAAGGCACGGTGGTGGTGGCGGCGGCGGCAGCGGTGGTGGTAGTAGTGATGATGATGATGATAGTAATAGTAGTAGTAATAATAATAGCAACAATAACACAGGTATACCTCACTTCTTATCATGGCACTACCTTTCTGTGGTGGTAGGATTACATGCTCCTGTGAGAGAAGAGGCTATGCTGACAGTAGCAGTGCTGATAGTAGAGTCTCCCATGTCAAACAGGCTTTTGCTGAAGGCCAGATGCTGACTAGCCACTGGGCAGCAACAGTAGTGATGGAGGGGTGGCATTGGCAGAGGATCTCTCAGAAACACCGTAACTAATACTTGTTAGTGTAGTGCAGAAGGAGGCACCCTAAACCCCTTTTGAATGTCTTGTACCATGAAAACCCTATGATGAGACAATCCAAAATGAAACTAGACATAGTGCTGAAGATGAAATTCCCAGGTTGGATGGCACTCAACAAACTTCTAGAGTATGGTAGAGGGGAACTGCATGTAGTGTTGTGGCTACTGACAGATAGATAGACTCGATCAAGGAAGCCATGGCCCTGAGTCTGCTAGATCTGAGCAGGGCTTTTAGTCTTTCATTCACAGGATTGCCATAAGTCAAAGTCAACTTGGCAATAACTAACAGCAGCAGCACCTCAGTTAATGAAGTAGATGTGTTCCTGAGCATGATTTCTTAAACAGAAATTTTGTTCCAGAGGCAGAAATAACATGGAGATAGTGATAGGCTCTTGCAGCACCAAAAAAGAAGAGCCGTCCAGCATATTTCAGCATTTTTTTTGTTTTTTGTTTTTGTTCAAAACTAACTATAGGCACAAATGATATGAAACAATTGGGCCAGGTAAGCCTTGTGTAAGTAAACAAAAACATTTTTAATCCTCTAGAGACCACATGAAGGCTTCTTCCAAAAAGCATATAGAGATGACTTTTCTTTCCACAGCCTCAGCATTTTTCTTATGATTTCTACTCTGGTGGCCAGATTTATATTTTTGTCTGTTTGTTATGTATGGCCTAGCTTATTTGCTTTCCCATTTTTTTCTTTCTTTTGTTGTTCACATGAACTCAGTGAGGGTTTCTAGAGAGAGATGCTGTTTCCTTATTGTGGACAGTGACACACTCTAAAAGAACCAGAGCCTCTGTGACCTTGGAAACTAAGTAGGGTCAGCCTTGCTTAGTACTTGGATGGGAGACTACCAATGAATAGCAGGTGCTATAGGGTCTATTTCATAGGAAGGAACTGGCAAAATCACCTGAGTATTCCTTGCCTGAGAAGGCCCTATGAAATTCATGGGCTTGCCATAAATCAACTGCCGGCTAGAAAGCTCATGTGCACATATATCACTACAGTAGGATCAGCAAGAGTACAATCCTCTTTCCTGCCTCACTCTTTATTGCATTGTTTACTATCAATGCACGACTGCAACCTGACGACAAAAGTCTATGGTTCTCTAGCCCAACTTCACCATCTTCCCCATGCTGATGATGCTAAAATATTCAAGCTAGACAGAAGACAAGGAAGACAAGAAGGGCTGGACAGACATGAAAAGCCTTTGCAAAAAGGAGCGTCTTTGTCAGAAGCTTTGTTAACTGAGAAATGCCTGTAATAATACAACAGATATTGAGGAGGATGCCATTCAAGCTATGGTGTAGCCTGGCAACAACTGGGCTTCCTGTGACTTGTCTCCTGTATGCCTGTAACTCTGGGGTGTGGTGGTGGGATATGTTCAACCATAATGTGAGATCCTGGATAAAAGCTCAGCAGTTTTGTGCAGTTCAGTACGGAATGGTTAAAATTCCTGTATCCATAACAAATTAAGAGGCGGTGCTTTCTTGCTTAATACAACATGTGTGAATGGCACCCCCAGCCAGTGCTGTTGCTGCAGTTACAGAGTGCATGCACTCCCAGAGAAGGGGAAGCACCTTGGTGCCATCTGGACAGCATGGCCAATAGTCAGTGATTGTGAGAATTGTAGGTCAAAGTATCTGGAGAGCATCAGATATTCTTGATGCAATGATTGTAAAGCTCCACTTGTTTTCAAGCAGAGAGAAGATGCTCTTTTTATTTTTTTGGAGCTAGGTTGTGCTTTTAACCAGGGTAGGGAAGCAGATATTTCAGATTGTGGCTCTCATACCTCTCAAACAGTGGCTGTACTGGGTAGAACCTATGGGAGTTATACACAGTCACATTTGAAGTGCACTGTAAGTTGGTTACCCTACTATAACAAGTGGGAGGATGAAGGCATAAGTGATGGAGAGATGAATACCCAGTGTAAAACATTGTGCGTTAGTGGCCACTATGTGATCCTGGACAAGACTTCACAATACCTTCCCTTCAAAAGCAAAGAAAGAGTAACTCTCCTGTTTTTATGATAAGATGGATTATACTGCTACAAATGCTATACAGATGGTTATAATCACAAGTTTATATAATAGTAGTGTTGATAAAAAAATATGGTGGACCCAGTATTGTGTAATTCTTTGAGGGTTGGACTATGGACCCTGGAGACCAGGATTCAGTTTCCCATTCATCCATGGAAAACAACTGGGTGACCTTGAGTGTGTCACACGTTCTCAGCCCCAGAAACCCTCCCCAATGGGGTCGCCACAAATTGGAAATGACTTGAAGGCATATAACAAAGAGGACAAATATAATTTCTTGAATATAATTCATTGTTAATTATTTTAAGTACTGCATTGTCAAAAATGGGTAGCAAGTTCATACACCAGCAGGATTATTTTGGAATCATTACTTAGATGGAATGTTTGTAGATAAATACTTTTTTCTTTAAACTGGGTTTTATTCAACAGGCACTGGCAGATACTCATTCAGCACACTGTGGGAAAATTGCGTTTTGCTGAGCAGATGTGTTATGTGCTATTCTGATGGATATTTGCATAAGAATACAAGTGCACCTCCAAGTTTCTGTCTTCATTAGTGAAGGGAAGAACTTTGATCTGTACATATATTCTTTAGCATTATGTTAGCAACTTGATTGAAGATGCCTAGACACATTGTCTAAGGAAGAGACATATATTAATTATTTTAGCATTGCAGCATATTAATGGATGCTCAGCTTGCCCACTGTGTTAGACAAGACCTGTAATGACGTGAAGGAGAATAGTTGCTTGAGGGAGGAGAGATATGTTGCACAGAGCAATACAAAACAAGATGCACTGATTCATTTCTTTTGCACTAAAAATAAACAAAAGATTTTATTTACTTATTTCTAAAATTGATGTCTGGCACATTTAACAAAAGACTTTATCATTCCAAATGCAGTATTACAAAACTACAACCAGAGGAGCTGGGCAAGCGTGGTTGGTGCCAGCCAGTCACAGCACAGGGAATGCTGTGGCTTATGGGGAAGAAAAGATACAAAACTGAGGTTTGTCTCTGACAGAGGGCAAATAGGGAAAAGATGGCCTACAGATAGGGAAAAGCTGTAGTAGAGATGGGATGGTTAATTGGCGGAAAGAACTGCATAGAGTTTTGGGGAGCCATGCATTATTAAATAGTTCAGGGGTTAATATGTGATTTAAATGTGTCTTAAGAAACTTCCAGATGATGATGATGATTTTTTTTACAACTATGTCTGACTATTCCTGTTAAGGTTTGACAAACAGTCTAGTCATGATTACCACAGTGAACCCACTGGTCCATATAGGGAATCACTTTGAGGCCCAAATATCTGATTGAGGGAAGGATCTTGAGGGTAAAATGAACTTGGAACTGGAGGAGGGATCCATCACACACAAACAAAAAAAGCAACAGCAGCCCAGTGGAAAAATTGCAATAAATAAAACAGTCGTAGCAGTTTAAAACATCAAAATGTTGAAAATTAGTAAAAGTGTAGGAAAATGAGTGGCAAAATACTAGTGAAGTTAACACTAGTTGGTCCTCCTAGATTGAGAGCATTCCACAGGTGAAAGGCCATGCTGACAGTTCTGGGTTATCAGTAAACTCAATATCTCAATGATGCCTAAAAAAACTTCTAAGTATTATCCCTCTGTTGGTGACAGAAGTAGTAAAAGTAGTGACTAGACCAACATGCCTTAATGGCTGAAATGAGGACTTTCCTACTCATGCTCCTAGCCACCATGTTCCAGCAGCTTTCATTTCTTTTTATTCTTTGTGTACATAGGGAATTTCTTCTGCAGCTTTTCCTTTGAGGGAATAATTAACATGTGCACAGCACAATTAAGTATGTTGCAGTTGTAAAAATGTACTAATCCTGGAAATCTGTTTTTCATTTCCTCTCTTTGATTTTATTTTTCTTTCATTGGTGAAAGTTTCCATGTGATGGGTATGAAGCATCTAACCATGATGGCACTTCCTTCTTAAGTCTGCACACTTAGTGAACATTCCTTTGTCTTTGGCGTTTTGATAGAACTGTGGGTTGGCTTGATTTTTCTTTGGTTCTGGTTTCTGAGTGGTGCAGTATGTTAAGAACTGAATTTGTTTATCTATAATTTGTACAATTCAGTTGGAAAGCTTATTTATTTTGACTTCAGCTTATATTTGGCTACTTCTACCTTCTGTAACCTCTGGCAGAATTAATGAAAAGGACTGATGCCACTGTTCTTCTGGGGCCAAAGTTGAATGTGATAATTGCAGATCTGTATTTTTAGTCACAGATCTTAGTTGATAGCATGGAAGGAGGTGATTGGTGTCTGGAGCCAGGAGGAAAGAGTATAGAACCAATAGTGACCCCAGCTTTTTTTCCCTTAGTATTTTCTCCTAGAGCCAGCATGGTATAATGGTTTGAGCACTGAACTATGACCCTAGAGACCAGGGTTCAATTCCCCGTTTTACCATGAAAACTCACTGAGTGACCTTGGGTGTGTCACGCACTCTCAGCCCCCCCCAAAAAACTCGTGGCCTTAGGGTTGCCATAAATTGAAAATGACTTGAAGGCACACAACAACAACTTTTCTCCTTCATTCAGAAGTTGTCCTCATCTGGGTTAAAAGTACTTGGAGAAGGGCTAAAGGGGAGTGCATAGCAGATATACACAGGGTTCATTATCCTTAACCCAGCTATCCTTGTTGCAGGAGTCAAAGGAAAACAACACACTCTTTTCTCTATGTTGTGATTAAACATGAAGTTACACCAAACACAAACTGTAATGTCTGATTTCACCAAAATTGAGAAATAAAGTGAGCCTGCACTGGGAGAGGGTGTTTCATTGAGTGCTGAACAACTGTTAATGTTTTGCAGAAAGTGGGCAAATCAGGAGCAAGCCCCTGACACTTGATCTTTGTAGATGACCTAATAATTAGTCAGTATTAGTAACTGGTGTCTTTGTTGCAGGGGAGTAAATGACGCTGAGTAGTCTGAGTTTAGAACTTGGCTGTGTGAGCAATTTTCAAGTAGTTTCCTTCTTCCAAAAACCACTGTGAAATGAATCAGTATTACTCCCATTTGAGGAAGCAGAGATTCAAATAACTTAGGGGTGGTCAAAGTGTGGTCCTTCAGCTGCTGTTGGAGTGCAAGTCCCAAGAGCTCTAGCTCTAGCATAGCCAGTGGGGAGGAGAGCTGTGAGTTGCAGTCTAGCAACCTCTGGAGAGCCCTGCTTTGTTAATTGCTAAAATAAATTTAACAACTCGAGAATGATTGCATACACCAGCCAGGTCAGAGATGTGAAAGGCTGGGAGGGGAGGGAATCAGGAGAAAAAAAACTTCTGCATTTTTCCCAAATCCTGTTTTGCCCGAAAAAAGTTGGAAAAAATGCATTATGAAATATTTTCTTTCAGAATGATAACTAACATTTTACAAATTTCTCTATTTTAAAATTGTATTTTAGAGTTGTTTTAGACTGTTCTTAAAATTTTCTATGGAGTATTTTAATGTGTTTTTAATGTTTTTATCTTCATATTGTTTTGATTGTTTTTATTTGTTCATCACCTTGGGAGCTGGGAGGGGATATAGAAATATTTTGAATGAATAAACAAAATATTCAAGACAGGGTGTTCATATGTTTACTTCCCAAAATTATTTCTAAATTATTTCTATAGTAGGAGGATTTTAATGTAAAACTATATACGGCATCAATTCCAGAGGTCAGCTTTCTTTTCTGTTCTCTTTATGTGAATGAGTGTTCTGTGTCTGCTTGGTACTATGGAAGCCCTGGTGGCGCAGTGGTTAAATGCCAGTACTGCAAGCCACAAGGTTGTGAGTTCGATCCTGCTGGGCTCCAGGTTGACTCAGCCTTCCATCCTTCTGCAGGTCGGTAAAATGAGTACCCAGCATGTTGGGGGCATGTATAGAAATACATGCCATTTGTAAGTTGTTCGCCACCTCGATCCATATGGAGAGGCGGGATACAAATGAATGAATGAATGAATGAATAAATAAATAAATAAATAAAAAATAAGACTAGAGCAGACAAAACAATATTTCTTTATTTTGCTAGTGCTGATAGGTTTTTTGCTTGTGCTTTGGTTTTGGTTTTGGTTTGTTTCTCACAAAAAAACAGAGAGGTTCCTGTATAGGTCAGGTATTCTTTGCGGTTCAAAACTCTCTAACTCCATTTGCAGTAAAACATTTAAAAATTAAATCCATTTATAATAGTTATCTGCATAAACTGAAATTTTGATATTCCAAATAGGATAATTTCAGGCCAATCCAAATTAGATCTAATACATTTTATGTTAGTAAACTAGAAAATGCTTTTCAACCTGTAAAGGGTACTAACATTGCATTTTTTTTCAGTTTATTTCATTAAATTTTCTTTAAAAACCTCGTTTTTTCCTCAGATTCAAAGTTTCCAGAAATTTTATATCCCTAAGTCTAGTGCTGAAAGAAAGAGAAAGAAACTTATAGTAGCCTGGCAGCTAATATGCCAATCCACTTTTGACCACTGTTAAAAACTAATTATTTTGAAATGCATTTTCTCACAGCTCCTTAGGATTTGGCTTATTCCAGTTAGCCCACGAAACAGTTTTCTTTGCCCTTGCCATCCTCTGAAGCAGAGAGAGTGTGACTTGCCCAAGGTCACCCAGCGGGTTTCCATGGCTGAGCAGGGATTTGAACTACGGTTTCCAGTGTCATAGTGTGGCACTCAAACCACCACACCATGCTGGCTCTCCATGTCAGTACATACATGGCAGCTTTTAAAAGGTTTTCCTTTAAGAACTGCATCTGGAAATTGCAAAGATATTTCCTTCTCAGGACTTCTGCTTTGCAATCAGCAAATACATAGTGATTTTGTGTGTGTGTGTGTGTGTGAGATAGAGGGGGGGGAGGGAGGGAGGGAGGGAATTTTCAGTAAAAGAGAAGGCTAGGATGTCCACATGCTGCCTAGCAACTTGTCACTAAATCAAGACAGGATGTTGTTGACAAATAGCCACGCAGTTAACAAGTTTCACACACTGTAACCTCTTCCTGGCCAGCTTAAAGCTACTTATAACTTTAAGGGTCTTCTGTATAAGGTTAGAAATTTTCCTAGCTTTTCATCTCTACAAAACAATAATTTGTGAATTTATTGCCAATACTTGTGGAAAATATTGGGGAAGTTGTAGGGTTTTGGTTTAAGCAATGGATTGGACTCTGGAAACCAGGGTTTAAATACTCAATCAGCTATGGAAACCCATTGGGTAAGCTTGGGCAAGTCACACTCTCATCCTCGAAGGAAGGCGCTGGCGACTCTAAAGAAATCTTGTGAAGAAAACCCTGTGATAGGATCACTATAAATCAGAAATGACTTGAAGGCACACAAGAGTTTTGTCCATACATATAAAACATATTGTAACAAACATACCAATGTTTACATTTCATGTGCCAGGTTGCAGCTGCTATGAACATCTCCAAAGAAACATTGTAGTTTCCCTGTCATGTGCATGTCTATCTTTTTGAAGAGAAATCACAGAGTTGTCATGCAGACACTGAACATTGTATTCCATGTAGAATTGAGATGCATTTTTAATTCTATGCACATTTACAAAATACCTACTAGTCTTTGCACTATGTTAGCATCTATGTTATTCTCATCTAATGAAAACAAAAAGAAAACAAAATCCTGGGTGCTTGGAATCTTACTTTCCCCAGTACCTACTGAACTAGGTTTATAAAAAGTACGGTAACAGCATGTAATATAGGAGGGAGGTACATCGACTTCATGTGGTGCTCATACTAATTCCTTATAAGCTCTACTTTAAGTAGATCCTGTTTTACACAAAAAGCCTCCTATCTGGGATTAATGTATTCAGATATGGCTTAAGTTGACTTTGGAGAAGTATTTGGTGATGTGTGAATTTATTTTCCCACCTAGTGACCATTTGAGGCTTTTGTACTTGTAGAGTTCTAGTACTGATGGAAATGAATATGCAGTGTAGCATCATTGCAGACTTTCCCTTTACCACTGTCTTTCTGGAGACTCTAAGCAGTGCCTAGGCCCATGGTTGTCAACATTTACCTTTGATTTGCCTGCCTTTGGCCTAGAGAGAAAATGAACTCTGTTGACTCTGCTGTCTGAATGAGTTTTGCCACTTTTATGCTTGGGAGAAACTGGCACAACTGTCTTCAGGATAACAACTTATAAACCCATGCTGCCACTTATTCCAGAGGCTGATGTATGAGATACTAATTATCTGTTTTTAAATTATGAGGGAAAACATCGGAGTGGACTTCCTGGAATCTCTGCTGTCTGCCTTGGTGCTTCTGGAGCATCTGCTGAGGAAGCAATTCCAGAATGTTAGAAAGCCAAGTGTTCTCTAATCTTTCAGCAACAATTGATTTCATATCCATGATGCACAATTATACAGCTTGATACTACTTATAACTGCAGGGCTTCATCTTATGAAATCCTGTGATTTATAGTTTTGTGAGGTACTAGAGCTGTTTGGCTGAGAATTCTATGTTGCTGTTTTCCTTCAAGTTGTTCTAACATATGGTGACCCTAAGGCAAACCTATCACAGGATTTTCTTGGGCTGGGAGGGTGAAATGTGCCCAAAGTCGCCCAGTGGGTTTCCATGGCCAAGCAGGGAATCAAACCCTGGCTTCCAAGGTCATGGTCCAACACTCAAAACACTATACCTTGCTGGTTCACACAAATTCTATGTATTCACCTCTTCCTGAAAGTGCAAATGCCAGGATTTCATTGTTGACATTAATAGTCACTAGGCTGGCTTTGAGAGACTTCCATGAGCCCTGGTGATCAACAGCTGTGCTCAGTTCTTGCAGACTCAGAACTGTGGCTTCCTTGACCTAGTCTATCCACCTGTAATATGGTTTTAACTGTTTTACTAATACCTTGAACTTTACCAAATGTTATATGTGAAGTATGGTAGCTTCAGTTTAGTCATTTTGGTTGCCAGGGAGAATTAAGGCCTGCTTTGCTCTGGAACCTATTATTTGCCTTTTTGGCAGCCCATGCTATCTGCAGCACTCTCCTCCCACACCATATTTCAAATGAGTTGACTTTTTCTCTGCCAGCCTTTTTCCTATCCAGCATTCGTAGTCATACGTGGAAATCAGAAATAATATGGTATGGATTTTTCTCACTTTGGTATTAAATTATACATCCATGCACTAGACAATCTTATCTATTTCCTTCGTGGCTGCCTTTCCAAGTCTTGGTCTTCTAACTTCTTGACTATAATCTTTTTTTTTTATTATTAATGACTGAGCTGGGGTATAGGAAGTCTTTGATTATTTCTGTGACTTCATCATTGACATTAAAGTTATCTAAATCATCTGTGGTTATATTTTTTTTTATTTTAAGTTTCAGTGATAACCTCCCTTTTGCATATTCTTGCTTGATTTTCCTTAATAGTCAGTCCAAGTTTTTGCTGCTTGCGGCTTGTAAAATGGTATTATCTGCGTAACTTAGGACTGATGATGTTCCTTCTGCAGTTTTCACACTTCCTTCCTATGAGTCTTATCCTGCTTCCCATATGATATGCTCTTTTTTATTTTTTAAATATGTATAAGCAAAACAAAAATTGTCTTGTTTCCTTGCATTTATTATTATTTTAGTTCTCTTTGTCCCTTTATGCCAGTCACTGAACAGTTGCATTCAAGATTCTGACCCTATTTCTGTCCCTTTTTACTTTTGCTTTTTGCCTGTCCATAACTGTTTGAAGAGTTTCATTTGTCGTCCAATAAGGCTTTTGATCTTTTTGGTCGCAGAGTCTTTTTGCAGTCTTCCCTGGCAATACCCTTGCCTTTGGTCCAGAGCTCTGGTTCCCTCTCAAATTTGTTTTTCACATGGTCTTTAAATTCTACACGGATGTTCTTCATACTGTTTTTTGACATGATGATTGATTTGGTGTACTTCTTTAGTGTTACTCTAATTTTATTAGAGCATTTTATTAGCATTTTGGGCCTATGCCGTAGTCACTTCCTCATCTTGTTTTTGCAGAGAGAATGGAGCTTCTCCATCTTCTGCTTCCATTTATGTAGATCGTTTGATTTCTTTATTTGCCATCTGGTGACATCCATTTATTTATTTATTGAAATATTTTTTATTAAAGATTTAATTCTGTAAGAAACAGAATGGATATACATCGTTAACAGATATATCCCACTCTCCCCCCTCCACACTTCCATGCTTATATTCTCCAGTTGAATCTACTTTGTTTCCATTTTTGTTACCATTTACAAAAGAGAAGAACAGTTGCATTTCCATTTACGAAAAAGAAAAACAGTTACATTTCTTTCTTTCTTTAGTTTCTTATACATTTATGTTTTTATCCAATACAGAACTCCTTTTCATTCCCTTTCAAAATTCTGGATAGGTTTGTTTTTCAAAAAGAATGCTAATTTTTCTGTCTCTACCATATCCAGAACTTTTAATTTCCACTCTCCTAAGTCAATATCTTTCTTTTCTTTCCAATATTGTACATATATCAACCTTGCAGCTGTTATCAAATATAACAATATCTTCTGGTGTCTTCTTATCTCCCTTTGTTGCCCTAACATATTTAACAAGTAAAATTCTGGTGTCATTTCAAAATTTACTTTACAAATTCTCTGAGTTTCATCATGTATCCCCTTCCAGGATTTTCTTGCCCTCCTGCAAGTCTACCACATGTGAAAAAAGGACGCAATCTTTTCATCACACTTCCAACACTTTGCACTCCCATTTTTAGTTATTTTTTGTAGTCTTTCTGGGGTCATATACCATCTATCAAGCATTTTATTAAAAAATTCTCTTAAATGTAAGTTTGGTGTAACCTTTATATCAATTTTCCATACTCTCTCCCAAGCTTCTAATTCAATTGGATGTCCCACATTCTGGGCTCATCTGACCATTGTATCTTTGACTGTGTCTGGTTCCATTTCTCTTTTCAGCAATAGTTTATAAATTTTAGTTATTCTCTTCTTTTGATTTCCCTCCATCAATGAATCTAATTCATTCTCTTTTCTCTCAAATCCATACAGTTTTTGATCCATTTTAAATCTTTCTTTGTAGCTTTGTGCAGTGGCTGATTGCTAATTAAATCTTTCTTTGAGTTGTTATCATGGAAACCAATTTAACTCATGTCCTTTAATTCTTCTGCTCTGTATGTATTCTTGGTTTATCCCCCTCCCATTTCAATATATCTTGATATGTTAGTAAATTTCCTTGTTTCGTTGGGCCAATTTTATACGCTTCTTGTGGTGAAGTCCATATTGGAAATTTTGTATAATATTTCCACTTTATTTGGAGCCAAACCTTTAACAATGTCTTCCGGATGCCATGATTATTAAACTCTTTATTCACTGCTAATCTATCATAGCATAAATATCCATGCCATCCAAATCTGTTATGTATTTCTTCCAATTCTTTCATAGTTGTTCTCTCTAATTGAATCCTTCTTTCATAGTTGTTCTCTCTAATTGAATCCAGTCTTTTATCCAGTCTAAACAGCATGCGTAATAATAAATTTTCAATGATGGTAGATTAAGTCCACCTCTCTTTTGCGTCCTGAAGTGTTTTGAATCTTATTCTTGGCTTTTTCCGCTGCCAGATGAATTTTTGAAGATCTTTTTCCCATTCTTTGAATACCTTCTCACTTCCTATTATCAGTAAACTCTGAAAAAGAACATGAGTTTGGGTAATAGAGACATTTTTATAGCATTTATTCTTCCCTGGCTGGATAGCAGTACGTGTGAAAAGAATCTAGGAGTCTTGGTAGATCACAAGCTGAACATGAGTCAGCATGTGACGCGACAGCCAAGAAAGCCAATGCGATTCTTGGTTGCATCAATAGGAGTATGGTGTCTAGATTGAGCGAGGTAATGGTACCACTCTATTCTGCATTGATTAGGCCTCACTTGGAATACTGTGTCCAGTTCTGGGCACCTCAATTCAAGAATGATGTTGACAAGCTGGAGCATGTCCAGAGGAGGGCGACCAAAATGGTGAAGGGTCCGGAAATCATGCCCTATGAAGAACACCTTAGGGAGCTGGGTATGTTTAGTCTGCAGAAGAGACGGTTAAGAGGGGACATGATAGCCATGTTTAAATATTTGAAGGGATGTCATGTTGAGGAGGGAGCAGGCTTGTTCTCTACCGCTCTAGAGACTAGGACAAGGAGCAGTGGATTCAAGCTGCAGGAAAGGAGATTCCACTTGGACCACAGGAAGAACTTCCTGACGGTCAGAGCTTTCTGGCAGTGGAATATGCTGCCTCAGAGTGTGGTAGAGTCTCCTTTGAAGATTTTTAAGCAGAGGCTGGATGGTCATCTGTTGGGAATGCTTTGATGGGTGTTCTTGCGTAGCAGGGGGTTGGACTCGATGGCCCCAGGGTCTCTTCCAACTCTATGATTCTATGATTCCCAGAAGAGATAAATTTAGATTTTTCCATTTTTCCATATCATTTTTAATCTCTTTCCATATCTTCAAGTAGTTGTTGTCAAATAGTTCTTGGTTCTTTTTTGTTATAATGATTCCTAGATATTTTGTTTTCTTAGTTAATTGACATCCAGATCTACTCTCCAAATCGGCTTGCTCTTTTTTAGTCATATTCAATGTCATCATCATTATCTTTTCCCTATTTATCTTGTATCCTGCCACTTGTCCATATCTTTGTAGAATTTTCATCACCACTTGAATTGATTCTTGTGGATCCTCCAAAAATATAATTACATCATCTGCAAAAGGTTTTACTTTCAGTTCTTTTTTTCTTTTTCAAACCTCTTATCTGTGGGTCCTCAACAATACTTTCATTCAACAATACTTCCAAAACAGCTATAAATAGTAGTGGTGATAACAGGCACCCTTGCCGTACCCCTTTATTTATTACAAAGCTTGTTGAGGTATCTCTGTTGATTATTAGCCTCGCAGATTGTTCTTGATAAATCATCTCAATCCATTTACAGAAGTCTTCTCCCAGGTCATATTCTCTCAATGCCCAATGTATAAAAACCCAGGAAACATTGTCAAATGCCTTTTCTGCATCCAAAAAAATAAGTGCTGCTTTCTTCCCTGGATCTTTGTCATAATACTCAGTCGCATCTAAAATTGTTTTTACATTACTTCTCATATATCTACCAGGGAGGAAGCCCATTTGGCCTTCTTGAATCTTATCCTGTAATATCTATCTCAGCTGTTTTGTGAACACTGCCACAAAAATTTTATAGTTTATGTTCAACAAAGAGATTGGTCTATAATTTTTAACTTCTTTTTTTGCCTTTACGCTCTTTAGGGATCAATACAATATTGGATTCTCCCCAGGATTCTGGTTTGCCATATTTCTCTATTTTTTTTCAAAGTTGCATAAATTAGTTGAATCAATTCTTTTATAAATCACTTATAATATAGCGCTGTGAAACCATCCTGTCCTGGTGCCTTACCCACTTTCGAATCTTTCATAGCCTCTTCCAATTTCAGCAGGTGTTAATTGGTTTGTTCATCTATTTCTGTGCTTCCAACAATATTTTGGAGATCTTTACTTTTTGAAGAAATTCAGACAGATTTTTCCCATATTAGTGAGGAGGTTTTGTTTCATGAAATAATTTCCCAAAATATTCTTTAAATTTTTGTTTCATCTTTTCATGTTGAGTGATCAGCTTCTTACCATGCTTTAATTCTACAATTATATTCCTTTCCTTCATTTTCTTTATATGCTAACCATTTCCCAATTTTGTTAGCTTGTTCAAATTGAGTCAATTTCATCTGTTTCATCTTTTTCTCTATTTCTTCAGTTATGATTATCGCCATCTCTTTCTGTATTTTCTTCATCTCCTATTGTAATAGTTTTTGTAATGGGTTTACCTTAAGTTCTTTTTCTTTCTCTTGAAGTTTGATCAATAAAGCTTGGTATTTCTCTCCCTTTTTTTGTTCTGGATTTGTCGCTGCTGTCTAAAGAAACCTCTCATTACTGCCTTCGATGCATCAGACCATTTTCATCTTCATGTCTTCTTTTATATTTTCTTTAAAATAGTTTTTTAACACTTCTTTCACTTGTTTTACTATCTTTTCATCATTAAGTAAAGTATCATTGAGTCGCCATTGAAATTGTTTAGTCTTCTCTTGTGTTTGTAACGTCACCGGAACATGGTCCGAAATGACCTTAGGTAATATTTCTGTCTTCCTTACTTCTGCTAGCAGATGTTTAGAAATAAAAATCATATCTATTCGAGACCAAGATTGATGTATTTCAGAAAAAAAGGTAAAATCTTTAACATTTGGGTGAATAATTCTCCATACGTTCAAAACAGATAGTTCTTCACACATCTCGAAAAAGTTATTTGGCAATTTCCCTCTCTTTTCTCTACTCTGAGAGGTTATTTTATCCAGTTTAGTATCCAGGACTCCATTCCAGTCTCCCACAAGAATCCAGTCTTCATACTCGTATACTAATATTTTTTTTCTCACAGTTTCTTATAAAAATCAGCTTTATTGTCATTTGGGGCATAGACTCCAACCAGTAGGATTTTTTTACCATTTTTCAAAATTTCTATGCCCAATATTCTTCCTTCTTCTTCTTCAAAAATTTCTTTTGCTTGAATATCTTTATCTATGTAAATTGCTGCTTTTCTTTTCTTATTTATGTATGAAGAGGCAAAACATTGACCTCATTTAGAATTATATAAGTACTTTTCTTGGTTTTTCTTTATGTGGGTCTCTAATAAAATCATGATTTGAGATCTCAGTCTTTCTAAATGATGAAAAATCTGTCTTCTCTTTGTTTGTGAGTTTGTTCCTCATACATTCCATGAAATTATCTTCATATTTGCTATTTTGCTGTCTTTACCTCCCTTTTTTCTTTTTCTCTTCTGATTCTTCCAATTCTTACTCCTCTTCAGACATTGGACTGGATTCATCTGCTGCTGCCGCTCCCATCTGTGTAGATTCCACACTTTTTTCTGGTTTTTTATCTTTGGTCCTTACTGTTTTTGAACCAGTTTTCAGATGTTTCTCTTGAAATTCTATAGCTTGCTGAACAGAACTTATCTTTATTCTTCCACCTTCAAAGAAAAAGGAAAAACCTTCTGTTATCTCCCATCTATATCTTATTTCCAGTGATTGCAGAATCCTTATCAAGAATGCGTATTCTCTTCTGCTCCTCATCACACTTGGCGGTACTTCCTTAAAAATTTTGATTTCATTCTCATCCACTATTAATTTTTCTTTGTAATTTTGCTCCATTATTAAGTCCCGAATCTTTTCCCTGGTGAAGTAGATCACAATGTCTCGAGGTAAGTCTCTTTGCTTTGCCACTGATGATTCAAGTCTAAAAGCCCTATCTATTTCATGTTCAAATCTTGCTCTTCTTTGACCTATATATGGTGCCAAAATATCTGTAACTCTTTGGTGTAAGTTTTCCTCGTTTTGTTCTGGGAGATCTCTTAATTTCAGACATCTGCTTCGTTGACGAATTTCCAATCTCGTTATAGTTTCTCTGTCTTTTTGCTGTTCTTTCTTCATCTGTTCCACCTGGTTTTCCAGTTTTTTACTTTTTTCTCGAATATCTTCCACTTTTTGATCTGTCGTTGTTAGATCTGTAGTAAGTTTCTGTAAGCTCTGGTTCAGGTTTTCTACTTCCTTTTTCAAATCTTGTTTTATTTCTGTTCTTGTTGTTCTTATCTCTGTCCTTGTTGCTTTTAATTCTTCCATCATATCAGTTCTCATTTTTTGAAATTCTTCCAGGAGCCTGTTTATTTCCATTGTTTTGGAGCCTATAGATCCTCTTCTTTCTAGAACTTGTGGTTGGATTTGTGTCTGTGTTGTCTTCTTTTGACCTGTAGGCATGCCTTGGCTCACTAGTCCCTTCTACTAAAAATCCAATCTCTAAATCAAATTAACATTCAATCAACTTATTCATTAAAAAATATACTAATTATTATACTGTTATAGTTTTTATATACCAATGATTATTTTAAAAACTCTTAACTACAGTATTCAAATCTTAAATTTCTATCAAATCTATTTCATTTGTCACTTGTTAAAAAAAAAGAGATTCAAAAATAAATTTGCTATTCCGCAATTTTTAACTTATATCAATTAATTAATTCATATACTTTCAGTTCATATTGTTTTCCATTTCAACTTGTTTAAGCAACAAGAAATAGAGAAAGATTATTTCATTATTAACAGTTGAGAATTATTAATAATAATTAATGTCAGTTGTTTACACTTCTTGTTTCCACTTTCTATACGCTATCTTCAACCAACTTCCATCAAAGTCAATAACTTCCCTCTTATTGTCTTCACCTCTCTTCCTGAGGCTAATCCAGCTTAAATATCAGGAACCAGTCAGTCAGTTAATCAGTCCAGTCAATATTCCAAGGTTATAGTCCCTTCAGTTTACAAGTTTCTCTAAACAATTGTTTTTGTCCTTATTATTTATATATTTGTAGTTCTGTCTAAAGCTCATTCGTAGAATAAAGAAGAAAAACTCAATCATATATCTTCAACCACTTAGCCACATAATACTACTTACAGTTCATTATTCTTAAACTTCTGTTTCTGATCTGTGCTTAAAGTTTATTTCCATTCTCTTTGACTCTTCACCTCTCTTCTCGAAGCTAATCCACAACATTCCCATAAGATACTACTAAAAAAAAAGAAAAGAAAAGATCACTCATCAAACAATGCTCCTCATGGGCAAAAACAAAGTGGCATCTTCATGTCCTCCAAAGAGAACACCATCATTGCCATTTTCAGTCTCAAATTCCCTATCTCTTCTCCACTTCATTCAGCTCAATTTTCTGTGTCTTGTCTATCTCCCGCTTCTCCCTTTCCAACAGTCGTCCAAAAAAGTTTAAAGCCAAGTACCCAAAATACAAGTTCCACAAAATCAGATTCAACCAAACATACAACTGTCTCATCAAGTGAGTGCTCGCTCAGAAGAAGGGAGAAGCTGGATCACCAGGCACTAGAGGGGGAAAAATCACTCCTTTGCTCACCAGAGTCAAGCCGCATTGCATGCACCATTACTGCCCTCAGTCTGCTTTCAGCGCTGCCAGTCCTCCATACTCCATGCTTTGCCACCAGTCAACCTTCACAACAAATACCAGGTCAGTCTTGGATTCATTAACTAAGGTCTTTCTTCTCTTCAGTTCATTGATTCTAGCTGGATAGTTCTTTGATCCTTCTTCGTTTTAAAAAAAGGTTCTCGCCGGCACTTATCAGATAATCTGGCTGTGAATCGGCGGCATCAGCTTCGTCCTCCACGCTGGTGTTCACGCTGGTACCTTCACTCCTTCTCTACCGGCGCTGGAGTGATTTTGGACTCGTGAGCTGCTCTGCTCCCCCTACCTGCCAAGGGGAGTTGGGGGGAACCCAAAAAGTCCCTGGGAGATGTTTTCCCTTTGGATTCTCAGCAGGTAGTCCTGAGCCAGCAGTTCAGGCTACCAGCTGCACAAACATCTTGACCGGAAGTCTGGTGACATCCATATATACAAGCATCTGTTTGACTGCCTGAAGAATATATTTGTAATGAACAAACTATTGTCTTCGCAAAGCTTAATAAGATGCCCTCCAATTTTGTTTCTTGATGCTAGGCCAAATTCTCCTTCAGTGTTTGGTTCTGCTCTGCTTCTTACTTTTGCATTCTGATTGCCTGTGATAATCAACATGTCCTGTTTGAGTGTGTATGTAATTTCCTCCTGGACTCCTGTACAGAATCTTTCAATTTCTTCCTCTTCTGTTTCCATGGTGGGAACATAAATATTGATTATGATTCCATTTATAGCTTTTCTCTGATGACTTATTAATATTCTCTGGTTAGACTTTGCAATGTATCCCATGACAATTCCAGCTACATTTCACCTCATTATTAATGCCACCCCGTTTCTTGATAGTTTGTCATCTTTTGAGTAAAACACTGTGTAATTATCTCATTGGAAAATGTTACACTCCTATCCACTTTAGGTCACTCACACCAAGTATTTCTATGTTTATATGTTCTGTTTTTGTTTTGTTTTATGATTTATAGCTTTTCCTGATTGAAGCTTTTCACATGCCATGTTCCTACCATGTGTTGTGCAGCTTCGGACTTTCATATTTGAGCATATCAGCAGTTGAACATCCTTTTGGCTTGAGTCTTACTGCATCATTAGACACAGCTCTACTCATACTTCCTCTCTTCCCTAGTAGATGGTTGAGTGGCTTCAGACTTTGGTGTGTTATCTTCTAGCACTATCTCTTTCTTCATTTTGGATTGTCTCATCATAGGATTTTCAAGGTAAAAGGTGTTTAGGAATAGTTTCCCATTCTCTTCTTCTTTATATACTAACAAGCCTTAGCTATGGTGCCTCTGCTGTAGTCTCTGAGAGATCCTCTGCTAGCATCACCTCCCACTACTGCTACTACTGCCCAGTAGCACACTTAGTCTTGCTCCTTAACAAGTGTCTGTTTGGCATTAGTGCCCCTACCAGTAGCGGTGCTACCATCACCCTGGCCTTTTGCATCAGTGCTACCATCAACCTGGCCTCTTGCCTTAGAGGTCCATTGCTACAGAAAGGTAGTACCATGGTGGGCAGGATTGCATAGGAGGGAGCAGTGACAGTGGTGTCAAAGTACTGTACTTGCTGTCTGTCGCAAAGGTCAGATTTGTAGCTTGAGGGTGCATGTGGACCCTGTACTGCTTCTGGAAGGCCAAGTGGCTGCTGTGGCCAGTAGTGCTTTTGCCCAGTTTTAGTTTGTGCGCCAGCTGTGCTTTTTCCTAGGGAAAGCAGATGTGGCTATGGTGATTTATGCCTTTATCACCTTCTGATTAGACTATTGTAACATGCTATATGTGGGCTTGCCCCTTGAAAAGTGTTTGGAAGCTACACCAGGTACAAAATATGTAGCCAGACAGTTACCAGGTTGTGTTTGAGAGGCCACATTAACACCAGTCTTACAAGAATTCCACTGGCTTCCAGTTTAGTTCTGAGCCCAATTCGAGATGTTTGTCTTGACTTGTAAAGCCCTACATGACTTGGGGCCAGGAAAGTCTGTTTCCTTCCATATGAGCCTGCCTCAATCTAAGATCATCAGCAAGGCCCTGTGACTCATCCCACCACTCTGTGGAATTAGGCTGGTGGTATACAGAATAGTGCTTTCTCTGAAGCAGGAGCTCAGCTGTAAAACTCCCTCCCAAGAGAACTCAGCCTGGCTTCATGCTTTTGGAGTTCTAGTGAGCAGTGAAGGCTGTGTTGTTCTCACACGGCCTTTGGCTCTTAAAATTAAAATTGCTGGGTTTTTAAAACTTTTTGTCTAGTTTTAGAATTATTTTTAAAGAAGAGTTTGGACTTTTTGAAAAATTTTAGTTATTTATTTAATGTTTTAAAGTGTTTTTATATTGCCTTTTCGTTTTATATTACCTTTCAACTCTACTGGGTTGAGATAATTGCCTTTAATAATAATAATAATAATAATAATAATAATAATAATAATAATAGGATGGTATAAATACACCCCTGAGAGCTAGTGTAGTGTAGTGGTTTGAGCATTGGACTACAACCCTGGAGACAAGAGTCTGATTCCCTGCTCAGCCATGGAGACTCACTGGGTGACTTTAGGCATGTCACATACTCTCAGCCCCAGAAACCCCTGTGATAGGTTCACCTTAGGATCGGCGTAAGTCAGAAATGACTGGAAGGCACACAACAACACAACAAATACACCCCCGGTTATGATAACTGTATATAGAGGTATGACACTGAGGATGTGATCTGGGATTAAAAAAAAAATGAGAAGGCTGGATCTGACCAAAGTCCTATCTAGCTGTATGTGCCATAGTGGCCAGCCAATTCCTTGTGGAGGCATACATCGGCACTCTCCCACTCTTGCTCTTCAGCAGCTGATACAGAAGCACGTTGCTTCTGCTACAGGAGGCAATACATAATCCATTGTGATTAGCAGCATTGGTAGCCCATCCTCCATGAATTGAGGGATCTGTGTCCTGCTTTTGAAAATTCTTTAGGTGATTTTATTAATAAGCAGATGAAGTTCTGGTTCCACCCGATTGACAGTTTTGACTCCCCTGTTTTTTATTTTGTTCCTTTTTTGTTTTTTCTTTGTTATAGTTTTACCACTGGTTATGTGATGTTGATTATATATCTTACGTATTTTAGCTTTTGTATGCTATAAGGGATCTCTGCCAAAAAGTGGTCTAGAAAAAGAGTTATTTAAAAGTAACAAAAACAAAATCTAAGTTGTAATATCTAAGTTTGAAAAGATTTGCAGTCCTTTCAAAAGTTCCAAAGTATGGGAGCAGCAACCAAGAAAAACCTCCTATGTTTCTACCAGACATATATGTGGAGGTGAAGGGACTTTGACAGGTGCCTTCCTTGAGAATCTTATAGCCTGACAGATATCATGTAGGACATTAGTCCTTCAGATAGCCTGGACCTGAGCCATAAAGTGGTATCACAATGACAACAAATTGCTTCGCTGCTTTAATTGTGTTGGATACTCAAACTTTGCCTAAATAAAGTGCTCTGCCTTACAGAGTATACCCATATTGCACTTGTATAAGAATTGCCTTTCTAGATCATAGCATGTGGTTGTCTGCACCAGTGTCCTGTTTCCCATAGTGATACTGAGCCATTTACATTCAGGACACTTTACACAAGAAGGACATAAGAACAGCCCACCCCCATTATTTTCATGAAGCAGCTGTTCCTTAAAGGAATGCAGCCTCTGAAATTAGCTAACATTGATTGATCTATCCTCCATGAATTTGGATAATTCTCTTTTAATGTCCTTTTGAGTCATTAGTTTTCATATCAATGCATTGAATTCCATTAAGCTGGTTATATATCTTTGGGTTGTCCACAGTCTACTGTTAATCAGTTTTATTTGGCTGCTTTAAGTTCTAGAGTTAGGATTATGGGAGAGAGAAAAAAGAATCTTTCTTAACTTCTCCTACACATAAATCTTAATCATGTTATCCATATCTCCCTCACAAACAGAAAACTTCTGAATTTTTTAGTATTTTTTAATATGCAAGATATTGTTACTGTTACTATTACTGAATACAAAATATTTGACCAGCAGAACTCATCTTCTTATCTAAACAGGATTTATGTTCTCTGCGTGTATGTTTAAAAGGAGACTCACTGTCTTTTCCTTCTGAGAATTTCTACTGTAGAGTATCTGCTGGTGTTGTTCTAATGCGGAAAAGTCTGCTGCTGATCAGTTTGTATCTCGCCTTAAGAAGTTCCAGCTATCTTGTACAACTAGACTAAATGCATCTGATGGATTCATCCTTTTTCTTTTATTCCATAGGATGTTTTAAGAATAGTTGGGAGTGAATTGACCTACGAGAAGTATGTAGCTTTTCAAATGAGCATTTTTAAACAAAATTCTTACTGAGTAATGGTGGAAAAACCTGCAGTGATTTTATTGGCTAACTGCTCTACTCTAGAGGGAAGAAGGATCTTCAGAAAAGTTGCAGTTAATTCGTTGACCTTGCATTGATAACAGCCATTTAATCATACAGCAGTTATAGCTTGTATCCATTTTTACTTTGAGGTGTAGACTGATAAGAACCTGTTTTACACTGACTTCCCTAGGACAGATTATTTTGTTTGTATTAGCAATCAGGCAGCTGTCTTTGGAGACGGTAGGTAACACTAGTAATTACTCATATATAAAAGCCAATTCCTGAGTTCCAGGAACTTGTCGCACTCCAGCATGTTGCTAGGGGACAGAGCAAGTAGCAGAAGAAAAACAATCCAGAGCAAAATCAATCATCAATGACTCCCATTAAGTTCTGTGAGATGAAGAGAAGATGTTGTAACTGGCAACACTGGAAGTGCCAAACTTTCTCCCTTTGTTCTACGGAACGAGTGTCATCAGGGTAGAATGCAGACCTCTTTGCTCCCTGGTCTCCTTGTCTCTGGCTACTGCAAATAGTCTGACTGGAGAAAAGGTCACTTAAATAGTCAGTCTCAGCTTTGGATTCCTAACGTTTTCTCTACTTTATTCTCCCACCTCCAGCCCAGCTTTTCACATGTCCTTTTGTTAGTGACTCAGCTCAACACTGACTGAGCCATGATCATGTGAACTCATGGAGATTCCCTTTTATTTGAGAGCTTACATTTATTTGGAATGCTTAAGAACTGTGTGTTTCTATTCATTTTTGTGCAGTATATCATTTCTTAACCAATCTTGCGGTGTCAATTTAACTTTTAAATTGGGGCTTTTACAGGTCTGTGACTATATGGCAAGTTGGTGAGGTGAATGGCTTGATTTTTGCCCCCCTCCTCCAGTAGTAAATGATGTCTTAGAACAGTGGTGATAGCTAGTTGCTAAAAATTTTATTGCAAAGGTTAAGATGGAAAGATATAAAAGCCCAGGGGGGAAACAGGAAAAATGGGAAGAGGGATTAATTTTTTTCCTTAATAGCTCATTCTTGATTTACGCAACAACGACAACAACGACTTAAAGCTTTAATATTTAACCAGGTTTCAAAACTTCCAGAAATGTTGTATATCTAATAAGAAAGAAACTTAACATTCATTTTTCCTTGGAAGCAGCTGGGATCACATTTTTTTGTGGCTCACTTGCATATACATGTTAGGCTCAGATTATCTGAAGGCCTGTATTCTTCCTTATGAACCTGCCTGTGTTTTGAGCTCTGCTAGAGAGGTCTTTCCCTTGCTCCCACAGCCCTTGCAGGTACATCTGGTAGGAACACAGAAGAGGGCCTTCTGGGGTCTGGAACTTTCTGTCCAGAGAAGCTAGACTAGAACCCTCCCTACTGTCCTTATGCAGAAAGATGAAGACCTTTCTGTTTTGGCAGGCCTCTGAGAACTGATTTTACAAAGTCCATCTCTCCCAAATGAAGTGCTAGATTTTCTGTTTGTTATTTTTTTTTGTAGTGGTTTATGTGTTTAACTGATTTTATATTTTTTGATTATTTAATTGCTATTTAACTCTTATATTTTGTAAATTTTAAACTGTCTTTTAATTTGTTGTAAGCTGCATTGAATCGCAAACTGAGAAAAATATTAGTTATTAATATTATAATATATTATTCATATGTTATTAATATTATTTTGAGGATCTGGGTTCAGACTTGAGGCCAAGTGGTAGTTCTGTTGTGTGGGATAAACCACTGAACCTGAGTTATATAATTGTACATGATATCCTTGACTGAAAAGTCCTTGTTTAAATTCCTGACTGTCATTAGATAGGTCTGTTTAAAATATTTATCTAAATCTCTCTCTAATTATTGCTTTTCTCTTGTGGAGACAAATGCATATAATTTGATTGCACACTCACAAAACCAGACGTACAATTTGATGTCTAAACAGCTAAGAATTAATAATCATATGTAGTTACATCAGGATATTAGAGCTGACCAACAAGGGTCTAAGACCTAGGCTCATAGCTGCTACATCCAGATCAAGAGTGTATGTACTGGATTGTGGCTCACTAAGGAGTGCTAACTTTTCGTACCTTGTGTTTTTTGAACGAAGAAAATAAGCAGGTTTGGGACCAAGGAAAGAACTTTGCCTATCTCTTTGAGCAGTAGATATGGCTGCTTTGATAAGTGCTCTGAAATTTCTGCACAGAGGAGAGCTTAACATTTATAGGGCCTGACCACAGAGAGGTGGAGGGAGAACTACCAATTTACAACACAAAAACACACAAAACATTAACTTGTCCACCCTGGTTGCATGAGATCTTGGTTCAGTTCAATTACTGCAGCAGGTTCTACATAACTACAGCTTGGTTTGAGATAAGAATTGGAGGTTTGATGAATACTCATTAACAGTTTCATCTTCAGTGAGAAAAAGGTGGCTCAGTGTGTGAGATCTCTGCTGAGGAAAAGGAGAACAGGTGTGAGTTTTGTTTTTTGCACTTTGGGATTTTATTCAAGAAAATACATTTTCTCAAAGATACAAGTGTGTTTTCTGTGAATCAACAATATTTTTGCACAGGAGACAGTATATAGTCTTCCGTCTACATTTGCAGGTTTGACCTTCACAAATCTGATTATTTGTGAGGCATGTGTGTGCCTTCCCCAACCGCATTCTTCTCCTCCCTTGTGTTTTCTCGGCATGGAGAAGAACAAAAAGCAAAGAAGTATTGGGAGGAGGACAAAAAGCAAAGCAGTGTTGCAGGGAGATGTGCCTTCCTTCTCTCCTCCGGAGCTTTCCCCTCCCATTCCCTTGCCTCTGCCCTTTGCACTGAGAATATGCACTGAGGCAAAAGGCAAAGGAAGAGGGGAAAGACATATGTATGCACCTTCCTTCTCTTCTCTGGAGCTCCCTCTTCCCATTCCCTTGTGCCTGGCTCTGGCACGCAAAAAGCAATGGATTGGGAGGGGGATCATGGTTTTTCCACTTCTGTGAGGGCCTTGTGCCCTGAACCCTTGCGAAAGTGGAGGAGGCGCTGTATGTTGTGCAAAATACACTAACCCCTGGGCAAAAAAATTAACCTTTTGCACTGAAACACCTTTTCTGTTGAAAAAAGCATGTTTGCTTATGTAAATTTGTGTCAGTTCCTTAAGGTTACCTAAATTCGCAAATACGTTGATTCCTGAGCAGAAAATATACTTTGGGGGCAGAAAACAAGAAAAAACCACTTGCATTTTTCTGCAAATGCATTTAACCAAATATGTTTTGATGTACAAATGGTACTTGAAAATCCAGTAGACGCTCTTGTCTTTTGCAGAGCAGGCAGAAATTCTATATAAATATTCGTTCTGGTATCTGGAGGTGAAAAATGCAGAAGATTCTTCTTTGTCTCTGTGACTTACACAGATGGGTTCAACTGCACCTGGACAAGTGCGTTCTTTGGAAACTTCTAGAGTGGTTATGCAAGCATTTTGACAGTAGCCCCTTCCACCCTGGTCCATGTGACCATCCTGATTCCCACTCAAACCCTCAGTTCCTTTTCATCCACCACAGGAGCAGCATCAAAGGGACTGTTAGTGAGCTGTTTCACTCTTAATGCTTTCAATCTTGAATTTCAGTCTGTGTTTTGCCTTTCTCTCAGATATCGACTTGATTTTGGCTTTGATTTTCCCCTTGACCTTGGACTAGCCTCATCTTTACCACCATGCCCTCACACTCTCTTAAAAACAGCACATCTTGTGGAACTAAGATCTCAGTCATTGACAGGCATTCATGCTGCCTTTTGTGCCTTAGAGAAGGCCATATTTGGTCAGATGCTCACTGTAAAGCCTCAGGCACCGAAGAACCAGTTGTTAAGGCTAAAGGCTCTATTGTATGAGCAGGCCCTGATCGCTATCGATGCTTCTTCTACTTTGGAGTGATCATCAGTTAGTCCACACCTTCAGGGTCTTTGGTCCGGATTGCTGTCAGGTAATCCTCGCAGGACTTGAGTTCCAAAGAAGGAGTGAAACAATGTTATCCCAATCTGGACCTTCTAAATGAGTGAGACTGCTGTCTTTTGCCAATCTTGGAGACTATTTGTTTGCTACTCTTCAAGCAAAAGTATCTCACTGTGTCATCCCAATGTCTCTCTGAAATTTCATTAGCCATCCATCTGGCTTACAAACTGCAAAGAAGGACTCTCCTCTTCGTGTCCACAGCCACTCTACTAGGGCTATGGCTGCCTTATCTGCCTTTTTGAGAGGAGTTCCCTTGTAGGACATTTGCAGGGCAACCACCTGGTCTCAGCTCCTGTCCTTTATTACACACTGTAGATTGGATGCCATGTCTAGGGCTGAAGTTGCCTTTAGGAAAGCTGTGTTGTTCTCTTGTGTTGGATGACTCTTCCACTTCCTGTGATGAGTAGCTTGCAGGTTTCCCATTTGTGTGAGTCACAGAGATCACAGAGAAGAACAACAGGTTCTTGACCTCTGACCATGGTTCTTTGAGTGGTCATCTGTGAACTCACACAACACCTACCTATCCTCCCCACGTTTTGTTATGGTCCCTGTCCTTAGCTCCTGGGCAGCTGCTTTGGCCATGAACTGAGGGTTTGAGTGGGAATTGGGCTGGTCACATGGACCTGAGGAGGGGGGACTACCACCAAACTTCAGAAGTTTCTGAGTGATGCACTGTGCAGGTGCAGTAAACTCATTGTATCAGTTCACAGGTGACCATTTGAAGAACCACAGTTACAGGTAAGCATCAGGTTCTTTACATCCCCAGTCAGGATTTGGCTCTTATCATCTTTCAACTATTCATGCTCATGAAGGGAGCGGGGAGAAATAAAAGAAACCCAGTTTTGTCTTTCACTGATCAGTTGTCTGGAATATGAGGGTGGCAAAGAGAATACAACAGCAATATGTAATGATCTGTCTATATAGTGTGGTACTGAGAAATCCATTGTGCACTTAAAGGTTTATGGCCAGTGTCACAGACTGCATCTGTCTGTATCCTGTTATGGTCTGATCCCATTTCCACAACTATGTAACTGCTAATATAACTGTGGTTTGATATTAACTCCTTCAGTTCTTCTGAAAAAGCAGATTGAAATCCCTGAAATCTCCTGCTAAATAAATCAATTTTATAGATGTGGCTAGATTCCTCCTCCCCCCTTTCCATTTTATTCTACAACAGGCCAAAATGGATTTTGCATGTTACTAGATAGAACAGAATCAGCTTTATGATCACAAAGTTCATAATGCTAAGTTCTTCTCTCAGCTGCAAGTCACAATTAGCTGGTGTTGTTTGCAAGATGATTGTTTTCATTTAAGTCAGTATTTACCTGACTTATTGGTGGATGCCTGATGGAAGACAACTGTGGAACACAGTTGTGGGAAGTATATGGTCTATTATAGTTAATCTCTCACACATTATGAAGGCTGTGTTGCTTTGAGCCATCCAACTCACCAGAGTCTTACCCTTTCAAAACAGATTTGCTGTATTATGTGGCGGTTCACACAGTTATCCCCTGTGCTATATACCTAATGTCTTTAAAAGATTGACTCGGAAAAAAAAATAAGAAAGGTCAAATGCTTCTGCTGTCTCTTGGAAGGTCTTAACAAAGGCTGATGTGGGAGTGTTGTAGTCTCAAAGTTCATTAACAGAGCTATGAAGTTGTCAGGACTGCTAGCTTGCAATGTATAAAGAGCACTGCCTTCTCCTGCAGGATTACGTTTACTGTTTTACACAGTATGTCTTTAATACTGTTGCACTCAGAGCTTAAAAAAAAAACACCTGAACATGATTCTAGTACTGGTAGCACATTGTGTGACTATGCCAAATGAATATAGGATTTAAGATGAGATCTGGAGTCAGAGGCATAAATTGAGGTTTGCCACCTCCAGGATGGATGTAATAGCAAATGTAAAGCTACTTGGATCTGTTTGGTAATTTATTTATCAACAAGAGAGGGGTAGTTTCATGATGGGCCATTAAAAACTTACACTTTCTTATACTTTGGGTTTTTTGGGGGGAAATCATTTTGTGACAAGCCCTTACTTTTCCCAGATGTGTGTGTCGCTTCCCAATCTGGTAAGACTATCTGTCTTTACCACATAGCTCTGCCTCCCCCCATAATACCACCTTGGTGTAAAAGGGCAAGAGTCTTCAATGTTTATTTAGAACCACTTAATAATTTTATGCTAGTGTGTTTTCTTTGTTATTTATCACTGTGGACAAGTCAAGTCAAGTCAGTATTTACAAAGATAAACTGTGATATTTATTAAGATAACAATAAAAATAAAGCAGTGTGTTAAAGTTCTCATGAAGTTCAATATTGATACATTTCTTCAGTGCACTCTTCAGATAATATTAATACTTTCACTCTCTGCTCAGAAACAGTGAATTATGCCTCTAGACTTTCATGAAAGGAACAATTATCATGCGACAGCACTTTAGCTAAACTCCCATCAAAGACTTAACCCCCCCCTCAACCTAGGTCAGACTTTCTGACCAGATTCTAGTAGCGTTGAATTGTTCTTCTGCCTCTCACTAAGCTTCCGCTGAGAACTAACCCTCCCCAAACAGCCACACACTCTGGCTGACTGAGAGACTCTATTCCCTAGCTCCTTTGTTAGGCTCTCACTTAAGAACTAAAAGTACCCACAGATACTTGGCTTTATATAGCTTTTTCTCTCAGCCATAAGCCCCTCCCACACACTACTGAGCTGGGATTCCTCTCCTGAGTTGCTGCTCTGGTTGCCTAGCAGCTTGCTTTTGGATTGCACTGGCTCCCCAGATAACCTCAACCCCAGAACTTCATCACATAGCTGTTATGTAGTGCTGATCTTACACTCTGCTCTCTTGTAAGCAAGGTTCCATCTTCTTTTCCAAGCTCAGTAATCCTGGAATGTAATAAGATCCAAAATTAACGTCTGCTGAATTTGTAAGTGTGATCAGTTACAGAAAGTTGTAATGTAAATACATAAACAGAACATTTTTTTGTTTATCTACAGAGAGAAAGTATGACTACATACCCTAATGATTACACCTAAATATCCTCAAGGCAATAGATCCTGTCAAATCTTGAAGCTAAGCAGGGTCACCCTGGTTACTACTTGGATGGGAAACTGCCAACAAATACTAGGTGCTGTAGGCTGTATTTCAGAGGAAGGAACTGGCAAAACTACTGAATATTCCTTTCTTAAGAAAACCTTATGAAATTCATGGGGTTGCCATAAGTTGACAGGCACATATGTACACAAACACAGGGAAAGAAAGATAGAAGAGGCACTTTAGCATAGTAGCTGTTCTTTAGTTGCTGCAGTCAGGGACGTAAGTGCAAACATACGTGAAGTGGTATATTAATTGAACCAAAAGATGGTGCTATGACCTAACAACTCTCCTCAAATTTCCTACATAGTCTATTTGTATTAGTATTGCCAAACTATTAGAGATTCTAGATTCAGAACACAGTATGTACAGTTTTATAAAAGATTTAGATTCTGGGCTAAGAAACTTATGAGATTAAAAAATTAGATACACAGCCAAAAGAAAGGTTTCAACATTTCCAAATAATCCCCCCACCCCGTAGAAGTTATATTCTGAACATTTTATGGAGAGCCTAGATCTGCTCTTGTGGCCTTATACCAAGTGTTATAGTTCCCAGCGGCCCCCTTAATGAGAGTTGTGGGTGGAAGCAGTTTTCAGCCATGGTACAATGTGAATTGTGTGCAGGTCTGCATGGAGGCTTTCAGGATTTTAAAGTCCTTTTGTCTGAGAGCAAAAGTCCTTGTGCTTTTCAATATCTTTAACAAAAGAGAATAGCAGCCAGCAGAAGGGATGCCCTTACAAGTTATTTAGGAACAAATGCAAGAAGTCTTTAGGTACAACAATAGGCTAGGATGTGTTTGCATTTCTAAACATTATCTTGGATGTCTGAGGACAGTCTAGACACTGAGAGGATTTAACCAAAAATCTATTATTATTTTTTTGGTTGAGCTGGGTTCAGCAAAATAAGCATATTCATTTACTTACTATTGCCTCCACTTGACTAGCCATAAATTAAGGAGTCCTTTCTTGTTTGTTAAACTGGTACTAATGAGTAAATTTAGGGTGCAACTGACATATTGATGGGAAACCCAACTGTTGTTTCTGAGAAAAGTTTATAAATTCCTGTTGCTATATTGCTTTGCATTGCATCTGGTCTCCTGATGAATTCTTTCCCTTTACCTGATTTGACTAAAGATTTTCTTGAAACCATGCCTTTATACTGTCAGTGAGTGGATGCATATTTAAGAAGGTTTTGATATGAAAACTCAAAGCAGAAAATTGAAATGGTGATTCCTTAAGATTTATTCCTGCTTGTCAAATTCTTTTGTATCTCAAATTTTGGCAGCCAGTCAGAGCATTTCAGTTCTGTAAATTGAATATTTGTCCAAAATGAAATTGTGCATTATAACACACAAAGGAATTTCCCCTTACAGTTTTAGCAAAAGCCAGTGGAGAGTAGTTTTCCTGTGACTTTGGAGTTCTATGGTCCTGTCACCACTAAAAGATGAAGCTCACTAGGTAACCTAAAGAACCTCCCAACATCTCCTTGGTATACTCCACAGGGCTGTTGTGGAGATAAAGCAGGGAGAAGAGCCATGTACTCTACTCGAGCTTATTTGAAGAAAGATGGGATATAAATGTAATCAATAAATGTTAACAGTTATTGAAGACTCCTAAAAGTGTGGTATGACAAACCTTGGTGTTTGAATTTATCTGTGAATGGAAATCATCGACTTGTTTAATGCTAAACTCTCTTCCCCTCTTCAGTCTGCAGGTGGCACAAGCTGTTTGCTAGTAAGTCCTGCTGTGATTCCTCTCCCTAGTCCAACATACAGAATTTGTCTTTCTTGGTCATGCAGACCAAGAAATGCTGGGAACATAATCATGGCACAATTATACTGAGTCATTTGTTACAATAATCCTTGATATTTCAGCTTCTACATGAAGAACTGTGATAATAGGTTTGGCTGCAGGGAGGAGATTATAGCAGAGTGCAATAAGAAAGGTCACAAAAGGAACAGGTCTCATTGCAAGAAGGTGAAAGGCCATTTCCAGAGCATGACTAATAATTTAGTCTGTAATTACATGTCCACCTACCCGAATATAAACTCTACTGAACATAGACTACATCTGAGTAAAGATGTATCGTACTATTAGGTTGCTGCCTAATATCACTAGTTACTTAATTCCAAGTTTGTTGTTATGTGCCTTCAAGCTGATTCCAGTTTATGGCAACCCCATCATAGGATTTTCCAGGCAGGACTTGTATAGAGGACACTTGCCACTGTCTTCCTCTGAAGCTGAGAGAGTGTGAGTTGCCCTTGTGGATTTCCATGGCTGAGTGGGATTCACACCTTGGTCTCCCGTAGTCTTAGTCTAATACTTGAACCACTACACCATTCAGATTATCACTTCTGAGTAGTACTTCTGATTTAAATGTTGGAGACAATCTTTTTTTACTTCTTGCCAGATACTGACAGCTCTGGTCTTCGGTAGGTATTAGGGTAGATCTGTGTATCGGTTCCCTGACAGCAAGTTGGAAGGTCTACAGTGTGGAGTAGTGTAAGTACTTCAGAACTATGCTTTCCCTTGCAACTCTTTGATAAACCCTTTGATAAACTCCTCTTAGAAAAGATGCTTTGCTCTTTCTGTTCTAGAACCTCTTGTCATTAAAGAAAAACAGGAACTGTCCGTGTATATTCCCTCAATACATCATAATCTGCCTACTTTACATGCACTGGAGATGCTGAAGATGATATAATATGTATTACAAAACATTTATAGTTCACATACAACATAAATATGAAAGGCTTTAATTAGTAGTGGCTGCTGTTCTTGTCAGTTTCCCTGGAGCATGCTGACTGCTTTATAATTAGGCAATGAATGGTTTGATAGCCATGAAAGATAATTGGGAATTTGATTGCAAACTTCGTGTAATTCTTCAGAGTTTTGTACAAACTGATGATTAGATTTTTTTTTCAGTAATGGGGACAAACAGTCCAAAGTGAGAATCAGAAAAGCTACACATAGCCGGTGGACAAAGCAGGTAAGAGTTAATCAAAGCTAAATTGCAGGAAACAGAACAAAGATCAAAACTGAAATCCGATTTGAGAGGTAGATGAGCCAAGTAAGCCAAGACCCAAAGTCAAAAGTCAAATGACATTGCAGATCTAACCAGTCTAGTTCAAAATAGCAAGCAGGTCTCAAAGGCCTGAAGTCAGGCAAAGGCAACTCTGTCATAGGAAGAAGGATCTCAGGATCAATCAGCATTGCTCTTAGCATTGCTCCTGGCCGACACTAAGAGTTAGATGCTACTGCTGCCAGAGATCTCACTAAGAGACTCAAGTGTCAGCCCTTCATCCATAGATCTCTTGCTGCTTACTTGAAGCAGAACACTTCTGATGGTCACAAGATGAGCCCTAGCTTTCATGTGGCATTACACTTCTAGACGGGAAAGGTGCGGTGGTGATGTCCAGCCTCAGTTGTATGCAAACATGTGTTCTGCCATTTAGTTTATGACCTTTAGGTTGTTGTTGTTGTTGTTGTATTCCTTCAAGTCATTTCTGACTTAGGTTCACCTTAGGGTTACCATATCACAGGGTTTTCTGGGACTGAGAGTGTGTGATATGCCTACATTCACCCAGTGGGTTTCATGGCCAATCAAACCCTGGTTTCCAGGGTTGTAGTCCAGCATTCAAATCACTACACTACATGCTGGCTTTCTGACCCTTAGCTTACAGGATGTTAATAAGGAAGTGGGCTTAGTTTCATATTCCACTGAGAGTCACTGAGATTTGGTTTGGTTTTTTAGAAAAAGTTTTGTAATGTGTAAGAATTGTCTTTCATCATCTTGAAATATGACCATAAGACTGCATATTATTGTTCCAGAAGTATTGTTAAAATTCTTCCCTCCTTCCTCTTCCCAGGGAAAAAAAGAAAGCAGTTTGATAGCCTCTTGAAATTTGCCTAACTTTAGATATTGATGCATTTTAAAGGTTTTTACCATTACCCAGGTGCCTTCCCTTATCTGTCAGCTTTATTTATGTCATTTATTTATAACATTTCTGTGCTACCCATCAACCAACATTATTTAAGAAAAATCAATAAAATACAAAATAAAACCCACTAATAGCTTGAAGCAGTATTTCAAAACAATGTCAGTAGTGGCAAGTTCCACAATAGAGACACAGTATTTTGAGCGGTGGCACCACATTTCTAAGACAGCTAGCATGGTATAGTGGTTTGAACATTGGATTACAAATGTCAGCCTAGCCATGGAAACCAGCTGGGTGACCTTGGGCAAATCACATTCCCTGAGCCTCAGAGGAAGTGAAAGGGACCCTCCCCACAGAGCAAATCTTGCCAAGAAAACGCTGGGGTAAATTCACCTTTATGTAGCACCATGCAGTCTTGAGAAACTCCAGTAAATACACTTGGACTGAATAGCCTTCCACTGTAGCATTTCTTTTTACTTGTGATGCATATTTAATAATGGCCTCTTAAAAGACTTTAAGTATTTGAAAATAAAAGTATATAGGATGAATGAATGTACAGGGAATGAACAGAGGAAAAATTAAAAATGAAAGTAAAGATGCTTTAACAGTTGGAATTGGGGTTAGATTGGAGAGGAGGATTAAAATTGTTATGATTGGGAGGGACATTCACTGAGAAGGTTATATCTCTAACATGGTGGGAAGAGAAGGCATTGAGATTTGTCAGACACCATGACAGCATAGCTTTGTGGATGGAAGTGCTAGACATGAATTTCCTGTCACTTTCAAAGGAAGTATGTGTGGAAGGTGTCAGTATGACAAGATTTGTAATCCACTTTGAGTTCCAGTTCTGGGGTGAAGGCAGGGTATAAATAAAGTAATGCAATGCAGGACAATACAAAATGTGAGAACCGTATGAGAATAAAATGGAAGGCATGAAACCCACTCTGAGCCCCTGGACAAAAGGTGAGTAAAAAATGTATTTTCGAAGTGATTCAGTGATTTAAACAATGCTGAAATGATGGTCACATACTGATTTAAATTACTGTAGCTTTGATTTGTGCTTTAATTTTGTATATTAGATCCTTGTTACTAAAATAGGGAAATCAAATATTACTAGTACTGATGGAAAAGCAGTGGGTTCTGCTAATCTGAAAAATTATGACTTATGTATCGTGGTATTTCTCAAACTGCTGTTCAGGTTATGTGGTGGATGGGTGCTGGTGGTACATATGTTTAAGTGAACTTCTAACAATTAGCAAGAGTTAGTTAAATTGAATTGCTAGCTTAAAGCAGGGATAGACAAGTTGTGACCCTTTGAATTTGTTGGACTGTGACTCCCCCCACTGTCCATATTGCCTGAAGTTGATGGAAGTTCAGTCTAGCAAGTTCTGGAGGACTGTGGTTGTCCACTTCCAATTACAGCAGATGTATTTTCACATTGTGAAAAAGATGCCTGTAGAATTGGTCCATTTCCCCTCCCTGCTTTGTTTTGTCACATTAACCTAGCTCACTATGAAGTAACAGTCTGTCTAAATCTTTCCCAACATCCCTTTTTGAAAGCTAGGAGCTGTTGGCAAGCCAAAGCACTTGAGAGAAGAAAATATTTACATGTCATGCTTTTGGAAAGGACGACATATGAAAAGGAAATAAATAAATAAACTTCCTCTTTGCTTTTGATATACAGTAAACAAAGTCTTAGGGCAAAGTACAGGAGCTGCTGTCTAAATCAGATCTAATTAAAGAGGAGAAGAGGAGAGGGAACCATTCCTCTGGAACTGATTAATGTAATAGGTTATTCCTAACTTAATTATTATATGTTTAAAAACTCCAGTCTGTTAAGAGTTAGTCTATTAAACATAAAAACTTCTTGTGGAAATTACATGCCAACAACTCCTTTTAGGAGAAGTGTGCTATTTTTACAATGGATTAGTAGGAGAAAGCCCTTTTCTTTGGATATTCTTTTCTATAACTTTCTCTGCTATGTGGTAGAGACATTTTATATCTCATTAGAAAATGCCAGTTGTCAATTTACCAGTGTGCACATGATGGTTAAAAGTTCCAGCTATGAACTGTTAAAATGCTGTGATAGGTGAAGTTGAGAAATTGCTCAATATTGTGGCTGAGTAGAACTTTTAATGCATATAGGTTTTTCCAACCAAAGTCAAACCCTCTATTTATTGCATGTCACTATGGCCATGTCCCCGCTAATCCATGTAGCACTGCATACCATTTCACAGTCAATGTATTCTCCCATTTTTTTTTAATGTATCTGAAACATGGGTATAGGCCTTGGGCACTTCTTCAGCATTAATGAACAATTGAATAATGCCCTTATAGAATCTCATCTCTTCTGTCCCTCAGTTATTGTTTGTTCTTGATGGAAAATGACTTCTTTAGTGTGGCTAAAATCACTGAATATTGTTTATTAATCAACAATGTTCAGATACAACTAACTAGGCAGTTATTTTGAAGGGATTTGTGTTAGGCTGCAGGGTAAAAAAATTCTGAACAAGCGTAAATTGGACTAAAATAATTTCAAAATGTGCATAACAAGTTCAATAATGTTTAAACAAAACAGAGCTCAGAACAGGAACATACAGAGGGACAACAGTATAGGCACACATTTGCAACAATGTATGCAGTCACTGATTTATGTGTGGCAAAATTTAGTGATTTGAGCAGCACTGGTTATGGGTATATGTTCCAGACATGTGGTTGCATGTCTGGAACATATGACCAAATATTCAGATAGAAGAGATGTAACAGTAATGGGAGATTTCAACTATCCTGATATTTTTGGAAGTCAGTCTCTGCCGAGAATATAAGCTCCAACACATTCCTCACTTGGCTTGTGGATAATTTCATATCCAGAAGGTTGGAAAGGCAACAAGGGGATCAGTTATTTTAGATCTGATCCTAACTAGCAATAATGATCTGGTTAATGTAGTAGAAGTGGCATGATCCTTATGTGGGAATAACTGTATGCTCTTATGCAGTTTGTTAAACAGCAGAAAGGTGAAGCCAAGCATAAAGAAGGCTGATTTCAGTAAGCTTAGGGGAATGTTGGGTGTGTTCCCATGGTCAGGAATATGAAAAGAGAAGGAAGTTCCTGATGGATGTGAGTTTTTCAAAAGTGAGATATTAAAGGCACAATTTCTAACAGTGCCAGTGAGGAAGAAGAATGGGAGGTATCTAAAGAACTTTCAATGGAGGTAAAATTTAAAAGAGACATGTACAAGAAATAGGAAAGGAGGAAATCACAAAAGCAGATTTCAGACAATAGCCAATACATGTAGGGAGAAAGTCAGAAAAGGTAAAGTGCAGAATGATCTCAGGCTTGCTAGGGAGGTTAAAAATAATACAAAATGCTCTTTTGGTTATGTCGTAGCAGAAAGAAGAACAAGGAAATGGTAGGACCACTATGTCGAGAAGATGGTGAAATGTGAACAGGAGACAGAGAAAAGGCAGAACTACTCAACACTTTCTTTGCCTTAGTTTTCTCCCAAAAAGAGAACAGTGCCTGATCTGAGAAAAACCGACTAGCTGATTTAGGGTTTTGACATGGGTTTCTCAAGAACAAGTCATGCCAGACTAATCTCCCCCCCTTCTTTCTCTCTCTCTCTCTCTCTCTTGGATAGAGTTACAGCTTGGTAGATGAAGGGAATGCTATGGATGTAGCCTATCTTGATTTCATTAAGGCCTTTGACAAGGTCCCCCATGATATTCTTACAAAACAAGGTAGTAAAATGTGGGCTAGACAATGTTATTGTTATGTGGATTTACAGTTGGTTGACTGACCAAATACAAAAAGTGCTCACCAATGGCTCCTCTTCATCCTGGAGAGAAGTGACTAGTGGAGTGCAACAGAGTTTTGTTCTAGGCCCAGTGCTATTCATCATCTTTATCAGTGACTTGGATTACAAAATAGAGAACATTCTTATCAAATTAGCAGATGACTCCAAATTAGGAAGGGGTAGCTAATACCCCAAAGGACAGGATCAGTATTCAAAATGATTTTCACAGATTAGAGAGCTGGCCAAACTAACAAAATTAATTTCAACAGAGAGAAATGTAAGGTATTACACTTACGCAGAAAAAGGAAATGCACAGATATAGGATGGATGACACTTGGCTTGACCACAGCATGTGTGAAAAGAATCTAGGTGTCTTAGTGGACCACAAGCTGAAAATGAGTCGGCAGTGAAATGTGGCAGCTAAAAAAGCCAATGCAGTTCCAGAGGAGGGGAACCAAAATGGTAGAAGGCATGGAGACCATACCCTGTGAGGAGTGGCTTAGGCATCTGGATATGTTCAGCCTGGAGAAGAGAAGTTTAAGAGGTGACATGACAGCCATGTGTAAATATTGAAGGGCTGTCATATGGAAGATGGAGCTAGTCTGTTTTCCACTGCTCCAGAGACTAGGACACAGGAAAAGAGATTCCACCTAAACATTAGAAAGAACTTCCTGACAGTAAGAGCAGTTCAACAGTGGAATACCCTGCCTAGGAGTGTGATGGAGTCACCTTCTTTGGACGTTTTTAAACAGAAGGTTGGATAGCCATCTGTTGGCAGTGCTTTGATTGTGTATTTCTGCATGGCAGGGGATAGCCCTTGTGCTCTCTTCCAATTCTGATTCTGTGTGTGCTGCAAACTTTTCTTTGATACTTTATATGTTTTTAAAGTGAACAATTCTCTTTGACATCTTAGGCTTGATAAAGAGTCTGCAAATAAAAGCTGAGGCTATGGTTACCTCAAGCCTTGAGGAGAGGTAGGTAAGAAATACATAAATCCTCCTCCTCCTCCTCCTCCTCCCATCTTCTGGGGCAAGGAAGTATTTTCCAACATCTTCCATATGCTGCTTTGGGGAACCTGCCGAGTTACAGGGAAATTCATCATTCTCACTTTGCTGAAGCAGCCTGGAGAAATGGGCAGTCAGTCTGTTTTCTTCATTGCTCTGCATCTGTAACCTGGAGGAGGCAAGGGGATTGTTCAGCTGTGAAAGAGAGTGATACTTCTAGATTGCAAGATTGAGCCCGTGCTGAAGAAATAACAATACATCAACTTTCTTTTTCAATTTTTATTTAGAGTATTTAAAACTGAAATATTTGCCTTTCAAGAGTTTAATGCAAGTTTTGTTGGACTAGTATGGATTTTTTCTCCATATGAATGACACTTCTGTTTTAATGTACACCTTCCAACAGAGATGTATGAAATAGGTGGACTGTAAATTCTACATATAGACCCTGACATTCTGAAGCACTTGTATGTATATCAATAGGATTACTGTAAATATATCTCTGTAGCCTTATCACTTGTTGTTAAATTATCCCTTGCTGTGTTCTCATTCAGTCCTTTCTTATTATATTTCCTGTGAAGTGGGTGTTGTTTGTACACATTCTCTCCTTTCTCCATTTGTAATTTCAAATAAGGGTAGAATCTGCAAGGAAACGTCCTTTCTCCAAGGTGAAGAATAATGAGCTTTCTTAATGTAGAATCTCCTTCATTGGAACAAAGAAGATTTCTTCACTAATGGTGCTTCAATGACAGCCATGAATTGTAAACTGTGTGTGGTGCTTTGTTTAGAAATTGTATTTAGTGGTTTTTCTTAAACCATACTCACAATGGTTACAATAACAGTCCGTGTGTGTGTGTATTGTGTCTCCACATTGCCATATCGCCTTATGGTGGTCCCATGAATTTCATAGGGTTTTCTTAAGGAAGGAATACTCATAGGCGTTTTTACCAGTTCCTTCCTCTGAAATATAACATACAGCACCTGGTATTCATTGGCAGTCTCCCAATCAAGTGCTAATCAGAGCTGACCCTGCTTAGGTTCCAAGATCAGATGGGATCTGATGACTTCAGTCTATGTTAGGCTTGTATTTCTAAAGGAGATTTGTAGCTTTCTTTATTTGATAGGATCTCTCTGCTTTCCATAGTTAAAATCCAGCAGATGTTTCAGTGATTGAAATAATGTACAGCTGGCTCAATTTCTTCCATGCCAGAGTTTCTAATTTAAGTGATGAGAGATGTGCTAAAAATGGTATTTCTAACTGTCATCCTGAACACTACTTTTGTCAATCTTGTTAAAATAACCCACATAAAGTCTGTAAAGATTTTATTTCATTCAGTTTAATCTAGTTTAGAGTGTGTGCTACAGACTGGATAGCATTTTCACATGTTAAGCTAAAATTATTTTCAGATAGTAATGGCCCCATTTGGACACAAATGCTAAACCATGGCCTGAAATTATAGAAACAAGCTCCACGATATGGCCTGGCTATGAGGAGGCATTTTGGAGGTCTTTGCTTCTATATTAAATTAATTGGAGCTCATCATGACATCTGAACCCAGACAAAATCTTAATGATGGTTTGTTGAAATAAACCAGGGGTGGGGTGATGTGGCCTTCTAGGTCAGATGTGAGTAATCATGAATGGGACAGGGGCCAGTTTTCATCTGCTGCCCCTTCTGATGGGCTTGAGAGTCCCCCCCCCAAAACACTCCAAATATTTTGCAGTGGGTTTCCATTACCCATCAGCTCCCCCCACCAAACCTCCTAGATGTCAAAAGATCAGCAAAAATGGGAACAGGAAGTGAGTGAACTTCATGTCCAGTTTTGATTTTGGCTATTTTTTTATTTTTTATTTTTTTGGCTAGTATATGTGTCAGGGGGGTGTTCAAGCTATGTAGAGAACCTGTGGGGGTTGCAGGCAAAACCACTGCAGTCTGTGGAGGTTTTGAGCCATTTGGGGTGCTTTGTAGGACAAAAACAAAACAAAAACCCTGATCTTTTAGAGGTTTTGGGGGCTTCTAGGGTATGTATTTTGGGGCTCCAGGAGTGCGCATGGCCTGTGGATTTCACTTTGCCAACTCCTGTTCTAGATGTTGCTGAACTTTGTTCCACATGAGAGGATGTGCTGATTATGGCTGCTGGCAATCCAACAACACCCCACCCCTTAAATAAGCCAACTTCCATCCAGAAATTTAGCTAGCCATAGTTAAAACTATAAGCATGTTCCAGGGTTCAGGTGTTTTAACTTAAGAGAGGGTGGAAACTGGGAGTCTCCATGTTATGGCCACTGTGGAAGGGGAGATGGGAACGAGAGCATGCAGGCTCAAGGCTTCCTGTTGTTTGTTCTCTTAGTGCTAAAGCATTGGCTTGGCAAGTGCAGCCAGAGTCAGATGTATCTTAAGCTTTCAGATAACAGTGACTTATCATTAAAGAATTCACAATGGCATTCATGTGCTGTCCTGTATTAGGAAGATAGCACCTTTGGGTTTCTGAGGGTCTCAGCAATTTCACACCCCTGCTTTTTTCATTTTCAAATAAGGCAAATGTACAAATTGTGTTAAATGAAATAGTTTATAATGAACAAAGACTGTAAAACACTATTTAATAAATTTTTTTCATTCAATCATTACTGAAAGTATGTATATCTATTTCAGAACTAAAATGAAAATTCAGTGATAGTGGAAGCTCTTTCTCTGTGTTGGGCGTTTCCTAAAAGTGGAACATAGATTGAGGGGCCAGCATGGTGTAGTAGTTTGAGTGTTGGGCTAACAGCCTGCTCAGCCATAGAAACCTATTGGGTAACTTTGGACAAGTCACACTCTCTCAGTCTAAGAGGAAGTCAGTGGCATACCTCTGAACAAATCTTGCCAAGGAAAACCTATGATAGGGTCACCATGAGTTAGAGTCACCTTGAAAGCACATAACAACCAAAGGCAAGAGATTAAAAAAAATGGGGGTAGTCTGAAAGGTTACTCTTTGAACTGAGATAATTCCTTAACTAAACTGTCATGGACTTCATTGTATTGCTGCCTCTTTTACTGATTTATGGGATGTTCTCATTAGTTCTCATTCCTCATTTCCTTTTCATTAGTTATTGAATCTTGTCCTAATTTTTACTACAACCTGGAGCTCAATAAATAAAGAAGTCCCTACATTACTTCGTGCACCCATAGTAAGACTAGGAAATACCAGCAGTGAGGTTTACTGAAGTGACGTCTTGTAGAATTTTAAAAGGAAAATCCTCACTGAACAGTTTCTAGAAAATTGCTCAGGTTCCCTATCTTAATTCTCATTGTGGCAGAATTTTAAAATAAAATCTTCCTGGTGCACTTCTCAGAAAACTGCCCAGCTTCTTGTTCTGTAGTATGTTCCCTGTTTGTGCTTCTTGACTTGTTTGAACAGTTTCCCAATAAATTTGGTTCTCCTTTTTTCCTTTCAAAATCTCTTGAGGGTAATTTGGTAAGTTGGAATTGTACCTCTCTTGGCAAAACTTGCCTTTTTGAATATTTAAATGTTAGTATGTGTTACGACTGATAATATGTACATTTTTCATTAATGGTTCCCAACTCTCTTGTCACCTTAAGGAATTCTCCATTAAACACTGTTTTTGACAAGGAAATCCACCATGCCAGACACCAGCTTCAGTTGCAGTGAAGGAAAATGGTGTCAGAAGGGGGTTGTGTTCTGTTCATTTCTTTCTTCCCTTCTGTAAGGGAAGCAACAGTAACAACCTTCCTTTTCCAACATGTAAAGTGGCCTGAGTTTGAGAAATTCCATGTAGAGGAAGAGGTATTAGATGGCAGAAGGAAGTGGGAACAGAACTATTTTTTCTTTACAGAGATCAGCAGGACAAATTCTGGAAAGTTTCACTTGTGCAGTTTTGCACTAAGTATATTAGAAATGTAGAGCAAGACATACACATATACATGTATATTACTGACAGTGTTCCAAGGATGGAGTTGTAAGGGCTGGGACTGAAGATCAATATGCTTATCCTTTATTTTTAAACATATGTACCTTCTCACCTCCCTATAGTGAGTCAACAAGAGGGTTTGAAGCATCAATGTTCAACAAATAACATTTTAAAAATAAACTCTACTATATAAAAATAGTAAAACCAAAAGAGAGAGTGTGAGAATTAAGAACAAAAGAGCAACAAATAAAAATGTTGGCAAAAGTAAGATAGAATCCAGGCTTGCTTAGATATTTTTAGCTTTTAATTAAGCTTTTAGCTTTTAACTAAGGTTTTATATGTTGTATTTCTTTTCTTTTCTTTTTTGTAAGTGTCCTTGGGAACCGGGTTCTGGTACTCATCAGTTTATTTTAATATATTGCACTAAACCATTTTCCCTCATAACTCTGAGAGAAAATATGGAATCTTTATTTAATTGGGAATCTTTTTGAGTAAAATGTATATTCAGTATTTTGAACTTCATCTTATCAAGTGCTAAATTTCAGTTACCAAACCATTTAGTAATTAAGTGTGAGAGGAAGCAGATTCATTTAGGAAAATTTCCACCAGCTTGTCAGGAAGACTTTTATTCCCTGTTGGCTATTTAAAGGGTGTCCATTGTTTTGGAACAAAGTTCATGTGCAGTAGAACATTCAACAAGCTTCAGAGTTCTCTGATAGAAAATCTTGTTATTGAAACTCTTGGTGTGTATCTTTAAATGTTTCTGAGAAACTACTGTAGCAGAAGCTAAATTGTAGTCATGTTGCTTAAATGTGGAGAAAAAAAATGGCAGGAGTTGAGGCCCCTTATATTGGAAAATCAAGTTTCTTTAAAGGAAAGCAAAACTCCATTATTAATTTCAACAGATAAATCAACTCACTGCCCTTCTGAGTATGAATGCCCCTTTCTCAAAATTTACCTAATGTTGGACAAGGGGTGTGTGTAGATCTTAATTGGGCTTAAAAAGCTTACCATATAGAAAGGAATGCAATGATTACTAAGAGGCAGTGTGGGTTTCTAAAAAAAAAATCCTAGGCTAATTTTATACTAATAGATAGATTTACAAGCTTGGTAGAATTGAGGGATGCTGTGGATATAGTATACCTTGATATCAGTAAGGTTTTTGACAAAGCCTTTCATGATATTCTTTCAGGTTAGTTGGTTAAACATAGGCCAGACAATGCTATTGTTGATTTTGACTTCTTGGCATATTGAACCCAAAGGATACTCATCAATGGTACTTCTTTGTCCCAGAGGAAAGTGCCTAGTGGAGTGCCAAAGGGTTCTGTCTTATGACTAGTATTGCCCAACATCTGTATAAATGACTTCAATGACCAAGCAGAGGATGTGCTTATCAAATTTGCAAATGATGCCAAATTAGGAAGGATAGCTAACACCACGTAGGACTGAATAAGGATTCAAAACAGATTGGAGAGCTGGGCCAAAACTAACAAATTATAAATAAGATGAACATAACATTTAGTGCCTTAGTACTTCTGATTTCTGTGTGTGGTTATGAAAGCTGGACAGTGAAGAATGTTAATAGGAAAAGAATAAACTCATTTGAAACATGGTGCTGCCAGGGAGCTCTATGGATACCACAGACTGCCAAAAAGACAAATAAATTAGTCCGAGAACAAATCAAGCCTGAATTCTCCCTAGAAGCCAGAATGACTAAGCTGAGCCTGCCATACTTTGGAAATAAAGGAAAATAAAAGGATTCATTAGAAAAGACAATAATGTTTGGCAAAATACAAAACAGTAGGGAAAAAGGTATATCATATAATGGATGGATTGACTCAATTAAGGAAGCTACAGCTTGAAGATTGAGAGAAGAGATGATAGCCATCTTTAAATATTTGAATGGATGTCATGTAGGAAATAGAACAAGCTTATTTGTTTATTGTTTAAGTTTTATCCCACCTTTACCCCACTCCAGGATTCAAAGTGGCTTGCAGCCATTTAAAATAAAATACAACTAAAAAATAATAATAGGAAAGTTAAAAAAATTAAACTGGTATTCTGTTTTTTTAAAAAAAACACACACATTAAAACAATTTAAAAACACGTTTAAAACATAATCAAATGCAGATGCAACACACTGCATTAAAAGCTCCATATATTGCAACAAGTTAAAAGTCTAATGAAAAGGTCTTCCCTTGGAGAGGCCAACAGAACCTCTTGTGGAAGGGAGTTCTTCAACTTCGAACCAGCTACTGAGGGAGCTTATTTTCTGCTGCTCTGCAAGTCTTTAGACAAATGTCAGATGGCTGTGTGAGAGGCGTACTTTAGCTCTGTGTTCCTATGCGGCAGGGTGCTGGATTTGATTGTCCTTGTGATCCTTTTCTGCAGTATGATTCTATGAATTGCAATTTGAATCATTGAAATTTGTAAATATATTGACTCAAAATTGTCACACATCTTGCTATGTGTGAATTCCTTCTATAAACAGTTAAGTCAACATTTTTGTCCTCTGAGTTTTTCTACAGCAGTATCATCATTAAATGCCATTGATTCAATAGTAGCCTAAAGGGATTATGTAGCTCTAGTGTTAATGGAGTAGTTAATTCATGTAATTGGGGAGCTGTAGTGAGAACACATTATGCAATAAGCTAAGCCTTAGTATTTGTTTATATTACATTGGTATTGGTTGCGACAGGCTGCTGTTGGCCTCTTAATGTACAGTTAGTATTTTAAGTGTAAAGTGGTAGCTATGTCTGCACCCGAAAGAGCCCCTGTAGCACAAAAGCTATGAAACCAAATGGTGAACCAGGAAATATCATCTGTCATATTTTTCCTTAGTGGCTTCAGGCAAGTCTCTGTATTTCAACGATAAAAATACTGACTTAACTATTCTTGTATGACAGCATTCCTCAGCCTGGTGCCCTCCATATCTCTTCAACTACAACTGCCGTACCTAAATGGTAAAACATGTGAACTGCTTTGAGAACTCATAAATTAGATCCGTGGTTGTCTATGATGGTATAGTATATAAATGCATACAAAAACTAAATCAGTTTCTTTGTGGCAATGGGTTACCTAAAATGTATAGTGTATAGATATGATGTATGCATTATATATAAGTACAGTGATCTGGGAACGAGGACTGCTTTACTCAGTGGAAAAACATGGATCTGTCAGTGCAATATATTAACAGACTCAGTCACTTCCATCCTGCAATCTTTTATACATGAGGGCCTGTTTAAATGAGTTAATTGCAAAGACAGAATTTGTGTAATTTCCCCATCCCCTCTGTTTTGGACATTCTTTTCCTATTCCACTAAGTTATGATTATATACTTCCCACATAGTTTAAACCCTACCCATCAGTGGAGGAAGGAAGAAATATTTTTGATCTGTGTTTTTTTCTAGTTCATAAGAGTTTTTACAACCCAGCCTCAGAAAACCCCGTGATAGGTTTGCATTAGGGTTACCATAAAGTAGGAAATGACTTGAAGGTACACAACAACAACAACAAAGTTTAATTGTTTGTAACTTATTTGCTGAGATATAGTGCTATGTTGCTGTTTTGATAGTTAACTCAATTCATCATGGATGAACTATATTCAGATTTTTACATATTTGCTCACCTTTCTTAATTCTGGCAACATCAACTTCTAAACAGAATTTACTCATTCTTAATTCACTGTTTCAGCACAGCACTTTGCTGGTCAAGTGTGGTGAATGGATTTTAGAGAAAAGAAGTGTACTTAAAAAATGTGCAGTTCATGCCTGAAATAAGGTATAGACCTTTTCTCACTAATTTTTGTTTAATACTCAGTGTAAACAAATTTACTTTGAGTGGCACTGGCCAACGGTAAGACACCAAATTTACAGTGAAACAATGATTGATTTGCAGTGTTATACCCTGACACAGAGAGTAGAAGGGGGAGAAGTCAGTGAGACCATATCCTGCTGTTAGTACCTGGCATGGTGGAGATAATGCTGACGTTGTACATCTCAGCCCTACACCATCTTATTTTGTGTGTGTGTGTGTGTGTGTGTGTGTGTATAGTGAAAGAGAGAGAGAGAGATGCTTGAGCAAATAAGTGCTGGGTGAAGTAGCTTCAATCACCCACCGCCATCTTTTGGAATGCCCTGTGTATAAAAGTACAGTAGGACCTGAAAGCACTCAGTGGTATTTAATATTGTCATGGCTACAGTTGCTTCACCTTAGCAATGTTCTTCTTAGCACTAGACTGAGTGTTTTCAGCTGTCTCTGCAACCACTGTCCACAGATAAGAATAGCCAGCAGGATACAGCTGTAGAAAGTAGCAGCACTCAGCCTGGTTCTGGAAAGTGCCAGGCAAAATGGCCTTGCTTTTTCCTTCCATCTTCTTTTCCTGGAGGGGGTGGTAGAAGGCTCCTTTGCCAGGGCCCCCTCAAACCTGTCAGGGGCCTCTGTGAGACCCCTTTAATAATGATTTGTTTGGTACACATGCAATTACAACAAACTGTTGTAATGTTTAGTTTGTATTATTGCAAACTCAACTTTTACACTTAACTATGCTTTATTCAGTTGAAATGCTGAACTCTGACTAAGGAAACAAAACATTAAATATTAAGTCTTCACAGGATTAGATTTTGTGTTAGGTCCTGAGATCACTAAAGAAGAATGAAGTATCTTATGATTTCCACAGTTATCAACTGTGTTGTTATAAAAACATTGTTACTATTTTTATACTTACGTTGACTTAAATGTCCAATGTGACTATTAAGAATTTTTCTACAATGTGACTTTTCTCTGCTAAAGGAGAAAATATGCATAACTTGTGAGTAAAGAATCTGAGCTTCCTTATTATCCACCCTGTTTCTTCAAGGCACACTTACGTATGCCCATCCTCATTTTATCCTCAGACAACCTTCTGAAGTAGATTAGGCTGAGTGGTAGTGACTGGTTCAGAGTCACACAGTGAGTCTCATGCTGAGCAAGCATTTAAACACGTTTCTGTCTTATGACACATTGACTCTTGTATGTTTGTTAAAATACTCCATAATACTATGTGTACTATCTCTGCTTGAAATTGAACTCAGTGTATTGTTAGTGTAAATCATGTAGAACCACTATATGTGACTGGTATGGGGGACATTTCCAGTTGTATGAAGACCTGACTGTCTCTCAGCTGAGAGATGGTTATCTCTTTTTTAAAAAATTGAAAACCCTTCTCCATTTTCAGAACATCTAGAAACAGATATGTCTTGAGCCCTTGGAAGGGAGCAGTTATAAGTATGACTGGTGGACATTCCAGCTTTAGAAGTTCTTTTTTTCTACATTTTGAACCACTCCCAGCATCCCTTTTATCTCAATCTTTCTTTTAGTCTTAGTGAAGATCTCAGTGACAAGTCTGAAGCTCTCATTGTAACTTTCTCTTTGTTACATTTTAAAACTTTCCAGACTCTCTTCTGTCTGAGAAAGGTTTTTCATGCATTGTTAGCTATGGGACCTGTTCACCCACGCTCCTGCATCACTGTGTGCCCTTATGGAACAAACTGAATCTTTTAAAAGGTCTTTCCATTGTCCATCTTACTGTGAAAGCTAAGCTCGTAGCTTTTGGTTGGCCTCCAGTGAGTTTCCTGTTTGCCTTCTCTTTGATTTTCTCCTCTAATATTTAATAGAGGCAATTAGCACAGCGAAAAGTCCTTGCAGCCTTGAATTGGGGAATGTGAAGCTGGCCCATACTGCCCTCTGTCAGCTGCAGATTCCTTTCAGCATACTTGTAGAAGATGAATTTGTAGCGTCTTTTTTTCTTTTTTGCCTCTAGAGCCTCTTCTGAGGTTTTCCCATTTCTAAATTTAGTATTTAGTTATTGCTGCAGCTGGCATTTGAAGCTTCAGTGGGCTACCCTAAGCTGTCTTTTTCTTTTCATAGCCTTCTAGGGAGCAACTATCCTGCATTAAAGTGATTCTATTGTAAAGGCAAGACACAGATTTTTAAAACAGCTATCTAAAGTGATAATGTATTTGTTTTGTTTTGGCTTTTCGAAAGGCTACTGCAGTGTCCTACATAGAGTTGAATTAGCCAGTTAAACATGACCTGTTATCATGTGCCTTCAAGCAATTTTTGATTTACAGCAACCCTACAGGGTTTTCTTGGCAAGATCTCTTCAGAGAGTGTTTGCCTTTGCTTTCCTCTGAGGCTGAAATAGTATGACTTGCCCAAGGTTAGCCAATGGGTTTCCATGACCAAGTGGTTATTCAAACCCTGGTCTCCAGCGTCATAGTCCAGTGCCAAAACCACTAGATGGCCATACAGAATGGTAATCAATAGTTTGAAATGCTAGCAGTGGAACATTTCTCAGAATACTTCAGGTATTAGATTACCTTAATCAGATGGCTTGACAGGAGTTCTTCTTTCTTTGTGAAATTTTTTTTGAATGCCTAACCTTTAACGGTAGCTGGTTGATCATCCTTGTAGCCCATAGTGTTTTTCTAGAACACCAAGAATCAAAACTTCAATTTAAAAAAACAGATTTCCAGACCACATTGTTTGCAGGATTTGTTGATAAGAATACCAGGAAGCAGAGTCAGACTTCTTATGTTTTTCTGCTAGGACACTTTCTAATATTTCAAGATCTGTCAAGGCTGCCTCAGATTTTTTTAAATTGAAAATAGCTTCACATTACAACTCTATACAGTACGTGATACAGACAAAGCTGCCACAGTACATTTGCCAAGTGGCCAGTAACAACAGTGCTCATATTAATTATATACAACTGAAACATGCAAAGCAGGTACATTCCTACATTATATATTTATTATGAACCAACTTGCAAACCATTTGCCTAACTTTACCAGTGTGCATTTCTTTACTTCTCCCTTACATTGTTTCCTTGTGTATTCTTTCAAGAAAGGGACTAAATCGGGATTTTAAAATTTTCTTGAAATACTTTTGTTAAAAAATTTCCTACAACAAGAGGGCAGAAAAAAGTAAGATTTGCCATCTGCATATCAGGAATACCAGTCAAATACAGTCAGACTGGTGACAAAATGAAGAAGATATGTGTGATCAGTGCCAAATTAAACTACTAATATAAATGCAATATAAAACAAACAACCCAAGGCACAACTGATCAAATTTTTGAAAGAAAATTAGGTTCCCAAGAGCTGTGAACTTACAGAATCAGTTTATTGAAATGTGGTAAACTCCTTCTCTTTTTTCGAGTAGAAGAGCTTAAAACATCTAGTCCAGCATGCTGTTTCTTAGGACATCTGCATAGATGTCTTATGTTTCTCAGAATCACAGCATGAAGGTGATAGATGTCACACAGTGTTTGTCTTAAATATCCAGAGGAAGGAAAGGCAAACCCCCTCTGAACAAATCACCATGAGAAATGACTTAAAGGCACACGGCAACAAAGTCATTGGTTCCTCTGGAGGTGAAAGTGCTTAGTTAGGAGCTATTTCTCTTATTTTTTATCTAATCCTTTTTAAAAAAAACCTTCTACTTAGCTGTGGACTTAGTCATATGTGCTGACTATATGTGATGTGAATTTCATATCTTGATATGAAGTATGTGCTATTTGTCATTAACTTCCAATTTGTCAGTATGATTGTTAAAGTTATCTTAAAACAACATTTTAATTTTTTGTTCTTTGTCTTTGGAGTGAGATATTACTACAAGGGAATGAAGGAAAACAAAACAAAACACCTATAGCTATTAATTCTATATTAATTGACTGTGGAAATATTTGTTCATGGAGAATTTATAGGAATGATTCTTTTGTTGTGTGTGTGTTTCAAGGGCTTTGTTTATTTTTAAAACCAGTCGTTTGCAATTCTTTTCCATTCTTTTGTTGTTATTTGTCTGATTATTTATTTTTTCAAGTTCAGTTGGACTTGTTGGTATCTTTCTGTGTCATTTCATGTAAGTTGGAGTAATGACTCCTTCAGTGGTTCACTGTAGACATTTTTTAAGTACAGTAATGCAGCCTCTTAGATGAACCTCTTACTGTGATTTCATTTGATCATAGTGGAAATAGTTACCAGTCTATCTGTAAACCTTTGGCATACTGCCCCTCTCTAACAGAGTAATTCCCAAAATGTATATTGGAGACACAGTGATGTGCTGCAAGAAAATATGTTTCCAAAATAATTAAAGGTTTCTGTTTGCCCAGGATGCCTACTCACCTGTGGTATGTGACACACTGATCAGGTCTTGCTTTCTTCCTGTCAGCTTGGGGAGCTGTGTCTACCTTCAATTATCCCTTATGTAGCAATACACCAACATGTCTTTTGCTGAAAAGAGATGACATAATGTGTCCCTCCTGGTCAATACTTTGGGTTCACTTTCAGATTGAGGACACACACTGACTTGCATTATTTGCAGGAAAAAGGATTGGTTGTAGACCTTGGATAATTCTCTTAATGCTTGGCATTTGCTTGGCTTTTTGATCAATAAGCATTAATTGTCCATCTTATTTATTTTAAAAAGAATACTTTTTGCAGTTCAAAGTCTGCAATAATAATCTGAACAACTGTACTGGAAAATTGTAGTAACAGCTTATTTAAATGCAAATGAACAGAAAGATGGTGGTAGCGGGTGTTCATATACTCAGTGGCTGTATTTGGCCCTTGAAATCTCTCTATCCTTAGGAGGAGTTGAAATTTAATCATGACTTCAGTGAGCAATTTTAGTTGTGTTACTTAACACATTTAATAGCATTACTTAGTGCACTGGGTTCTCTTTCTTAGACTGTATCCAGAAAGGTTAAAAGAGAAAATATCTCTAACAAAAGGTGGGTTGATAGTTATAATACAAATCCATGGAAAGCACCAGTCATACACTAGATTTCAGCTTTTTGGACAAGAGTGGGGACACTAGAGATAGGATAGGTCTTTCATCCTGAAGAGATGCAACTGAAATACCAACATGAAGATAGTTAACAAACCACCATGAGCTAATACCACTATTTCCAGATAGTGTATACTTTCAGCTTGAAAGTTAAGTTCAGGCCACTGTGCTTGACACATTGCTTTGGACAGGAAAAGGCTTTATGGGTGGGTCACTTTTGAGAAAAGATGGCAGGTGGTGGGACCAAGCTTTCTCTAGAGCCACAAAACTGGAAGTTGAGGAGTTTCTGTGAGCATCCAGAACATTTACATTTGCAACTGCTTGGGAAAGGCTGGATGGTATGCTCATTTGGCTCAAGGACCTCCAGTTAGTATGATCAGCTGTGTACAATGCTGATCATGACATACTCTGTGTCTTCAGTGTACGTTGTGCTCTATCTAAGTTGAGCAGAAAGATAGATGCCTGTCTGAATGAATTTCAGTCTAACTGCAGCCTAATAGAGAGGACTAATAAAATAAAATATCTGATTCCTACATGCCAACATCTCATTCTCTTAAGTGTCAGCTCTGCATGATTTTATCAATTGCTTTTTTCAGTTTTGGAATGACATGGGTTATTACTTTGACCGAGGTTATTACTTTGACAGAGATACAGAGCTGTGAAACAGGATGCCTATGGTTCAGATTTCTCTTATGGTGTGAATTCACTAAGTGTCTCTGGCAGCAGCATTGTAAGGAGCGGTTCAGAACACAAAATAAATTGTCACTTTCTAGTGTGGCTTTAAAATTTAACTGCATCAAAGCAATTGATGCGTGGTATTCAAACATATATGGTACATCTGAAATAACTGTACATTATTCACTGAGAGTGTTACTCAAAGACACAAGCATGGCCTCTGGGTAGTCTGCCTGGGAGCACCCAGTGCTATTTGGCTCACAGGCCTGCTATGTTCAGAAAGGAATGCCGTTTATGTTAATCGGCATCTCTGTGAAGGTGGTTTGATACACAAGTGCTTAAAGGTGCTGAAATTTTTTTGAGTTGTTGCCCCAAAAGAAAGGACAGCAGTTACTTAAGTACCACTCATATGGAACAACTTGTTCTTGAGCTATCTGACGTTGAAGACTGTCAGGTCCCCAACATGTGCCATATTGAGTGCATTGACTCAAAACTTATACAGGATAGGTGAATTTACCCTAGGTAGACTGATCTCATACATGTGGGTTCAGTTATTCTAAAAACTCTTTGGCAGCTAACTGCTTACTGAGGATTTCTGTTGATTGAATGCCTTACTTTCTTTATTAGTGTGTTCATAAATTGTATTTTAATATTGAAACTTATTTTGGTCTAGTTGTTTTTAATTCAGTCCTGGTGCAAACTGCCTTGAAACTCACTTATGGGAGAAGGGCAGAATATAAATCAAGTAGGTAAATACATTTCAAATTAAACTAAAGCAAGACATGAGAATTGTCTTCACAGAGGTGAAGGACTGTTGGACTATTGTGTAGAAGACGGAGTCGGCCTGTTCTTTTTGTGCTGCAGGAGAGTGGAATTTTCAGGGAAACAGGCTTTGCCTCAGCACAAGGACAAGTGTCTTCATAGTCTGGGCAGTTTTCCAGGAGAACAGTCTGCTGGTGTGAGGGTGGGGGGCTCCCCTTCCCAGAAGGAGTTTAAAGGCGTTTAAGGCTCGACAAGAGTGCTGAAACTGCACCCTGACCTGTAGATCCTGCTGCACTGAGCAGAATGTGGGATGAGATAATCTAAAATACCCCCCCATCTGATTTATCTACTACCTGTTTAATTTCAGGTTTCAGATTAATAAATTAGCTTAGAATCCTGAACAACAACCTTTCTATAATGAAACTGCCTTCCTGTGCACAATTTTTAATATGTTAATTTTAAATGAGACACAGAACTGTAGAAACCAAACTCTATTTTTAAGGTACCATGCTACGGAGGATGCATGATGTTTGGGTGCCAGCATTTCATTTTTAGGTGACTAATAAGTGCCTGTGACTTGTTCTGTCCTGTGCTGTTTTTTGGCTAGCCTACAGCCTACAGAAGGCTTCTGCTTACACAAAAGATTTCAGGCATCCTTCCTGTTCTCAAAGAATGTTCCCTTAGCTTTCATGTACCCATAGACTTCAATCATTCTTGAAATGTCCAAATGTTCAGACACATTGCAAGCTGTTCCATTATAGTACCACCAATTTTATCATTATCTTTTAAAGGGAGCAGCCCTCCTTTTCATTGCCCACTTGGGCAAAATTTCCCTTCAACCAGAGTGATAAATGTTTTCATAATCACTGTTTTTATAAGTTCCTTAAGTTATGTCTCCACAAATCTTTTTCCAGTCAGCTAGTGTTTTTCATCTTTTCCTATGCAGTCCTGTCTATAATCATCATTCTTGCTGCCTACATTAATTTTTCACCCCACATTTTTGTGTGAACTATGAGGAATTTGTTTTCATATAACTGACATATAGCACTGTTCTCCTTTTTTCCTTCTTTTTCAGATATTAAAAATAATGCAGGACAAACTCCACTGCTAGTTATATATAGCAGTTCACAAAACTAGTTGGTAGCATTGGCTGAGAAGACATTGTTACTCAGCTTAGCATAAATCCACTCTTTAACAAAGAAAATTGGGACGTAAATTCAATATTGGAATGAAATTTTCAACAGCACTGTCAAGTGCTGCCTGGCAGAAAGAAACACCCCTCTGCAGAGAAAGTACCACAATGGCCAATACCTATTTTTGAAAATAAATGATAACTAAACAAGGGCCATATTTTCAACTGACCTTTACACAAGCTGAAACACAAACAAAAGGGATTACTCTCTTAAGGTAAACAGCAACAGAAGTTCTGCAGAGGCCTCCTGACAAGTTCTTTTGCTGCTCTCCTTCAGTCAGTTCTTCAGTTCTCTTCCAGTAAGTTCCTCAATGATTTCTCAAGGTAGGAAAGGCTAAAATTTATTTTACTACAAGAAAAAGAGTGCTACAGGGGCATGACATTTTTGAAGACATGGTGAATGAGTGTGCAGAGTGGGAATGTCTTTGTGTTCCAGCATTGTGTTGAGGTTAGATAGAAGGGTTTGGGGTTTGTTTATGCTGCTTCTAGTAAATTTACTGTACTCAGTATTTATTTTATGCGTATGTGCTAAATGTGTGGTTTGTGGTGTTTAAAGGTATACCTATGATACCATGTGTATTTGCACGGAATGCTTCTGTCCCTTGCCCAATCATTTTGAATAGATTCTGAGGGCTTGCTCATAGCATTAAATTGTTCAAATTGGTCTTGCTCTTTTTTCCTTAAAAAAATAATATGTAGAACAGCCCTGAGCCTTCTTGTGAATGATGGGCAGTTAAAAGAATACTAAAGTGTATGAATAAAGCAAAATAAACTAAATTTAGTGTAAATAGTTGATGAACAATGGTCATTTGGTGAAGAGAGAAAACAGTGTAATCCATGGTTAAATATGGCAACACAAGACATGAGTAAAATTACCATCAATGCCTCACATGTGTATTGGCAGGAAATATTCTTTAATAAGTGGTTGGTGCTATTACTTATCTTAACTGGGATGTGTGAAATGGTTGTACCTTTGCTTTTTTAAAGCTAGAAATGTTGGAGATTCTGATACCTTTTCTAACATTTGGAGTTAGGAAGTCAGTCTAGTAAGTATGTTTTTTTCCTTACATCTCCTAATTACTTGTTTGTTTAACTTTGTGGAACTACTGCTTCATTCCATAGATAGAACTGCAGTTGTCAGGGGCCCTCAAAATGTGTCCTTGAGAGTTGTGTCACTCCAAACCTGCTCATGCTGTGCATAAAGCTGCAATGAGGCTGGAAGGGGAAAAGGTCCCATTGTGCCAGCGGACACCAAATGGATGTAATTGGTTACGTTTTGTTGATTAAATGCAACTGGAGAAACTTGTCAAGGTGGTGACAGAACAGTAGGTAACATTATAAAGGAAGTGAAGTTTCTTTCCCTGGGGTAGACACATGTTTCTCTTGACTTGTTTATGAGTGCTCAACTGGATCAATCTTGACAATTCCAGGAAATATATTTTGGTGGAGGGTATATTCTTAAAATAGCTGTTTCTTAAAAGCTTTCATTTCTAAGGAGTCTTTATATAGAATTTTGCCATGAACTGGGCTGACTGTTCTTAATGATGTGCTCCATTTGTGCAAAACTAAGTACAGTGATTGCTGCAATTTAGGGCTGATCTAGAACTGTGATTCACAAAAGCCATGTGACAAATATAAATGGCCTAGTGAGAAAGCTTTATGAGAAAAAGCATACAGGGCTAGCCAGATATACTGACCCAGTTTTAATAGCAAATTAGAAAAGGGACAGAATTGCTTATCATTCGACTGAAAACTGGAGAAGGCTCTTATACCTTCCTAGTGATTGTGTAGAAGAGGAAGTTGTAGCAGATGTTACTTGTCATGCAACAAGGCAATAAGCAATGCCTACTGAATTCTCTCACCTAGCAATTCTACCTATCATATTCCCTGGTGACAGAGCCAAAAGTCTGTTGCCAGGGATGACTTACAGAGATGTAGATTTAGGTTAAGCATTAGAAACAGGGACTCTTGGATCTGCCCAATGGATATGGATAATATCTAGTCGCTGTGGTACATCCTTTCTTCCAAGCTCTTGGTAAGTTGGAGGAGGTAAAAAACATCAAAAATAGGCTGTTGGAAATAAGAGAAATCCCACCTCTTTCTTGAGTCCTTCTATCAGAGGACTAAAGATTTTATCTCACTTTCATGGCTGTATAGATAAGAAACAGAAAGAACAGCTTCTCCCACCCTTATTACAAATAAAAAAAAACCCTGTGGTTTGAAGGCTTATTTCAGGAAGGGTTTCTGATGATGAGCAGAGAGAGGGGTTTGCTAGTAAGCTACACCAGTATTTCTGGAGTTCTCATTGAAAACATTTGGAGGAAGTTTGTCAGTGAAATAACTTGTTTAAAGGTGGTATAGTCGATTTTTCTTTTAAAGAAAACATTAAAAAAAAAGCTGAGTGTTTTTCAGCAGCCTGTCAACCTTATTATCCTGATTCTAGAAATGTGGAGGCCATATAAGAGTCTGCCAGTCTGGTAAACTGTGAGATCTCCTTGAATGGTATTTCATATAGTACTTGTCCTCTCACTTTTTGTCTACATGTCTTCAGTTCTACCTAAGCAAGTTCTTAATGCTGATAACATTCACTTAGCAATCTCACTCCCTCAAATGCCATTTTGCTATCCATAGTCCAAGGTACCTACATTCATAGTCGTTGATGGCCATTAAGTCTATATTTCTGTTGTCACCTCCTGTGTCATAGAAAATTTTGCAAAGCATCAAGCTACATGAAGCAATGGGAAAAGCAAATTTTACCTTCAAGATCAATAAACAGGTATCTGGTTCTTCTGATATACAACATTTGTGTGAGTTTTGAATTGGGTCCACAAGTTTTGACTAGCCAGAATTAGTAAGGCAGCTATTACTTCTGGTTGCTGTAACACCCTGTCCATTCCAACCATGTTTGGCATATCTCCTACCGTAAACTAAATTGTAATGCCTATAAAAACAGCTTGCAGTCTGAGAGAACTCTCATCTCTTTCCAGGGAAGAAGTAGAGTGAGTCCCTGATTTTGCATGATGCTTTAGATGTTAAGTGTCTTTGAAGCATGGTATGAAGTTGAAAAATGGGAGGACAGACCTTGGAGAAGCAAGGATAATAGGAATGGCCATCATGAGGTGTATTTGTAAATATGTGATCTTGGACCTTTGTTGCAAGAAGGAGGAGAGATGCATATGTGCCTGGAAGGCAAGAAGACATAAAGTGTTGGGATATGTGATCACTGGGAGGGGGGTGTTGTAATGATCGGAATACTCCTAAATGTTTCCAGTGGCTAATTGCACTTTATCTTACATTTTTGTCCTCTATTACCTTGAATTATTAACGATTTAATAGGCAGTTCTGAGTACTTCTGAGACTATTCCTGAGAATAAAAATAATTTTGGGCATCTAATATTATATTAAAATATATTTGAAGTCTCAAAAACAGATTTTAAAAAAACTTTTCTTAGAACAATTTTCTAATTGATTCTTTTAGTAAATGAAGATTAGGTTTTTAAAATCAGCTTTAAAAATCAACTTTAAAACATTAATACCCTGGGGAAAATTGTAGTAAACCCTCCTATTTGTTAAGGATTACTTTAGGGATTTTTTTTTAAAGTTGAAACAACTTCTGTTGGAAGCTTTGAAGTTTTAACGTAAACTCCCAACTCTCCTCTATTTCACTTTTAATTCCAGAACAATGCCTAGTTGTCTGTGGTGAGTTGTTGAAAAAATATAGGAAAGTTTGTTTTAAAACTTATGACTGTATAGTCTGGGCATTCACTTGTTCAGTATCTGACACTTTTTTGATTAGTATGTCTCATACAAAATAACAGAGAATGGCTCTGAATCCTTTAGAAATAGTCTGGGCATAGATAAGTGATAGAATACATGTGCTTTACAAGTGAAGGTCCCAAGCTGTATCCTTAGCATTTCAGAGTAAAGAATCTTTAACTTCAGTTCATTTGATATTTAATTATTACTAGGCCAAAAGAGGTAATTTAAAATTAGTAACCTGAGCCAGCATCATGTACGGGGTTTGAGAGCTGGAGTACAACTCTGGAGACCGGGGTGAGATTTACTGCTTAGTCATGAAAACCCACTTAGTGGCTCTGGGTATGTCACACACTCAGCCCAGAAAACTCCATGATAGTTTTGCACTAGGGATGCCATAAGTCAGAAATGACTTAAAGGCACATAAAAACAACAACAACAACCTACAGAGACCTTAAGGTCCACCCAGTGGAATGCGTCTTTTGGTTTAGATTCCACTAATTGGGCCCTTTTATCTGGAGATAGCACAAGCAGGATTTTATTCTCTACAGTGCATTCACGTGGGAGTCCAATTCTGTGTTTTCTGTAGTTCACTGTTGCAATTCACTGCTATAAAAAATAGTGGGGGAAATCCAGTGCCATCCTAGAGGAAGGCAAACTCACACAGCCACTGTCCCCTGTGCAGTCTCTTATATCCCCCAAAAACCTTCTCCAGAGGATGAGAGGAGACCTGCTGAACACTGTGGGATTTGTGTTATGGGGCTGCCATATGAGGGGCAGATTGTCCAAAAGAAGAACATCGTGTAGAGATATCAGACTTCTCTGCTCCATGTTAGGGTATTCACTCTTCCAAGTAAGGCACAGCCCATGCTTGGCAGTTCTCCCAAACTTCAGGAGGGGTTTTGGGGAAAGTATACAGAAATGCAGGATGGAAGGCGGGGAGGCTGGAAAAGTCTGTTGCATGAGCTTGCTTTCCATTAATGTAGTGCTGGGTATGACCTTATATCCTGTGTTGTCACATGTAACATTTTTCCCTTCCTGAATTTAAAAGTGACATAAATCCACATGCCTTCATCCTTTTTTTTAAAATCTCTTGTATAATTCCATTCTTTCTCATTAATGCCTGTTGGACATGCAGCAGGAAAAAGCATTCATCAGAATAGAACAGTAGGAGCTATCAGGTTATTGCTTGCAGTTATCCCCAGCTGTCCAATTAAATATGTAAACAGCACAGCTTAATTTTTTTGAGAAAAAAATACTGATGTATGACACATATATATGACCATTTGGGGAATTGACATTTTTAAAAAGGGAGTAAAAGGACATGGAAGCGTTATCAGGCACTTTAGATGGAAAAATTGCTTCTGTTTTAAAGGTCACTAGGTTGGATCCCAGATTAATCATGTTCAAAATGGAACTGCTAAAATCAGTCTGACTTAAAGTAGTCATGACCGACTTAATTCCCATTTGTTTTCAGTGGATGAATCCGAAACATAATTAAATCTGGATCCAATGACAGAATTTAGATCATGGCCTTTTAAAAAATCCTTCTGTTTACTAACTACGGGCATATAGCATATGGAATAATATGCAAATAGAGCAAACTATTTAGATATAAACGGGAAAAAATCATTAAGAGGTAGTTTTGGAACATGGGTAAAATAAAAGTTTTACAACTACTATTCAGCATTTAGGAAACATTTCTATGAGTAGCCGTGTTGACCATACAGCAAAATCTAAAATCCACAGAACAGTAATACTATTATTGAATCAACCAAAAATTTACAAACTACATCATACAAGTTTTCGAAACTCCACTGGCTTCTACATCAGCATTTAGTTTCACATGAGTGTATGGAAACAGAGTTCCTGCATGCTATCTCCTCTATATGTCCATCTCTCCAAATCCTCATTTTACCCTTTCTTTTGTTTGATGTGCTTTTCAAGAAAATAAACACATTTCTAGATACCTTTCAATAAGCCTTAAAGGAAGGAGTTGTTTGATTTGTTTTTCCTGCTTGTACCTCAAGGAACCTAGGGCAGAATGCCTGATGACATCAACAGCTATCTTGCACAAAGCCTGAGATTTCCATCTTTCCTTTAGGGTAGTAGGAATAGAAATGATGTGATTTCCTTCCAGCTGCTGTTGAACTACAGCTCTCAGCATTCTTCACTAATTTCTATACAGGCTAGAAATGCTAGGGCTTGCAATCCAACAACATCTGGAAGGTTGCCTGATTCCCACTCCTGCTTCAAGTGCCCTTCATGAAGAGATCGTGGGGAAATTATCTGGCACATATTGGGCCGGATTTGGGCTCCATCTAGGCATAGAACCAACAGGAGAAACTCACTGATTCATCTCCCAGCAGTATAAGCATTCAAAACAAATTGCTTGGTGCATTGGACTGGACAGGCTTACTCCTGGTAAACAGTGCATTCAGCGCATAATTAAGATACATAGCTCTTTAAGAAAAACTTGATACCAATCCTTTTTTAAATCCTCTTAATTTGTCAAGACTAGTGTTCCTAACATTTTGGCCAGCCTCTTTGGCCACTGTGATAAAAGAAATCCACTTCTATGTCTAACTTTGCTGCGGGAAAGAGGACTGTGCCACATCAAGCCATCTTAGGGTAGAGGTGGGGTACAAAATACAGGTGATGGCGGTACTAATTATCATAGTAATAGTAATAATAATATCACCATCACCACCACCATCATCATCATTGGTCTGGAGAGAGTTCCTCTCCAAAGTTCACTGTGATATGAGATCCCCTTCCCAATACCAATCAGAATTTCTGATGTCATATCTGTCTTAATATGCAAAAGAAGTACTCGTGTTGTACTACAGAAATTTGGGAGATGGTTTGCTCAGAGTCAGTGATCACTACAAACTGAGGAAGCTTTCCCTATAGTAAAAGTGTCTGAGCACCAGGGCCAACATGAGTATCTGGCATTGTGCTTTGTGCTTTTAAATATTTTTATAATGTATTTTATTTTAAATTTTGAACATACACTATTATAACATATAACATATTACAAATTAGATTTTTTTTTTTTAGTTGTACCAGTCCCCTCTCCCCTTTGTTCTTTTTTAAATAAAAGAAATCAGGGGGAGCTCTGAGCAGTGTTAGGTGGCTAGGTATAACTAGGAAAACCTAGCAGCAGTCTGTTTTAAATCCATAGAGGAAGGAGCTCACCAAGCAACATTTTGCCCGGAATTTGTTCAAACTAAGAACTGACCCTGCTGGACAACCAGAGCATCTTCAAAGTGTCAAAGGAATTATTTCTTATTTATTCTGTTTGATTTGTTCAGTGAGATCTTTTTTTCACTCTAAAGTGCTGCACATGTTTTGGGAGTGGTTAGGTAGGCATGTACAATCATTCAAACCCTCCCACCAAAGGCGTAGTAGTAGTAGTAGTAGTAGTTGTAGTTGTTGTGTTCCTTCAAGTCATTTCTGACTTGTGGTGACCGTAAGGCAAACCTAACAGAGTTTTCTGGAGCTGGGAGTGTGTGATGCGCCCAAGGTCCCTCATTGGGTTTCCGTTGCTACATGGGGAATTGAACCTTGGTCTCCAAGGTCATAGTCCAGCTCTCAAACCACTACACACTGGCTCTAGAGGTGCAGTATACACATGTAAATGTAATTCTGACCAATTTGCACATTTTCCCATCTAGCATGCAGAGTATGACTCAATTCAATGCATCTTTATTTAGAAGAAAGTCCTGCTGCAACAGCTTTCAGACAAAGTGTAGCTCAGCTCTTTACATTCAAGTGACCTGACATAGCTTTAAATTTTGCTCTTATTCTTCCTTCTATGGAGAGTGTTAAAGAATAATTTGCCCATTTCCAAGTAATTAACAGAGACATTTTGGAAATTGTTGTATCAGGAAAGACCTGTCCGGGGGCCATTATTAGATTAGATGTATCTTATCAGCTTCACAGAATCGTCAGAGATCAGTTTTCTCTTGTTTTTTAAAAAGGTATTTAATGATGAACCTTTCCCACATGTATAGAATTTGCGCACATGCTGGGAAAATCTCTGAATCACCTCTTGGTGTTTTTTGATTCCAAAATAGCGCTTCTGTCTAGGTGCTCCAAAGCTGACATTTTTGAAATGACATATCTGCAAACCTGTTCCACAGAAATGAAAACTATGGAAAGCCACAAGAATACCTTGACAACTTTTCACAGGGCCCTGTCTCAGAAGCCTGTACCAAAAGAAATGGTGTAAATTTGTATGAAGACTTTGAATTCAAGAAAAAAAGCATTGTCAATTAAATATTGCTATGGACAGTGCTTGTGCATGATTGTGGCATTCAAATATTGGGTAAACCTCTACATCAAAAAAGGAGGATGGAAGGAGGAGGGAGAGAAATAGAGGAAAGTGGTACAAGATGGAAAGAAAGGAAAGACAGAAAGAGCCAAGAATGTGAGATCTTTTATGTATGAAAAAGTATTTTTTGAAAAAAGAAAGAAAAGAAAGTTCAAATAACGCACAAAAACTATGAATAGACTTACACTCTTAACCCAAAGACTGCTGTTACCTTGGGAAGAAAACAAGATTTTAGCTTCCTCAGGGTGACTGATGGATATTTATTATGGTATAGGCTTTTGCGGGCATGTCTTTGTTAACTGAGAAACCAATTCTGTTTACAATTGAACAGTCTGTATTTACCAGGCATTTGTTAATACTTTGGTTAGGGTAGGGGCTACAGTAGCATGGTGCAATAGCATATTATCTTGCGTTTTGGGAGTTTTCTCACAATAGAATCCTAGTTAAGACAAGACTTTTCCCCCTTCCCTTTCCAGTTTTCTGTCTTGCTTCCAGAAATCTTTATACTACTGATGACCTTATTTGGGGTACATTTCCCAGGCTATGACAACATTTTCTTTAAAAAGTTGACTCAGGATTTCTGTGGTGCTTTTTTGCCTTTGGTTAGTCATGTGGCCTGTCTGTGGGAATCACCAATGTGTGCATACCAAAGATGTGATGCACAGTTTGAAACCCTCACAGGCACATTGGCAGACTCCAGTTCCAAGGCAGCACAATGTATTTTCAGGTCAGCTAGGATTCCTATGGGAATTTGGTCATTTGGTCAGGAGTGTGAAAATTGCCACCCTCTCTAAAGGAGAGGCTGGAAACTGCAAACTAGTTGGAGTCAACAGTACATACATCAACCCTGAAGCTTGCTGAAAGCCAGTTTTTATTCTCCTAAATTGTATTTTTAAACTAGTAGCAAGGTTTTGCACGTCATCTGGACAAGATTACTGGCTTGTAGTATGCATGTGTATGTCTGTGTTTGAGCTTCCTTTCTTAGTGCTTTCTTAATGTTAAGAAAATGCTTAGCTTCTAGCTAATGAAGAACTTCTAGTATAAGTCTGCTTATTTGTCATGTAACAATACAAAAGAAGTATACTGTAGTTCAGTCATGGGTTGTCATATTTTTCCAGTTGAAAGAGGAGCATCCTGATTATGGGTTGGTTTTCCACTTTTCTCTGATAAGCAGAAAATAGAAGTTGTTTTGAAAGTGACCTTTAGGGGGAGCAACTCTCTCCAAATGCTCAGTTTTTGTTCCTGCCTTGGTCCAATAAGCAATTAGCTCTTTCATCTTTCCTCTCCTCCTTTATTTCTGCATCTTCCCTCCACAGCTTCAGAAGCAAGCGCATGGGTGAAGGGACTGCAGCAGCTGGCTTAGAGCACGGAGAAAAAAATTAGTTGCTAAGCAGGAGGGCAGAGAGGCTTTGGAAGTGGCAGGCAAGGGAGAATCCCTCTGTTTTGCCACAACACCCAGCCAGAATTGGGCCAGAGTCAGAAGCAGAGGTGCAGGCCATGTATCTGATGGAGACAGATATGAGTACAGCAGAACCTATTGCAACCAGAGTTACTCCCACTGGATTTCCTGGCTTAACTAAGGGACCTAGTAAGTGAGGAAGCCATACCTCCCCTTCGGTGCATGCAGCTTCATGAAAAGGGGCTGCCAGGGCGTCTCCCATCAGGATCTCCAAAACACTGCCCACCATCAAGGGATGGGATGGGCAATGGTTGGGATGGCAGTTCACTCCTCTCCCCATGCTCAAGAATCGGTGCCATGTCCCCAGAAGCATTAGAAGTAGGTCATACCTGCCATTTTTATAGTGGGAAGAGTGAGCCCCAGAAGAGATCCCCCACTGTCCTTGACAGTTTCAAAGTTGCAGTTTGGGGCACAGAAGGCCTGCCTGCCAGAGGTGGAATGGCTGACAACTACATCACTAGTGTGGACTCTTCTGAACCTGAGGACCAGATGGTGCTTATCCAACAGCCCCTGCCCCCAAGAAGGTACCTCCTCAGCCATCTCTGAGGCCTATGAGGAAAGTCAGTCAGTCAATGAGGGTTACAGGAAAGAGGAGGATCAACATAGTAACTATTCTGGCACCAAAGAAGGAGAGTTTTCCTCAGATGAAGACCAGCACATCCTAGATGTCCCTCCCTCTGTTAGACTCATCCAGCAAGGAGATTTCAATGTCCTGTTTAAAAAAGGCAATTAAGAGACAGGTTCCCAGCATGCCTACTCAGACCCCAGAGTGCCAGGACTCTGATTTGCCTCAGGGCAGTGGGGAGCACTTCCCCAATGTTAACACTATCTCTTCGCACATGTCCTTCCCTGCAGACTTTATGTCTGTGGTTCACAAAGAATGGAACAAGCCTGCTGCCAACAAATCCAACCTGGTTATGTCAAGAAGTTCTACACACTACCTGACAATGTGATGTTCAAACTCCAGGTCCCACTATTTGATGAGCCTGTGACAGACCTTGTCTCATCTTCTGTATATATGTGAAAGATGGAGAGGATTTTCTTAGAGACACAGAAGACAGAAAGGCAGAAGCAGCCCTCAAGAAAGTCCATGAAGGAGCCTCCTTAGCCTTAAGGGCTGCATCTTTTGTCTCTTTTATGTCCAGAGCTTTGCTTCTGGGGGCCAAGAAACTCACCAAGTTCATTGTGCCTGAGCAAATCAAAGTCATCAAAGTATTATCAGAGCTCCTGAAATTGTCAACCTTCACTGCAGATGCTGGACTGAGAGCCATTCGGTTCTGCTTGAAAGTGCAAGCTGTGGCTGTGACAGTCAGATGCCAGGTGTGGCTAAAGAATTGGAATGTGAATTCCACAACCTCAGCTTTGTTCCATTTTTGGGTACTAAACTATTCAAAGAGTTGCTAGACTCACAGATACCAAAGACAAAAAGAAGGTGCTCATCCATCATGCTACACAAGGCCAACTCTCTTTTCATTCCTCAAGACTGCTCGCCTCATTTTTTATCCTCTTCTAGGCAGAGGAACTTCAGAGGTTTCAGGCAGCAATGGAGAGAACAGACACTGTAGCCCAAATAGCCACACTGCAGGAAGACCTCAGCAGGACCCACCAAGAAAGGACCATGCAGTAATCAACAGGCCTCCAGTAGGGGGCAGTCTTCAGGGTTTTGTGCATGTGTGGAAAGAAACAACCTCAGACTAGTGGGTGTTCAACATGCTCAAGAAGAGGTACGTTAGAATTAACAGAACTCCCTCCAGATAGTTTCCTTCCTTCTCTGAGAAACCACTCAGGCACAGCCTCTTGCTGGAGGCAATCAACCAATCAATACCTCACCTTTGCATGACAGTTCTGTATGTGCTGGGGGGTTCAATACCTCACCTTTGCATGACAGTTCTGTATGTGCTCTGTATGTTATGGAACATGCAGAGATTTTATAGGGAAATAATCAAATGAGGGATCATTCAGACATTTGATTTCTTGCATTTCTGAAAAGATCTAGAGCACAAAGACTCTGTCATGAACTCTGCTTGGGGGAAGCTGTTTCATGTCCCATTCCAAAGTTTGGCTTACATTCCTGGACACAAAAGACCTTTGTTCTAATTCTCTTCACTTCAACTGGTTCAGAGAGTCAAACTTTTAACTGGGGCAGGTTATAGAGACCATACAACAGTGTTGTTGAAAGAGCTCCACTGCCTGCCAGCTTATTTCTGGGCACAATTCGAAGTGCTGGTTGTGTAACCTATAAAGCCATATAGCATTCAGGTCCAGGATACTTGACAGACCATGTCTCCTTATATAAACTGGCCTGGGCTCTGAGATCATCAGGAGAGGCCCTTGTCTCAGTCCAACCACTGTTGTAAGCATGGTTGGTGGGGACATGAGAGAGGACCTTCTCACTAGCTGCCTCGGGGAAGCCAGAATGGCCCCAGCAGTAAGCAAAGACCATTTTGTTCAGGCAAGCATTTTAATTCAGAAAGTTTTTAAAGAACGGGGTAGAGGGTGCTGTACTGTTTTAATTTTAATTGCTTCTTTTAATTTCTTTTTAGCTGTTTTAATTCTTTTATAGTTTAATTCTATTTTAATATATACTAGTTAATGTTTTTAAATTGTTTTTTAATACATAAACTGTTTTGAGGTACAATGTTGAGCAAAAAGTGGAATACTTATAAAAGTGATGATGATGATGATAGTGGTGGTGATGACGATGGTGACAATGATGATGATAATGATTATTTATGCCATTTCTCATTCTTGGTGTTTCTTTTTTGTCATGTCTCATAAGTAAAGTTCAAGCAACAAATTGCCCCTGAATATGGTAGGCATCGTCTATAGATGTACAACTGGTTTCTTTAATAAGGACCTGACTTCTATGAGTGATTACTTGAACTTTGGAAGGAAACCCACTTACTCAAGAACAAAACTATATTATTCTTACTGTTTGGTAATGAAGAACCTTGATTTATACAGAAGTCTGGGTGACAGTAGTCTTTTCCCTGTTTTTCAAGATGAAGGAATGGCTTTCACTAGGAAACTGTCATACAGAAAATCCTGTATAAACAGATGAACATGGCATTGAAATGTGAACAAGTCTACAACATTATGGGACAGCAGTCTAGGTACTGTAGACATAGATTGTACACATGTTGAGTGATACAATCTGTGTGAATATGTTCAAAGCTTATATATACATTAAACATTAAACCCCCGTCCCCTTGGCTTTTACTCTAAACAAGGCCTGTCTTTTGCCTTGAGAAGATTTCTTGAGGCTAAAAAGAAAGTAGGAGACGAATGCATTTTTTAGGGGGAGTTTAATGTGGAAATACTTGGAACATTTGGTTTTGTAACTGGCTTATTCATCATTAGTTCTTTGAGAATGCTTCATAGTGGTCTACAGTGTTCAGACATGGGGGTGGTATAACCAGAATATGTATCCATAACAAGAGCATCAGCAAACTATGCTTGTTCAGTTTTCAGTTTCAGATTTTTGGTATTTTAGACAAAGCATCGTGATCATTATACTCACAGAGGAGTTTTCCATTGTCAATATTGGACTGCTTTTTTTTGTAGCAGGGGGCAAGATTTTAGAAGTTGTAGAGAGAAGGCAGAGAGCTGGTAGCTATTGGATGAATTAGGTTCTGTCAATACAGGCAGCTCTCCCCATTTGCGGGTTTCACTTTAATGAATTTGATTATTTTTGAGTTTTTCTAACCCTGCACCGCCCCACCCCCCATTTCAGGTGCTTTTTTTCCTGGGGAACCTTCTCTCTCAGTGACTCTGATCAGACTGCACAGCCCTTTAAAAACCGACTCTGGTCCTCTTCCTCCTCCACCAGCTGCTGTTTGGCCAGCGAAGGACAGCTTGCAGCCTGATTTCTCAACATGAGAAACCCTCTCCCTGTGCCCCCCATACACTCAGAGAAGGAGATGGGCAAGAGAGAGGAAGTATAGGGACACCATGCCAACCCATCCCCTTTCCCTTTCCTTGCCCTGACCTAGTTTGAATCCTGGATAACTGCTTTCCCCACCATGCCTTGGGCCCCTTCCCGCAGACACACACACATATTTTGATATTTGCGATTTTTCCATTTCAAGGGGATCCTGTGCCCCTAATCCTAGCACATGTAGAGGGCCAGCTGTAACTAATGGAGAGGCTAAAGTTCATTGATGCTATCTCAGTGGAAGTCCCCCCCACACACAAAAAAAAAGTATTCTCAAGTGGCCCACTATATTTAAGTTAATTAGATATTCTGAAATCCAGCATGCTTAGTGGAATCCTTTGACAAGGAAGGAGAATGGTACCAGGAAACAGGGAAGTTCAACAAAGGGGAACTAATTTTGAGATGTTGCTATCTGACAGATAAATGATTTAGGAAGGGAGAAAAATCATGCAGGCATCCATTACAGGTTTAACCCGTTCCAAACTTAGTGTGAGATTTCTACTCGTTATGCATGATTATTTGTTTGCCTTTGCATTTGTATCCTAGTCCACCCTCCACAGGATACTGTAATTACAAATTCCCTTAAATATTCCATCAACATAATTATTCCATTTTTTTCCCAATTGACACACTCCTCCTTGCTGGATGTTCTTTAAACCATGAATTCATTTAAATGGAAGACATTGATGTCTTCATTCCCCAAATTCGTATTTGGTATGATCTGTTCAGAACAGATTTGCTCATTCAATGGGAAAGGCAGGAGAGAGCATCTGTAGCTCTCTATAAGTTTTTGGATTGCAGCTCTCATAATTCTTTTCCACAGAGTATACTGGTTTAGGTTTGCTGGGATTTCAGATGCTGCAGCATCTGAAAGGCCACAGTTATCCATCCCTAACATAAAATGTGTCTGTCTTCAGGGAATGATAACACATTGTACAATTCTTTGAGGTTATGTATACCCCCATACTTTTAGTTTGTTATTGTTGTTGTGTACCTTCAAGTCATGTCCAACTTATAGCAACCCAAAGGTGAATCTATCATGGGGTTTTCTGGAGCTGAGAGTGTGTGACACACCCAAGGTCACCTAGTGGGTTTGTGTGCCCAAGCACCAAAAAGCAAATTTTGGATGTCAACTTTTTGTAAGCACGCGCGCACACACACACACACACACACACACACACACACATTAAAATTTCCATCCATTTAATAATACATTGTCTTTTCTACAATTTATACAACCATGTGTTTGTAGTCACCCTCCCCAATTTTAACCCTTATTCCTTATTTTGCATTTTCCCCATGTTATATGCTATTTCCAAAATCTTCTTTATCTATACCTGTTTTAAATGACATACCCTTTTCTTCCCAATCATAATACTTATGGTTTACATAGAATATATGAATTAATACCTATCTTTTCAAGCCACTTCCCTACCCTTTATATTTCCACTTTTTCCTTTTTTAATTCTTTACCCATTCTTATTTTTAACCCATTCCACAACTGGTCTCCATTTTCTCTCAGAGTGTTGAATCCAGTTCCCTTTTATCAAATCTGATAGTTTTTCCATTTCCACCGTGTCCATAATTTTGACTTTCTATTCATCTATTGATAGTTCTTTTTTATCTTTCCAGGGTCGTGCAGAGCATAGTCTGTCTGCTGTTATCAAGTATAAAATTATCTTCTTATTTTTCTTTATTTCTTTTTATTCCTGAATATATTAAGTAAGTATGTTTCTGGAGTCATTTCAAATTTTAGGTGTAATATCTTTGAAAGTATATCATGCATTTTTTTTCCAATAATTTTTGGCTATTTGGCAAGCCCACCACATGTCAGAATGAATACCAGTAGTGTTTCAACATTTCCAGCAGATCCCATTCCCTTTTTGAGTTATATTTGCAAGTTTCTGTGGAGTCATATACCAATGGTGCAGCATTTTGTAGAAATTTTCTTCAAATTCAGACTCAGAATCAATTTAATACCTTATGTTCCTTGCTCTGATCCATTCTTTGAGTTCTGTTTTGTCCTCTATGTTTGGGCCCGCTTTATTGTTGTTTCTTTTATCAATTCATGCTCCATCTCTTTCTACAAGCAATTTGTAAATTTTAGATACTAGTTTCGTTTGGTTTTTAGTCAAGATTCCATTGATTTATTTTCTTCTCTCTTAATTCCAATAGGTTTATTGTCCATCTTAAATCTCTCTCTAATTTGCTATGTGGGAACCAATGCAGTTCTTCTCCTTGTTCTTTTCTGCTCTTCCATAGTTTTCAAAGATGGGTTATTGTCTTTCAATTAAACTAAATCTTTATAATTTAGTAGCTTTCTGGATTTTATTTCACTTATTTAAAAGGCTTCCTGTGGAGAGGTCCAGATAGGTAACTTCCTGTAGAATTTGTTTCTAATATTCTGCCAAACTTTTGTAAGTGATTTTCTAATGTAATAGTTGTTGAAATCTCTATTTATGCTAATTTTATTGTCACGAATATATCCATAGCAACTAAGTCTGTTGTTGAAACCCTCATATTCTAGCAATTATTGTATCAGAAACCATGTTACACAAAACCATGTTTCATATTTCTTGTTTAGCTATACAATAACATGTACGACAAGAAAAGTTCATTTAAGCCAAATCCTCCAGATCCACCAGCTGTTGCACTTGGCCCCTCAGAAGACTCCATAGACTGGTACTTCCGTGGCCAAGGCTTGGCTGCTGCCTCTTCAGATGGCCCTTTAATCTAACTTGATGAAGCCAGTGTCCTTGGCATACTGGCGTAAGCACTGCCGACACATGTTCAGCCCATACTTGCAGATCAGGCTGTGCTGGTTTGACCATATGTGACAAGACCATGAGCCCTGCCTGAACTTCCTGGGGTGGCTCCAGTAGTGCTGCTGGTGGCCCATGGCAAGCGAGCAAGGGGTGAGCAGGTGACACGCTCTGGCTCATCAGGGAAGAGAAAACTCCAGTTCTAGCAATGTGGTATTCTCTAGGGTGATCCATTGTTTGATCACTCCAAACAACTTGCCTGATAATAAAATTTTAGACAAGTCAGTCCAAATCATCCTCTTTCTTTAGTATCTTGTAATATCTTCATTTTTATCTTCAGATTTCTTCCTGCCCAAATGAACATTGATATTTCTCTATTCTACAGTGAGAAAGGCTTTTCGTTTACTATTATTGGAAGGTTCTGAAATAGAAATATAAACTTTGACAGCATGGCCATTTTGATCATGTTTACTCTTACCATTAATGACAAATTAAATTAATTCATTTTTTGCAAATCATTTTTGACCTAGTTCCACATTTTTTGATAATTATTGTCAAAAAATTCCAAGTCTTTTTAGTTTTAACCAAATATTTGATTTTTTTTCCTATGTGGAAACCAGATGCTTCTTTCAGTTCTTCTTCTTTTTATGACATATTAATTGTTAATAGTGTTGTTTTATCTTTATTTTAAAGTCCGCAGCATGACCACATCCCTTTAACAATTCCACTAGTTTTGATACAGAGTCTTTTGGTTCTTCTAAAAATATGACCAAGTCATTGGCAAAAACTTTCAGTTTTAATTAATTCTTTTTTTTTATTTTCACTTGTCTTACTTGGTCATCTTCTCTCATCTTTTTATTCAAAATCTCTAATGTCATAATAAAGAGGAGAGGGAACAAAGGGCAGCCTTGTTTTTTCCTTCATTCATTATAATACTTACTTTTTGATCTTGGTAAATAACATTTATCCAGTCTTTACGTTTCTCTGCAAAATCAAATTCCTCAATAATCCCCTTTATGAAAGCCCAGAAGATATTATCAAAGGCTTTCTCCACATTGAAAAAAACCATTGCAAATTTGTTCCCACATTTTTTCTCATAGTATCCTATACAATTTAGCACCATTCTCACATTTTGCTAAATAGTGGATATTAACTCTTAGCTTGATTCTTCAAAGAATATACTTGTGCAATAGCAAGAATGATCTGCCAACATGGTCTGGGCTTTTTTCTGTCTCTCTACTTGGAAGTCCACAGTAGAAAAGTATTTGGACCAACCTAATACCGCTGTGGCTGACTGATAAGTCCTGTTTCTGATTATTTGGAAATTGCTGTTCTGGAATTTGTCATATCCAAAAATTGAATCCAGACAAAGTTTTTGGCTTGGAAGCAGATATCTCTGAAAGCAATAGAATTGGATAGACCTTGGATGTTTCCTTTTAATATGTTTATAGCTTGCTTCATCCTGAAAGTTCAGAAGTGGAACAGAAATGAGACTGAAACTGAACAATAGAAGAAAGTAAACCTAGAGGCCCAAGAAAAGTAATAGCTACCTAGCTGGATTTGAGGCAGAAGAGTGAAGGCTTGAAAATGAAAAGTGCAGAAACACTGGTAATGTTGTTGAGGCAAAGGGCCAATAAATTCCAGAATGATGGAAGAAGGAAGTATCTGCATGTTTATGGCCTAAAAAAATTATATGTGTTTTTGTTTGGATTCAAATAGGATTACAAAGAAAACACACCAAAAGAAGAAGAAAAGAAAAAGGTTTGCCTTTGCCTTCTTTGGAAGCTAAGAGAGTTTTGGTCCAACACTGGCTCCTAAATAGTAAATAGTAGTACTGTAAATTACTATTTACTATTAATAGTAATTGTGTAATGAACCAGCATGGTGTGGTGGTTTGAGCATTGAACTAGGACTCTGGAGAGCACAGTTTTGAATCCCCATTCGGGGATTTTTTACGTGTAAATTTTTGCATACAACAGTTGAGGGATTTCTTCTGAAATTCAATGTTCTCTGCCTAAGAAAGGGGCAGTTAGCCTCACACAAGACAGAGTTAACCGCTTTCTTACCTCTAATGGATTTGAAATTTTACTGACCCTCTTTTACTGCTTTTTGTCCCCAGTCTCCACATGCTCAAGAGGAGAGTGGCCTCTGCCTGCATTGATATCCTTCTAGACAATTTTAACTGACAACAGAATAACTGAGACAAAATATAGGCCCGTGACTCTAACATCATCACTGTATGGTTTTTAACATCTTTACCTGATGAAGAAGCCAGTAAAGCCCTGAATATTTTTCAAGTGGAGAATCTTGGGCTTTAGTTTATACTTCTGTGTTGCATCACATGGTTTTACCAACAGAAATTAATACATATGCAGAAAGAACTGCCAGATTTAGCTCTTCTCTTTCTAATGCTTGGTTTACCATGTCTGAAAATTGTCACTCAGAATGCTCTTATTTAAGGCTGTACCTTCAGAATTTGTGGGATTAAAATCTCCTACAGTTTAATTATGGTGATATGATATAACAAGATCAACAGGAGCCTCTCCTGCTTAAGCATGGCTAATATCCCAGTGGATTTGTACCCTTTTTGCTTCACTTTTTTTCCCTACTAACACAATAATTTGGAATACTTTGCAATAAAATGCCTGGCCTACCAATGATGCATATGTCCCAGGCATAGCCAGAGGCTGATATATCCTACCATTCTCTCAACATCGTGATTGTGAACTCAGCAGCCATTCCAGTTTGAATGGCTGATCACCATGCCAGGAATACAATGATGTCTTCTTGGCAACTCTTTAAATAATGATGTGCCATCACCCCACTGTGTTGCCATGTGAAGTCATCAGTATTTTTTTTCCTGTCTTCTCTCTACTTCCAGCAGTGAAATATTTTGGTGCTTTCTGACTTAGTGGCATGTAGTTTTGAGTATGGGTCCAGAATGTGTGTCTAAATTAAATAATTCTGATCCAGCTCTGAGTTTTGCTCGTGTTCTTTCTGGTAGCTGGAGTATTTTTCTTATACACCCTTTTTGCATTGCTATTATTCCTTCTTCAGGAGAAAACTATTTTATGGATACTGAGACCAGATTCATGTGCTATATTTTGTACTATGGTACAGATGTAGTGTACAAAACGCAATGCAAAGACTGTGTTTGTGTGCAAGTATAATATCCCTGCCTTGTTTTTTTGCCATCCGTGTTCTTTCTCTCTTATGCACTCATATGTCTCATTTTAAAAAAATTATGATTATATGTTCCTCATTCTGTATTCACAGTAATTATCAGTGATAAAAGGATATGTATCTATTTCTCTGCCTTTTCAATGCGTATTTGCTAGAGCAGTTTTTAAACTGAATCTTCAAGGTAACGGCAGAAAAACTGGGAAGCTTCAGAGTCAGATAAAATCAACTCCATGGAAAGAGGGGAACAATGTAAACAGTGGAATGTGTGTTGGGACTGATGCTTTTAAAATTATTTATGATTGAATTGGAATTGGGCTGACAAGTTATATGACCAAATTTGTTAAAGGCATCAAATTGTAGAAACCAAGTGACAGAGACAAACTTCAAAAGGATTTCTTCAGAGTGGTAGAATGAGCTTCAAAAGGGCAAATGTGCTCCAGTGTAGGCAAGTACGAAGCAATGTCCATTGAGGCAAGTAAACCCCGAACTCTCTTTGGGAGTTTAAGCTGGCAGAGCCTGACTAGCAAAAGGATTTGGGGCCTGTAGTGACTGGCTCAGTACAAACACTGGCTGCAGTTACTGCTGTGAAAAGGGCAAAATCCATCTTTAGGAGCATTCAGGAGGAAATGGAAAATAAAACTGCCAGTATTATAATACATAGAAATCCATGGTGTGACTCCACTAACCTATTTAGAAGACTGTTTACTGGTGTGGCAGCTTCCCTTCCTATGTGCTGGGGTGTGTGTGTTAACCTCAGCTGGTACCATCTGCTGACCAGTAAATGTGGGAATACAGAGGACACATGCGAACTGCAGGTTATTCACTTCTGCTCTCTGTAATTCTGGTCACCACAAATATTGTATTGTAACCATAATGTATTGTAGAACTAGGAAAGATAATCTGTCTTTTAGGGAGACCTTGCAGTGTTTGAGAGTTTTAGCTTGGGGGGGAGAATGAAGAAAAAGAGATTAGATAGAAGTATATGTTTTGTCTCAGCTGAACACTCTGTTATATGTTCTGTTGCCTTAGGTTTGTACTTACAGATATGTTTCTTGTATAGATCTGTTAGTAGCTAACTGATCAGAATGGATTTACATGTGTCTGAATGGTTGTCCTTGGCACATCTCTCTCTGAACTGTTTCTCCACATTTTGCAGTCTACAGGGCCTAATCTTCTCATCTCCTTTTAATCCTATCCTGCCATTCTTTGATATCAGTTTACCTTTAACTCCCTCTTCTTATCCTTCTCAACTAGACGTTCTGTGTAGTAGCTGTGTCTACTTTGTAGAACTAAGTTAGATTTCATGTACCTTAGAATCTAGCTGTCTAGCTAGTTACAGAACAGGCAATATGTATTGAGGCCAGAATAATGTATGCCATATCCCTACTTGGAGGTGTCTTCTAGTGAGGAAGAATCCAAGCCCTTGAGGTCAGGAGAGGATAAGGACTCAGTGAGCCCTGTAGCTCCAGTACCCTCTGGTGTAGGAGGCCACACTAACTGAAAGCCTGTTTTTTTCTCTGGACAAGGATGCTAGATACCCTTACAAACAGAGACAGATGGAATGAATGAATTGGCATGAGACCACCAGGATTGCTGCTTGGCTCCTTGGAAAATCTCTTAGTGTATAGAGGCATCCATGGGAGCAAGGAAAGTGCTTTGGAGCAGGACTACCTTCACAGAAAAAAACAATAGTTTATACTGAGTCTTGGGTGAGGTCTCAGCACCAGTGTATAACCTTCAGTTCTGGCCAAACACAAAGCTGAGAACAACCATTTTACCCCATTTGGGTTTTCATTAGCCAACTTTGAACTTCTAATTCCAGTTAACTGCTCAGTCATGCATGAAATTAGACAATGGATTATTTGCTGTGGGATCATTCTTGCCTTGTAACTGCTATACTCTGCTGGCTTGCTAATTCTACACTTGACCTTGACTGTGAACCTCCCTTCTTTGAACCAGGTTGCTGCCTGTCAGGGAATGACTTTGACATTCTGTATCCCTGACTGTGACTCTGGCTTCCCCCTTTCTGGGCAGGGACTGAGTTGTCTGCCTAGCCCCTTTAAATTGTGACAGTACAAAATATGCCATGGAGTTTCATCTGCCTGAAACAGAGTAGTATATAAAATGCTTTGTATGGAAAAAAAGTGGACTTGTGGAAGGGTTTTTTTTTATTCCTCACTCATAGCACTCGGACTTGGCTATCAGCATTTGTTCACATATCACATGGTCAAACCATGGAAATCTCAATTGTAACAAGTAGTGATGGCTGCCAACTTGGAAAATGTTAAAGGCGATTGGACAAATTAATATTCTCTCCAGTATCAGAGGCAACATGAGAAACACAAGACAACAGGGTTCAGTTTTTGTGTTTATTTTTATTTAATTTACATCCTACCTTTCTCCCAATATGAGACCTATGACCTGGTTGTGGGCTTCTCATAGACATCTTGGAGGACAGAATTCAGATTGGATGGACATTTGGTTTCATTCAGCCTGGCTGTTATGTTCTTACATACAAGTCTTCAAATTTCCTCGTACACAAACATCATTAACCTCCTCCAAATCTGCATCCTCCCTTCTAAGCTCACCATCTGGCTTGGTGTTTTCTGCCCACGTGCTGGCTTTCTAGACATGTGCCTGCCTATGTGCTGTTCAACATTATCAGTTGCCTTGTTTCTCCTACTATAAGTTTTCTGGGTGTTGTCTTGTATCTTCTAGCTCTAGCTTCCAATTTACCTTTTCTTTTTTTTAGTGGGCACTTTTAGAAGCTTCTCAGGTAGAAACTCTGGAAGGACATAGAAATAGTCTTTCATAATTTGTAGAGAGCAAATTTGTGTTACAGCGAACCTCTTGCCTCCAAGCATCTCCTAAAATCCATGTTTTTATTGAAGTCAAAAGTGTGCTTAGATTTGAGATTTGAGATCCAATAATGCTAAGCAAAAATAGAAGGTACAGGTACCTGTGATGTAGAAGGAAAAGTCAGTTTTGTTAAGTAACAAAAGCCAAAATGACTTATTTGGCATGCCATATGCTTCATATCACTATGCCCAAGTGGCAGAAGTACAATGAAAAATCCAGTGACAAAATCCAAGTACCTGAAAGATTTCTCAAACTTATACAGACAAAATGTGTTTCTGTGTTTAAACTCTAATAGATGCATTTCTCTGTAACAATATAAAAAATTTGCTTCACTATTTGGGGCCACATCGTCTGCAATAGCTGTCTTAAAATTTTGTTGAATAAAATACATTTTCACAAATAACATAGTTTATTTCAACAGGACCATCCTTGATCAAGTTTTTACTTATAACCATCACAAGCATGTTTGGACAACTTGTAAATATGCATAGACTATGCTTCTGTATTTGAAGTTACGGTTTAAAAAAAATTCAGAAGGAACAAATATCTAACTGCACCTGGCAGCTAAACATCATTTGGAAGGTGTGCTTTAACTTCCTTACTTTCAATATGTACATCTGGAGATGACTCTACAGAAGTTGTTTATGGACAGGAAGTTCATCCTTCCCCTTCCTACTTGCAGTTTACAATGTGTTTGATGTTAGATGTACAGTGTCCTGTTAGCCTGCTGTGTCTGTCTTTTAATAGCACATGCTTGAAATGAAGGCTGCTTGCATTTGCAGACTTCTTAAGTTGGATGTATGGAGGATGTGGTTGGTCATGACTATGAAGAGACAGCAGGAAGAAGAGGAGAGAGAGGGGATCTGTTTGTAATTTTTGTACGAGTGTAGTAAAATTCTTGCCTTTGACCCTACTCAATGCATGACAGTTCTCCTGAAGAAAGGATGAAGAATCACTAGCCCCAGATCATATTTGGCCAGGCAGGCCACATAATGCACCATATGGAGCAACAGGGTGACAGTTCTTCCTCCTGCTGCAAAAGCTGCATCCTCTCAGAAGGAAGATGTAGAAGGAAATGCATGATCAAGTGCCTTGAAATTTGTTTCAGTCCTTTGCCTTTCCTCTCCAGCCAGCACCCACCAGCACTAGTGGGATTTTCTCAGCTGCAGAAGGGCTTGGTTGGAACAGCTATCTGCTCCCCCAGACCTACTTCTGCATCCTTCCTCTACATGGATTTACACTTGTGAGGGTAGATGCTGTAATAATTTAGTATTACCGTGCTGATCAAACTCATTTGTCGCCTCAAGTACTGTTTATTGTTGTTGTTGCTGTTCTGTGCCTTTACATTTTTTTCTGGCTTATGGCAATCCTTTTGTGACCCTATCACGAGTTTTCTGGGGCTGAGAGTGTGTGATTCACCAAGGTCACTCAGGGGGCTTCCGTGGCCAAGTGGGGAATCAAACCCTGGTTTCCAGGGTCATAGTCCAACATTCAGACCACTGCACCACACTGGCTCTCTGATTAACCTATTATTTTACCTATAGTCAAATGGTTGAATATGTCATGAAGTGAGGAATTGCAGTTCAGAGGTAGGAAGTCAGCTTTCAACTGCCTTAAAATAGCTCTTTATAGTTTTTAAATTGTTGCTGCTCTTTGCTTCAATTATTTTAATTTCTTTTCCTTTTAATTAACTGGAGGCTGACCTTACTATTCTGAAGTGAAAAGCCAAAGAACGCAACTGTCACTAAATTGCTCACATTTTGTTTCACGTTGTTAAAAGTTAATGATCTTTTTAAGAATTAATTGTTCCTATGAAAAATGAAGTTAACTAATTTGCATGAGGTCTAACATATTGACCAGTAGTTTTCCTTTTTGTTTGGATAACATCAGTTGTAATCATCTTAATCTGTAAGCTGCCTTGAGTCTCAGTAATGGGGAAAAGACAGGGTTTAAAAGAGGTGGAAGAGGAGAAGGAAATGTGTGGTCCTTATTTGACTGGTCTAAGTTTGTCTCTTCTTGAGCATATAATACGATATTCTGTCATACCATATGGAGATGTAAAGAAATACATCTATCTGAAGTAAAAGTTATTAATATTTATGTGTTAATTTGTGGGCTGGAACTAAATGTAATTTGCCAACTGTAGGAAGACAAAAAGCTGTCTTCAACTTCTGGCTGCAGCCAAAGAAGGTTTACAAAAATAAATGTTAAACTGGCTGTTTGCCAAGCAGCAGTCGAATGGCTGCTGTTGCTTATTGTTATGAAGGGACCTACCTGTGTCAAGATCCTTCCTTTTTACGCAGGGATAGTGTTATCTTAAAGTTGAGAGTTTACAGCTGGGTGTGAAATTTCATGAAAATTCATGTGGGTGTGAAATTTCATGAAAAATGAATTGATTTGGCTGAAGGGTAGGGCTTCAAGGGGACATAAGGATAGGACCAGCACTTGGCTAGGTGGAATCAGGCAGTCCTGGGCAGACTGTGAAATAAATAGCAAAGGACACAGAAGAGACTTGAAGTGATTGAGAGAAAGCTGAAGAAAGCCAGGAGGAGGAGGAGGAGATTGCGGCACTGGCACCCAGCAGCTGGAAGAACAGCGAAGGAAGAGTCCAGTGGCTGAAATCACTTAAGGCAAAAGGTCACTGAGGACAGACTTCAGGGGAGTGCTAAAGCCAGGAGTAACTGTGGATTGCAGCACAACAGCAGTGCAAAGAAAGAAATGGAAGTTTATTTCCTCTTTCCTCTTTCCTTTGTTTCAAAGTGAAAAGAGGAGGAAAGCCCAAAACATTTCTTTGTACAGGTATTTTAAAAATATCCATATTTGGTAGAACTTTATTTGAAAACTAATCAGTTAAAATGTTATAAACATTATGAGATGCTTTTTGATTGTCTTAATATATTGCACATTGTGATGAGAGATAAAATATTTCCAATAGCTATTCACTTTACCTTTAAGTTTCTGTTGAAAGTACTTGGAAAAGAAGTTGTTTTGTTTCTTCATTTTTCTTATTTTCTTGGACAAGACTTTTGGTTTATGGAGAGTCAATGCTGGATGTGCCTCTGACTCTATGAAGTCTGCTAACAGCTATGACTAGTGCCAGTCCTTCAAGGCAGGTTATGAAGCATGGACCATCAGTCTTTTGTGCTCTCTTTTCTTTTGTCACTACTGTTCCTAATTAACTCCAAGCTAGGCAAGCAGACTTTCTTTCACTTCCACCGTGTGTTTCTTGGGAACAGGTAGGGTCCTGCACTAAACTCCAGTTTATTACTGGCCAGTACTTAGCCATACTTCTATCTTTTCTTCTGTAACTGAAGCAGTCTAGCTGGATTGGATAGAGATGCTGACAAACTGATAGTTAAAGGTCTAAATAAGAACCCAATCATGCATTACAGTCTTAAGCAATGTTTATTAAAGCAAAGGTAAGGACAGGAATAGTTAAGGAAAGCCCAATAAAATGAGAAGACAAATCCTAAACCGGAGACAGTGTGGTCTGCCTTAGATCTGTATTAAATCTTCTGGAACAACTGCACTCATGTCAGGGTCCATGTGGAGGACTTGACTTGTACCTATCTTTAAAATTAAGTTGTTAAAATAAAGTGTTATGCTGGTCAGAGGTGGTAGAAGAAGATACAATTCAAAATGAGCATTGTACCAGATTTTATCTTCTTTGATCAGATTACATATGCTAGGGCAGAAATGTGATTTCACTGATTTTTCTTAGTAGCAATTGCTACTACGAGTCATAGTGTTCTTCTGAACCACTTAGCACATGAAGAGATTGGCGTCACTATACGTAGGTAATAATTGCTTTCCTGGAAGAAAGTTTTCAGAAGATGGTATTAAAAGACTGTTACTTGTTGGTTGGTAATTTATAGGGTGCTGAAGGGATCCAGTTTATTTCTTCTGCTTTTTTAGACTACTGCAATGAAATCAATTTAGAAATGACAATAGGAAAACGGTAGAGAATTATGTTGACACACTATTGACTGTGTTCAGTTATAGGGTACACACAACTTTTACACAGTGGTAGAATTCAATGACATAGCCGTATTTAATCTGGATCAATATGCAAAGGGATCTTGTAGGTCCTTTGAAATTCTCCAAACACCATTGTTACAACAGAATTTGTCATCTCATCAACATACCCACAAATTTTGCATTTCTCTTGCTATTCACACACAACCAGCTCATTGATTCCTAGGCACTTCAATCCATGCAGCTGATGAAGTAGACTTAAGTCTATGAAAGCTTATGCTACCAACTTCTTTCTCTCAGTCTCAAAGGTGATATGGAATCTCCTTGCATAACTTTTACACAATTACAGTGAAACAGTTGGAACAACTATGCTGTCTGCCTGTTTGTTAGTGGGCATAATTCAAAGTGCTGGTCATAATCAAAATATAACTGAGCTATGTGTCATCATGCTTAGGTCTGACACCTTTAGGAATGGAGATAGCTCGTACACCAGCCTCAGCTGAGCAAAAGTATTCTTAGTGAATGTTAAAGCCTAGATACCTAGATCTAGGAGTAGATTTAGAGGTCTTGCAAAATGAAGAATCTCATTTTTCATATTTTTTTAAAAAATTTATAATAATCTAATTATTATTGCATTAGATAGAGTACAGCTATATCCAAACAGAGTATCCTAGTTTCATAACCAGCCTTGCTCTGGCCAGAATAACAACTTCTTTTTTATATGGATTAAATTTCAAGTTGTTTGTCCTCATTCAGTCCATTATCAATATCATACATGTATTCTCATTGTCAACAGTTCTTTGGATGGTGATGAGAAGGAGAGAAAGAACTGCTGAAAATACAAAAATATAGGCAATCTCCTATAGAATTTTCAAATATGTATTAAACAGATTGAGGGCCAAAACAGATACCTGTGGGACATTATGGATGAATGGCATGACTGAAACAGGAATCTCTCAGCACCGTCTTCTGAATGTCCATCCAGAAAGGAGTGGAACCACTGCAAAACATTTCCACTTAGTCCTTGTCAGTGAGACAGTCCAGAATCGTTACAGTATTGAAATGGCTGTTAAGCTTCTTCCTTTCTATGTTTCTCAGTTTGGTAGAACTTGGCCCGTTTTTTCCCCAAAAGATTGTGTGTGGCTTGGGAAAACAACCCAGTAGGGATACTTTACCTATTCAGGATATCATAGTAGCAACAAAAATACTTTGGTTATGCCTCCTTCCATTCTAGTTGACCTTTTCCCCTAAAGGAGTGAATTGGTCTAAGGTCTTCTAATTTCAGCGCCCATGGATTTCTCTTGCTAGCATTACAAAACTGGTTGGGTCTCAGACCAACCACTGGAATTTAGTCACATCTCGTAGAGTAGAAATGTTGAAATTACCCTCAATAAGATCACCAAAAGTGCATAGGTTTCTTCTCTAAGTATGCTCTGTTGATGTAGTTTAGCAAGCAGTAAGCAAGCATCCTCCAGATGCATCGAACTCCAACTTCTGTACCCGCTAGCCATGTTGGCTGATGCTTATGGGAATTGTATTCAGTGGATCACTGCCTTGCTTTTCACAACTATATCGAATTTAGAATGACCCCTGAAAAATTGCTAATTCTGAAGTGCAATATTCATTGGAAAGGTGTTGAATCCATCTGGTAACACATCTTATATCTAGGTCAGAAAAAAGACAGTTGGAAATAAAAGTTTTATTTCTCCTTTCAGCCAACCAGTATGTTTTTCTTGTATGACCATACTGAGATAAAATCAAGCAAAGTGGAACTTGGAAGATCTTTGGCTATTAGATAACAGGGAGCAAAATAATAAAATATGCTTGAACTAGACTTATCCCACCATCTGTCTCATTAAAGATACGGAACTGTTCTGCAGTGTTTGTCTTCCTGGAAATCAGCATAGTTTCCTGACTTGGGCAGAAGATGCTGAGTTACATCTGTGACTGCGTACAAATTGATCCAGTCTGTGAGCAAGGCTTTCTTTAGTGCTAAATGTCAAAAGCATTCTTAGCACTTTATTCTTTCTGCACGTTCATTCAAGATTCCTTCATTTTGTGTTTCAGTTCCTAAATTTGGCCCGTTCTTCCTCAAATGACCTTAAATGTGGAATACCAGGGAGAGGTATGTCTTAAAAGGTGACTCTCTTGCTTATCTCCATTTATCATAAAGTGATGACTGGAACATGTCAGACATGATTCTGGACTCTAGAATCCAGACTACTTTAAGAGGAAGCAAGCTTGCCTACAGGGTAAACATCACAGCGGGAAACATGAAAATCAACAGACAAGAGATAGGAAGTTGATGTTATTACTGAGCGTGTAAACAATACTCAGTATTCTGACATGTACATTCTGACAAATACCTCAGTTGTAAATGTTTCTTACTGAGCATACCCTTAATTGAATAGATGTGTGGCATTTTGAGATTGCCACTCCTTTCAAACTGGTATATTATATCCTTCCAACAGTAAGACCAGGTCTGCAGGTTTTTTACAAATGTATTGTTTAAATTTATACCCCACCTTTCAAAGTCAATATCAGGGTCCTATGGAATAAAATGTTAAACAGCATAAAGTAATGAATGTATTTAAAAATTATTTAATAAATGCTTTAAAGGGAATTCTGTGAAATTGATAATCGAATAAAACAGAGCAGTACATGTTTGAAAGCTTAAGGAAATTTTAAATTTTTACTTGGTTCTGGAAAGATTCCTCATTAACATCCAGTAGACTTCATGCATCTGGACAATCTACAACATGCACTGTGCTTCATAACACATGCTGTGCTATACCTAAGTTGGTTTGGTCTTACAGATGAATTCATCTGCTTTTGTGAATTCTTAACTGATACAGAAAAAAGAAGTAAATCCAGTCTTGGAAGGTGCTTCTCCACAACAGCCTTTTGAGCCAGGTAATAAAGGCACTAGATCCCATCTGATTTTGGAAGCTAAGCAGGGTCAGCTCTGGTTAATACTTGGTTACAAGAGTATCAATGAATCCCCGGGACTCTAAGCTACAAATCAAGAGGAAGGAACTGGCAAAACTACCTCTTGAGTATTCCTTTCCTAAGAAAATCCTATGAAATTCGTGGGGTCATCATATGTCTACAGATGACTTGAAAGCGCACGCACACACACACACACACTAAACAAGAAGAGTCATAATAAAGTTAATACTTAGATTCAACATCAGGAGTCAACCTTGCTATGGCTTTTGGCTTTTGACAGCCTGAAAGAGGGCACTTTGAAATCAGTTAAGTAACCCTTGATTCTATCTCTGTGTGGTTTCCAACTGCAGTGCTGTCATTATAAGCATTTCTGTGCAAATGTATATAGCTTTGCATATGTTTCACTTAATCTCGTTGCTATATTTTGTTATATGCACTGAGGAAACATTTGTACAGAGAGAAAGAACTTGCCTTCTAAACTGGTTCCAGTCACCGCGCTATTCTTGGTTCCAGTTTTCCTATGAGCACTGGTCCTTAATTAGGCACTGGCTTTCTGGTCTCCACTTAGTAGAACTTAGTTAGAAAGGGCATGTATCTACATTCATCCTCTTCTGGTACAAAAATAATGACTTCATTCTTCTTACTGGAAACTGGCAGCAAGTATTTATTTCCATTCTTATAAAATGCCTGAGTAGCAATAGGGATTGTGAGCCATACATCAGACAGCAGACACTCTTGGGAACTGAAGATACAGGAGGCAGATTCCATCCGTGATGATAAATATTTTGGCTACCAGTTTTGAAACATTCCTAAACCAAGTTCAATTGTGAGCTGAAAATAGCATGAAGCTTAGGAACTATTAAAGCAGGTTGAAATCCACCAATCCTTTTTCTGTTATCAAGTTGAACCCTCTGAAGTGAAATTAGTATTTTGATACCATGTATATTTTGAGAGAAAATGTATTGTTTAGCAAGGCTGGATATTTTAGTAATTTACCAGACCTATATTAGAAGATAACTTTTTAGTGAGCGAAAGAGGCCAACTGCTGTGTTTCCACACAACTTACTGTTCTGGCTTGACTTTTTTCATTCTACTTCCGCTAAAGAAAGAGTAATTTGGTCACTTTTTTGAATCATGTGTGATCATGAGCACTCACTCATATTTGATGTAGAGACACTGCAGAACTGCTTGCTCTTGAAGGAGGATTTCTGTTGCAATTTGCATAACAGAGTGGAAGACGAGAATATAGAGGTTTGGAAAGAGCTAAGATGTGACTAACTAATGACATTTTGTATGTAAAAATCTTCACTGCCCTTTGAGAGGTGAAAAAGTGAAAGCTTTTCTATGTGAATTAACCTTAATATAAGCAGTAGATTCAACAGGAGTTGAATTTGGCCACGGGCAGCCCTATTATCGGATGGATTGCATGAAATGGATAAACCCCTGTTTGACTCCTAAGTTGAGAAAACTGGCCAGATGTAAAACTTTTGTTTTGTTTTGTTTTTCTTTTGTTTCCAAGATAACAATTTTTGACATCAAACTTTTAGGAAACAGTGAATATTTTTTTCACCCCAAGGAAACCAGATTTTGTTTTACATATTTCAATTTTAGGTAGATACAGCTGATTTTTTTCTAACTTAAATTAAGGGCTATATTTTAAATTGATATCATGAATAGGGTGCTCAGTACATATTATCTATGTATTATTCCTTTTTATTATGTGTATGGCAAATTCTGAAGGCAAATTCTGAGTGGCATTGCCTGTGTCTTCACCTTTGACTTCCTCTGAGTTTGGTGTTGTCCAAAGCAGTCACTATATTGACTTAGGTTTGGTCTGATCCCTATCTGTAAGGGGTAGCTTGTCCAGCTCTAGCAGTTTCAGTAGAAAGCAAGCAAGGTTTTGCAAGGTGGGTCCCTTAGAGATTCTTTGCAGTGCCATTTGTAGAAATTTGCTGGTATAGATTGCAGGAGAAATCTTCTCTGTGGCTCTGAGACGCTGGGTGCGATAGTTCCTACCATCTTGCTCATGTGCTGTTTATGGCTTCTATGGAGTGAGAGTGAAAACAAGTACTCTCTGAAGTTTTCTAGAAGGTGCTGTCTGTGCTCGAAAGAGGAAGTGAAAGTAATATAGCAGCAAGGAAGAAGTACTCTTCTCTATTAGTTATTCAGTGTTTGTTCTTTCCCTGTACAAGTCCTAATTGGATGTGTCCTGGTGGAGTTGAAGGGGTAATATCAACTCTGTGAGAGACTGAATATGAGCTCTGTGGAGTGTGTGTGTGTGTGTGTGTATTTAGTTAAGTTTTTTGAGATAACAGCTGATGTGTTAATCATAACTTGTTCGTATGGCTGTTTTGACAACGAGGTGCATCTCAAAAGCCAGAGATGAGAACTGTGCTTTCTGACCTCCACACTAGCAGGACCCAGGTGCCATGCCCAGTTTTCTAAGTGCTGGTCATTACTCAGCAGCTGCATTTTTTGCATTCACCTGTTGCATGGTCAGACTTTGGCTAGAGCTCATCGTCTTCTTGGGAATCATAATTTAACAGAATGAGATACATTTGACATAGTAAACCCAAGTGCATCTGTTGATGAGCTTTTAACTAGTATTACCTGGCTAATATTGTTGTGTGCCTTCAAGTCATTTCAGACTTTTTAAATATATTTTTTTATTAGAAAATGTAAAAAAAATAAAAAACATAAATAAACCATTGGCTTACAGTATACTGTAGCTCATTTTGATATCATATAATCTTCTCCCACTCCTTCCTAGAATCAAGTATTATTCGTAAGTCAAAACTTAATCGTACTACTAAATAAGAATTAAATTAAATTGTTTGTTTCTGAACAATCCCATCGAATCTAAAATTATAATCTAAACTGACATATTCATCACATTTATCATACCTAATGATTTTTCTCTGATTTACTAAATCATACATTCATTTCTATTTCCTTCATTACATTTCTGATTTAAAAGTTTGTTACCTCATTTCATATGAGATTTTCCTCTACAAAATTACTAAAAGAAACTCTTTGTCAGTTAATTTTGTATTTTCTGATTTTGAAGGAGTTGATTTAAGGCAGCCCATTCCTTGTCTATTTTTTCATCTGTCAGACCTTTAAGCCTTCGACATAGAATATCAGCAGTTTTTATTTCTGGCAGACTGTATAGCCACTGATCTATATTAGGTGTGCCTTCATTTTTCCAAAGTTTAGCATATTCAGTTCTTACTGCTGTTATCATATATAACAAAATCCTCCAGTGAATTTTCCTTGTATTTTCATCAATTGTATCAAGTATATTCAATAAAGTAGATTTCTGGAAACTTGTCAAAGTCAATTTGCAAGATTTTTTTATTGTTTTATGTATACCATTTCAAAACTCTTTAGCCTTATTGCAGGTCCACTATAAATGGTACAACATACCAATCTCAGTCTGACATTTCCAGCACCTTCTTGTGCCAGAATTGTAGATTTTTTAAAATTTATTTGGGGTCATATACCGTATGTGAAAAATCTTGTAATAGTTTTCCTTTAAGTTCTGGGCAACTGTAAATTTCTAAGTCAATTTCCAGCTATATTCCCAGTGTTCTAATTGTATTGTATGTCCTAGGTTTTGAGCCCAATTAACCATTGCTGCTTTAATTGTTTCATCTTCTCTCTCTGTCAGCAGTAGTAACTTATAGAATTTAGCCAGTAAATGTGGTGAATTTTCAAACATGAGTTTATGCTTCACATTCATATGAAAACCTTGTAATTTCAAATCTATATGGAGTCTTTCCATCAATTGCTCATAAGGGAACCAGTTAAGAACTATACCTTCTTCCTCCAATTTTTCTCTTCTCTGAAGAAGATTTAATAATTATGTCTTCATAACCAATTAGATACACTTCTCCGTCTACCATAGAAAACTTCTTGAGACAAAGCCCACATTGGTATTTGTCTAAAGGTTAAATTTTTGTAGTTATTCCATATTTTTAACAATGCTTTTCTGATATAGTGATGGGAAAAGTCTTTGTTTTAGCTTTGTCATAGCAGATGTAGGCATGCCAACCCATTCTCAGGTCTGCTCCTTCCAATGCTAATAGTCACTCATTTTGTAGAGTAGCCCAGTCTTTAAGCCAAGTCATCGCAGCAGCTTTATAGTATATATAAAAGTTGGGGGCACCTGCACCATCTCTGGTTTTTAAATCAGTAAGAATCTTCCACCTGGTTCATCATTTCAGACTTATGTGGACCCTAAGGCAAACCTATCACAGGGGTCTCTGGGGCTGAGAGTGTGTGATGTTCTCAAGATCACCCAGTGGGTTTCATGGCCAAGCAGGGAGTTGAACCCTGATCTCCTGGGTCATAAGCCAGAGCTCAAACCACTACACCATGCTGGCTCTTCTGGCTAATATTACTTGGCCATTATTCCATTGAAGACTATCTGACACTTAGGTTATTGAAGATGTCAATCAAGGATGCAGGAAGAGATGGTAATACTGTTTCTCAAGCAGGTGATCAGACGATGGGGGGGCGGGGATATGACAAGAAAACTTTCTGTTGATGATCATTAATCCTAAACTAAATAACATTACCTACTATCTTTATGAAGATTGATGGTTTATTGGATATTCAGTCAAAATCAATTATGTTGGCACAGTTTCACAGTACCACAGACAGGAGCTTCCCAATTTATTTGATGTGAGAGGCTAGCAATTATTTATTCCAGTGTATTGGGACTTGTACATTTCAAAAAGCCCATGGTTCATGGACCAGCACCAGTTTATGGACCACCACTCTGAGTGGCACTGCCATAGATGCTACTCAGTTGTCATTCTCAGAAACTCTTCTGAGTGTCTTACAGCAATTCTCAAAGTAATCCTTTTTCATATTGATGTGGCTGTATCTGTAGAAGAAGATGGCTTGTCTTGAACAATGTTATACAGGTCTGCTTTCATCATTCATAAATGAAAAGTAACAGCTACTACCTTGTGGTGTGTATGTAACTAGAGATGAAATTGGATTGACTTTATAAAAAGATTGAGAACATCTAACTGTTCTCAGTTTGCTTCTGAAGTATCCATGGAGGTGCATCAGGCTTTCAGTGAACTAAATTGTCAGTGCCATCTAAATAAAATCAATTGAATTAATAGGAACTTGGAAAGTCAGTGTTTATGTAAGTTTAATTGATTGGGGCGGCTTCAGCTGGACATAGGCCAGCACAAGCACTTATCAATTAATTTAACAAGGTTGTTCTAAAAGGAGATGCAATGGTATCTGATTTTTTTTTCCTGCCAAACTTGCTTTACAAAGTCATGCTGATTATTTTTTGGTGCTGAGTAATCCTGATTAGACCACTGTGATGAAACCTCAGTAAATCATTTTTAGAGTACTCAGAAGCAAAATTTCCCAGCTATTTAAAGATAATAAAAATGCCATTGTTAATCTTTCTTCCTAATTTCTTGTTTCTGGTGCACCTCTTCCCCAATTCACTTCTGCATTTGCTAGCTAAGTTTTTTTTATTTATTTAGCTAACCAAGAACCAAGAAAAGCTATTTGTAAAAAACAAAACAAAACCGTAAAAATATATTCGGAGTTTTGCAGATCTGAACTTCTTCTGTCTCCCTTTCTAACTTTTTCTTTTCAGTAAGGGTTGATGGTGATCTCTAAATAATGAAATATTACAAAAAGGACATGTCAGTACTTACATTTAGTCATATTTTGTGGAGGGGGTATCTTCTAGTCTGCACTCCACCAGATTATTCTTAATGTTCAAAGAAGTTCATTTAGAATTAATGGTAGATTACAATATTAATTTTGTCATAATTTTCACTAATATTGAAATACTGTAATTCTTAGATACTATCAAAATCACCCAGAAAAAAGTATTACAAGGTTTTAAAGTCAGGGTTACATGGGTGTTTTATGATTTATTAAAACTTTTTGATTAGTAGTTTTCCTTCTGAGCTTGTACAAGTCCACTTGTAGATCAGAGGTGAAAATTCTCTATGGTAGGAACAGTTTTAGAAGATATTCTTACACTCTTAAAGTGGGTCTGATTTACCTGCACACTCAACCCTCCACATTAGCAGGTTTGACTTTCACAACCCCTGCATCTCCAACCCTGCATCCTCATCTCAGACACTTCTTTTCGGGGGCAAACTTCCTTCCTAGCGGTTCCAAATTAGGCTGCACAGCCCTTTACAAACCTGCCTCTGGTCCTTCTCCTGCTCTACCAGCTGCTGGCTGGCCAGCTAAGGATAGCTTGCAGCCCGAATTTTCAGCACCACAAACCTTCTCCTGATGCCCACTCAAGGAAGGAGAAAGGACACAGAGAGGGAGAGGTACAGTCACCATTTCGACCCCCACCTTCCCTCTCTTTTTGCGACCTGGTTTCAACACTGGGTGCTTATTCTCCCCACCGTGCCTTGGCTCCTTCCCACAGACACATGCACATTTTGATATTTGCAATTCATCCACTTTTGTGAGGGTCTTGTGCTCCTATGTCTAGCAAAGGTGGAGGGCCAGCCGTAGGTTGAAGAAAAACAGTTACATCTTCATTTTGTATCAAAATAGACAGTAATGTCAAGTGCTGCTCATTCACCCAGGCACTGCTTAGTCTGTTTGCTCGTTTGAGCTATGAGTTACAGACTAGAATTTGAGTTACCTGGTAGAATTCAAAGCAAGCCCCCCAACCCCCAGTCAAAGATGTCTGTCTCCTGTTTCTCACCTCTGAACTGCTTTCTTTACAAAAGCTGTTGTCTGAGTTGGTTTACCCTGATAAAAAAAGAACACCTTCTTATTTTGGCACCTTGGATAGCTCCTTTATAACTCAAATGAAAACCCAGAGTTGATTCAGTGTTCCACTGATGTCAGAGCCATTAACTGCCACTGATACGTGTACTTCAGTTTACATGTCAAAGCCAGGTATTTCAAGAAAGCACTAGGGGACTAAAGTACTGTATAAGATAGTGATTTTTTTTTTTTTTGGTAAATTGTATTTTAGTGAAGAAACTGTTAACTGAGATTTTAAAACTCATTCTAACAAGGGATCTCTGGTCTGAGAATTATGGTTTTGTCTCTTCTCAGCCCCTACCCCATTTTTTTTAAATAGGGCTAATGAGAATCTTTTACCCTAGACTTATAAATGGATCCTTTGAATAGCCCCTTCCTGATTGCTTTGAGTGAGTAAGCATGAATGTATAAAATAATTTTCTTTTGAGTACCCAAAGTACCCAAATCTGTATCTGTGCACACAGAAAGATTAGTAAACACGTAGAATCCTTTGCAATGCTGTTTTGTCCTGTCCTATAATAGCTTTCATTTGGTGTTTAGAGCAAGCCATAAAATTGCTTGTTCCCTCCCTCATGGCAGGGGCCACAGCTAAATGGTGGAACACATATTTTGCTCATACAAAGCCCCAGATTAAGTCATTGGCTTCGTCAGTTAAAATGGATCTCAGATGACAGTTATAGAGAGCTCTCCTGGATACTGAAACAGATACAAACCAATATAAACTGTATGCTGGGTTATGTATATGCATGGGTCTGACCTTGTATAATGTGATGTCCTATGTTCACTTGTGAATGCAGAAAATTTGGGTCATTTCTGTTATAAAGATCAGGCTGTTGTCAAGAACAAGAGGAGAGTAATCTAGAGTTTAGAGACATAATGTTTCTGGTCTTGCTGGAAGATCTTAGAAGTCTCACTTCTAGTTCTGCAGCTTTGCTGTGCTGCTGATAAAAAGGCAATAGGTTAGTAATCTGTGGTTGCTCAGTCTGTTTTTATTAGTCTGCCAAACTAGATAATTGTTTCAAATAACCAAAAGTCATTTTGAGTGCCATTTCAGCAGTGTTTGCCAAAGGCCTGTCAGCATTTTCACTTTAAACCCCATATTTTCTGGGGTTTGTGAGCACATTGTTTCAATCTGATCTGAAACGTGGCTTGTGTCTATTAGCAGATATGTTTTCTTTAGCAAATTTAATATAGTCAGCTGTTCCTGAAGTTGTCGTAGTGACCCCCCCTTTTTTTATTAACTGGATAGAAATATTGTTTCCAGTCTACTGACTCCAGTTAGATTTATGAAAACGAAAACCCTGCTCACTTGAAAAGTATGCACATTTCCGTGTTTCTTTTGCCACAAGTTCTTGCCTCAAAACAGTCTGCTTCTTTGCGTTGGTCAGTGATTGACTAAACACCACCTACCATCCCTCTCTTTACTCCTCCTATGTGCATATTTTCCTTTAGTGTGTTTGCAGTATTATTCGTTCTGGCTGTTTCTTCTCCTTTCCTGCACTCCATTCGTATGCAACTCTGGAAGGACTGCTGCATTGAGAGCTAATGGATTTGGCTTTACTTCTTTTCTGGATTTGTTTTTACTTCTGTTCTGGATTTGAAGACAGTTATGGTAACTGTAAAATATATACTGAACTGTTCAGGGACTGAAACATCTGTACCACATTTTGCCATGAAGCTCTCATCTTGATGCGTCCTATTTTTAAAATCAAGATTCTTGTGGTTGTCACATTACTTCTCCTTGATGTTGTTATGTGGAAGTTAAAGGTACTTTCACATTCTATTTTTGATTCACAGTTACAGAATGAGAATCAGAAATACAATTGGCCAAGGACTTCATGTGTGGGACTTTATTGCTATTTCTTTTTCCCTTTTGGTCACTTCCTGAAAGTGTGCTGCAGAGATATGAAGCCGAGGAACTGAAGTTTGCCTTCACAAGCTGTCTTAATTTGAAGACATACAGATCTTGTGTAGATGCTGACTCTGCTTCACAGTTGCACATAGATCATTGAAAATTGTGTGGTATTGAATTTGAATTATGTCTTTTAAGTAGGAAGTGTATCTGCTACTATTGGCCAGAAAGAAGTAGCTGAGATGAGAATATCTCAGCAAGTGCACTGAAGTAAGTGTACTTTTAGGTAACTAAAAGTGAGAAGTGAAAAATGAATGTGTTTAAAAAGCATATGAGTCCTTCTCCTGCACTCTTTCAGAGATCTATGTCAGAGCAGGATGATGACTCTGCAAAATTAGGAACTAGCTTGAAGGACTATCACTGGTATCACCATGTTAGAAACAAGAGGATATATGAAGGAGCAGGTTCAGATTTAGGAAAGCTTCTTGGAGCTTACCGATGGCAGACTCATCCCCGACTTCGCTGGATGGTGACCAAGAGAGCAGATGCAGCCAAGGCTGCTGAACAGGCTCTGAGGGTGCACACTTTAATTGCTGATAGTCACCAGGAATATCCAGAAGTGAAGGTTGCCATGCCAGCAACTCGGCCATTTCGGGTTCCATTTTACAGATCTATATCAGAACCTACACCACACTGGAGAGAGAGAGGTCCAAAGCCACCCCAGCAGCCAGAATGTGGTGAGCATGATAGTTATTTTACCCGTGGCTTCTTCTCTACAATCTCAAGCAGCTTTTCTAAGGCACTGAATCGGAAAGGGGAACCGAGTGCAGTGGTGAAAAATGTGGGAATGGAGAATGATCACATGGACTTGACTGCAGGTATCATTATTTTTCTTTTTATCCTGATTACATTTTAAGATTGAGCTGAACTATGTCATTCATTGGAACTGTAGCAGTTGAACAAATTTTTCTCACCAAAAGTTCTGTTTTTCCTTTTCCACTGGTTCCTTGGGATCTCTGATGGTATTAAGAAGCTGTCATTGTGTTCTCCAATGCATCTTTTGCAGCTAGACTTTTTCTATAAAATATATTATTTTCTCAGTAACAGTTCAGTATTTATAGCCAAATAAATTATTTCTTAATTTTAATTGTTTAAAGGACAGATTAACTTTTAAATCTTGCATTCTTGATCAGTGACAAAATATGTCACAGAAGTTTGGTTGTTTGTAATTATGACTTTTATCTAGGCATTATGTTGTTATGACAAGAGTGAAGAGCATGTACATTTAAACCAGTGGATCTTAAACTTCGCCATGTTGATTTTTTGAACCATACTCCTTTGCGATTGTCACTGTATTGGAAATGCATTAGTTGAAAGGTTTCTGCTGCAGTGCAGAAAAGCTATGTGGCTTAATAGTTTAATTTGGTTTTCATATGGACTTTTTGTATGTTTTTTAAATGTAATCTTTTAAGTCTGTAAGCTGCTTTGAGTCCCAGTCTTGGGGAAAAGATAGAATATAAGTAAAGATTATGATGATGATTGATGATGATAGTAATAATATGCACAATGAGAAAAGCTATGTGTGCTGTTAGATATGCCTTTGCAATTTGTACATGTATTGCTCCATGTACATTCTAAAGAAGCAAAATGCTTTGTACCTTCAGTTATTAAAACTGTAAAGACACTTGTTTCATCAACATGAAGTACAAAGCTCAAAGAAACAACCTCTTCACCACTTTCACTGAGGGCCACCTTAAAGTGTATCAGGGCCAAGTAGTGGTCCCTTATCCATGACTGAGTCAGTAGAACCATTTGGTTCTTGTTAGTTCATTGATAAAGTACAGTAGGAAGCTCATATATAGCAAACTGTGTTCTGTTTTGAACAACTATGCCCAATAGGGGACCTGTCAGTTCAGTAGCTTGAAGTACTTCTTGAACTGGTTAGATTAAGTTTCGATACTCCTACCTATTCTCAGTAATATTTGCTTTCCACACATCCCACTCAGTGCTCTTTTTATGCAAAGGAGGAGGTTGGTTAGAGTTGACTGGAGGTTTATTGCAGACAGTTAAAACTGAAGCCATAGATGAGACTGTGATAGATCTCTGCACAACAAGTCAAGTGTTGGAACACAGTGTGTTGAAGGAGAACAGATGCAAGGCATTTGTAATGACATGATGACATTTAAAGGTTGCTCCTGGGAAGACAGTAAGTGCAGGAGAAAATAAAACTGTCTTTACATAATACCCCAGGCCATGAAAAAGGCTCCAGTTTATCCTCTGATATATGTGGCTTTGAAATCATTCCACCATTGCATGCTGAGGTGTCAGGCAGTAGCGAAGTTGCAAAGGTTTGGCCAGTCACGATTGAGATCAGTGAATATCCCAATGCTAGATTCTAGGATTTCATGTAAATCTCCTGTGTGAACTGTTACAAAATTGTCACTGGAACTGTGTGTTTTAGAAGTTCTTCTCCCATTTAAATTCCTAGAAGATTACCTAATTTGGTCCAAATTACTGATTCAACTGTGAAAAAAGCCTTTAAACTCTGTTTGTAAAAACTCTCCTGAATCTTTCCGATGATCACACTAAATAGTTGGAAACATCTGGAAGCTATTGAGTCTGTTGCTGGATTGGCCCACTGCAATCACAAACCCTCTGATTATTATGAGTGAGCTTTGCTGACGTGGGCATTTATAACCTCTTAATCACAGTCTAGTGTGCTTTTGTAGTGGGTAACCCTGTAATTACTAGAAACAAAACAGCAGCCACCAGAACTAGATTCTTTAGTTGCACTTGAAAGTTGACATGAAACCATCTTTATTCTACGTTTTTAGGGAAAAACAAAGTCCTCTGCAAAGCATTGGGACACATTGCTAGAAATTCTAAAATTTTCTGAATGTAGAACATAGGTTTTTTAAAAAGTTATCCTTCTTATTTAATTACTATTTAGTGTCAAAATACACAAACCAATATTCACCGGTAGAACAGGAGATGGTGGGAATAAAGATGGACTGGCAAGTTCCCATGTGTGCTGTTGTTGTTTGTTATAATTTGTTTGATTGGAATTTTCACTTTCTATAAGTAGCTCTGGAAACTTGTTGAAGGGCTCCATATAAAACCACAAATTGAATTTAAATTAAATTGAAAATAAATTTTCAGAAAAGATATATGGTATATATCTGCTGTGCTTCGTTGAATATCATTTCAGATTCTTTGGGTGAGAATATCTTCCCTTGTATAGGCCACACAAACTTCAGTTGGTTCTTTAAAAAAAGGGAACATCCTCCCACCCTCGTACAGGAGGTTGGGTGGGATGTGGTACAGTACTTTTTGCTGTACAGTAGGTTTAGCAGAATAACATTTTTTAAAAAAAAAAACATTTTTTCTCCCATTCTGGCAATGTCTGAGCAGTGATGTAACAATAGGAGTTAAATATGGCCAAGCTTCTTTCTTCCACTTCAGGAGTGCCAATTACTTGGCATGTTTTCCTCAGATTTCTGAGGGCTCTGTTGGTAACATTCTGCTCCCATAACCACTCAGTGACTTTAATCTCAAGTGCCTCCCTGACCACAGGGCCAGCAGAGAGGAGTGCTGGAAAGAGTGTGGAAATGACTCAAGATCTTGGTGTCTGACTAGCTTCAGGCTACCAGAGAAATAGTGACAACTGTACCACCATAGAGGAGAGGCAGTAATTCTTCTAGAGCCACATTATAGGAGACCATCTTCATCAAGTAATGCTTGGGGACTGGTCTTGAATTAGCCTCTGGTAACCTCCTCTGATAACCTCCCTTTAGTTACCTTTAGTTGTTGTTTTTTTTAAAGAGTTTCATTTTAGTTGATTTACATCTGTCTTTAGCTTGAAATACTCTTGTCAGACTTTTATAAACATAGTATGGAAGTCAGACCTGGAATGTTCGTATCCCCAGTGGACCCTTAGGCAGTTCACTGTCAGCCAGAAACATGGTAGAGAAAGCAACCATAGTGGGCACCACTGCACAGTTTCCCTTGTTAGGACCCCTGGACTCTTTAAAAACCAAGGTGAGAGAGAGAGGGGGGAGGGATCTTACTGCCTGGTAAGGATGGAGCAAGCAACAAAGCATAGGGAAAGAAAGAACAGGAACTGGGGTAGAGGGAGCAGAAGATCAGTGAGGGTGATTAGGAGAAAGACAGAGAGCACCAAGGTAGAAGGGGTAGAAGAAGAACCTGACTGAGCTGATGTGAAAAGAGAAAGAGTGCCTGTGTGGGTGAGGGAAGAGAAAGAACACTTGGCTCCATAGAGGGCATGGCTTCAGATGGATGGAAGGAGAGAGAAAGAATGCTTATGTAGGTGAGGAGGGAAAGTGCTGGGAGGGCATTCTAAGCCATGCAAGTTGGACACTTCTGCTGGTTGAAAATAAATGTCTATGTTCTTTGTTTGATGTACCAACATAGCCTTTTTCTTAGCATTTCCTTAAAAAGTAGCTGCTAACATGCCCTGTTCTGTTCAAAACATTAGCAAATCTTATTGAAATGAATGTAGTTAAAGACATTCTTGGTGATTCCCCTCTGCCCCCCCCCGCCCCTGTCGTGTGATTCAGGAGCATTCCATTAGTCTTCCTGGCATTCTGAAGTGGTACAGCTAGAGCAAAGTGGAGATAGCATGTGTAATGATTAAAGGGAATTAGAAAGGTACTAATTATTGTTACTTTTCAGGTTGATCTTTAGCTTGAAAGAGAGATATTTTTGAAGTTCTCTTTAAGAACATCAGATCAGGAAGACGCTCACTTCAGTAAATAAATGCTAAAACCACAATCCCTGAATGAAGCTAAAGTAGTCATGTTGATCAAAACAGGATGGGGAAATAGACAGGCAGGGGAAGCTTTTGGTCTCTTATCTGCCTCTTTGGAACTTTCCACTCTGTTCCGTTTCTTGACTCTTTTGAGGTTGGTGAAAGCAGAAGAGAGTCCCACGATGCAGGTACTTTGCTTTAAAAAAAACAAACAACTTTATTCTACTTTGAGTCCCAAATAATCTTTTCAGGTTTTTTGTCAATAGAATGTAATTCTGCAAGGCTAAAGGGAAACAGGAAAACAAATGAGGATATATCATCTAGCAATTCTCTTAACTGTAACAGGGCAATTTCTCTGTCAGTAGTGTGATGATGGCATTTCCTGGATAATGTTTTCCTCCTCCTGCTTCCTCAGGACAAAGGAAAAGCAAAATCACACATTTTGAGACTGATTTTAAAGTCAGCTAGGCGTGTGAGCAGTGGTTTGACCTTAGATGGGTAGAACGTTGCTGGGGCGGTCTCGTCTTCCTGAAGTTCTATTTACAGATTTTTATAAAGCCAACAAACTATTTTTATAACATGCTAGCAACTGTGCTCTCCACTTGTCACCACTAACGTATATTTCCAGTACAGAATCATTAAAATCAATTCCTAATAAGACTACATTTACATTATTTTAGATCTTGTGCATGCATTGTCAAAACAAATTTAATGTATAGTTTTGTTCTTTCCAAAATGCTTCCAGAACAGGAAGCTGTTTAAAGACCAAAACATTTGTACCTATTCGGTACCCAAGACTTCATTTCTAAACTTCAGTACATTGTTAAATAGAGAGTCAGCATGGTGTAGGTATCTGACTCTGGGAGACCAGGGCTTGAATCCCTGCTCAGCCATGGAAACCCACTAGTTGACCTTATGTGAGTCATACTCTCTCATTCTCAGAGGAAGACAAGGTAAATTCCCTCTGAACAAATCTTGGAAACCCCATGATAAGATCACCTTTGGGTTGCCATGAGTCAGAAAAAACTTGAATAATAGCAACATTGCTAAATATTGATGTGTCAAATGATATAATAATCTCATTGTAATTGGAACCATTTTTTTCTGCTCAGTTTTTGAAAATCTTACTTTATTTATCTTAAAACATTCATAGGACACAATGCTTCTGTGTGTTTTTATAGTTTTCTCTTTAATTAAACACGGTTTCATTAAGGACGATATTAATAAAAAAGTAAGAAACTCTTAGTACTAGAGATGGATCAAAACATTGACTGTTGTGAAAGTAAACATTAAGAGGAGGTGGAGAAGATGGTAGATGGACAGTTTTTTCCTTTTAACTGTGGCTTCATGTTCAGTATAGGTCACAGATTTCATTGTTGATCTGGTTAATTTCTGTTTGACCCAATTTTCCATAAAATGGCTTATCAGTTGTTGTGGGTTTTTCGGGCTATGAGGCTGTGTTCTATTAGAATTTGCTCCTGACGTTTCACCTGCATCTGTGGGTGGCATCTTCAGAGAATCCTCTGAAGATGCCAGCCACAGATGCAGGCGAAACGTCAGGAGCAAATGCTACTAGATCATGGCCTCATAGCCCGAAAAACCCACAACAACCCATGTATTCCAGCCATGAAAGCCTTCGACTTTACATCAAACATCTCTACGGGGAGAAAATGGCCTATATTACAACATTATTGTGAGGCTGAACACAGGTTCATTGATTCAGCAAAGAAAGATATGCACTTGGAGGCAGGATTATGGAAATATAATGATGCAGATGCTCATCTATGTCCATATTTTTAGTGCTAATTGGGGTTTTACTTGAACCATCTGCATTGACCCTCTTTGGGTAGATTCAAGTGTACATCCCTATTCTAAGTAACTAGTTGTTACATTGGACCTCTTGAACCTGATTAGAAGTAGCCATAGCAGTGCTAAACATTCTGAAACATTCACTGTATTAGTAGTGGTATAGCAGCAGGTAGGCCAGATTAGGAAAATGTAGAAAGATATACTTAAAATATGTAATCTTTGTCTTCTGACAGGATTGACAGATCTGGTGTAACAATGGCATAACCATTACTTACATACACATTTACTTACTTGCTTACAGTTGTCTTTCTGGGAAAAATTCACTCAAAGCAGCATACAAAAATATAACCAAAATTATTTGAAACAAATCTTAATTATATTTGTTAATCACCAAATCAAAAAATAACTATCAGGATAAAATAATTGTCACAATTAAAGCAAACAAACCAATAGAGTATCCAATAAATTATATCAGTTAACACCCACTTGGAACAAATCTTTATCTTTGAAGTCAAATATTTGAACACTAAGATTGACAGGGGCCAAGAATATATCCTATTCGCAGGTGTTCCAACAGAATAGAGGCTGCTGCTGAAAAGGTAGTGCCTCTGGTACCAAGCAATCTGGCAAGTCTTAAAGTTTGGCCATTGAGCCCTGCCACTGATAGTGATACAGGTGCAAACAGTCCTTCAAATAACATGGCTCCAAATTCTTTAGTCAGCAGTTAGGTTGGTGGTGGTAACTTTGCGCTAAGAGAGTAGATGTGAGGGCGATCTGGCTGCAACATCAGTCACCCTATTGATCACCAGGGTTGATTCAGCTGGTCTGGCTGGCTAGGTAGGTGTCCCCTTCCTCCCTCACTCCTCCAGGTGCGTCCCTCCCAAATCTGTGCACTTGGTGGAAGAGGATGACCATCCCAGATAGAAGGAGTGCACCGTTCTTCAGTCAAGGGTATATGGTAGCTATGCTCCCCTGCTAGAACCTCCAAACAAAGCCAAGTATTAAGCTTTTTGTATTTTTCTCTTTGGCTGATTTGGTACTGATTCCCCCATCCCCACCATCTTTTTGCTGTCAAAATAATTGGGGATCAGACTGTCTGAAGGACCACTTGCATTTAATGAGGTTGTCACTGGAGGTGATACTCAGTGGCCAGGCTTAAAGATTGGTCAGAGCAAAACTTTAAAATGTATCAACTGTTTGTAAATACAGTAAATCCCTCATATCCACATGACCATTATATGCAATTTGACTCACCCGCACAGAAATGTAGTCCAAAAATATTAATTTGAATTTAATAGAAATTAAATAGAAATTTAAGTAATAAAAGGAAATACATAAGTAAAATGGAAATATCCTCTGTATAGTGTTACATGGAAAATGGAAAATTCCAGAAATGGTGCACTGTGTGCTTGCGCGCTTGCACTGTCTTGCATTGTCCAAGCTGTCTTGTTTTTTTCTGGCTATGTACATGTGCTGCATGCTACCCATTCATTCAGTGGTTCTCTCAGTTAGGTGATCTGATTGCAGTACCGTGTGCTTGTGTAAAATACTTGTGCTTGTACAATACTGTATGGTAAAGTTGTTGCGCTTATAAAGTGCTTCTGCTGTAAAGTGCTCGTGTTGTTAATAATGGTCTCATCAAACTGGTGCTATAATCCAGGATCACTTTATAATGATCCTCCTTTTGATGTTGATTTGCCTTCTGATGTATTGTCAGAAGGTCAACACTAGCCTAACACTGTGGCACTGAGATGCTAGTAGGTGCAGTAGGCTACTATTGATCTTCTGCATATGAAAATATTTTGTTCCCATCACTTTTTTTGACCACATGTTACTACTTTTTATTTTATCAATTGTGCACTGGCTTTGGACAGCAAATAATGGCTACAAAGCCTTCTATCTTTTATGCTAAAGTTCTGTCCAGTTTCAGGGCCTCTTCTCCAACCTATATATTCGCTTTGGTACCTACATCATTCATCTCATTGAAAAACAAGGTTTTCACTATTATCTATGTTTATCATTATCCATGGTATGTCTGGGAATGTATTCCCCACACATACAGAAGATATACTGTGGTTGTAAAATTTATCAATCAGCCCAGATTTTCTGTCCTTTCCCACCCAAATTATTTGAGCTTTATAGAGCAGGACTTTGAATTGTACTGTGCAATTGGTACAAAGTTGGTATGGTGTGTTCTGACCACTCAGTTTGCACAAGTACCTGAGTTGTGCTTATATATGAGCATTATTTGCCAGTTGAGCTTAGTAAGTCATCTCTAAAGGTAGCCTCCTGTAGAGTGCATTACAGTCTGGATAAAACTAGCACCTGCACAATCATGGCTAAGTCTGCTGATAGGATTGTGTTTGGAACACCACTCTAAGCAGGTAGAAAGCACTCGTGGCAACTGCTGAATCCCAAAAGAACCCAAACTGTGACCTTTCAACCTTCAAGTAAAGTACCTTCCTGTCCAGGAGCAGTTCCATCCCTATACTCATATCTTCTCTACCCAGATTACCTCCATCTTGGCTTCATTAAGCTCCAGTTGGTTCACCTTTATCCATTTCAAAACTGAGTTTGTATTTGTAGGTGGAAATGGTAATACTAGGAATTATCGTTATCATCCCCTACCGTGCTTTTCCCACCTGGAACTGAAGGCGGCTTACAACAGTTAAAACAAACGTAGCTAAAAATGTGCATTATACAAAAATGTCAAATGTTAATTAAACTCGCAATAAAACTAGCATACCCATTGAAAACAAAGCAACAAATAGGCAATACAGCATATTATGCAAATCAGTATTCAAAGGGCTGCCAAAACAAACAATAAAAATCTTCAAGTGCCTGTGGAAAGAGCAAGGATAGCACTACTCTGGCCACTCTAGGAACAGAGTTCTTAGAGCCTAGGAGCAGGCAGAGAGAAGGACCTCTCCTGTGTTCCACCAGATGTACCTTTGAGGGTGGTCTAACAGAAAGAAGGGCCTCCACAGAAAGATGTTTGTATACTTTTAATATGTGGATAATTCAGTTCTTAAGCCTTTTCTCTCCCTGAAACCAAAAATCAAGTATCATTGATTACGTATTTTTATGTTTGCGATCTATGGTAGTTTCATTTTGCTGTTCATAGTTATATATTTAGCTGAAATTCCTTAATTCTTTAAGGACAGGAGATTCTGTTCTGAAATTAAAATAATTTTGATAGAACACCAACATATCTGGATGAAAATGAATTTGGACCTTTGTGCTAATTTTGCAAAACAAATATAAACCTTGCCTAAATCTTGGTTGTTTAGGTAAAGCCAAAGCAATTGTCATGTTGCACACACAACTTCTCTAGGATTTATTGTGCAAGGTCCAATGAGATGGTCTCCATCTCAGCGAGTTCCTGCATCCCTCATAGCATTACAGTGTAACAAGAAATTATCTTGCAAATTTTAGGAAGAAGGTTCCTCTTCTGCAAGCATGAGTTGTATCATCTCGCTACTATTGCCTTCTAAATTGAGTGGATTGTCATGCTGGGGAGAAAGGGCATACCACTGAAACTTGGACATTTTCAAGGAGAAACGTGGAGAGGTGTTCTCTTGTTTTTTTCTGCATTTTGTGGTGGTTTAATCCACTCTGTTTCTTGAGGCAAGACTTTCTTCCATTCATTATTGCAGCAGATCGTGTGTGTACTGGAGACGAACAGAGCCTCAATTAATAAGTGTGATTCTAAATGTGCAACGTTCTAATTCTCTCAACCTATTGGTAGTTTGCACAAATGGATCCTTAATTTCTTGTGCTTTGAAGGAAGGAAATTATGAGCAGGAAGTAATAGATGAAATGTGGTTACAGAATCCCATTGCTAAAGAGTGTTCAAGTGTGATTGTGCTCATTCAGACATGGAAGGATGGGAGGACAGCAGGCCAAAACAATTTACCAAGGTTTACACACAGAGACACTCACTGACAGTTACCTGTTATGAGAGGGAAAATGGACTTTTCCTGACAATTGAAACACCTAGGCACATTTATTTTCTGAATTAGAATGGGAAACACATGACAGTGTTACAGCCCACTGATTTTACAGGCAGGGATGTTCTAGTGACACATGGTTCATGCAGTGGTCTGTTAAATAAGTGAGGTTATTTTTTTCCTGCTCATGGAGGGAGGTTGCAGGGGTAGAGGAGACAGCTGCCAACTCCAAAACATTTGTTTCCCAAATGCCTGGCATTTGAAGGGGAAATCCACAGACACAATGCATATGAGTCAGGGAGAATGACTTGGACAATTGACTGTGCCAGAGGGCAAGTGATTGTCCAAGTCACCCCTCCCACACTGCTTTGGGTCTGCAAATAACCCCTTCATTAAAAGCAGAGATTTGTTACCATTCACCTGAATGGGCACATTTTGTGACTAGCACTTTCAAAAGTGCTCGTTTTTGTCCTTTTAAAGGTGTCTTCAGCCAACCTGGATTTCTTCCCCCAGATATGCTACAAAGCCTTCAATGTATATAGGAGTGGTGAAAAGACTATTCTAAAGTATGGAATCTCATCTTACAACTTGGACAATTAAGTGTATCTCTCTTCTTCTTTTTTTTTGTACCCTGTTCACCCTGACCAAGTTGTTTATTTACCCTTCCAACACTGTGTTTATTAAAGGGTAATAAGGAATGAACTTAAAGTAGGGGGGATGTGGCCTCCCAGACATGGAACTGCAACGGATGGCATTTTTTACCATTATCTAAGGACTGCTGGGAGATAAATTTGAACAACATCTTGAGGACTACATAATTCCCATCTCTATGTTAAATGTTAGTAAGGAATGATGTGTTAATTTCAGTGAGAGAACAGTAATCCATTTCAAATGCAATGATAAGTGACTAGCTACAAAATATATCAAGTGTGACTAGCTATAAAGTAAGTAAATCAAGGGTGTAGAATTCATAATCCACTGTTTTTGTGTCTCTGAGAATATGAATAATATTTTTCTCTGCAAGTGAATCAATATATATTTTCTGCTTTCTCACTCCCTGTCAAGAAGCATGATCTATCAGTGGTCGAGTACATGTTTTAGTCATTTAATTCAGTGAGACTTCTATGAAAGAAATGAAGGGGGCAAGGAAAATAGTGTGGGAAAATTTCTTGTAAATTATCCAAGTGTCTAACACTGTGAGAGCAACAATAAATACACTATAGTATTACAAAGGGGTCAAATGGGATTTACTTCTAAATAGACAAAAGGAGAGCATGGATTTTGGCCCACCATACTCTTGAAAACCATGTGTTCCACTGAAGCAGGGAATGGATGGAAAGCAGGATGAGAGGAAGAGAAGAAAGGAGGAAATGGGAGTTAGGGCTGCTGAGAACATTTCATTTAATTATTGAAATGCTTAGCATTTTGTTAGCAAAATTAAGCACACTAAAAGACCACACAGGTGTTCTCTGCAGTTCACCCCAAATAATAAACAATGTTTTATATTATACAATGATATACAATAGAAAGCATAATAAAATCAGTATGGAAGAATTGAAAAAAAGCCAATAGATGGGGGAGTGGAAATAGCCTTTCAACTCAAAGGGTCTGAAAAAAAATGTTGTGAGCTATTGATATTGAGATCTAAGCAAATAAAACTCTCCTCCAGCTCAGCCCAGCCCTTGGTTTTTTTTCTTCTTCTTCTCCTCACATTCTACTACAGTGTGCCCTCTTCTGGCACAACCTACACACACACCAATGCGAGGATGCCCAAAGTGTCACATTCCAGTATAATCAATGGATGAGGTAGGCAGTGCAGGCACACACCCCTTGAGTCCATTGACTAGAATGGGACATAACACTTTTATACAGGGGTTCCTGGAACAGAACCCCCAAATATATGATAGGCACACTGTACTCCCCAATCCCCCACTGCTCCCCACCCCCAATCTTCAATTTCTTACCAGCTATTTTGCTACGTTCCAATACCTGGCAACAGAGCTGTTGGGTGTATTTTCTGCAGTTTTTTTTAAAGGTCTTCCTGTTTTAACTGAATCTATAAGAGGAAGAGCGCATCAAATGTAATAACTTTTAATGTTCTAAAACCAATAAAGTTGTGAAAATATAAGGTTAACTCTGGTGTTAATTAGTGAATTAGACAAAACTGCTAGCTAAACTCCATGCTGATGAACTAACATTAGGCTACTTATTTTAACTCTGATTCTGCATCTCTAATAGAACATGATTGCACATGGGTAATAAAGCCCAGTTGGAAGGAAGCAAAGCCAGAGCTGTGAATCACGCAAAGTACACCAAGGTCTTCTGTGAGATGGAGTTCTTTAAGTTAACAGATACCTTTGCTTACTGATGAATTTCTCATAATTTCTTTCCTGTTTGGGAGTTACTGCTTTAGGAAAACAAAAGTGCTATGTGGGTGCTAATATTAATGAATCCACATCAGGGTGGGGTTTTTAATGTTCTCAGCCTTATTAACTTTAATAGCTCTTACTACTTATATGCTTTGAAACAAAGCTGCATATTTTGAAATAATTATTCTTAAACTGACGACAAATGCTTGCTTACCATATGCAGTTCTAGAAATGCGTGATCCCTTTTCCCCCGTCCAAATCATGGCAAATACAAATAGCTCCGAATTTACTTGTACTAGCCAACAAAGCTTTCAGAGCCATAATAAATGGTGGATGGGTACTAGCGCACCTGCACACACATAGGCACAGTTGTATGCCTGCTTTACTAATTAACATGCCTTAATTATTATAAAGTACATACTTTGCTTTGCCAAATTATGGTTTCTGTGGGAACTAAATTCAAGTCTCCCTATGAAATACATCCATATTGTGTGTGTGTGTGCACCCACATGTGTGCACGTGCACACACACATATATGTGCACATACATTTATGCTCACTACATCTACCTTTCAGTTAGAGACAATGAACAAAATGCCAAACTATGTATGAAAATAAATGAAAAAAACCTGTGTTTTAAACTTATATGTGTGCGAGTTTAAGTGACAATAGTTTTCTGTATTTGAGAGGGAGAGCTGAGAGATGTTGAAGCAATAGGAGTCACATGGATTGCATATATTCGCACGAAGGCATGGGTAGCATGAACAGGGAGTTCACCACATTGCCTGTTCTTCAAATGATGCTATATAGCTTGAGAGAGCTGCTTCATTTCAGTGTTTGAATATGAATATTTGAAGCTATTTGTCAATCAGACTTGTGATTCTGTGGCAAAGAGAAAAGGCAGTAGTAATGTTCTGCCTCTTTGCACGTTTGCATGGCCTTAAAGGTCTAGAGAAAATAACTGTTTCTAAAGCAGAGATTGAACTAGAGCTTGATGGGAGTGATTGTCAAATAATGCTGCAGATCTTTGTTGATATTTTGTTTCCCATCTAAGAGGTCGGCCCCTATGTGTAAGGTTAAACTAAGACTCAGTGAATGATCCTAGGTCACCTTGTGAGTTTCAGAGCTGAGTTGAAATTGGAAATCCAGGTCTTACTAGTTAAAGTCCAATATTTTGTCTACCACACTAGTTCTTGTTTACTTTTGCACTGATATTATTTTAACTTCCTTTCTCTCTTATGACCCTGCTGAATCCTGAAACTTCTTAAGAAGCTTCCTAAAGTCAAACATATACTAGACCCAGTGGAAATTCCCTGGAAGGGAATTCCATAAATGTTCAGTTCCTGTGCTCAGTTTCATGTCTACTGCTCAATTAGAGCTCATAAACAATTGTGTATTTTCTTTTCTTCTTCATGATCCCAGTTATTTTGGCAACAAATTGGGGTGGCAAATCCAATTATCAGTGTCTTTTCTTCAAAATAATTTTTTAGGGTTGAAGATGCTCATACTGCCACAAAGAGCTTTTGTGTAACTAGGAGAGTGGGAATTAAAACTCCCAAAGCAAAGCTTCTAACACCTTTCCTTTAAGCTCTGGATGAAATTGTCTTTTCTTGGCTCACTCCCACCAAAAGTGATGCTCAGTGAGCTTTTTTGAGCTTGCCTTCTGATTGGGACACATAATCTTTTAAGCCTTTTGGAGTTTAATAATAATCTGTGCTTTGAGAATGCATTCTGTCCTATGTATTTTACAAGTTGACAGGTAAGGACATTTAAACAATGAGAGAAAAACAACGTTCTTCAAGCTACAACTGAATGATGGCTGAGTACATGCCAATTTATATGGCCATTTTGAGCTGGATTACTCTAGGTAACATTATTTTTATCCCCCTCCCCGCCATTTTTTCTGTCTTCTTGAGAAATGGCCTTGAGTAGTGAAGATTGCCAATGATTCACCGTGTCTTGAACACATCAGAGTAGGTTTAATACTGCATGGAGGCAGTTTTCAAAGACAGTTCTTCTGAATTTTGAAGTAATCAGCACCAAACACAGTGACTTAATCCTGCCTCAAAAACAGCCTGTCCCTCTGGTACTTTAGAAAAAGAATTTTAGATAATATCAAAATGTTGAAGGTCATGGAGTAAGGTATGCATTGTACAAATTTAGACTTGACTTGGAAGCCAGCGTGTATATTGCACACCACTGACCCTGTCCCTCAAGGTAGCAGGTGTTCTTTCAGATTTAAACTCAACGGCAGCATGGCAGGGGTAATGAGATAGGCAGGAACTCATCCTTACACTTACACCCACATTTGGCAATGCTTGGATGCAGAAGCTTCTCTTGCTTCTGTGTTGGTATCCCTAGGTCTAGAAGTTGCATAATGTTGTACCTGTGTGCACAGTTGGATAGGAAAATGGTTGTAAAGGACATCTGTTTCATCAAACTGCCACAGACATGTCTGGTCTAGTATTGTTTCCAACCACAGCCGGGATGCTTTGAGGAGGACCTAAAAAGTAACTTCTGTCCCCTGCTAGTGGTTTCTTGTACTTGGACTCCTACTTGCAAATGCGGAAGCACCCTTGGTGGCTGTTTCCTTTGTTACACAGGCATCCTTCATGCAAAACTGCCAAGTTGCCGTCTATAGTCACGTACATCAGTTTCACCACTCTGTGTCTACCAAAGGCTCTAACCTGTCTGAGAGGTAAACTTGGTTGATCTCCAAACTTCTCTTTTATCAGTCCAGCTTTTTGAGATCACTTTGCCACTTTTTACCCTAGATGGGCGCAGCTGCATATTAACCATGAGAGCTGATCACTGGAAAAGCTGTCATCTGCTATTGACACCTGATTCACACACACACATACTATCTCTCATTCTTTACCAGAAGATAGGGTTTGTCTCTAGGGCCAAAAAGAACAGAACATTCAAGATATTACACAGTTGCCGTGTAGGTCAGTTGGTGACAGCCCCACTCTGAGAGAACTGAAATTGTACATTACACTAAAGAGATTTTTATGGTCACTGCTGACTGCATCCTGTATCTTTTATGGCTCACAGTCATTGACTTAAGGACAGCTCTTTCTGTATTACCCTTTGATGGGCATCACTCTACTTCCTCCAGTTCAGTGTGCAGATTACCATTCCTACCTATTTTGCTTCTTGCCATTTGAACTTGATGTCACTCACAGTGTGCATTGTCATCACAGTGACCGGACTTTGTCTCTGGTTTTACCTTCCTGTACATAGACTGGCTTCTTATTCAGAGGTGCTCAGCAGAAACACCATGAGATAGTTTTCATAAACCCATGAGTGGAGCACAGAGACTACCACGGAAAATACTTCTAGCTTTACCTCATCCATCCATCCATCCATCCATCCATCCATTTATTTACCTACCTACCCTACCTGTGGCTGAAGTTTTGCAAGTAGTCACCTGTGCCTTCACAAAATCCAACACCGGTCCTTGTACAGGTGTGTCCAGACTTCCTGATCAGTTGTCTGATTCCTGTGAGGGTCTGGATGAACTGGATGAAGTCAAAGGCCATACTCAGGAGCATGTGTATTGAGGTGGGATGATGTTTATGTCAGAAACCTTTCATGTCCAATCACATTAAAGTAGTGTGAACCATATATGTACAGATAATTTCTAAAGGACGAATTGTTATAGGCAAGCAAGCTTATATTCTTGCTCAGGACATTGTTTTTTCTTATATCCTCTTACGTCCTTCAGCATTTCTTTGTCTTCTGAATTTGTTTCTACTTCTGCTGCATGAAATTTTTACAGGAGCAGGAGGGAGACTGATACTAAGTGGAGATCAGCTACTCAGTGAGTTTAGCAGTTGGCAGTGCTGGGTTGTAAGAGGCTTACAGGATTCAGCAGTATTCTGATTGCCTCAATTTAAACCACTATTAAAAGCTTCCTCACCCTTTTATTGAAGGAAACTAAGTAGGGAATTGGTGGAATTTTAGCTAAAGCAAAAATGCCTTATCAGGCTAACAGGTTATGTGTTCTCTTGCCACAACACACACGCATACACATTTTCACAAATCCTGGTATAAACTGATATAAAGTTGGAGTATCCACATTGGCAATCTAACATCTCTCAGATGCAGTTTTAAAAATCAGATTAAGACCCAGGGATTCTCTCTGGGTAAAACAGTTGTCTTTGTGAAGGCATGCAGTATGAAAGAACACATGGTACAGCACCATAATCATGGCAGGCTTTGTGCAAACAAATTTAGACAACGCTTGTGATCTGGCTTGTAGGTATGTTGTTTCCTTTTCTTTTAACAACCCTTGAAGAAAGCTATAAAAATATTTCCAGGCCGAAATGTGTTAGACTGTTTTCAATAATAAAATCATACTTTTTCCCAGAATCCTGAGACTATATCTCTTTTATACATCACATCCATTGGATATTTCCAGTGCTTTTTCTTTTGTAGGTGCAGAAACTGGAAATGCAGCAATCTGTTTTGTTAATTCCTCTCTTTCAGTGGAGAGATGCCACCTGTAGTTTTTATACTAATATTTTCTGCACATTCTCATGCCAAAATCATATACAATAACTTCAGGTTAAGTAAAATAATAACAGAATAATATTAACTGCTCATTAGAGAAGGACTTTCAATGAAGTGTTGTATTGTCTTTACTTCTTGTTTGTTGTTCTAATGGGTTTTTAATGGGTTTCTTTCATTGCTTCTAATTCATAGTTGAATTTTATTTATACTATTGCATGTTTTAATGTTGTGGACTTATACTTTTTTTTGCTTTGTACTCTGCCTTGAATTGCAGGGCTGGCAAAAAGATGCACAATAATGAAGGAAGAGATGGAAGAATATTAATGGATTTAATCATTGATCCATTTGATCCTTTCAATCATCTTATGGATCTTATTCTAACTTCTTAAAATTCTTTTGTTAAATAAGAACATGAAGGATCCTCCTTCCTATCTGGCACTTCCAACAGAGAAAATTCCGTGTACTTGTCTTTTGTTAATTTTTTATTACTATGTCTCCTTGTAGTTGCAGATGGTAAAATTAATGCAACTTCCAAGATCTTGCCACTAGCTAATCCATGTTGGTTCTTAATGTTCTTAACATTCTAGTTCGCAATGAAAATCTGTGCTGACCTTAGATGCATTCTAGAAGTGAAGTGCCTACTCTTAATTGTCAAATGGGTCTAGATTCTTAATCAGGTAGCTATATATTAGTGCTCTTTAGTATATGTTTGAATCTGTAAAAACTTCATCCACAGAGAGACAGGTTATTTATCATTCATATGTTCTGATTTAGTTACTACTGGATTCTGATATAAGCATATGACTTATATTCTCCCCACAGTTTAAAATATGCCAGCTCGCTGTTGGGATTTGAATGAAAATCATAAATTCTTGCAGCAATTTGGAATCATATTGGGTGGAATAATTACCTCAGGTGTGAGGAATCTTAAGCCCTTTAGATGTTGAACAACAGCTCCCATCATCCCTCACCATTGGCAGTGCTGGCTGGCAGTTATGGGAACTGAAACCTTATGACATTTTGAGGTCTACAGCTTCCCTGTCCCTGTTCTGTATATGTTCTAGGTTCTAAAGAAATTGATCACAGGTGTGTGTTTACAATATTTTAAATTATTTTCAATTTGTTGGTAAAATAGTTTGTACATTGTCTGAATGTTAGATTTTTGTATATATTTTTACCTGTTTCTTGTGTCTTAGTTTTTTATATATTCCTTACTTGCCTTGGATTCTCATCTCATCCTACAGATGCTCAGGCCTCTGTGCTTTCAGGTTAGGAAAATGTTGGCATTTGCAAAATAAATGTTCTTGTCTGGATGACTACACAAGTCATATTTAATACTGCTTACCCTGAGAAGGAGAATTTTACACGTAAGGATCAAGAGGGAGGCTGGGTTTGCATGGAAGAATAAACTAAGGTCCTGTACACTTTCGGCTATCCTTCCTTAATAGCTTGACTATTGAACAAGCCTACAAGATTTTGTTTAGCGTGTCTCTTGAATGTTTGCTGCCACTTTCCCCCATCCTCATGCCCACCAGATGTTTGGGACTATAACGTTCAAAATTCTGGCTGTGCTTTACTGTATTAATGAATAAATTCATCAATAAATTTGGGAGGAAATTTTAGGTTTAGGCATCTTTTGTTACAAGAACAAAGGCTGAGAGAAATGAATCATATACATTTGAGAATCAAGATACGTTTAAAATAAAACTTGCAAATAAGGTGAAAACCTGTGACGTTCTAAAAAAAAAGAATCCAAACAAGGACAAAATGTCTCAACCCTAAGAAACTTCCCTGAAGCCCTCAAGACCTGATATGGGAATTATTTGTTTATGGTCATTATTTTTAAAAGTGATGGAATGTGATGTGGAACTATTTCTGTTAAAAAAGGAAACCATAGGAATACCCTTCCACAAAAAACAAAAAAAAAATCCACAATTGAATACTTTTCATTTCTCACAAACAGATTTCACATAGGCTCGTCTATTCACCCGTTTATGAATCCCAAAGTCCATTTTGAAAAGATCGTGGGTAAAAGCTAAGACTTGCTTCACCATTTAAGAAAGGGGAAGGATAAGCTGCCATCTGGTGGAGAGAAAAGGTTTTGGTCCTTAGAGATACAGATTTTTACAAATGTGGTTAATTCAGTCTCCAAAGCAGAGAGTAATAAACCATATGGATTTAAATATGACATATTTAATTACCTAAAATAGGGATGGATCTCTTTGCAATTTTTCCGAGGAAGCCAGTAAATGTCATTTCTGACATCGTTTCTCAAACTATAGTGAAAGTTGATGTATGATCTTTAAGCCTATGTGGATACAGTAGTTCCAAATTTGCTTGTCAGTATTTCTCTTTATACCGTATAGGATGTAAGACAGCTCTCCCACAGGTTGTTGGACTACCGTCTCCCAGCATCCCTAGGTAGTTCAGCAAGTAATAGAAACTGGGATTTGTAGTTCCCATCCCAGATCTGGAAGAAATTCTTCTGCATAACACAGAAAATATACAGTTGCATAGATGTTCTTTGCCAGCATGTTTAGGTTCCTACTGTCGTTTTATCAAAACAAAAAACTATTCTGTAAAAATAAATATGAAAATATAGCCAAAAATAAAATTGTAAAAAAATGAGTACAGTATAGAAACTTGCATGCCTTTTATAACCAAATAATATTTTAAAATCATAATGCACAAACACCACATGAACTGAACACTCTTAAACTATTAAAGCAGTAAAGTGGGCCCTCAGTATCTGAGAGGGTTTGGTTCCAGGACCCGCACCACCGATGCCAACGTTTGTGAATGCTCAAGTCCCATTATGTACAATGGTGTAGTAAAATGGCATCCCTTATGCAAAATAGCAAAATCGAAGTTTATTTTTTGGATGGATGGGGGGAGTATTTTCAAGCCATGGTTGGTTGAATCTGTGGATACAGAACCCACAGATACGGAGGGCAGACTGTACTTGAAAAATGTGACAGATTCATTCTAGAGATAGGGAAAAAAATCACAAGCAAGGAAAACACACAGACATACACTCACACAATAACACAACAATTAGGAAGCACAACAATTAGGAAAATCCAGCACATTGTTTAGGCAGGATGGGAGTTCCAGAAC